>CM067169.1:118454015-118511515 GCA_034093135.1 Erigeron breviscapus | reverse complement strand
GGAATTACAACACTCATATCATCTACATAGATCCCGGTGCCAAGAGAATGAGGGGTAACATCTGAGAGTATCAAATCCTGCACCTTTTTATTACCATGACCACTCAAGTTTGCAGCCAACACTGCTGCACCATAAGCTACAGCTTCATCTGCGTTAATGCTCCTACAAAGGGATTTCCCATTGAAGAACTCAGTCAGTATTTTTTGTACCTTGGGAATCCTCGTTGATCCACCAACAATAACTACATCATCAACGTCTTTCTTGTGCACCTTCCCGTCTCTCAAACAGTTCTCCACATGCTTGATACACATGTTGAAGAAACCAGCATTTAGCTCCTCGAATTTTGCCCGGCTGAATTTTGTCGAAAAATCAATTCCCTCGAACAGATAATCAATTTCAATTGGTGTTTGTGGAGTTGATGACAACTCCCTCTTTGCTTTCTCGCAAGCTACTTTCAACATCATCATTGCTCTAGCATTCACGCTTAAATCCTTCCCTTCTTTTCTCTTGAATTCTTGTACACAATGATTCACCATCAACTTGTCAAAATCTTCTCCCCCAAGATGAGTGTCACCACCCACTGCCTTAACAGTAATGGTACCGTCCTGTCTTATATTGAGAAGAGACACGTCAAATGTACCTCCACCCATATCAAAGATCAACACAGTTTTCTCTTTTGGGCAATTTATGTCATGGCTCTTATCTAGACCATACGCAATTGCGGCTGCTGTTGGCTCGTTAACTAAACGCATGACATTTAGCCCAGCCTGCATGCCAGCATCTTTGGTTGCCTGTCGTTGCTTGTCAGTAAAATATGCGGGAACAGTTATCACTGCGTATGTAACTTTTGTTCCAAGATATGCTTCAGCAGCCTCTTTCAAATCTTTTAGAATCAAAGAAGATATTTCTTCTGGAGAAAACCTTTTTTCTCCCGAATCATGTTCAAATACAATCATTGGCTTCTGTTCATTCCCTTCAATTACCTTAAAAGGCCATGACTCAATGTCCTTCTTCACTCTAGTATCGCTGAATCTACTCCCCATTAAGCGTTTAACATCTGAATGACATATCCACAGTTGGAGGTTCATTAGTCCCAAGACACATGTTCAGAAGGCATTCAATAAACTCAAATTTAGTAAAAATAAAGAAGTAAACAATTATAAATTTGATATACGAAGATTCACAAAGCGTGCGCACACACACACACACAAACATATATATATAGATGCACGATGATTTTCATGCTGCACAGGGATCTTTAATGAAATGAAACTTATTGTTTTATTTCTTTTATTTTAATACTTGTTTAACTCGAACTAGAAACTAATGGAAAATTTATCTATATAGATCATAGCAATCTACTTTTCATTTTGTTCCTTGTGTCACAACTTACTTTTCTCGATCTATTGTATTCTTCAACTATCATACTTTTAAGACTTGTCCATTTTTAACGTTAATCCAAAATCAAGAAAAGGATGGAATAACCTTATTAACCAAGAAATAGAGTAATTGTAGTGGTACATATCACTATACTAAAATATAAGCAACACCACATACTACACTGGTAACTATCATAGAATACTAGACCCAACCTACCCACAAAATACCCAATAACTAGAAAAAAGAAAAATTATCAGTAACCACCCTTCCCACACAATGTGGTTGTGCGTTGTAGCAACGCTGAAAGGGACAATACTGAAAAACTGGCGACGTTGACAGTCATGTCGCCAACGTTTCACAGTTTCTCTGAGTACCGTTCAGCTTACTAAGGTTTGGAGAATTCCACATCACCATATGTTAACAAACTAAAACATATTATGATTTGCTATTTCTTTTCTACATTCGGGATACATAATAATGGTTCAAAAGAAAAAGGTTTTAAAACTAATACAGTTAAAATAACAAAAAATAAAATTGATTTAATCACTCTTAATCACCAACGTACTTTTTTTAAACATGATTGCACCATAAAATTTTTAAAGGGCAAATAGGTTTTAAAGGTATCATACTCGGCGACTTTTGCTATGTAAGGTATCATCCGTAAAAACCGCCTAATCTAATGATAAACAGTGTAATTTAATCTTAATTAGGGGATTAAGAATACCACTTAAAAATTGAAGCGGTTTTGTCCACCGTGCCTAGCTGTCTTCCTCCTAGCTTATAGATATCCAATATCACCACCTCCAGCCGCCCTATCACCACCACAAAACTTATTTATTTCAAGATTTACAAGTAATTAACTAAATTAATTAATAGAAAAACAAGTACATATAAGTATCTTCAAGCTTCCAAAAATGTCTACGAGAGAAACCACGACGGCCAGAAATAGGTAATTTACAGACCACAGCGGCCGGAAAAACGGTTACACTGGCCGGAAAATCGCCGGAAAACTTCAAATGCAGATTACGGCTTCAATACTTCGAATTAGAACACGAACGTTTCACCAAAATACTCAGAGTCACACCGTGAACAAACCCTCAGCAACAGAAATCGAATAAAAAGGTCGCCGGAAAAAATGGTGATTCGCCGGAAAAATTAAAACTTCGATAACTTTGTTTTTCCTTCGAATTAAGACTTGAAACCACCACCAATCGACTCAAAAATTGATTCCGCACAACCCTATGCAAAAATTATTCCGATTGAGACTCGCCGGAAAATATGTCAGATTGCCGGAAAAGGTATCTGACACTGAAACTTAACAGATCGAGAAACTGAAACCACGAGAATGATCAGAAAACAGCGGCGATCAATACCTGATGATTTTCAAGTTAATTCGATGTAAAACAGCGCAAAAGTCAATGGTCAAATATGTGACATGGCGTAAACACACACAAAACAGCTTTTGGAAAACCGGATAGCGGTTTTGATGCCCGAAATAGATCGCGTTTACACACAGTGGGCTTACATTAGGCGGTTTTTACGGATGATACCTTACATAGCAAAAGTCGCCGAGTATGATACCTTTAAAACCTATTTGCCCAATTTTTAAATTAATACATGGTTTGGAAAAAGAAAAATAGGTTGCTACTAAAGATAAATAAACCATAATGAATCAATACACATATATAAATAATCTTGTTACTTACCAAAAGCAGTGTTTTTTGGTTTCTGGTGATTTGATTTTTGGCAGCCTCGCCAATTAAGAGATGGGTCCCATTCCAAGCAACGCATGACGGTGTAATCCGGTTGCCTTGCTGATTCGGAATGACCTCCACACGGTTGTGCTGATCAAACCACGCCGCAACGCACGAGTATGTTGTTCCAAGATCAATTCCAATTGCTGTTTCTCGAACCCTTTTTGACATCTTGATAAACCCACTACGAATACTATTAACAAAGATGAAGAATATTAGGTTTGTTTGACGGGGTTGGGTATTGTAAAACAAGTATTAAAGTAAAATAAATAGGACAATATCTTGACCCTTAGATCATGGTTAAATTGATGCACGAAGATTCACGAAGCAATTGATGCACGATGATTTTTATGATGCACGGTGATTTTCAGTGAAGAAATCTATTGTTTTATTTGTTTTACTTTAATACTTGTTTTATTTTACCTAAAACCTATATATAATATAATAATTATAATATATTAAATATATAATTGAATAGCATTATAATTATAATTATAATTATAATTATAATTATAATTATAATTATAATTATAATTATAATTATAATTATAATTATAATTATAATTATAATTATAATTATAATTATAATTATAATTATAATTATAATTATAATTATAATTATAATTATAATTATAATTATAATTATAATTATAATTATAATTATAATTATAATTATAATTATAATTATAATTATAATTATAATTATAATTATAATTATAATTATAATTATAATTATAATTATAATTATAATTATAATTATAATTATAATTATAATTATAATTATAATTATAATTATAATTATAATTATAATTATAATTATAATTATAATTATAATTATAATTATAATTATAATTATAATTATAATTATAATTATAATTATAATTATAATTATAATTATAATTATAATTATAATTATAATTATAATTATAATTATAATTATAATTATAATTATAATTATAATTATAATTATAATTATAATTATAATTATAATTATAATTATAATTATAATTATAATTATAATTATAATTATAATTATAATTATAATTATAATTATAATTATAATAATAATAATAATAATAATTCGACTTTAAGGATAAAAATAAAATTAAAATTATAATTATAATTATATATTTTTTAAAATTATAATTATAATTATATTATAATTATAATTATAATTATAATAATAATATACATATATAATACAAACGATCAAAACTCGGGGGGTTAAGATCGACTATTTGCGATCTATTAAATCTTAGGAAATTCATTTACTTAATAAGCGGGATAAGTGGAGGGGTGCCTACGCAATGCGATGGTGATAGGTGGTGTGGTGACGGATGGTGGCAGTGGCGGTAGCAGTGTGGTTAATTATTAATGTAAAAGTAATATATGTAAAATGAGGTAGTGTGGTTTTTTAAGAGTTGATGAATGTATGTTGTATATAATTTCATTAACGGTAATATAAGTATATTAGGTGAAAAGATTTGAATTGGTAAATAAACGAGATGATAGTTTGGGTAGATAGGGGTTTGAAAATATTGTCGGGGTATTTTGGGTAGATGTAAGTGTGTTGTTGAAAAAGCGTTGAAAGTTAAGGGTATTTTGAGTTTTTTTAAAATAAAAAGTTTAAAGTGAGAGAAAGGTAATTTGTTTTAGAAAGGAGTAAAGATGTGTGGATAAAAAGGCGCACACATTCACCCAAGATAGTTTATGTAACATTCGGGAATTTTGACTTATGTTGACCCGTAATTTTTATGTACGAATTGATTTGAAGGATTTAGTTGATAAAATATGATCGAGTTTATTTGTAAATTTATAGTGTTCAAGGTGCATATATGATGTAATGATCGTTTTAAATGAAAATGTGTTCATGTGTTAGTCGAGATTTACTTGATCGATTAAATGGAATATTCGATGCTAATTGTGGTTTAAGCAACTAGAAATATAAGAATTTGGTTAGTCCATGGGTCAACCCATACCCATGACCCATGCCCATCAACCCAACCCTATCCACCACCCAAACCCTTACACTCCTCACCCATTCATTCAATCTTCCCTTATCTCTCTCTCTCTCTCTTCTTGAATGCAAGAGTTCTTGCACCAACTCTCACTCTCTCTCTAGAATTTAATACACAAAATTTATGTTTCAAGCAAGAATTTGTTAGGGGTTTTCATCATCATCATCATCTTAACAACATATCAAAAAATTTGGTCTCTCAAGTGCAAGGAAACTTCTCTTTCGGGTCAAATTCGGATTTAAGAGCTTTTGGAAGATTTGGTAAGTTAAAACTATCTCATATTCACCAATTCATGTTTATAATCATGTTTCTAGTCATAATCAAGTATTCTTGGGTCTAATTTCGAGTCAAAACCGGAATTTGGGTCTAGCTAGGGTTTCGAATTAGGGTTTGTTTGATTTCAAGAGATTTGGGTTATAGATTTGGTGATTGAATCGAATTTATGATAGGGGTTTTGTTTATTCATGTCAAATGATGTTTGTTTATGCTTCAAAATGTGTCTTGAACCTTCCTAGATCGATTCCTAAGTCAAAAATGAGGTTTTGTAGCATTTTGGGTCGTGTTTGAGTTGTAAATGTGCAGAACTGCAGCTTCTCGCGCCGCGACTGGGTCTCCTCGCGTCACAAGGTTGAGTCCTCGTGGGTCAGAGGAATTCTCGCGCCGCGAGCTTGGGTCCTCGTGTCGCGAGTTTCTTCTGTTTTTGCGCGTCAGTTTCCGAACGTTGATAACTTTTGAACCGTTTATCCGTTTTAAGCATATGACCTATCGTTGGAATCGTGAGAGAGTCTAATTTCTCATGGTATCATACATTTTAGTTGAATCCATCTCTATTTCTAAAAATGTCGTGTCAAAGTGTCCTTGTTTATGTTCGGTAGAGCTATTAAGACGTTTGAGGGTTATGACATGACTAAATCGAGTCCCGATTGTTATCCAAAGTTGATTTACCCTTCTAAAGCTCCTATTAGGGTTTGACTTGTGATTGTAATATGTGTACTTGATAGGTGGTGCACACGAAACGGTCATTGAACGTTTGTAGTTTGACTTTAACTTGCTTTAGCTCGACAAAGGTGAGTTCGTAGCCCCTTACCTTGTATAATTTTGGGGTGAAAAGTGTACTTGTGTTCGTTTATGCTTATATGATCGTTTGGTTATTTAACCAAGGTTAAAAGTTCGTTATGTGATCGTTTGATGATTTAATCAAGGTTATATGTTCGTATCAAGGTTATGTGATCGTTTGATTACTAAATCAAGGCTTTATGATTGTTTAATGATCGAATCAAGGTTATAAGTTCGTTATGTGATCGTTTGATGATTTAATCAAGGTTATATGTTCGTATCAAGGTTATGTGATCGTTTGATGATTTAATCAAGGTTATATGTTCGTATCAAGGTTATGTGATCGTTTGATGATTTAATCAAGGTTATATGTTCGTATCAAGGTTATGTGATCGTTTGATGATTTAATCAAGGTTATATGTTCGTATCAAGGTTATGTGATCATTTTATGATCTAATCAAGGTTAAACGGTTTTTATCCCGACACTTGTTTCTTATAGTCAAAACCTACGAACTCACCAACTTTATGTTGACGCATTTTAGTACACTTTTCAGGTAATCAAGTTAATCAAAGACGTGATGGATGATTGCATGCTTGCTTTAGGATTTGGAATTGGACTTATTATGGATCCGTGATTCATTGCTCCCGTCTATGGGTTATGCCTAGGATCGTTAGCCATCATTTGATCTATCTTTTGTAAACTATTGATGGTGTTGTGCTCCTTGTGCATTTATTGATCCGATACTTGTATTTTGAATTAACTTGTGAATGGAAATGTCCAATCCTTATTGCATTTAGTGTTGTCTCTATATAATTTCCATGTCGTGCTGAGCTTTTCTATTAACGCCCCATATTTCCGCCTTGTTGGGGTGTTACAGAATGGTATCAGAGCCGTGGTTGTAGAGAATTAGGTGGAATGACCTAGACTATAACCATTGCATAAACACTTCATATTTAGCTGGGATGATAGGGAAATTATGTGTGCAATGTGAATTGTATGGAATGTGTGGAATTGTTTGATCGGAGTTCGTAGGGTTTTGATAAACTTATAAATTGATGTTTGTAATAGTGTCGGGATACACCGTGAATTGTGGGATCGTTGAGATGAATGTTGATGTGTGGAATCTTGGAACCATTTATTATTGTCCCTAGCAAAGTGAAATGATGACATTAGCGGAGTATGACACTCGGTAACCCTAGAGGAGCCTGATCAACGAATCTATGGTTACCCTATGTCATATGAAGCTAATGATCTCGTGGATTGCGCATTGCGGATGAGGTATAGTAGGTAACCCGGTGTGTCTAATGGGTGTTGGTTAGGTGGAGGGTTAGCCGCTGGTACACCCTGTATACATACCCGACCAATACTTAGAGGACATAATGGAACCGAGTCCCGACATCCATTCAATATATTAACGGTGTGGAGGGTTAGCCGCTGGTACACCCTGTATACAAACACCTTTAATGTATTGAATGTTGAAGTTAGATTCGGACTATGCTTCACTCGCCTTGTTATGACTTGACCCCTTTATATGATGTTAACTGGATTGAAGTTGTGTTGTTGGATTGTGAATTGTATGATCGATGAAGCCTTAGATTATTGCCATGATAATATCCCCGTAGAGATAATCATATTCTTGCATTGACTTAGAGGGATTTAAGTAGGAATTGTGTGTTACTTGAAGGTCGATTTTTGATATTCGTGTGTGAATTGCGAGAATTAACTTGTTAATCTAACACGTGTGTTCAGGAAGGATGGTTAGACCAAGGAGAGTTAACACTAACTATAGGCGTCAAAATGAGCAAGAAGAGCCGGTTGTTCAAGAGAATCAAGGTGGGAATCGTGGCGGTAGAGGTGGTCGAGGAGGTAGGGGTAATCGAGGAGGTCGTGGTGGTCGTGGTGGCCGAGGTGGCCGGGGTGGTGCAAATCCCCCGGTAAGAACCGAGGTTATCACTCAAGCTCTTAATGAGCTTATGCCGGAACTTGTGGCCCGAATCTCGGCGGCCATGGATAGGAATGAACAAGAAGAACCGGAAGATGAAGCGGTTCAAGCAAACAATGAAGAGGATGAGAATGTGAATGTGAATGGTGAAGTGAATGGAGGAGGAGAAGCTTATGTTCAACAAAGAAACATTAATGCTTACCGCCAAGGTTGCATTTTTAAAGACTTTAATGCTTGTGGAGCTCCGGAATGGAAGGGAGAAGGTGGAGCTACCGGTTGTTTGGAGTGGCTAGAGAATATTAAAGCCGTTATTCCTAGGAGTGGGTGTACTCAAGATCAAAGAGTTTCCCACGCCACCGGCATGTTAGGGGGTGATGCTCTAGAGTGGTGGAATGTGGAAGTGGATACCTTGGGGGTTGATCTTGCTAACTCCATTCCTTGGGAAAATTTCAAACAAATGATTATCTCTAAGTATTGTCCACCGCACGAAATGAGGAATTTATTAGCCTCACCATGAAAGGAGCCGATCATGTGGGGTACACTCGTCGTTTCGGTCAACTTTCTAGACTCATTCCTCATCTAGTGAGACCCGAAGACCGGAAGGTGGAGAAGTATGTGGTTGGTTTGCCCCATAAAGTGAGGGTGCTTGTTTCTCATCCCATTATGCCATTGACTATTAATGAAGCCATTACTCGAACCGCTAGTGTCACCATGGAGCTTGTGAAGGGTGGTGAACTAGGAAAGAATGATAGTAAGAGGAAGGATCTGCCCGAGTCTAGTGACACCAAGAAAGACGAGAGGCATCATCATAAGAAGCCAACTAGAGGTGGAAGGGTGTTTGCGGCGGTTGTGACGGTAAAGGAAGTTAACACCGGGGCTATTCCTTTATGCCCTCGGTGTAGTCGTCATCATAGGCCCAATGTTCGGTGTGATGCTTGTTTTCATTGTAATCAATTGGGCCATGTATCAAGAATGTGTCCTAACAATCTCCTTCCTTTGAATCCTATGCCTCTTAATGTTCGATATCCTCCGATGTCCCGGGGTAACTGTTACGAGTGTGGTAGCCAAGACCACTATCGGAATAGGTGCCCAAATCTCATTGGCCAACAAGTTCAAGTGACTGTGCACCCGAACCAATTGCAAATCGCCGGTCCCAATCAAAACCGGGGACAACAAGGTCAACAACTACAAGCTCCTCAACAACAACAACTAGCACCTCGTGTAAAGGCTTTTGCCGTGAATGCGACCGAGGCTCGTGTGGATCCAAATGTTGTAGCAGGTACTTTTCTTCTCAATCACCAATATAATACCGTGTTATTTGATTCAGGGGCCGATTATAGCCTCATTTCCAATGATTTCATTCCATTGATCGATGCTAGTCTTAGCCCGTTATCGTATTATTTTGAACTCGAAATGGTAAATGGTGGATTGTCTAGAATTAGTCAAGTTGTTCGTGATTGTATGCTAGAATTATGTGACCACCCATTTTACATAGACTTGATGCCTTTTTATATCGGTAGCTTTGATGTGATTGTGGGTATGGATTGGTTGTCGGCTATGAACGCGGTGATCGATTGTGGAAGTAGAGTAATGCGGATACCTTTAGAAAACGGGGAAGAATTAGTGGTCCAAGGTGAGACAACCGATCCATGGGAAAGGAAAGTGTATAATGCGAACGTTACTAATGTTGAATTAAACACCGTGCCCGTAGTTAAAGATTTTGCGGATGTATTCCCGGATGACCTACCGGGTTTGCCTCCATCTCGTGAACTTGATTTCCGTATTGACCTCATTCCTAATGCTTCTCCCGTGGCCAAAGCGCCCTATCGCTTAGCCATGACCGAAATTGTAACACCCGTCATTTTAAAAACCTGGATTTCAAAAACTTTTGCCAAACGGCGTTTAAAACGTAGCGGAAATAGGATCACTTAAAAACTGCCCCAACCGAAACGGTTGGTACGTTTCATAAACGGTGTTACTAATAGCATCATCAAAATAATGTAAATGAAATCCAAGTCATGGCACCAACATAAATGCCATTCATTATTACATGTATCATAAACATAGATAGTGTAGCCGAAACATAGGCTATGGGAAGTCTAAGCATTCAACAATCTATGCTAGTCTTCTTTATTGCATCTACCCATCTCACGAGCTAAACCTTTCTCTAGCTCAAACCTGCTTATCCTGAAGGACACAACATTTTCATAAAAGCAAGTGTTAGCTAATAAAATTAGCTAAGTAAGATACACACATTTTGATAAAACGTTCTTCATTTTACTTTCATAAAACTTCGTCATAATTTACTTATCAAAACATAACCACATTACATATCATCCACAACAATCATAGATCAACCCATACTTCCCTTTTCCCACATTGCATCACCTTTCATTTCATATCAATGCGTACATACAACTTAATGAACATCTCTTAACATATCAACATATCTTACAACTTAGTCAACATCTCATATCATATCATCATATACTTTCAACATACTCAACATCTTATAACTTAGCATAACACACGTAAACATATCCCACGTATACATACTAACACAAGTAGAGTACATACTCCTAATTGTGCCTATCAACGATAAATCATACTTATAAGCAACTTAATCAACTTATCAACTTATCATCTTATCAACTTATCATCTTATCAACTTATCATCTTATCAACTTATCAACTTATCATCTTATCAACTTATCAACTTATCACTTATCAACTTATCATCTTATCAACTTATCATCTTATCAACTTATCATTATCAACTTATCACTTATCAACTTATCACTTATCAACTTATCATCTTATCAACTTATCAACTTATCATCTTATCAACTTATCATCTTATCAACTTATCATCTTATCAACTTATCATCTTATCAACTTATCATCTTATCAACTTATCATCTTATCAACTTATCACTTATCAACTTATCATCTTATCAACTTATCATCTTATCAACTTATCACTTATCAACTTATCACTTATCAACTTATCATCTTATCAACTTATCAACTTATCATCTTATCAACTTATCACTTATCAACTTATCATCTTATCAACTTATCATCTTATCAACTTATCAACTTATCATCTTATCAACTTATCATCTTATCAACTTATCATCTTATCAACTTATCAACTTATCATCTTATCAACTTATCAACTTATCATCTTATCAACTTATCAACTTATCATCTTATCAACTTATCATCTTATCAACTTATCATTTGATCAACTTATCAACTTATCAACATATCAACTTATCATCTTATCAACTTATCAACTTTAAGCATCCCGTTACGCTTTTAACATTGGTGGTTAGTCACCCCACCCGGGAATACTAGTTCAACAACTATGCCGCAAGAAAACACTCAAGCGACCACTTATTGTATCCCGTCATGCTTTTAACATTGGTGGTTAGTCACTCCACCCGGAAATACTAGATCAACGACTATGCCGCAAGGAGCCACTCAAGCGACCACGTACGCACTAGCTTTTCAACTAGCACGGGTTAAGCTTAACACAACTTATGCTCGAGACTTCTTATCTTTATTAGCTTAGGCTACACTTTCACCTAAACTAATCCATTTATCAACATCTTTACTTTGCTTTATATTAGCTTAGGCTACACTTTCACCTAAACTAATCACATATCAACATCTTTACTTTACTTTAACTTTAGGTATATTCATTACCTAATTAATTTCACATCTACTTCAACGTGTAATCTCATTAACGTGCACATCACATAACATTACTTCGTGTATCTAGTGAACTAGACATTTCATACTTAAGTGCACATATAAGCCATCACATATCAACATTTAGGCATATCAACGACTTGAATCAACAATACATATCATATTCATAGCAACATCAACGTAAGCATCATACTACACATGCATATAATTACTTCAACTTTAAACGTCATCACAACATAATTAACTACCTCAACATACATATGTTCCCATATAACCTCCCGCATAACCCGGATAACCCAACACACATAAGATAATCCGATTAAGAGGTTAATTAAAGAAAACTACTTTTGTTGCGCCTCCAGCGTGATAAAAGTCATGTATCTTACCTCAAAGAAGAGCACACCAATTGATAACTTAAGTTACCAAGCTTTTGCAAGTATTCCCGACTACCTAGAATCATAAAATGACCATTAACGTGCTAAACAAACACCCAACATTGCTGGTCACGAGTTGTGACATGACCATTATGGTCCCATCTTGACCAAGCTAAACTAAACTTCAACTTTCCAAATCTGTCACTCAATCCCATCGGGACCAAATATGGTCCCGTCAGGACCACATGACCAAAACGCCTCCCTTTGCCTTTCCTGGACACCCATTGTGACACGACCAAAATGGTCTCGTCGGGACCACCTGCGGGATTTCACTATTTTGCATGTTTTTCACTCCAAAACGAATCCAAACACACCCAAGGTTAATCCCACGACTTATACACTTAAAATTGACCTTGTTTAAGGTTCAATTGATGACTTGATGCCACCAATTGGTCCGGATTTCATATTCATCAAATCTATGATCGCTTAATTACCCGAAAACGTTATTAATCGATTAAAACATCACAATTATTCAACCCCAACCCTCAAGGTCTGAATTGATTGGACAAAATCTTACTAAATGACTCAATCAACAATCAAAGAATGATGTTATACCTGTAGGGATGATAAACGGATCCAAAACTAGAAGAAACCACCTCCGAATCACCCCGAAATTGCTCTAAACTTGAAGGAGAGGCCTAGGGTTTTGTGTGTGAAACTTTAATAGGGTTTTTGATCTGATTTAATGACCTTAAGGTCGTGATATATACCCTATATCTGCTGGAACAATTTTCTAAACTTTACATCTAGGCCCTCGTACTTCCTTATAACTCGTTTCGTCACTTAACTGCTCGTTTAACGCATACGGGAACACTTAACGACTCTTATATCTTATCGGGAATACTAAATGACTTCATTAATCATTATCAACTTTATTTTCATTACTTTTAATCACTTTAACATATATCGCATGTTAATCATTTAATTCACATAAGCACATACAAAACACATAGTAACTAACGGTCTCTAACGACAAGTTAATGGTCAACGTCAAAAAGTTTTGGGATGTTACAGAAATGCAAGAGTTGGCCGCCCAACTCAAAGAACTCCAAGAAAAGGGTTTTATCCGCCCTAGTCAATCACCTTGGGGCGCACCGGTCTTATTTGTCAAAAAGAAAGATGGATCGTTTCGGATGTGTATTGATTATAGAGAATTGAATAAGCTAACGGTGAAGAATCGTTATCCTCTTCCTAGGATCGACGATTTATTTGATCAACTTCAAGGTGCTCAATATTTCTCCAAGATTGATTTGAGGCCGGGTTACCATCATTTGAGGGTCCATGAAAACGACATTCCAGAAACCGCTTTCCGAACAAGATATGGGCATTTTGAATTTACGGTGATGCCTTTTGGGTTGACAAATGCACCGGCGGTGTTCATGGATTTGATGAACCGGGTGTGTCGGCCCTACTTAGATCAATTTGTCATTGTCTTTATTGATGACATACTTATTTACTCTAAAACGAAAGAAGACCATGCCGAGCATTTGAAGCAAGTGTTGGAGTTACTTCGGGGATAGAAATTGATGATATACCATATACGGAGCTTTATCTCCGTATAAAATACTGGATATGAAGGACCCTTCGTAAGCAGCGAAGGCACTAAATCAATTGTACCGAGCAGACCTATCCGTAGCCAAAGCTACGATGTATACCTCCGTAATTCCGGAGCTCTCAAGACAATAAGGAACGGATACATACAAATCCATCCCATGTTTATCCGACCTCCCCATAAGGGAACGAAATCAGACGTTCCTATAAACTAGGACACGGCCTAAAGAGTCCTAGATATATCTTCCTTACTTAGGATATATCACAAAACAGGAAGAGATTTACCCTAAATCCCTATCTTCCTCTCCAAGGCTTTTACCCTCTATATAAAGAGGAGATGCCATACGGCAATTCATTCATTCACCACCATTCGACATACTAAAAACCCTAATCACTAATACATCCGACCTCCGTAAATAAACCCTCAGTCTCATTAACGGCTGAGAGTAAACAATCATAGGCGTAAAGCGGCCTACGACCCTCTGACCGGAAGGGAATCGCCAACAAACACCCCAAAACCCCACTCATACCTTCGGTTGAGCCATAGTGCGATTATTTGATCAATCAAATTGGCGCCATCCGTGGGACCCCTACTCCAAAAATCGAATCCAACCACGATAAAAAAAAAAAAACCTTAAAAAAAACAATAAAAAAAAAAAAAAAAAAAAAAAAAAAAAAAAAAAAAAAAAAAAAAAAAAAAAAAAAAAAAAAAAAAAAAAAAAAAAAAAAAAAAAAAAAAAAAAAAAAAAAAAAAAAAAAAAAAAAAAAAAAAAAAAAAAAAAAAAAAAAAAAAAAAAAAAAAAAAAAAAAAAAAAAAAAAAAAAAAAAAAAAAAAAAAAAAAAAAAAAAAAAAAAAAAAAAAAAAAAAAAAAAAAAAAAAAAAAAAAAAAAAAAAAAAAAAAAAAAAAAAAAAAAAAAAAAAAAAAAAAAAAAAAAAAAAAAAAAAAAAAAAAAAAAAAAAAAAAAAAAAAAAAAAAAAAAAAAAAAAAAAAAAAAAAAAAAAAAAAAAAAAAAAAAAAAAAAAAGACCAGGCTCAAAATAGCGGAGACGGACCCATAGCAGCAGGCAAGGACAGGCAAGAGTCAGCTGGAAAGGATCTGGGTGAGAAAAAGGAGACAGGAAATCCCAGAAAAGCAAAGAGTCCAATGCAAGTATACCCATTGTACCCGATTTATCAGGGAACCTCCGTAGGGACTATGGCAGCGGGTGCCATGCAGACAACGCTTGGACCAGGGACGTACCTGTCGCCAGGAACACATCCATCGTACTTCTACGGAGGATATTTTTATCCGTACGGAGGGCCGCAGATCCAGTACATGGGAACACCACCCTTTGAGGGAAGCTACCCAGGAAACGTGCAGGCATCATGGTACTACCCATATGGTATTATGACCCCACAGTATCTTAAGGCAAACCCAACAACCGGAGTCGAAAGGGACAAGGTTGAAGAAAAAGGAGCAGAGCCTAAATACAAGGGGTCATGCCTACAGTTCGCAAGGGATTTACGCCAACATGTACCTCCGGTGAAGATACTGGAAATCCAAGAACTACCCTGGTACGATGGTACCTCCGATGTCGATGAGTTCCTCAGGAATATCGACGAAGCGGAAAAGATAGAAGGATGAAATGGCCGGTGATCTGCCATGTCATTCTCTACCTCCTACATGGAAAAACAAGGAGATGGCTTGAAAGCCTACCCGAAGAAAGTATACAAAGTGATAAAGACTTCAAATTCAAATTGAGAGAAGAATTCGGACCCCACCTATTGGCACACGACATAAAGCAGGAAGAAGAAGAAGGGACAGAAGACTTCTTAAAACGATATGGGGACAGTACCCGAAACCTGGTACGCATATCAGAAGAAGAAAGGATATCTGGGGCCATACATGGCCTCCGATCGAAGGAATTAATACGGCATTTATGCCTCAGCAAGCCAAAAAGCTATGCAGAACTGGTGGATACGTTCCATGAGTGGAAAAGTGCAGAAGAAATAGCGAAGAAAGCTATGGCTAAATGGAAAACGATGATAAAGAAGAATGGGAAGCCAACCGAGACAATCGAGGACGTAGCCGTAGACGAACCCTACCCTACATACAGTAGGACCAACAGCTACAAAAGAACAATTAGTAACCTCCGGAAAACTCCGCCGGAAATCCTGTCATCCGAGGAGATAGCAAAAACATTTGTCAGACCACTGCCGTTATCCGAAAGAGGAACCAAAAACCTAGATAAATTCTGTTGTTTTCACAACGGATATGGGAACAGTACGGATTACTGCAGAGAGTTGTTAAGACAGATAGACAACGCCGCAAGAGAAAACAAGCTAGCACATCTGGTGAAAAGAAGCAGACCAAGCTTCGAAGTAGTAGCACCGGAAGAGCACCGGAGGAGGATACTATCGAATACCTTGGTCCGGAAGGGACCGCAACACTATCACTTCGGTGAATTAGATGACAAGGCATCGATAGACCCGGTGCTAATAAAAGTAAACATAGGCAGTGTATGCCTGAAGAACACACAGGTGGACACAGGAAGTGGACGAGACATAATCTATGAGAAAAGTTTCCTCCGACTACCAAAGAAACTGCGAGAAATAATTACCCCACTGGACACAGAGATGGTAGGGTTTGCCAGTGAGCGCATCCGCCCTTTGGGAGAAATATGGTTGGACGCCACTATCGGAGGATTCCCCTGGCGAAGAACCGCAAAAATTTTGGCAGTCGTAATAAAGGCAAACTCGCCCTATGACATGCTCCTGGGCAGAGAAGGAATGAGGAAATTCCACATGATAGCATCCACGATACACGGTTGCGTTCAGTACAAATCTCACGGAG
The DNA here is from genome assembly GCA_034093135.1 of Erigeron breviscapus. NCBI lineage: Eukaryota > Viridiplantae > Streptophyta > Magnoliopsida > Asterales > Asteraceae > Erigeron > Erigeron breviscapus. Next base: position 118,494,828 of record CM067169.1, on the reverse strand, counting down.
GGATGCAAACACTGCTCTCTTCATTCACCAAGGATACAAAAGGTGAGAGCTCCGTATCGTGGTACAAACGCAACAGAAGAATAATTCAAAAAGGACCCAGAGGACAACTGGAAACCGCAGCAGAAGGATCCTTCGAAGAAGAAAGGACAGACAACTCTGGACCAGTAGAGGATGCAGAAATCCATACAACAAAGACTCCGACAGGCATTAAGACCGGTTGGAGCATAATTCGCCCCCGGGATAAGCCAAATTGACGGAGCAAACAGGGCAGCACAAAAGTAGCAGCTAGGAACAATACAAAATTATTTTTTTTGTAAAATCCTCCTGCCATGTACTTATAAGCTCCCGCAAAAATTATAAAACGATCGTAATAATTCCATAAATGCGCATAATTTTTTTTTCAACTTTTGAATTGTTAAGGGGACGCCCATAAGACTTTTCAAACACAATCATGAGGTAATAACCCATGAATATAATGCATAAGCCACTCCTTCCTTATGATTGAAGTGCATAAGCATTAATGCATAAGACATTCTTTTAGAATGTATAAGCATAACCAAAACAAAAGACATCACTTCCCCATGAAAGAATGCAGAATGATAAGCTCTGAATGAAACGAAGCAATGGCGGCACAAAACAGAGACAAGAAGCAAAAAAGAAGAGCAAGTCATTTACAATGTAATAGGCATCAAAAAATATATGTACATAGTACAGAGGATCAAACAGTTTACATTCCCTGAGGCCTAATGTTATAAAGATCAGCCACCGAAGCATTGGGATTCGGAGAAATCTGCTGGATATAAGGAAAAGAAATCCTCTTTAAGGCCTCCTCAGCAGCAACGATCCTCTCCTCAGTACCAAGAAGCCTCTCCCTATTCCCAGCCAAGACAACCTGCCCACGACTCTCCATACGAAAAAGCAGTAAAGCTCTCGAATCATCCCGGTTAGCCTCGATTAGCTCATCAAGACTCTGATCAAACTCAAGACTCGCCATCAACATCCTGAAGACATGGGGAATGACGCCAGAAATAACCTGACGCATGGAGTTCCTTGAATCTTCCAACTCCAACTCCAATCTTTTGATCACTGCAGCAGGCCCGACAGAAACAAGAGCCGAAATTCTCTCATGAGCAGCATCCAAACTTTGCGTAGCAAGAGACAAAGCCTCCTGAGAATCAGCAAGTTCCCTCCGCAAATAATCAACCAAAGAAGAATCACCACCGGCAGACGGGGCAGCCCTCAGAGAAGCCAACTCCGCCCTGTGCCTCTGCAGATCTTCTTCCAGATAGTGCACTCTGGCACTACTAGCCGAACCAATCATACCAGCGGCAAACAGATCCTGGTTGGTCATCTCAGCAAGCCTCTGAGCAGGCATGGTATCCAGCATGGTCCTAAGGTGATCAGGAACCAGCATATCCAGACTCATTCGGCAAACCTGAGGATCAGGCAATTCACTCTGAAGAGGAACCCTTGAAAAAATTACGAAGAATTGCAATAAGTAATATGAAAAAGGGGAACAACAACTGAAATATCCACGTAATATCCAGCCACTTACCAATTATGGCTCCAGCTTCAGCTCCAGCTGCGAAAGCTCTAACTTCAGTTGTAGTAGCTCCAGTTTCATCAACTGGCTCTTTCCATGCCTCCGTCCGGGATCAGAAGTCCCAGCTAAACAAAGAAAAAACATACAAATCAGATTTATGCGAACACAAATAACGGAGTCAGGGAGAAACATGTACCTTGATCAGCATCAGAAACTGGAGCAGCAGTAGTAACAGCAACTTGATCTCTTATGGGAGAAGAATCAAGGATAATGACAGAAGGACCTGCAGCCATAGGGTCCGTTGAAGCAGATGGGCCATCCCTCACCCTCTGCCTCTTCGGTGGAGGCTCAGAAACATCAACACCAGCAAAAAGGGGACCCTCCCCATCCGAAGGAGACAAAGGCCTCCTACCAACAACCATGCCTCGAGGATTCATGGTCACAGCCTCTCTAAGTGTCAACTCTGCAAACACAACGTAAAGACATCAGAAGAAAGCAACATAATGCAATTGATAGAAAAAAGCATCAAAGAAGAATGGTACCTTCTGTAACATTCATGATTTTTACCGTTTGACTGTGAATGTAATTTGATTAACTATTTCAATAAACGGAAATTTGGACATAATTGTGTACATTTATCTGTAAATTGGGCCAATTATAATGTCATATTTGAACTTCTAGAATTAGGGCCATATTAGCAGACTATGAAATTGGCCCAGTACATGTTATGGAAATTATATGATAGATGATAATTGAGTAACTGTAGTAACAGGAAAAACGTATATACGAAACCTTAAGTATAATGTACGGTTCTAACAGTGTCGGTGGAACAGTGTCGGTGAAACAGTGTCGGTGAAACAGTGTCGGTGGAACAGTGTCGGTGGCTAGATGATAATTCCATTAATAGGACAAAAACCGACACAACCTTTATATTATATGAAATGATTTATCCATATTATGGATTTATAATAATTTATAAAAGTTGTACGCTCATGAATATTTTGTTTGTGTTATTAATTTCGGAATCAATTAACTAGCTAGATATATTGTACATACTAGTAAAATAAATATGCAATTGTGTACTTGAATTAGATAACTAATAAATATATAAATACATGTAATTGATTTATAACCACATAGATAAAAGTAATTATACTTATATAAACTAGTTACTACACTTAATTACACAAATAATAATCAAGAATCAAAGTTTAGAGTCAACCAAAGTCAATTAGTCAAGTCAAGCTTGTGTTCTTGACATAAACCCCACACAAACTAACCAAGACTTGGATTATAGCTTGTAATCATGCAATGAACATGTTCCTACTGAATTCTAGTTTGTTTTAAGGCCAAAGTTTCAGCCATTACACTCAAGGATGAGTTGTAAACACATGATGAACACCTCATGGCCAAGGTGTGTGTTCTTGGCACTTAGTTGCAACTCTTGGGCTATATAAGCAAGCATTTGATGATCATTCTATCATCCATCTCTGCCCTTTTCTCTCTCTTTCACATTCATAACACAAAACAATCAAGTCCATAAAGTCTTGGGTTCATCACTTGAAGTTTCAAGTTGAATTTAAAGACTCTATAGGACTGAAATTTTCAGTCATCTTGCAAACATCATAGAAGATTCATTTGGACGAATTAGGAGACGAATCTTATATTTTTGGAAAGGTCCAAGTGTCAGTAAAATTTGATAAGAATGAAGTTTCTTCTGGTTTTGCTCAGAAGAGTGCCAAAAACGACGATTTTCAGAACTGGTCTAATTTCTGATGAGGCTACAGGTTTGTTTTTGTAAAAATCATAACTCTTTCATTAAAGCTCTTCAAGATCCAAACCTTACATTTTTGAAAAGGCCTTTGAGTGCCCAACAAATGTCTAGAACTAAGTTTTATTGTATCTGGTCTTCCTGACTTCCCAAAGTCGTTGTCAAGTAGATAGCGCAAAGCTGGGAACATGCTAAAATTTCCTTATTTTGCACTTAGGCTTTGTGGTAGCTTATAAGTTGATCTTATACTTGTTCAGGGTACCCGGTAGTACATTTTGAGCATAGTAAAGTACTTTGCAAAGTGTTTTGAGCTGTACTAAGATTAACTTGTCACGAGGATTATCTACTGTTCTGATTTGCCACTACAACTAAGGTGAGTTTCGTAAACCCTCCCTACTCAATTGAAATTCGGGCTGAAAAGTGTACATGTTTGTTTAACTGTTGATTGTTGATTTGATTGATTGTATGATTGAATTGTTGATGTGGACATGTTAGCGCATTATTCATTATATAAGTCGCACCGTTAGCGCATTATTCATTATATAAGTCGCACTGTTAGCGCATTATTCATTATATAAGTCGCACCGTTAGCGCATTATTCATTATATAAGTCGCACCGTTAGCGCATTATTCATTATATAAGTCGCACCGTTAGCGCATTATTCATTATATAAGTCGCACCGTTAGCGCACTATTCATTATATAAGTCGCACTGTTAGCGCATTATTCATTATATAAGTCGCACCGTTAGCGCACTATTCATTATATAAGTCGCACCGTTAGCGCATTATTCATTATATAAGTCGCACCGTTAGCGCATTATTCATTATATAAGTCGCACTGTTAGCGCATTATTCATTATATAAGTCGCACTGTTAGCGCATTATTCATTATATAAGTCGCACCGTTAGCGCATTGTTAATTATTAACTATATAAGCCGCACCGTTGTTGAATGTTATTGATTGTTATGGAACGTTGTTGAACGTTATATGGAATCGTTGTTGTTGAACGTTGACTTGTATTGAATTGTGATAATGTGAAACCTTATAGGTTTTCCTTGGATGTGATTAGTTCTCCTAATCCTCACTTATTGTTAACGGCTGTTATCCGACACGGTTATTCCTTGTTACTTGTCCCTACGAACTCACCAACTTTATGTTGACGTATTTTAGTACACTTTTCAGGTAATCAGGTTAATCAGAGACAAAATGGATGATTATGTGCTTGCATTGCTAAGATTGGACTTGCTTTGGACTTTCTGGATCTGTGATCCTTAGTTCCCTTTAACGGGTTATGCTTAGGATCAACTACTATCCTTTAAACATTTTCATTTAATATTGATTGAGTGTGTATCTTTGATAGATGTTGATTATTGTATACATTTGAGTGAGTTTGTGGATTGTTTCAATCCTATGAATGCATATAGTTTGACTCTACATAATTCCCATGTCGTGCTGTGCTTTTCTAAGTGATACCCCATGATTCCGCCATGTTGGGGTGTTACAGAATGGTATCAGAGCTGTGGTTGTAGAGAGCTAGGTGGATTGACCTAGTCTATAGCCATTGCACCCACACTTCATATTAGCATGCATGATAGGGAATTTTGTGTGCAACATGAACTGTATGATGCATGAAAATTGTTTAAACGGAGTTCGTAGGGTACTTATGATTTGATGACTTGATTGTTATGTGACAACTTGATGGACGTATATGATAGTGTCGGGATACACCGTGAATTGTGGAATTATTGTGATAAACGTTGATATGTGGAATCTTGGAAGTATTTATTATTTGTCCCCCCAGCAAAATGATCTCGTGGATTGCGCCTCGTGGATAAAGTATAGTAGTAAACCCAGTATGCTTAATGAGTGTTGGTTAGGTGGAGGGTTAGCCGCTGGTACACCCTGTATACATACCCGACCAATACTTAGAGAGCATAACGGAACCGAGTCTCGACATCCATTCAATATATTAACGGTGTGGAGGGTTAGCCGCTGGTACATCCTGTATACATACACTTTTAATGTATTGAATGTTGAGGTTAAGATTCGGACTATGCTTTACCCGCCTTGTTATGACCTGACCCCTTTATATAGTGTTGAATGGTTCGTGATTGTATTGTTAATTGTAAATTGTACGATTGGTGAAGCCTTAGATTATTCCCTGTGGAGATAACTATATTCATGCAATGATTTAGAAGGACTTGATGTAGAAATTGTGTATTACTTGAAGGTAAATTTTGATATTCGGGTGTGAATTGTGAGACTTAACTTGTTAATCTAATACGTGTGTTCAGGAAAGATGGTTAGACCAAGAAGAGCTAACACTAACTATAGGCGTCAAAATGAGCAAGAGGAGCCGATAGTTCAAGAAGAAATTGTAGGTGGACGTAGTGGTAGAGGTGGTCGTGGAGGTAGAGATAACCGTGGAGGTCGTGGTGGCAGAGGTGGTCGGGGTAATCCTAATCCCCCGATAACCGCCGAGGTTGTCACACAAGCTTTAAATGATCTCATGCCGGATCTTGTGGCTCGAATTCAAACGGCCATGAGAAATGTAAACGGACAAGAAGAACCAGAAGATGAAGCGGTTCCCGTACAAAATGAACAAGAAAACGTAAATGTAAACGGTGTAGGTGTAGGAGAAGTTTTACCTAGACCGGATTTTGATGTTCGTCAACCGGGATGCTTGTTTAAAGACTTCAAACTTTGTGGAGCCCCGGAATTTAATGGAGAAAGTGGTGCTACGGGTTGCTTGGAATGGTTAGAGAGCATTGAATCTATCATTGCTCGAAGTGGTTGTGCCTACCACCAAAGAATCACTTATGCTTCCGGTATGTTGAAAGGTGGGGCTCTTGAGTGGTGGAATGAAGAAGTTGATGAATTGGGGATTGATGCGGCTAATAATCTTTTATGGGGAGAGTTCAAGAATATGATAACTACTAAGTATTGCCCGGCCCATGAACTGAGGAGATTGCAAGTGGAATTTTCTAAACTTGCCATGAAGGGAGGAGACTACGAGAGTTACACACGCCGTTTTGGCCAACTCTCTAGACTCGTTCCTCATTATGTGAGACCCCAAGAGGTTAAGATTGAGAAGTATGTTGCGGGATTGCCACATGAAGTGAGAGTGCTTGTCTCTCACCCCACCATGCCTTTGACTTACAAAGAGGCAACCACCCGTACCGCTAGTATAACCTTGGAACTCATTAGAGGTGGTAAATTAAATAAGAACGATAACAAGAATGACAATAAAAGGAAAGATGTTGCCGAGTCAAGCGGCACCAAGAAAGATGATCGGCGTGATAATAAGCGCCATGGTCGTGGTGGAAAGGTTTTTGCGACGGTAGTACCAACAAAGGGTCCTCAACGGGTTGGTTACACAGGGGGTGGTCCTTTATGCCCTAGGTGTAATCGCCATCATTGGCCTACCGTGAGGTGTGATGCTTGTTTTCATTGTAACCAACAGGGACACACCTCAAGATTTTGTCCAACTAACCCCGGAATGGTCCTTTAAATGTTGCTCCCCTTAATACTATGCGTCCCCCGATAGTCCCGGGTTCTTGTTATGAATGTGGTAGCCAAGACCACTACCGCAACCGGTGCCCAAATCTTATTGGCCAACAAGTCCAAGTGACCGTGCATCCTAACCAGTTGCAAATTGCCGGTCCGAATCAAAATCGAGGAAACCAAGGACAACAACAACAACCTCCTCAAGCTCCTCGCCAACATTTGGCCCCCCGTGGAAGAGCTTTTGCCGTGAATGCGACCGAGGCTCGTGGTGATCCTAATGTCGTAGCAGGTACCTTTCTACTCAATCACCAATATGCTACCGTGTTATTTGATTCTGGAGCCGATTATAGTCTCATTTCCAATGATTTTATTCCGTTGATCGATGCTAATCCTAGCCCGTTGTCCTATTGTTTTGAACTTGAAATGGTAAATGGTGGATTGTCTAGGATTAGTCAAGTTGTTCGTGATTGTGTGTTAGATTTATGTGATCACCCATTTTACATTGACTTAATGCCTTTTAATATCGGTAGTTTTGACGTGATTGTGGGTATGGATTGGTTATCGGCCATGAACGCGGTAATTGATTGTGGTAGTCGAATTGTGAGGATTCCGTTAGAAAATAGGGAAGAATTAGTGGTTCAAGGCGAAACGACCGAACTATGGGATGGGAATGTATATAGTGTTAAGATCACAAAGATTGAATTGAAAACCGTACCCGTAGTTAAAGACTTTGCGGATGTATTTCCGGATGACCTACCGGGTTTACCTCCATCTCGTGAACTTGACTTCCGTATTGAACTTATTCCTAACGCTTCTCCCGTGGCCAAAGCACCTTATCGCTTAGCCATGACCGAATTACAAGAGTTGGCCGCCCAACTCAAAGAGCTTCAAGACAAGGGTTTCATTCGCCCTAGTCAATCGCCTTGGGGCGCACCGGTTTTGTTCGTTAAAAAGAAAGATGGCACATTCCGAATGTGTATCGATTATAGAGAATTGAACAAACTAACAGTAAAGAATCGTTATCCTCTTCCTAGGATTGACGATTTATTCGACCAACTCCAAGGTGCTCATTTCTTTTCCAAAATTGATTTGAGGTCGGGTTATCATCAATTACGTGTTCATGAAGACGACATTCCAAAAACCGCCTTTCGAACGAGATATGGACACTTTGAATTTACAGTGATGCCTTTTGGGTTGACTAACGCACCAGCTGTGTTCATGGACTTGATGAACCGAGTGTGTCAGCCCTACTTGGACCAATTTGTCATTGTTTTCATCGATGACATTCTCATCTATTCCAAGACCAAAGAAGATCATTTGGAACATTTGAAACAAGTCTTAGAGTTACTCCGGAAAGAAAAGCTTTATGCCAAGTTCTCCAAATGTGAATTTTGGCTTGAAGAGGTCCAGTTTCTTGGTCACGTAGTGAGCAAAGAAGGAATTCATGTGGACCCAAGTAAAGTTGAAGCAGTAAAGAATTGGAGACGACCTGAAACACCGACCAAAATTCGCCAATTTCTTGGGTTGGCAGGTTACTATAGACGATTTATTGAAGGCTTTTCAAAAATCGCCCAACCTTTGACTCTGTTGACTCAACGGGAAAGAAGGTTTGATTGGGGTGAAAAGCAAGAACAAGCATTCTAATTGTTGAAAGACAAATTGTGTGATGCACCCATCTTGAGCTTGCCCAATGGAGCCGATGATTTTGTTGTATATTGTGATGCGTCCGGGCAAGGATTGGGTTGTGTCTTAATGCAACGGGATAAGGTGATAGCATATGCATCCAGACAATTGAAGGTGCATGAGAAGAATTATCCGACTCATGACTTAGAATTGGGAGCAGTGGTATTTGCTTTGAAATGTTGGAGGCATTATTTATATGGCACCAAGAGCGTGATCTATACCGATCACAAAAGCCTTCAACATATCTTCAATCAAAGCGATCTGAACATGAGGCAAAGAAGATGGCTTGAACTGTTAAGTGATTATGATTGTGTTATCCGGTATCACCCGGGTAAAGCAAATGTGGTAATGTTGAATTATATCACCCGGGTAAAGCAAATGTGGTAGCCGATGCCTTAAGTCGAAAAGAACGTATAAAACCAAGAAGAATTAAAGCCATGAGCTTTACCGTGTTAAGGAGTGTTCGTGACTCCATTATTGAAGCACAAGAATTGGCAACTAGACCGGAAAACTTCATCAATGAAACCTTAAACGGTCTAGAAGAACAATTTGATAGAAAGAATGACAATGGTTTGTATTTCGTTGATCGATTATGGATTCCCGTTCTTGGAGGATGGCGGTTGAAATTGATGGATGAAGCTCATAAGTCAGCCTACTCGGTTCACCCGGGTTCTGATAAAATGTACTTTGGATTGAGAGATTTGTATTGGTGGCCGGGAATGAAGAAAGACATTGCAAAATATGTTAGTGAATGCCTCACTTGTTTGCAAGTAAAAGCCGACCACAAGAAACCACCGGGTTTACTAGTCCAACCAGTAACACCGGTGTGGAAATGGGAAGAAATTGCTATGGACTTCATCACGAAGTTACCTAGGACGAGTAGTGGTCGGGACACTATTTGGGTGATAATTGACCGGTTGACTAAGTCGGCTCACTTCTTAGCCATCAGGGAGGACGATAAATTTGACACCATGGCACGTTTGTACATCAAAGAGGTGATATCCAAGCATGGAGTGCCGATTTCCGTGATATCCGATCGGGATGCCCGATTTACTTCAAAATTTTGGAAGGCGTTCCAGAAATCTATGGGTACTCGTCTCGGCATGAGTACAGCGTTCCACCCACAAACTGATGGTCAAAGTGAAAGAACGATCCAAACATTGGAAGACATGTTAAGAGCTTGTGCTATTGATTTTGGTGGTAATTAGGATGTGCATCTTCCTTTGGTTGAATTCTCCTACAATAATAGCTATCATGCTAGCATTGGAATGGCCCCATTTAGAGCATTATATGGGAGAGATTGTAGGTCACCGCTAGCTTGGGCAGAAATTGGTGAAAGCCAACTCATTGGGCCCGAAATTGTTATTGAAACGACGAAAGTGATCTCACAAATCAAAGAAAAGTTAAGAGTGGCCCGAGAACGACAATTGAAATATGCTAATGTTAGACGACGACCCCTCGAATTTGAAGTTGGTGATTATGTTTTATTGAAAGTATCCCCGTGGAAGGTGTGGTTCGTTTTGTGAAACGTGGCAAGTTGGGGCCACGGTACATTGGCCCGTTCAAGATCTTGGAGCGTATTGGTCCGGTAGCTTATCGATTAGAACTTCCTCAAAACCTGAGTGGAGTTCATGATGTTTTCCATGTTTGTAATCTTAGAAAGTGTTTGGCCGATCCAACACTTCACATGCCCCTCGAAGAAATCCGTGTTGACAAAACGTTGAAGTTTGTGGAAGAACCAATAGAAATTCTAGATCGAAAAACTAGAAAACTAAAGAATACCCGATATACGCTTGTCAAAGTGAGATGGCAAGCTAGACGTGGACCCGAGTTTACTTGGGAACGCGAGGACCACATGAAGTCTAAATACCCACACTTGTTTAGTAATTAGTGTTTGTTGAATTTTCGGGACGAAATTCTTTAACGGGGGAAGAATGTAACATTCATGATTTTTACCGTTTGACTGTGAATGTAATTTGATTAACTATTTCAATAAACGAAAATTTGGACATAATTGTGTACATTTATCTGTAAATTGGGCCAATTATAATGTCATATTTGAACTTCTAGAATTAGGGCCATATTAGCAGACTATGAAATTGGCCCAGTACATGTTATGGAAATTATATGATAGATGATAATTGAGTAACTATGGTAACAGGAAAAAAACGTATATACGAAACCTTAAGTATAATGTACGGTTCTAACAGTGTTGGTGGAACAGTGTCGGTGAAACAGTGTCGGTGAAACAGTGTCGGTAGAACAGTGTCGGTGGCTAGATGATAATTCCATTAATAGGACAAAAACCGACACAACCTTTATATATTATATGAAATGATTTATCCATATTATGGATTTATAATAATTTATAAAAGTTGTACGCTCATGAATATTTTGTTTGTGTTATTAATTTCGGAATCAATTAACTAGCTAGATATATTGTACATACTAGTAAAATAAATATGCAATTGTGTACTTGAATTAGATAACTAATAAATATATAAATACATGTAATTGATTTATAACCACATAGATAAAAGTAATTATACTTATATAAACTAGTTACTACACTTAATTACACAAATAATAATCAAGAATCAAAGTTTAGAGTCAACCAAAGTCAATTAGTCAAGTCAAGCTTGTGTTCTTGACATAAACCCCACACAAACTAACCAAGACTTGGATTATAGCTTGTAATCATGCAATGAACATGTTCCTACTGAATTCTAGTTTGTTTTAAGGCCAAAGTTTCAGCCATTACACTCAAGGATGAGTTGTAAACACATGATGAACACCTCATGGCCAAGGTGTGTGTTCTTGGCACTTAGTTGCAACTCTTGGGCTATATAAGCAAGCATTTGATGATCATTCTATCATCCATCTCTGCCCTTTTCTCTCTCTTTCACATTCATAACACAAAACAATCAAGTCCATAAAGTCTTGGGTTCATCACTTGAAGTTTCAAGTTGAATTTAAGGACTCTATAGGACTGAAATTTTCAGTCATCTTGCAAACATCATATAAGATTCATCTGGACGAATTAGGAGACGAATCTTATATTTTTGAAAAGGTCCAAGTGTCAGTAAAATTTGATAAGAACGAAGTTTCTTCTGGTTTTGCTCAGAAGAGTGCCAAAAACGACGATTTTCAGAACTGGTCTAATTTCTGATGAGGCTACAGGTTTGTTTTTGTAAAAATCATAACTCTTTCATTAAAGCTCTTCAAGAGCCAAACCTTACATTTTTGAAAAGGTCATTGAGTGCCCAACAAATGTCTAGAACTAAGTTTTATTGTATCTGGTCTTCCTGACTTCCCAAAGTCGTTGTCAAGTAGATAGCGCAAAGCTGGGAACATGCTAAAATTTCCTTATTTTGCACTTAGGCTTTGTGGTAGCTTATAAGTTGATCTTATACTTGTTCTAGGTACCCGGTAGTACATTTTGAGCATAGTAAAGTACTTTGCAAAGTGTTTTGAGCTGTACTAAGATTAACTTGTCACGAGGATTATCTACTGTTCTGATTTGCCACTACAACTAAGGTGAGTTTCGTAAACCCTCCCTACTCAATTGAAATTCGGGCTGAAAAGTGTACATGTTTGTTTAACTGTTGATTGTTGATTTGATTGATTGTATGATTGAATTGTTGATGTGGACATGTTAGCGCATTGTTTACTATGTAAGTCGCACCGTTAGCGCACTATTCATTATATAAGTCGCACTGTTAGCGCATTATTCATTATATAAGTCGCACCGTTAGCGCACTATTCATTATATAAGCCGCACCGTTAGCGCATTATTCATTATATAAGTCGCACCGTTAGCGCATTATTCATTATATAAGTCGCACCGTTAGCGCATTATTCATTATATAAGTCGCACCGTTAGCGCATTATTCATTATATAAGTCGCACCGTTAGCGCATTACTTATTATATAAGTCGCACCGTTGTTGAATGTTATTGATTGTTATGGAACGTTGTTGAACGTTATATGGAATCGTTGTTGTTGAACGTTGACTTGTATTGAATTGTGATAATGTGAAACCTTATAGGTTTTCCTTGGATGTGATTAGTTCTCCTAATCCTCACTTATTGTTAACGGTTGTTATCCGACACGGTTATTCCTTGTTACTTGTCCCTACGAACTCACCAACTTTATGTTGACGTATTTTAGTACACTTTTCAGGTAATCAGTTAATCAGGTTAATCAGAGACAAAATGGATGATTATGTGTTTGCATTGCTAAGATTGGACTTGCTTTGGACTTTCTGGATCCGTGATCCTTAGTTCCCTTTAACGGGTTATGCTTAGGATCAACTACTATCCTTTAAACATTTTCATTTAATATTGATTGAGTGTGTATCTTTGATAGATGTTGATTATTGTATACATTTGAGTGAGTTTGTGGATTGTTTCAATCCTATGAATGCATATAGTTTGACTCTACATAATTCCCATGTCGTGCTGTGCTTTTCTAAGTGATACCCCATGATTCCGCCATGTTGGGGTGTTACACCTTCACAACACCATATCAAGACAGGCTGATCAGGAAAACCCTCCCATGACATGGTAATTCCAGCAAGATATAGAATCACAGAGGGATAGGTAACCAACTCAAATGAAGAACTACGCACCTGACGAATCAACTCATTGTCAAGAGAATCCCAAGCACGCTCATTATCTTCAAACGATACCCTTGGCACCAACCTATTCCTATCCAATATACCCATGAACAGCGGGTGAATATATTCCTCACTGAAAAACAAAATCCCCGGCCTCCAATTCAACATATCAGAATCCCCTATATCAAAAAATAACCTACCAGGCCTCTCCTCAACCATGACCCAACCGTCACGAATACCAAACCTAAAAAAAATACCCAAATAAACTTATCCTGGGTTCTATATCGAATGCACGACAAATAATGATAAACGATACTATCATAGTAATCGCTAAGGGGTGAACCATCGATAAATGCAGATTATGGTAATCAAGTAACCCTAATAACCAAGGGGACAAAGGAAACCTAAGATTACCACCGGAAAAGGGAGCGGTATACATGCCTACGAAGCCAGGAGGCGCATCAAGAATCGATTATGCCCGTCCCGGAACCCTAATCTCAGGATCGGTAGGGCGGCAGAAATACCGACGAAACCACGCGACATCATCCTCCGTCATCTCTGAATATGTGGTACTAATGATGCGAAAATAGTTACGATCCATACGTGTTAAGAAGATTGAACGAGAGGAACGATTGATTCTGAAGAAAAGAGAGTTGGGAAGGGAGAGCAGCTGCAAAAGAAGCGGAAAAGAAAATCTCCGGAGCCGTCAACAATTAAATAGGGGACAAAAAGGATGGTTTGAAAAACCGGCGCATAACCCACCCGAAACCGTCGATTGGTTTTCTCCTCGGGATAAGCGCGCACGAATTAAACTCTTGATGGGATATATACGCGGCATAGTAAAATGACAATTTTACCCCCAGCAAAGAGCTCCGGAGAAGAAACGGAGCATCCAAAACCATAGCTTCTTCGAAGCCCCGGTTACGCAGGTATGCTCTTATTTATTTATTTTTATTTTTGAAGTCTAATGCGATATTCTACAGATAGACTCTCCCATCAGACTGGGGGGCTTGATGATATACCATATACGGAGCTTTACCTCCGTATAAAAGACTGGATACGAAGGACCCTTCGTAAGCAGCGAAGGCACTAAATCAATTGTACCAAGCAGACCTATCCGTAGCCGAAGCTACGATGTATACCTCCGTAATTCCGGAGCTCTCAAGACAATAAGGAACGGATACATACAAATCCATCCCATGTTTATCCGACCTCCCCATAAGGGAACGAAATCAGACGTTCCTATAAACTAGGACACGGCCTAAAAAGTCCTAGATATATCTTCCTTACTTAGGATATATCACAAAACAGGAAGAGATTTACCCTAAATCCCTATCTTCCTCTCCAAGGCTTTTACCCTCTATATAAAGAGGAGATGCCATACGGCAATTCATCCATTCACCACCATTCGACATACTAAAAACCCTAATCACTAATACATCTGACCTCCGTAAATAAACCCTCAGTCTCATTAACGGCTGAGAGTAAACAATCATAGGCGTAAAGCGGCCTACGGCCCTCTGACCGGAAGGGAATCGCCAACAAACACCCCAAAACCCCACTGATACCTTCGGTTGAGCCATAGTGCGATTATTTGATCAATCAGAAATTATATGCCAAGTTCTCTAAATGTGAATTTTGGCTAGAAGAGGTCCATTTCCTAGGTCACGTGGTGAGCAAGGAGGGAATTCATGTGGACCCTAGTAAAATCGAAGCGGTGAAGAATTGGAGACGACCCGAGACGCCAACCGAGATTCGCCAATTTCTTGGTTTGGCGGGTTATTATAGACGGTTTATTGAAGGCTTCTCAAAAATCGCCCAACCTTGACCTTGTTGACACAACGGGAAAGGAAGTTTGATTGGGGTGATAAGCAAGAGCGGGCCTTCCAATTGCTTAAAGACAAGTTATGCGATGCACCAATCCTGAGTTTGCCCGATGGAGCCGAAGATTTTGTGGTGTATTGTGATGCATCCGGGCAAGGCTTAGGATGTGTTTTGATGCAACGGGGCAAGGTGATTGCATATGCATCTAGACAATTGAAGGTGCATGAAAAGAATTATCCGACTCATGACTTGGAGTTAGGGGCGGTTGTGTTTGCTTTGAAGTGTTGGAGGCATTACTTGTATGGCACCAAAAGCATAATCTATACCGATCACAAAAGCCTACAACACATCTTTGATCGAAGCGAATTGAATATGAGACAACGGAGGTGGATAGAACTTTTTATTGATTACGATTGTGTTATCCGGTACCACCCGGGTAAGGCCAATGTTGTAGCCGATGCCTTGAGCCGGAAAGAGCGTGTACCTCCAAGAAGAATTAAAACCATGAGCTTCACCACACCAAGAAGTGTTCGTGACACCATAATTGAAGCTCAAAAATGAAGCACTTCATGGGTTAGAAGAGCAATTTGATCGGAAAAAATGATGATGGTTTATACTTTGTGGATCGATTATGGATTCCCATCTTTGGGGTTTAAGATTGAAGTTGATGAACGAAGCCCATAAGTCGGCATACTCGGTTCACCCGGGGTCCGACAAGATGTATTTTGGTATGAGGGATTTGTATTGGTGGCCGGGGATGAAGAAGGATATTGCTAAGGATGTTAGTGAATGTATTACGTGTTTGCAAGTAAAGGCCGAGCACAAGAAACCACCTGGTTTACTAGTTCAACCGGTAACACCGGAGTGGAAATGGGAAAGAATTGCGTTACCTAGAACGAGTAGTGGTCGTGACACCATTTGGGTGATTGTTGATCGATTGACTAAATCGGCGCACTTTTTAGCTATTCGGGGAGATGATAAGTTTGACACCATGGCACGCTTGTATATCAAAGAAGTAGTATCCAAACATGGAGTGCCGATTTCCATAATAACCGATCGGGATGCCCGATTTACTTCAAAGTTTTGGAAGGCGTTCCAAAAAGCAATGGGTACTCAACTTGATATGAGTACGGCATTCCATCCACAAACCGACGGTCAAAGTGAAAGAACGATCCAAACGCTTGAAGATATGCTAAGAGCTTGTGCCATCGAGTTTGGTGGCAATTGGGATGTACATCTTCCTTTGGTCGAATTCTCATACAACAATAGCTACCATGCAAGTATTCAAATGGCGCCGTTTAGAGCTTTGTATGGGAGAGTATGTAGGTCACCATTAGCTTGAGCGGAAATTGGTGAAAGCCAACTCATTGGGCCCGAGATTGTCATTGAAACGACTAAAGTGATCTCACAAATCAAGGAGAAATTGAGGGTGGCACGAGAACGACAATTAAAATATGAAAATGTAAGACGAAGACCCCTCGAGTTTGAGGTCGGCGATTTTATTATGTTAAAGGTGTCTCCTTGGAAGGGTGTAGTTCGTTTTGTTAAGCGTGGCAAGTTAGGGCCAAGGTATATTGGCCCATTCAAGATCTTGGAGCGTATCGGTCTGGTTGCTTATCGTTTGGAGCTCCCTCAAGATTTGAGTGGAGTTCATAATGTGTTTCATGTTTGTAATCTTAGGAAGTGTTTGGCGGACCCAACACTCCATGTGCCTCTTGAGGAAATCCGAGTAGATAAAACGTTAAAATTTGTAGAAGAACCGGTAGAGATACTTGATCGACAAACTAGAAAGTTAAAGAATACTCGATATACGCTCGTCAAGGTGAGATGGCAAGCTAGGCGCGGACCCGAGTTCACTTGGGAACGTGAAGATTCTGTGAAAGCCAAATACCCTCATTTGTTTAGTGACTAGGGTTTCGATCGAATTTCGGGACGAAATTCCTTTAACGGGGGAATAATGTAACATTCGGGAATTTTGACTTATGTTGACCCGTAATTTTTATGTACGAATTGATTTGAAGGACTTAGTTGATAAAATATGATCGAGTTTATTTGTAAATTTATAGTGTTCAAGGTGCATATATGATGTAATGATCGTTTTAATTGAAAATGTGTTCATGTGTTAGTCGAGATTTACTTGATCGATTAAATGGAATATTCGATGCTAATTGTGGTTTAAGCAACTAGAAATATAAGAATTTGGTTAGTCCATGGGTCAACCCATACCCATGACCCATGCCCATCAACCCAACCCTATCCACCACCCAAACCCTTACACTCCTCACCCATTCATTCAATCTTCCCTTATCTCTCTCTCTCTCTCTCTCTCTATCTCTCTCTCTCTCTCTCTCTCTCTCTCTCTCTCTCTTTCTCTCACTCTCTCTCTCTCTCTCTCTCTCTCTCTCTCTCTCTCTCTCTCTCTCTCTCTCTCTCTCTCTCTCTCTCTCTCTCTCTCTCTCTCTCTCTCTCTCTCTCTCTCTCTCTCTCTCTCTCTCTCTCTCTCTCTCTCTCTCTCTCTCTCTCTCTCTCTCTCTCTCTCTCTCTCTCTCTCTCTCTCTCTCTCTCTCTCTCTCTCTCTCTCTCTCTCTCTCTCTCTCTCTCTCTCTCTCTCTCTCTCTCTCTCTCTCTCTCTCTCTCTCTCTCTCTCTCTCTCTCTCTCTCTCTCTCTCTCTCTCTCTCTCTCTCTCTCTCTCTCTCTCTCTCTCTCTCTCTCTCTCTCTCTCTCTCTCTCTCTCTCTCTCTCTCTCTCTCTCTCTCTCTCTCTCTCTCTCTCTCTCTCTCTCTCTCTCTCTCTCTCTCTCTCTCTCTCTCTCTCTCTCTCTCTCTCTCTCTCTCTCTCTCTCTCTCTCTCTCTCTCTCTCTCTCTCTCTCTCTCTCTCTCTCTCTCTCTCTCGCACACACACACACACACACACACACACTCTCTCTCTCTCTCTCTCTCTCTCTCTCTCTCTCTCTCTCTCTCTCTCTCTCTCTCTTCTTCTTTCTCTTTATGTCTTCTGTTCCTCTCTCTCTCTCTCTCTCTCTCTCTCTCTCTCTCTCTCTCTCTCTCTCTCTCTCTCTATTTTTGACTTAGTTGATAAAATATGATCGAGTTTATTTGTAAATTTATAGTGTTCAAGGTGCATATATGATGTAATGATCGTTTTAATTAAAAATCAAGGCTTTATGATTGTTTAATGATCGAATCAAGGTTATATGTTCGTTATGTTCATTATATGATCGTTTGGTTATTTAACCAAGGTTACAAGTTCGATATATGATCGTTTGGTTATTTAACCAAGGTTACAAGTTCGATATATGATCGTTTGGTTATTAAACCAAGGTTACAAGTTCGATATATGATCGTTTGGTTATTAAACCAAGGTTACAAGTTCGATATATGATCGTTTGGTTATTTAACCAAGGTTACAAGTTCGATATATGATCGTTTGGTTATTTAACCAAGGTTACAAGTTCGTTATGTGATCGTTTGATGATTTAATCAAGGTTATATGTTCGTATCAAGGTTATGTGATCGTTTTATGATCTAATCAAGGTTATGTGATCATTTTATGATCGAATCAAGGTTATGTGATCGTTTGATGATTTAATCAAAGTTATATGTTCGTATCAAGGTTATGTGATCATTTTATGATCTAATCAAGGTTATGTGATCGTTTGATGATTTAATCAAGGTTATATGTTCGTATCAAGGTTATGTGATCGTTTGATGATTTAATCAAGGTTATATGTTCGTATCAAGGTTATGTGATCGTTTGATGATTTAATCAAGGTTATGTGATCGTTTGATGATTTAATCAAGGTTATATGTTCGTATCAAGGTTATGTGATCATTTTATGATCTAATCAAGGTTATGTGATCATTTTATGATCTATCAAGGTTATGTGATCGTTTGATGATTTAATCAAAGTTATATGTTCGTATCAAGGTTATGTGATCATTTTGATGATTTAATCAAGGTTATATGTTCGTATCAAGGTTATGTGATCGTTTGATGATTTAATCAAAGTTATATGTTCGTATCAAGGTTATGTGATCATTTATGATCAAATCAAGGTTATGTGATCATTTATTGATCCAATCAAGGTTATATGTTCGTATCAAGGTTATGTGATCATTTTATGATCTAATCAAGGTTATGTGATCATTTTATGATTTAATCAAGGTTATATGTTCGTATCAAGGTTATGTGATCGTTTGATGATTTAATCAAAGTTATATGTTCGTATCAAGGTTATGTGATCATTTTATGATCTAATCAAGGTTATGTGATCATTTATGATTTAATCAAGGTTATATGATCATTTATTGATCGAATCAAGGTTATGTGATCATTTATTGATCCAATCAAGGTTATATGTTCGTATCAAGGTTATGTGATCATTTTATGATCTAATCAAGGTTATGTGATCATTTTTGATCTAATCAAGGTTATTGATCGTTTATGTTCGTATCAAGGTTATGTGATCGTTTGATGATTTAATCAAGGTTATATGTTCGTATCAAGGTTATGTGATCGTTTGATGATTTAATCAAAGTTATATGTTCGTATCAAGGTTATGTGATCATTTTATGATCTAATCAAGGTTATGTGATCATTTAATCAAGGTTATGTGATCATTTATTGATCCAATCAAGGTTATATGTTCGTATCAAGGTTATGTGATCGTTTGATGATTTAATCAAAGTTATATGTTCGTATCAAGGTTATGTGATCATTTTATGATCTAATCAAGGTTATGTGATCATTTTATGATCTAATCAAGGTTATGTGATCGTTTATGATTTAATCAAGGTTATGTGATCGTTTGATGATTTAATCAAGGTTATATGTTCGTATCAAGGTTATGTGATCGTTTGATGATTTAATCAAGGTTATGTGATCATTTATTGATCCAATCAAGGTTATATGTTCGTATCAAGGTTATGTGATCATTTTATGATCTAATCAAGGTTATGTGATCGAATCAAGGTTATGTGATCATTTATTGATCCAATCAAGGTTATATGTTCGTATCAAGGTTATGTGATCATTTTATGATCTAATCAAGGTTATGTGATCGTTTGATGATTTAATCAAGGTTATATGTTCGTATCAAGGTTATGTGATCGTTTGATGATTTAATCAGTTATATGTTCGTTTAATTATCGTATCAAGGTCGTATGATCGTTTAATTACTAAATCAAGGCTTTATGATTGTTTAATGATCGAATCAAGGTTATATGTTCGTTATGTTCGTTATATGATCGTTTGGTTATTTAACCAAGGTTACAAGTTCGATATATGATCGTTTGGTTATTTAACCAAGGTTACAAGTTCGATATATGATCGTTTGGTTATTAAACCAAGGTTACAAGTTCGATATATGATCGTTTGGTTATTAAACCAAGGTTACAAGTTCGATATATGATCGTTTGGTTATTTAACCAAGGTTACAAGTTCGATATATGATCGTTTGGTTATTTAACCAAGGTTACAAGTTCGATATATGATCGTTTGGTTATTTAACCAAGGTTACAAGTTCGATATATGATCGTTTGGTTATTTAACCAAGGTTACAAGTTCGTTATGTGATCGTTTGATGATTTAATCAAGGTTACAAGATCGATATATGTTCGTTTGGTTATTTAACCAAGGTTACAAGTTCGATATATGATCGTTTGGTTATTAAACCAAGGTTACAAGTTCGTTATATGATCGTTTGGTTATTTAACCAAGGTTACAAGTTCGATATATGATCGTTTGGTTATTTAACCAAGGTTACAAGTTCGATATATGATCGTTTGGTTATTTAACCAAGGTTACAAGTTCGATATATGATCGTTTGGTTATTTAACCAAGGTTACAAGTTCGATATATGATCGTTTGGTTATTAAACCAAGGTTACAAGTTCGATATATGATCGTTTGGTTATTAAACCAAGGTTACAAGTTCGATATATGATCGTTTGGTTATTAAACCAAGGTTACAAGTTCGATATATGATCGTTTGGTTATTAAACCAAGGTTACAAGTTCGATATATGATCGTTTGGTTATTAAACCAAGGTTACAAGTTCGATATATGATCGTTTGGTTATTAAACCAAGGTTACAAGTTCGATATATGATCGTTTGGTTATTAAACCAAGGTTACAAGTTCGATATATGATCGTTTGGTTATTAAACCAAGGTTACAAGTTCGATATATGATCGTTTGGTTATTAAACCAAGGTTACAAGTTCGATATATGATCGTTTGGTTATTTAACCAAGGTTACAAGTTCGATATATGATCGTTTGGTTATTTAACCAAGGTTACAAGTTCGATATATGATCGTTTGGTTATTTAACCAAGGTTACAAGTTCGATATATGATCGTTTGGTTATTTAACCAAGGTTACAAGTTCGTTATGTGATCGTTTGATTATTAAAGGTTACAAGTTCGTTACTATTTATAAATTCAAAATTTCATAGGAAGATCGTCTAGAAGTTTTGAATACCGAACACATAAAAAACCAAAACGGGATGACAACCACGTTAAAGTTTATCATATGAAATATATGTACATAAGAGCAATATCATAACCATCGGCTTTTAATTGCGTACTTATGGGTAACATCATAACCATGCTTACATTTTTCTCATATCAAATATATATACTCCATCCGTCTAACTAGAAGTGTCATGTTTTGAATTTTAAAAGTTTAACTTTTTCAACTTTAACCTTAAATAATTTTCTCTGTGCTAAATAATACTTGATAAAAGTTACATAAATTGATTGTGTTTTACTATTGTTTTTATTTGGTATAACTTTCATAAAGTTTTATATAATACAAAAAACTATATTTAAGGTCAAAGGATTAAAATAAAGACTTTAAATATTTAAAATAAGACATTTTTAATCGGACGGAGAAAGTATTAATTTCGAAAGAAAAAAAACGAAATCGGAAAATAAATGTCCTGTCTAGAAGTTTGTGATATAAAATATATATATATGTGTGTGTGTATTTGCCGTTTAAAAAAATAATTTGCAGTATATTCTTAAAAAATTTAACGGTTTTCTATAAGGTGTTGCTTTATAAGCTGTTGTTATTTGAAAAATAATTAAATACCTTCACGCTTATGAGATTTTGATACAATGATTATTGGTAACGTTTATTTCTCTAAAAATACTAAAAGCATAAGGAATTGATAATATTGTTATAATAATTATGAAATGGATATCCATATCTTTTGGAGATCTTTTACATATGTGGAGAAAACTCCACCATTGTATTGTATTATAAATATATGTCTCTTTATGAAATAAATAATAGAATTCTCTAATATCTATGACTTCTTATTCATTGTTCTTAATTATTGTTTTTATTTTTCAACTTAATAACAAATATTTATACACTATTAATTTTCATGAAGAACACCCACAATATTCTGTTAGGTTTTGAATCCTGGTTTGGGTAAAACTAGGCCTGACAAAATGGGCGGGTCGGGCGGGTTTGGGTAACGGGTCAACGGGTGCGGGTCAAAGCGGGTGGGTGCGGGTCGGAAATGCGGGAACGGGTGCGGGTCAAAGCGGGTTGGGTGCGGGTCGGGTGCGGGTCAACCCGCATAATAAATTACAAAATAGGAGTAAAATTTAAGATACTAACTTTTAAGTAATTATATTCCCTCTCGTTCAAAAAGAAAATTTTAAGTAATTAAAAAAACTAAACATTTATTTTTTTTAAAATTGAAGAAAACAAATACAATGAAATCACATAATATGATTATCGATAGACGACTGAAATAATACTTAATTCAGATAACTAATAGTAATAATAATAATCATCTAATAATAATAATTATAATAATATGGGGGCCCTTCATATGAAGAGTTATTCGATTCGGAATAGGATGATGATGATATTCGATAAGATCAAGTTTTGATATCATGCAACAAACTCAATATAATATAATAAAAATAACAATAATAATAATAATAATAATAATAATAATAATAATAATTATAATAATAATAATATAATAATAATAATAATAATTATAATAATAATAATAATAATAATAATAATAACAATAATAATAATGTTAAAACACTAAACTTCTGTATTAGATATGTTGCTCAACTTTTTCAAGACCCCCATGACCCGCTCTTTGACCTGTTTGAACCCGCTAGAAGTGAAGGAAGATTGTAGCTGTTACAATTAAGATCCGCAGACATTAATTTTCAAAAGCCCAACTATACCCAGTCAACAAAATAAATTACCCAATAGAACCCAATTTGATTGATTTGGGTATGGATTGCCAGGCATAGTAAAAACTCACATACCTCCAATTACTACCCAATTAATTGTCAGTTGATCTAGACATCATTGACCAATAATACAAAATTTGACTTTGGCAATTGCTAGGCACATAGATTACCTACAACTTTTTATCTTTTACCCGGAGATACCGTCATTGAGAATACCATAGTTATCTAAGTTAAATCAAACATTCGATAAGTTGCAATACTAGATTAGTTTGAAGAACACATGTTTCACGAAAGATGTTTTCTTCGGTATTTTTGCACACATCCAAACATACATTCAAAGTAACAAACACATACACTATTGCAGGGATGCTAATTCATTATCCACACTTGTTTGAAATTAAAATCCCATCTTTTGATTGACAACGAAAATAAATTTAACTATTCAATTTTTTCTCAGCGAGAAACAAGAATTTGCTTCCTATAAACTATAAAAAGTCTCCATCTTTATTTGGACATGGCACATTTGATTAAACCAACACATATCACAACTAAATTACCAAATGTGGAAATACAAATAAATCTAAGAGTTAAATGCAAGAATGGTCCCTGTGGTTTGTTACTTTTTGCAACAGTAGTCCCTCTTTTGATTTTTTAGCAATAGTGATCCCTGAAGATATGTTTCGGTTACAACGGCAGTCCCTCTCTGACGAATCCGTTAATTAGTGTTGTTAAGTTTCCCATCTGAGTAGCACGTGATGGGTATTAATGTCCTTCCACCTACACAAACACATAGGTGTTCAAAAGTATCCGTATCTGACCCTTTATCCAAAAATCTGATTTGAATTTATCTAAATTATCGGATATTCAAACTTCGGATACCCTAAATTTCATATTCTAAAATGATTTTGTAAATTTGGATATTCAAAAATATACAAATAGTCTATTTTTTTTCTTTGTTTAAATTTCAGTATCTTTTTTTTAATTCGAAAATGTTCAAAAATATCTGGAAAGTTTAGTTTCAATACCTCTCGGGTGCTACTCACATGAGAAACTTAACAACACTAATTAACGGATCCGTTAGACAGGGACTGCCGTTGCAACTGAAACATGTCTTCAGGGACCACCGTTGCTAAAAAATCAAAAGAGGGATTGCCGTTGCAAAAAGTGACAAAGCACGGGGACTATTCTTGCATTTAACTCTAAATCTAATGCTTTACAAGATAATCAAGATTTCACGCGGTTGACATTGCCGGTTCCCAGAATATACCTCAGGTTATGATCCAATTGGATATCTTTGACACAGAGTTGTGTCGCCTCCAAATCGATATGACATGAAGTTTTGAATATAACATTCATGTCTGAAACGGTAAGACAGACAGAGAACTGGATTCGAAAATTTTATATCCCAGAAATTAACTTGGCTGTGAATTTTGATATATTGGGAATATATGATATCTCAATTTACGAAAAAGGTTAAGTACTTCTCCATTAACGAGATGCAAAGACAACCTCTAGCTAGGGCTATAAACGAACTGAACAGTTCATGAACTGTTCGGCGGGAAGTTCGTTCGTGTTCGTTCGTTTAGTTAAATGAACGAACATGAACAAAGCTCTCGTTCGTTCATTTACGTTCATGAACGTTCGATAATCTGTTCGTGAACATTCGTTCGTTTATGTTCATGAACGGTCGTTCGTGAACAATAGTTCATGAACCGTCGTTCGTGAACAATAGTTCGTTTATGTTGGTGAACAATAATCCGTTATGTTCGTTTACATATATATACTAATCAACTATACTATAAAAAATAGTTTAAATATAAATATCTCTTTTATATAATATATATTAATACCTAATTATTTAAGAAATGTTTAAATAAAAATACTTAGTTTATAAATATTTCGTTCGTTTGTGTTCGTTCATTAGTGTTTGTTCGTTTGTGTTCGTGAACATTCGTTCATGAACACAAACGAACGAACATGAACAAGTCATTATGTTCGTTTATCTGTTCGTGAACCGTTCGTTAAGTTAAACGAACGAACATGAACAAGGCTCTGTTCGTGTTCGTTCGGTTCGTTTACAGCCCTACCTCTAGCGAGTAGAAGAATATTAAAAGCCTTGCACAGTATTTTATTGGTAGCTATTACATTACCACTTGTTAATTTACATTAAAGACAAAAGCAGAAGCCACCATGGCCAACAAATGATCAACTGATATGTTGGTTAGCAAAAAAACAAAAAAAAAAACAGACCCAGACTCCTGAAGCAACGTACATTAGATCAAGACAGTTTTCACTTATGGACAATTTATGTCAGCACTCTTATCTAGACCAGACGCAATTGCGACTGACGTTGGCTCGTTAACTAAGCGCATGACATTAAGCCCAGCCAACGTACCAGCATCTTTGCTCATGGCTTGAACCACAAACCTCGCCACAAGACAACCACAATGGTGTGGGCTCATGGTTGGAGGAGAACAAAGCCAACAGAACCACTGCGGCTACTCTTCTTTGTAATCACACTATGACATATCACAACCTATGACCTATCACCCTACCATCTTACCGCCGCAACGCGCGGGTACTTACTCTCGTAAACTACAAAGGATCTCCGTCTTTTCTTTGGGCATGGCACAATTGATTATCCCAACACATATCACACTAAACTACTAAATTTGGGAATACAAATACATCTAATGCACTACAAGATTATCAAGATTTCTTATGTGAGAATATACAGTTTGTGATCCAAAGATTAAAGGTGAAGTAATTCTCCATAAACAAGATGCAAGGAAATAACGTGTAGCAAAGTAGAAGCATAGTACAAGCCTTGCAAAGTATAACTAATCGTAGCTATTACATGCATAACATGTTTAAAGACAAGCAATTACACAAAAGCCACCATGGCCAAAAAAGACAGAACAAGTGAAATGTTGGTTAGAAAGAAACCCAAAAGCAAGACCTGAATTAAGCAACCTGAATTCATAAACGCAACAGCATTAGAGCATCCTAAAATGTCTTGGAAGATAGAACAATTACAGGTGAAATGTTTATAGTGGACTTCATTGAACAACCTTGTTTGGGACATGTCCACTCCTTTCGATTCTAATGCTATTTTTACTACCTGATGATATCGACTCAGCCGAAACAAGTAGTATACCATTGGCATCCAAGTTAAAGCACACTTTCAGCTTCTGTTGACCTGCAGGGGCAGGCGGAATGCCACTAAGATAGAACTTGTCAAGGAAGATGTTTTCGCTAACTTTTCTTCCCTCGCCCTCATATACACATATAGCTACAGTTGTTTGGTTGTTGAATTTTGTGGAATACTGATCATGCTCCTTGATGGTGGGTATAGGTGTGTTCCTCGGAATTAACACACTCATATCATCTTCTCTGATCAAGATGCCAAGAGAGAGAAGGGTCACATCTAATAATACCAAATCTTCTACCTTTTCATTCCCATTACCACTTAAGTTTGCAGCCAACAGTGCCGCACCATAAGCTACAGCTTCATCCGCGTTAATGCTCCTACAAAGTGGTTTCCCATCAAAGAACTCAGTCAGCAGTTTTTGTACCTTGGGAATCCGTGTTCATCCACCAACAATAACTACATCATCAACGTCTTTCTTTTGCATATTCCCATCTCTCAGACAGTTCTCCACAAGCTTGATGCACATTCTGAAGAAAGCAGCATTAAGCTCCTCGAATTTTGCCCGGCTGAATTTTGTCGAAAAATCAATTCCCTCATACAAGCAATCAATTTCAATTGGTGTTTGTGTAGCAGATGACAAATCCCTCTTTGCTTTCTCGCAAGCTATTTTCAACCTCATCATTGCTCTAGCATTCACGCTTAAATCCATCCTTTCTTTCCTCTTAAATTCTTGTACACAATGATTCACCATCAACTTGTCAAAATCTTCTCCCCCGAGATGAGTGCCACCACCCACTGCTTTAACAGCAATGGTACCGTCCTGTCTTATATTGAGAAGAGACACATCAAAGGTTCCTCCACCCATATCAAAGATCAAGACGGTGTTCTGTTTTGGGAAATTTATGCCAGCACTCTTATCTAGACCATAAGCAATTGCAGCTGATGTTGGCTCATTAATTAAACGCATAACATTAAGCCCAGCCAGCATACCAGCATCCTTGGTTGCCTGTCGTTGCTTGTCACTAAAATATGCAGGAACAGTTATCACTGCATCTCTAACTTTTGTTCCAAGATATGCTTCCGCAGCTTCTTTCAAATCTTTTAGAATCAAAGAAGAAATTTCTTCAGGAGAAAAAACTTTTTTGACTGAATTGTGTTCAAACACAATCATTGGCTTTTGTTCATTCCCTTCAATTACCTTAAAAGGCCATGACTCTATGTCCTTCTTCACACTACTATCACTGAATCTACACCCCATTAAGCGTTTAACATCTGAATAAAGCAATAAGATCCACAGTTGGAGGTTCATTATCCCCAAAGAAACATGTTAAAAGGCATTCAGAAATTCAAACTAAAAAAACAATTAATGAAAATTTCATATACAAGATAGCAATCTACTTTTCATTTTGTTCAGTGTGTAACAACTTACTTCTTTCTTAATCATTATTAACCATCAAGTAATCCAAAATCGAGAAAGAGATGGAAAAACCTGGTGGACCAAGATATGGCACACCATATTAGAGTGATTGTAGTGGTTCACGTTACCCTTACCACAACAAAACATCAGCAACCACACTACACACTACACTACACAGTAACAATCATAGAATACTGGATCCAGAATATAAACCCTACATACCCACAAAATACTCAATAACAAAAATTTAAAAAAATGAAGTTAACCACTTTGTCCCACACGTTGTGGTTGTAGCAACGTTGAGCGCGATGACACCGACATACCGGCGTCGTTGGACCCCATGTAGACGACATCATCAAGCCACTACAACCAATCTTATAGCTTGCGAGGGCTAAGTAACACAATTTCTGCAAGTACCATTCAGCTTACTAAGGTTTGGAGAATCCACACATATCACCATATGTTGACAAACCAAAAGATATTACCTTTTGTGATTTCTTTTCTAATTTCAGGTTAGGTAATAGTTAAAACAAAAAAGGTTTTTAGCAGTATTACGGTTAAATAAGACATGTATGGTCACTTATCACACAGATTCACTTGTTAATTTCACTTTTTGGTCAGAGGTCATTCTAAAAGCCTTTATCAGACGGTTAGATAAGACATGTATGGTCACTTATCATACAAATTCACTTGTTCATTTCACTTTTTGGCCAGAGGTCATTCTGAAAGCAGACTCTTTACCGATTAAAGGCAAAAATCTGTACATCACACCTCCCACATACCCTGAATGTTGTGTTGTTGTACGGTTAAATCTAATATACTAAAACAAGATTAAAAGGTTTTTTCAGAGATATGTGGCATAATTCTTGATCGACACGTGTATTTTTAATGTATTTTTTAATTAAAAAAATATATTTTTTAGAATACATGACAATCTCTACATAATATGATTACTAGCTAATTAACCCGGGTTCAACCCGGGTATTTAATTAAAAGATTTTAAAACAAAAAATATATAAAAAATGTATGTAACTTTTGTCGTTATTGGTATATTATAACTTGATATTGATATAAAGATTGTGAATCGACTAACGCAAAAATACATAATAAGAGTACCAATTGCGTTAAAATAAAGAGACAATCATAAAATTAAATAAAAAAAAATTATTTTCTTTGTCTCTGATAAAAGAATATTAGGAATTTTAAATAAGCATTTATTGGGGGTTTTTATATATATGACATCATAAATTAAAGAAAAACTTTTTAAAAAATATGTGGCTTTGACACATCATACTTTTTCAAAAAATACTTTTAGAAGAGAATCCTTCTTTATTTATTATAAAGATTTGTTTCATTTAAAATAATATTGATCCTTAGTTGACATATTAAATTTAAAATAATGTTATTAAAAATTTAAATTTGAAGTTAAACCACATATTTTCCTTGTATGTTAGTATTAATGTAGAAATAGAATTCTAATTAGGCTTTGTTTTGGGTTTTATATGCTAAACCTATGCGGCTATGCTTATATATAAATATAAACCCCTATTACCCTAACATAAATGTCTAGTTTTAGGAAATAACTGCTCGAAAATAACATTTGAAATCTTCAACATGGAGTTAAAGCTTTAAAGGTACGTATGATATCATGCTGACACCGTCTACTGTAACACCCCAAGCCGAGGCTCGGAATATCACGGAAATCATATAGCACAAGGTGGAATTACAATAGAAAGAACTAAATGCAAATAAAGGGTTCAGTGAATCCTTACAGGAAGATAAACAAGTATCAAAATACATATAGAGCAAGTCATCATCAAGATTACAACATAACATCAAAAAAAGCTAACGGATCTAAGTACAATGCAAAAGAAGGCAAATGGATCCTTGATCCATATAAGTCCAAGTCCGGGTTCAACAGCAAGCTAACAATCAAACTCCACGCCCTGGGTTAACCTGATTACCTGAAAAGTGTACTAAGCATAGTCAACACAAGGTTGGTGAGTTCGTAGTAATGGTTCATAAAGAACCATCGCCAATAACCACAATATACAAGTAGAGGTGAAACATGACTTACAGTGAGCCTCTAAGTAACACAATATCGTCCACAATCAAAGTCACACAAACAAGTAAGCGTGTAATAAATGAGCACAACTGATGTAAATATCAATACATGTGCCTAAAAGCATAAACGGTCATAATGCAAAATCATATCGTAAATCGAACTCATAACAATCATGCCACAAATGCACCAAATAGGGTGTGCCTGCGTGTAAACCGCTTAAACAGAATATACATGCGTGTGAACCGCGTATATAAATAGGCCATGCTTGCGTGTGAACCGCGTGCGTGTGAACCGCGTAAAATATATATATGCTTGCGTGTGAACCGCGTATAAACATATATTAAGCTTGCGTGTGAACCGCGTACAAACACCAACCACAATTCAACAATCGTCAACCATCAATAATTAACGCAAAAATAAACTACACGCACATACACTTAGGAGGATTCTGCTTTCATCAAGTTCTAGATGCTTATATATAGGGTCACCCGCAGCCTTCCCACCACATCTAGAACTCTTTGAAGGCGTAACCGACTTCCATGTATGCACGTCCATCCTAAATAGTAATAATAATCATAATAATATATATATATCTCAATCCTTTACTAGAATCAACCATAATTACATTGCACATACATTTCATACGACTTTACTTTTAAGGAATCATAGATGCTTATATATAGGGTCACCCGCAGCCTTCCCACCACATCTATAATTCACTAAAGGTATCGTCGTCTTCCCTGTATGTACAACTATCCTAATCACAATATCAAATCACCACAAGATCATATGGGGTAAAGCAACATCGCATAATAAATGAGTACGCGAATTATTAACGTCAGATCATGTATCGTACGTATGTAAGACCATGATGTATATCAAATGCGTATCAATAACGTCCTCAATGCAACAATAAAAGTATGTTTGAGTGTGCACCGCACAAGTCAAGTAGAACAAAGCGTATATGAACATCCCAACACATTCCCAATATCCATCAATCACTCTAAACAACGCGTACATACACTTCGGAGGATTTTACTTTCATCGAGTTCTAGATGCTTATGTATAGGGTCATCCGCAGCCTTCCCACCACATCTAAAACCTTTTGAAAGTAAAACCGACCTCTATGTATACATTACTATCCTAATTTATTTAACAATATCACAATCTCATACAAACCCATCAAGCACTAAAGCAAAACTATCCATCATTCATCCAATGTCACCAACTAGACATTTTGTACGTGAGTAAAATCAAACAACACCAACAATCATTTACAAACACAATTAACAAGTAATCACATAAGTTTACACTTTTCAGCCCGAATCTCAAGCGAGTAGGGAACTACGGAACTCACCTTGATTTCCAAGCAAACGACAAGTTAATATTGAGCTATAAATGTCCAACGACCACCACGTGCCCACAACCTATCAATATATATCATGGTGTCATCAAAATCAACTCTATAACCCTACACAAGTTGGTTAAGTAAGTTTGAGTCGCGCCAAAATCCCACAACGCCTTAATGACTCTCCCGAGCATGAACTATAACACTTTGACCCGACATTTTTAGAAATGGAAAAGGATTCAAATCAAAAGGACTTTACCATGAGAAAGTAGACTCTCTCACGATTCCAACGATAGGTCATATGACTCAATTGGACTTACGGATCAAAAGTTACGATATTTCAAAATAAATCAGGTTTTGCTGTTCTGGAGGAAAGGTGCGGAGCACCATTGAGGAGGTGCGGCGCACCAAGCCAGGTGCGGAGCACCAAAGAGGAGGTGCGATGCACCAAATGCTCAGAAATGCCCAGATCAGTTCCAAACAAGCCAAACACGAACCAAACTCAACCCAAACTCAATTTTTGATCACCAAATCGACTAGTGATGTTTCAAGACTCATTTTAAAGCTTATACAAACATATTTCAACATAAATAAACATAACCCCTATCTTAGTTTCGATTCATAACATCATAATCACATCCAAATCATTCAAACCCTAAATAAACCTAATTTGACCCAAAACAAGATTTAAGCCGATTTAGGACTTGTAAACGTTCAAGATGACTAGAAATGCATAAACTAACATAAATAGAAGTAAATGGGATGAATTAGACTCACCAAAACTTCTCTTTGAGCTAGAACCCGAAATTAGGTCAAAATGGGTAAAACCTTGCACTAAGACTTTGATTCTTCGATATGGTGACAAAGAGATGGAGACGAAGATGATTCCCGAGTTAAACTAGTTCCAAAACGCCAAATGATGCTAGAGAAATGAAGAGAGGAGATGGTTTGGTCTTTCTTTCTACTTAGAGAGAAAAGAGAAAGAAAGAAAGAAAGAAAGAAAGAAAGAAAGAAAGAAAGAAAGAAAGAAAGAAAGAAAGAAAGAAAGAAAGAAAGAAAGAAAGAAAGAAAGAAAGAAAGAAAGAAAGAAAGAAAGAAAGAAAGAAAGAAAGAAAGAAAGAAAGAAAGAAAGAAAGAAAGAAAGAAAGAAAGAAAGAAAGAAAGAAAGAAAGAAAGAAAGAAAGAAAGAAAGAAAGAAAGAAAGAAAGAAAGAAAGAAAGAAAGAAAGAAAGAAAGAAAGAAAGAAAGAAAGAAAGAAAGAAAGAAAGAAAGAAAGAAAGAAAGAAAGAAAGAAAGAAAGAAAGAAAGAAAGAAAGAAAGAAAGAAAGAAAGAAAGAAAGAAAGAAAGAAAGAAAGAAAGAAAGAAAGAAAGAAAGAAAGAAAGAAAGAAAGAAAGAAAGAAAGAAAGAAAGAAAGAAAGAAAGAAAGAAAGAAAGAAAGAAAGAAAGAAAGAAAGAAAGAAAGAAAGAAAGAAAGAAAGAAAGAAAGAAAGAAAGAAAGAAAGAAAGAAAGAAAGAAAGAAAGAAAGAAAGAAAGAAAGAAAGAAAGAAAGAAAGAAAGAAAGAAAGAAAGAAAGAAAGAAAGAAAGAAAGAAAGAAAGAAAGAAAGAAAGAAAGAAAGAAAGAAAGAAAGAAAGAAAGAAAGAAAGAAAGAAAGAAAGAAAGAAAGAAAGAAAGAAAGAAAGAAAGAAAGAAAGAAAGAAAGAAAGAAAGAAAGAAAGAAAGAAAGAAAGAAAGAAAGAAAGAAAGAAAGAAAGAAAGAAAGAAAGAAAGAAAGAAAGAAAGAAAGAAAGAAAGAAAGAAAGAAAGAAAGAAAGAAAGAAAGAAAGAAAGAAAGAAAGAAAGAAAGAAAGAAAGAAAGAAAGAAAGAAAGAAAGAAAGAAAGAAAGAAAGAAAGAAAGAAAGAAAGAAAGAAAGAAAGAAAGAAAGAAAGAAAGAAAGAAAGAAAGAAAGAAAGAAAGAAAGAAAGAAAGAAAGAAAGAAAGAAAGAAAGAAAGAAAGAAAGAAAGAAAGAAAGAAAGAAAGAAAGAAAGAAAGAAAGAAAGAAAGAAAGAAAGAAAGAAAGAAAGAAAGAAAGGAGAAGAGAGAATGAAGGGGGAGATAAGGGGAGTAAATGGGTCAAGAGGGCTGGTGGGTCGTGGATCACCCACGGGTCGGCCCGTTTCTCTTTTCAAGCCAAATTTCAAAACGTTAGGCACTTAAACACCGATTAAAACATAATATCGACCCGACGAACATACCACATTGTCATTTAATCACAAAACGAACCAAATATTTCGTTGACTTAAATTGTTAGTCAAGTTGCACGTAAAGTCAAACGGTCAAAACTCACGGATGTTACATTATTCCCCCGTCAAAAGAATTTCGTCCCGAAATTCAACGAATTACCAATTGTTAAACAAATGTGGGTACTTAGGCCTCAACTCTAGCGATCTCCACCTCACATCAACCCATTTCTTGTCCTTGGCGACTTCATAATGAAGTCCATCACAATTTGTTTTCCTTCAAATCTCTCTCCCGTCTTTCACTACACACTTATTCGCATCTCGGAAGTCTATAAGGGTTTGACCACGCGCGCGATGTTAGGAAGTTAAGCATATACGAAATTTAAATTATCCAGATGGGACAAGCCCGATAAGTCACCCGGAGAGACCTCGGGGACTCAAGATTATCGGAGACGACGTTAGTTTCCAGATTCTTAAGACGGTAGCTCTAAGGACGCTTGAGTTTGACAATTTGCATGAAACCCTAAAAACCCTACCGTTAAATTTTTCTACATTGGTAACCCAACTACACAACTAAGAACCGTATTAACCGTTGGTATTCAAGTTGTACTCACTTAATCGTCAAGGACCTTAATATCTTAGAGCACAACGTACATGAAGAGTTTGTCGTCTTCTAGAGTCAAGGTGTACACACGGGGTATTTGACCAAATTTGGTTAATGAGTCGTTAAACACCCGAAATCTTAGACATAAAATTCCAAAACACCCGAACGAGCGTAATTCGAAGGAGTAACGTTAGGATAAACGAGGTCATAGTCTGTTTCAATATCGAATAGTGTCATAACATAACGATTGTTAAGAAGAATGTACCTTAACCAACGTTTGGATCATTTTGGCCTCCATTGCCAATTCCCGCAAAAGCTCGGTCACGAGGATGAACTTGATGGCCTTGTTGGCCACGGTTTTGGTTCGGCCCGGTAATTTGGAGTTGATTTGGATGGACCGCCACTTCAACTTGTTGTCCAATCCATTGCGGACAATTATTTCGGTAGTGATCAGGGCTTCCACATTTAAAGCACGTACCCCATGGAAAGTTGCCTTGAGGATGAATGGTTTGAAGAGGTACTATATTCAAAGGTGCCGTTTTCGGTGCTCTACAATCTCTTGCCAAATGTCCAAGTTGATTACAATTGAGGCAAGCTCCACATTGGGTGTTAATGGGATGATGCTTATTACACCTGTTACAAAAAGGATGAGGTCCCACATAAGGCCTCCTCGCCGGCTTAACTGCCGCCATCCCCCTTCTCCGGTTAACATTCGTGGGATCAAACCTTCCCATTTTCTTCATTCCACTTGATTCTCCAATTTCCTTTCTCTTGTTTGTTGAGGAGTTACTCAGAACACCGCTTCTCAACAAGTCTTCAGTCACACTACCGGCTCGGTTGACAGCATCGGCCAAAGAAGTAGGCATGTTAGAATTCACATAGGATCGGACTTGAGGATTCAAGCCCAATACAAACTTCTCGATGGCTCGAGCCTCAGAATCCACCAAATGAGGAATGAGGGTAGACAACTCTTGAAATCGTCTAACATAACTCTTGAAATCGGCTCCTTCCATATTGAGATTAGCAAACTCAATGGTCAAGTTTTGTAGTTCATAGGGAGGACAAAACTTTGCCTTCACTTTGTTCTTGAAATCGATCCATTCCAAGTTATAAGTCCGCCCCAAAGTTATCTCTTGGTTCCACCAACTCAAGGCGTCATTTTTAAACATGCCGGATGCATAAGAAATCCGGTCGTCATATGTGCAATGACTCCTCTCAATTACTGCCTCGATCTCCTCAAACCACCTTATACACTCTGTGGGACCGCCTCTTCCATTAAACTCCGGCGCCCCACAGCTTTTGAAGTCTTTAAATATACACCCCTGTCGGTATCCTCCATGTTGATTATACAGGGGTATACGGTTATCAACTCTCACTGGTTCCTCTTCTTCGTTTTCTGCGTCCTGAGGTTGAGCATTTTCATTATTCACATTTTCTGGGGCTTCATTGTTTTGAGCCACATTGTTCTGCCCAAGACTTGCCGTGACTTGAGCAATAATGGTTGGCATGAGATTGGCAATCGTTTGAGCGATCACCTCAACCATGTTTGGTTCAGGAATTTCACCACGACCCCTTCCTTGACCTCTACCACGGCCTCTACCTCTGCCTCTACCACGGCCCCTACCTCTACCTCCTTGTACCTCCGGTTGAGCTTTCGGTTGAGGTTCTTCCGATTCAGCCCTATAGTTCGTTCCGGCTCTCCTTGGTTTCACCATTTCTATAAAACAAGTGACACGTTGATCCTAGAGTTAGTCTCAAATGCTCACATGTTAGTCACACAAGTAGTCAATGCTCTCATACCGATACCACATACTCATTTCATATCATTAAACTAAGGCAAGAGTGCTAGAATCCTTTGAGATTGTTACATATCATATCATCAAGTCGAATTCATTACAATAGTTCATCATTAATTTAAGTAATCACCTCAATACATCATACCATCAAACAATTAACACAAAGGGTTCAAGTATAATCTGAATTTGATATACTCTCTAGTTATTGACCGGGTATGTATACAGGGTGTACCAACGGCTAACCCTCCACCCAATCAACTTCCATTAAGCATATCGGTTCCCTATTATACACTATGCCAAGCTATTAACACGAATGATTCAAAGTATAATCCGAATTTGATATACTCTCTAGTTATTGACCGGGTATGTATACAGGGTGTACCAACGGCTAACCCTCCACCCAATCAACTTCCATTAAGTATATCGGTTCCTTATTATACTCTAAGCCACACGTGCGCAATCCACGATGTCATTAACTTGTTATAATGTTGGGCGACCATAAAAGAGTTGATCAGGTTCTTTTAGGGTTGCCACAATATTATACTAAGTTAATACCATAACTTCATTTTGCTCTAACGCATCCAACAAACATCAGTCAGTAACAACAATCCATATCAATGACAATTAATTTCAATCAATGCACACATTAACCACATTGTACCCATTCCACATTCATCACGTTGAATTCAATCCATCACATAAGTGGTCTTAACTACGAACTCACAATATACACTTTCTAAGGTTCACAGAATTCATGTTGCACACAAATTTCCTAACCATGCATGCTATATGAAGAGTTTTAACTTAATCCGTAGTCTAGGTCAAACCGCCTAATTCTCTACGACCTGCATGGGCCACCATTCTGCAACACCCCAAGCCGAGGCTCGGAATATCACGGAAATCATATAGCACAAGGTGGAATTACAATAGAAAGAACTAAATGCAAATAAAGGGTTCAGTGAATCCTTACAGGAAGATAAACAAGTATCAAAATACATATAGAGCAAGTCATCATCAAGATTACAACATAACATCAAAAAAAAAGCTAACGGATCTAAGTACAATGCAAAAGAAGGCAAATGGATCCTTGATCCATATAAGTCCAAGTCCGGGTTCAACAGCAAGCTAACAATCAAACTCCACGCCCTGGGTTAACCTGATTACCTGAAAAGTGTACTAAGCATAGTCAACACAAGGTTGATGAGTTCGTAGTAATGGTTCATAAAGAACCATCGCCAATAACCACAATATACAAGTAGAGGTGAAACATGACTTACAGTGAGCCTCTAAGTAACACAATATCGTCCACAATCAAAGTCACACAAACAAGTAAGCGTGTAATAAATGAGCACAACTGATGTAAATATCAATACATGTGCCTAAAAGCATAAACGGTCATAATGCAATATCATATCGTAAATCGAACTCATAACAATCATGCCACAAATGCACCAAATAGGGTGTGCCTGCGTGTAAACCGCTTAAACAGAATATACATGCGTGTGAACCGCGTATATAAATAGGCCATGCTTGCGTGTGAACCGCGTGCGTGTGAACCGCGTAAAATATATATATGCTTGCGTGTGAACCGCGTATAAACATATATTAAGCTTGCGTGTGAACCGCGTACAAACACCAACCACAATTCAACAATCGTCAACCATCAATAATTAACGCAAAATAAACTACACGCATATACACTTAGGAGGATTCTGCTTTCATCAAGTTCTAGATGCTTATATATAGGGTCACCCGCAGCCTTCCCACCACATCTAGAACTCTTTGAAGGCGTAACCGACTTCCATGTATGCACGTCCATCCTAAATAGTAATAATAATCATAATAATATATATATCTCAATCCTTTACTAGAATCAACCATAATTACATTGCACATACATTTCATACGACTTTACTTTTAAGGAATCATAGATGCTTATATATAGGGTCACCCGCAGCCTTCCCACCACATCTATAATTCACTAAAGGTATCGTCGTCTTCCCTGTATGTACAACTATCCTAATCACAATATCAAATCACCACAAGATCATATGGGGTAAAGCAACATCGCATAATAAATGAGTACGCGAATTATTAACGTCAGATCATGTATCGTACGTATGTAAGACCATGATGTATATCAAATGCGTATCAATAACGTCCTCAATGCAACAATAAAAGTATGTTTGAGTGTGTACCGCACAAGTCAAGTAGAACAAAGCGTATATGAACATCCCAACACATTCCCAATATCCATCAATCACTCTAAACAACGCGTACATACACTTCGGAGGATTTTACTTTCATCGAGTTCTAGATGCTTATGTATAGGGTCATCCGCAGCCTTCCCACCACATCTAAAACCTTTTGAAAGTAAAACCGACCTCTATGTATACATTACTATCCTAATTTATTTAACAATATCACAATCTCATACAAACCCATCAAGCACTAAAGCAAAACTATCCATCATTCATCCAATGTCACCAACTAGACATTTTGTACGTGAGTAAAATCAAACAACACCAACAATCATTTACAAACACAATTAACAAGTAATCACATAAGTTTACACTTTTCAGCCCGAATCTCAAGCGAGTAGGGAACTACGGAACTCACCTTGATTTCCAAGCAAACGACAAGTTAATATTGAGCTATAAATGTCCAACGACCGCCACGTGCCCACAACCTATCAATATATATCATGGTGTCATCAAAATCAACTCTATAACCCTACACAAGTTGGTTAAGTAAGTTTGAGTCGCGCCAAAATCCCACAACGCCTTAATGACTCTCCCGAGCATGAACTATAACACTTTGACCCGACATTTTTTAGAAATGGAAAAGGATTCAGATCAAAAGGACTTTACCATGAGAAAGTAGACTCTCTCACGATTCCAACGATAGGTCATATGACTCAATTGGACTTACGGATCAAAAGTTACGATATTTCAAAATAAATCAGGTTTTGCTGTTCTGGAGGAAAGGTGCGGAGCACCATTGAGGAGGTGCGGCGCACCAAGCCAGGTGCGGAGCACCAAAGAGGAGGTGCGACGCACCAAATGCTCAGAAATGCCCAGATCAGTTCCAAACAAGCCAAACACGAACCAAACTCAACCCAAACTCAATTTTTGATCACCAAATCGACTAGTAATGTTTCAAGACTCATTTTAAAGCTTATACAAACATATTTCAACATAAATAGAAGTAAATGGGATGAATTAGACTCACCAAAACTTCTCTTTGAGCTAGAACCCGAAATTAGGTCAAAATGGGTAAAACCTTGCACTAAGACTTTGATTCTTCGATATGGTGACAAAGAGATGGAGACGAAGATGATTCCCGAGTTAAACTAGTTCCAAAACGCCAAATGATGCTAGAGAAATGAAGAGAGGAGATGGTTTGGTCTTTCTTTCTACTTAGAGAGAAAAGAGAAAGAAAGAAAGAAAGAAAGAAAGAAAGAAAGGAAGAGAAAGAAAGAAAGAAAGAAAGAAAGAAAGAAAGAAAGAAAGAAAGAAAGAAAGAAAGAAAGAAAGAAAGAAAGAAAGAAAGAAAGAAAGAAAGAAAGAAAGAAAGAAAGAAAGAAAGAAAGAAAGAAAGAAAGAAAGAAAGAAAGAAAGAAAGAAAGAAAGAAAGAAAGAAAGAAAGAAAGAAAGAAAGAAAGAAAGGAGAAGAGAGAAGTATGTGGTGAAGGGGGAGATAAGGGGAGTAAATGGGTCAAGAGGGCTGGTGGGTCGTGGATCACCCACGGGTCGGCCCGTTTCTCTTTTCAATCCAAATTTCAAAACGTTAGGCACTTAAACACCGATTAAAACATAATATCGACCCGACGAACATACCACATTGTCATTTAATCACAAAACGAACCAAATATTTCGTTGACTTAAATTGTTAGTCAAGTTGCACGTAAAGTCAAACAGTCAAAACTCACGGATGTTACAAAATCTTTTATCTCAAAAACATCGATAAATTATAAAAATTATATGGGTGTTCTTAAATGTTCATGCTCTTTCATTAGAGAGGTCATTTCGATATATTTTCGACGAATTTTTAAATCGAGGGCGGAGCCCGTACGGCTAAGGGCGGAGCCCGTCAGGTAGATCACCCCATCACCGATCACCCCTATGACCTATCACCCCCTATGACCTATCACCCCTATGACCTATCACCCCTATGACCTATCACCCCTATGACCTATCACCCCTATGACCTATCACCCCCTATGACCTATCACCCCTATGACCTATCACCCCTATGACCTATCACCCCTATGACCTATCACCCCCTATGACCTATCACCCCTATGACCTATCACCCCTATGACCTATCACCCCTATGACCTATCACCCCTATGACCTATCACACTATGACCTATCACCCTATGACCTATCACCCCACTAACTACCCTTTATTAATACCCAAAAGGACGAAGCCAGTACCATATCTAAAATTCGTCGAAAATATATTGAATGATCTCTCTAATGAAAGAGCATGGAATTTTAAGAACACTCATATAATTTTTATAATTTATTGATGTACGGTTTTTGAGATAAAAGATTTTGAATGAATTAGAGGAATAAAATGATTTATGGAGGAGATGGTTTGGTCTTTCTTTCTACTTAGAGAGAAAAGAGAAAGAAAGAAAGAAAGAAAGAAAGAAAGAAAGAAAGAAAGAAAGAAAGAAAGAAAGAAAGAAAGAAAGAAAGAAAGAAAGAAAGAAAGAAAGAAAGAAAGAAAGAAAGAAAGAAAGAAAGAAAGAAAGAAAGAAAGAAAGAAAGAAAGAAAGAAAGAAAGAAAGAAAGAAAGAAAGAAAGAAAGAAAGAAAGAAAGAAAGAAAGAAAGAAAGAAAGAAAGAAAGAAAGAAAGAAAGAAAGAAAGAAAGAAAGAAAGAAAGAAAGAAAGAAAGAAAGAAAGAAAGAAAGAAAGAAAGAAAGAAAGAAAGAAAGAAAGAAAGAAAGAAAGAAAGAAAGAAAGAAAGAAAGAAAGAAAGAAAGAAAGAAAGAAAGAAAGAAAGAAAGAAAGAAA
>CM067169.1:118356515-118446515 GCA_034093135.1 Erigeron breviscapus | reverse complement strand
ATATTGTTAAATTCTGAAAGGAATGCTCAACCAGACCAAAAGGTATATAAATATATAAGAATTAACAGAAAAGGCATGTCAATCCAAAACAAAACCAACAAATTTGATGATGCAAATGAAACCTAACAAATATGTGTTGTGGAAACAAAGCGCATGTTTTGGATGCAACAAGACAAAACACGAAGGCAATCATACTTGCAGCCCTTAATGGTAGGTGCACATTGTTTAGGTATTGAACCACAATCTAACGATGATGTACATTTAGATTATGTTCTAAGTTCTACAATATGGTTTGTATTGTTTCCCAATTGTTGGGTTTTTTATGAAACTTAGAATTGATGGGAAAAGAAGCATGTCAGGCTCTGTTTGAGGAATGTAAAGTAGGGACTGAACCCACGTTGACATAATCTTCATTCCAAGTGTCTAACTCAAATCCTACAAATTAAATATGTAGTAATCACAACAAGAACACAATTGAACACTTTAAATTCGAAAACATGACAAACTGGTCCAATCTCAAACTGCAAGCTTCCGGGGATAACCAAACTATGCAATAATTAAATATATAAACATTCTCAAGCTGCAAAGTAAGCATGTTGGTCAATGGAATATATAATACCAAAATTTTGGCAGTTAATGATGGTACAGTAGATGTAGGCTGTGTAGTATGGAAACAGCAGCAAGAAAAGTAAAACTACTTCAACCTAACCAAGACACCCTCCCAAAATTGTGGTTGGACTTTAGGAGTTGTTAAATATCTACACGCGAAATGCATCTTTGGTGGCCACTCTCTTCAACCAGCAACGGAATGCCTTTACCCTGAGAATAGGGTGCTCTACCCACTGAGAATCACAGCATGGTAGAAGAGCAATAATCAGACAGCCCATCAAATCCACTCCCGAGAGTAAAACAGGCAGAGCCACACAGGGGTTGGCCATAAAACCTGCACAAGTCACCATCAACTTCAAGATATCAAATTTAAACAGATTATTAAGTCAAGATGAATACTTGCAGTGATATAAAATGAGTAATCTACACATACCAAATATCAAGGCGGTCGCTGAAAAATGAATCATATTACTCCCTACTGCCATGACGGATGATGCTTGTAGCTCATCCTATCTCCATCCCACCCATCTACAGGCTCCTTCCTCTTCAAAATCCCACCCCCACCAGCTGCCATCTGTTGAAACATCTTCAGCTGCTCATCAGTCACACTTTGAGAACCAGCCAGCGGAAGCTGTCTAAACCCCGAAGGCTCCAAATCGGCGCCTCCGGGACCTGAATTTAAATCTAGACCCTGGCTTCCCCATTTTCTATTATCAGGGCCAATGTTACCTGACCCGCCAGGTAAACTCATTACATATGGCGGCCTATATGTCGAAACCACGCCACTAGGTCCCACCAACTGCGAGGGAATTGTCGGAAAACAGATTTGCCCACCAGATGAACCCACATATGCTGTTGATACGGCAGGGTAAGTATTTGGAGGCATAGAGAAATTGGTTTCAAACGGGAAACCCGGGAATTGGAATG
Organism: Erigeron breviscapus; assembly: GCA_034093135.1. NCBI lineage: Eukaryota > Viridiplantae > Streptophyta > Magnoliopsida > Asterales > Asteraceae > Erigeron > Erigeron breviscapus. The sequence continues at coordinate 118,444,979 of CM067169.1, read as the reverse complement.
GCGTAGTAGATGAATATCCAACTGCGGGGGAAGATGATAAGACAGGCCCCCTAAAGATTTCAGGATTGAATGAGGTACCAGGATTCAACATTCGTTGTGATGAAGATGCTGCACCAGGAACCATGGGATAACTCTGCTCCCCTCTACCAGGAACAACTGCTGGATATGCACTACTTGGTGGAAACCATGAAGAGATGGTCCCCATGTCCATATTATTCATTCTTATACTTGGAACATTAGACAGAAACTGCATACCGTTTCTGGAAAGTGGTGTCGATTCAACACCAACTTCTTCCGCTAAAGGTCCATTGTTCAGGTCAAATCCCATTGAAGAATTTGGCTCTGTGGTAGAAAACCTACCAGAAAAGTGTGACCTAGAAGGCAGTTGTGGGATGGACACTCTACCAAAGTTGACTGACAGGGGACCAACTTCAGGACTCTCTTCACATGCATTGAGATCCAGATCAAGTCCACCCCCACCACTAGGAGCTCCGTTATTGTTCTGACCGACATCCTCGAGAACACCAACATTCAGGTCAAAGTCGAGAAGAGCACGAGTCTGCTTACTAGCAGTATTGTCAGGAGCATCTATGACTTTCCGGGGCTCTGCTGGACGGAATGCACTAGTAGCAGCAGATCCTTTCCACCCAAGCTCAGCCTTACCTCTTAAGAGACTATCAGAAGGGAAAAACGGTCCCTTGGCGGCAGCGGCTACAGTAATTGCAGAAGGCCGCGTATGAACAGCAGAAAATCGTCCTGGAACTGAAGACCTTTCAACGTCTCCCTGGATGCCATCATCACTAGGGAGAAGTTCATTCAAGTCAAAATCAAGTTTAACCGCCACTTCTGACACCGGTACAGAGATAGTTGAAACCACTCTAGATGTATGTTGCTCAGAGCTATCCCCCTCACGCCTGTCTTCTTGCACATGGACTACAGATGATTTCCCAGGGGGAACCGGCACACCAGATAAAAGGACCTCATTTTTTTCTTTATTTTCTTTAGCATGTTCATTAGTTTGATGCGAAACAGAAGAATCAGGATCCATACCTGTTTTCACGCTCTGTTTAGCATGACTCCCCATCTTTCTGTCTTCATTATCGTCACCTTCCTGACCTAAACCCGTATAACCACAAGATGTGGTTGGCAAATCAGAATCCTTGATCGGTTCTTTCTGCTTTAATTTATTTTCGTCCTCTAGCATTTCAGAGGACAACAGAGAAGTTGATTCATCATTACTCTTTGTCTCAGGTAAAACACTTGTAACCGGATCATTAGACTTAACAACCCCGTCACGCTCTTTACCAGCATTTGTAGAATCTATAGAAGATAACGAAGCAGACTTATCTGCTACCAAAGCAGCAGGCTTGACCTCAAGTGCCATGTTGCTATTTTGTGGTAACGCCGAAGCTGAACCGGGAAGAACATGCCATTGAGATCCACCTTTTGCAGGCATATATCCAGAAAAACTAACCTGTTCCATCTCAACATGCCCATTGGTCACTTTTGGATTATCTGCAGGTAATAGCTGTTTGTTTTCAGGGGAACCTCCCTGAGAGACATCAGACCTAGACATCTCACTGGCTGCAACACTAGCAAGCAGATTCATGCCAACATCATCACCAACTGGCACAGACATACTAGCTTGAGGAAATTTTGCACAGCTTTCAGCCAATGCGTTTATAGAACTATAAGAAGCTTCATACGTTTTCCCGGCTTTCAGTGTGCCAACTGAAGCTGAGCCGGCACCTTCAGCAGCCTCTGTCAGTTTCTCAACAGCTTCACCATCCCGGTCAGGTTCAGCCGTGGGACTAACAATCCCCTTCTTAACATCATCAGAACCAGTCCCTTCTTTTCCTTGACACAAGTCCATAGGCGGTGCATCACCTTTTCCCCTTGTCCTCCTATCAAGATGATCTTGCTTAGGAGAGCTCTTACCAAATGTACTAGAAGCATCATCTAACGATCCCCCACTAACAGGGGTCCGTCCCGTATTAGCCAACCGCACTATAAATCTCTGACTGTTTGTGTTATCAATAGAAGACGTCTCAGCTGCTCCCTCGGGTGTAGCTCCCATTGGCGAACATTTACCAGAACTAGATTTCCCAATACCCCCTTCCTTCTGAACACCTGCCATAGTGCTTGATTTCCTACTATGAGAAACACCACTAGAATTCTTGTTTATGCTCCCAGAAGTAGAGGGAGCATCTTCCTTGCAAGAAGCCCCTGTCTTATCATGCTCACTAGAACAGGACTGACCGTTGTTCGCAGATGGACTACAACTATTACTCTTCTCCTCTTTAATTGGCACATGTGGCAGACCCAAAGAGCCAGTGACAGGTATAGCAGATTTCATAGACCCAGGAGATTCTGGTGATTTTGCAATGGGCTCACCGGCATTGGGCTTACCCTGTTGACCTCTCAATGAAGAAGGCTGTGATGTTGAAATCTTGGTGTCAGACATCATTGATTTGTTTGGCCAACTACCTCCTCGTCTTGTACCAGATCTTGTCTCAATAACATTCATTTCAGCTTCTACACGTTTCTTCCATGTATCAACTAGGCTCCTAGCTTTCTTCTGTATTTCAGAACTTTTATGGCTGCGTAAATGATTGACAGACTTGCCGATATTACACGTCTGTAAAGCAAGAAGATTCACAGGTAACTTGTCAAGTGCACGAAGCAAAGCAAAGAGAAAGTCATCAATGGATTTATCAGTCGCTTTGGGACTACCATCGCCAATTTTCCCCTTATGGACCTCTTGAAGCCATTCATCTATAACATGTAATCCCCTACGCTGAACAAACCGAGTAAGACACTCAAACTTATCAGTAACCGATACAACATCAACAAGCATAACTCGACACGCCAAATCCAACTTTTTCTCAGCACTCTCAGGCCGCATGAGCTCTATTAATTTTTCAACCCCTTCGAAATCTACCAAACCTCCATTCTGTGTAAATTTAGCAATCTCGGTCTTTAACATATTTTCAGGTCTAACTTGAGCCGAATCTGAATCATCTGCTTTGGATAAGCGCTCACGTTTGACAGAATCCGAACTATGAATACCGTGTTCTCTTTTCTTACTCTTCACTTGTGTTGGCATGGAGGAAATATTTTGTACGTTTTCTGTACTAGATTTTAATTGTGTTGTTCCGTTTGGACCATTCAAGGGTTTTGGGGAATGGCCTTCTCCCTGCAATGCTCCATCCATTTCTACTTGGGTCTTATCTAATAGCTGGTCTACTTCTTCTTGTCGTTCCTGTGCCAAATAAAACGAATCACCAATCAAGGAAATTTCATAAAACATATGTAAATATGGCCATATCAAAGGTATAATACTCACAGTAAGATAATTTTTCGCGGTTAGCCAATATAGACACTTTTTTTTAATATCATACACTCGTCTACACACAAATGAGGGTATCCCTGAAGGAAGTTCAACACCTTTACGGAGGAAGGCGACTTTACACGGATGGAGTAACGATGCAGCAGGTATCTCGTCCTGATGAAATGAGTAAAAGACTTCGTTTGGTGCTGCTTCCAGAGAAGTACCTTTCGGAAGCTTCACGTCAGTAGGTCGGTAAAGCCAATTCACCCTCAGGCTAAGAGTATCCTCTTTAGCTACTATTAATCTACGAATTAATCCAACAAATGAAGGCGAATCGTGCGATGGCTGAAACAGTGCACACTCACCAACATGAAGCTTACGTCCATCCTGATACAATTGAGACAGATATAGATTATTAATGCCGTTATTATTTCTTACCAAACAAAATTAAATAATAATACTAATCAAATGTGAGATTCATAGAATAGGTTCATTAATTTCTAATAATGGTAAGATTTTATATTAACTATAAATACAACAAATGTAGAAACTCCCAAACTATTCAAGTAGAAAACCCTATAATTCCTTGGGTCATTGCAGTAAGGACGACTTGTTAAGTGATATATACCAACAAAGGAAACAATTACTTCATGCTTAGCATGCTCCATGGTAAAACAGTATATAAAATGTACATGGTTTCCTGGTATTAACATTCTAACATATATAGGCATGCATGTTGCAAAGAGAAAACACCACTCCCCAATCATATACATCTACAAATCGACACGCATATAGCAACAAAACCCAAAACACCTATTTCACGTTATCATTTGAAACGTCTAACACGTGCTATGTAACAAAAAACTTTGAGCTTTCAGATAGTTTTTCTATTTATAGCTTCATAAAACACTATTTTGATGTTCCTTACATATATATACTAAGTTAACATTCCTTCAATATACATATACAAATTTGAATAAAGACAGGCAACGGATTATAACGCACAATCATTTTCCTACCCCTGCGAAAAGCATATCAGCCGTGAAAACACGACGTCATTAACTATTAAGCATTCGATATTCCATTTCAGGAATATATAATCATATATAACTAGCTCAATTACTACGTATCCTCGCCTCAAATTCAACTAATTTCTTTAATAATATCTACAAAACTAAAATTCGTGCCACATCAGACAAGTACAAATGAATATATACGTATGCGTATATATATACAAACTACTCTAATAAAGTAAAATATACTTTGAAGAAAGAGTAAGAGTGAATGAATACGGATGAATTGACGGAAGCGATTAGAGACGGCGGGACCGGCCACATGAGCCGCCGGTGGAAACACACCTCACCACCACCTTCCCACCGGAATCATCAACGACGTCGTTTTTCCACATAAGCATAAAATTAGAAACCCTAAGTGATTCAATATCAACTGATGATATAATTATATGTAAGTATACAACCAGATCGGTGATTCAATAACCAAAACCCTAAAATTCACCACCCTAAATTGATCCGATTAAACGCTGTCGTTTGGATCTAGGGCTATCACTAAGAAATTATAGATCTGAGATAAAATTAAAGATAAGTTTTTGATAATAATAATAATAAATACAGTATATAAACTATTAATTAAAAAAATAATAATTTGTTTTATGGTTTTGGGGGAGAAATGTTGATATGGAAGGGGAGAAGGAGATGCGAGATGAAATGACGATTTTTTTTACGTCAAACGGCGAATTAACGGGCCAGGTAGCGGAGGTTTTATTGTCAAAGTGTAAAACGATGTCGTTTTGTATGGAAAAGTAATAAGATAGATGGATAGTATTGTTAGTTGTACCTTGTTTCTATTCTTCTTTTATCAATTTTTGTGTGTATAACGTTTGTGATTGTGTTTTGATTTAATTATTTCTATAAATATAAATATTTGGCAATTATCTGTGTTTTTAGAAAAACGAAATGCAGTTTTAAAAAAATAGGTTGAGACATGTTTTTCGAAACCCAATTTTTAAACACAAAATTCATTTTACAAACGCAAACTCAAACTCAAATACTCTTAAAGACAATAATTAAATAATCACCTTAATAACCAATCCCAAAAACTTAATTTCTAGATGATTAAATTAGATAACCCTTCCTTTTAACTTTTTAGTTTAATCAATTTAAGCACAAACAAATACAACTTAAATTACCAAGTCAACAAAAATTTCTCTTGTATTAAGTTCTAAATAAACACAACTCCATTTTAACTTTTGAAGACATAAAATGGTGTGGTTTAGTTCAATGCTAAGATGTTATTTTTTACCTGAATTAATGTTATGTGTTCATTAATGTTTAACTAGTTATAAAACCACACGTTATTATGGTCTATTAATAAATATTGATGAAAGTGTTGAATTTATTTTGTTGTAAACCAGTTGGATGTTCGTACATTTGCGACGGTGATGTGGTGGCAACAACGGCTACGAGTGGTTGCGGGCTTGTGATGACGGTGACAAGTAGTGTAGATAATTTATGTAAAAATGTAAAATAAAGTAATGTAGTAATTTTAAGAGTCAAGAGATATATATTGTAAATTATTATATAATTAAAAATAAATATTTTGCATTTAATTACATATCTATATATAGCATATAAAAGATACTTCGCTTATATTTTTGATTAAGGTACATCGTAGTTTTTTCATATGAAAAAGTAATTTTTATTTTTTATTTTTTGAATGGCCAACTTTTATTAACATAATAAAATCTTCGACAAGATACCGAAGATGAAAGTATTACAATAAAAAGTAAATATTTATAGTTTTAAGCGTCGTTATTTATGACATACCCCTCCAATGGTACGCAGAACCTGTCACACGAAGAAGTATCAACACATTGCGCTACGGAAGCTCGTCCGTAACGAAGGCTCGCGCAGAAGATAAGAAGATAAGAATTGTTCTCCTATGAAGTCGGGATTTGTTCTTATCATAAAAACCCGGTAATTATGGAAATAATACTCCTGGCCTTAAACCAAGAAAACCCTAGAAAGCTTGGCTTCCTCTCCAAGTCGAATCTCCTCTATAAAAGGAGACGCATAAGACCTTCAAAGGCATTCCGATTCACTCGCATATACTCATCAATTCAATACGATCAACCAGACTCAAAGTCTACTCAATAGCACGATAATAATCGGCTATCATCCCGATCATAATACATTCTAAACATGATTGCTCAGATCTAAACCTTTTCGCTAAGTACGATCACAATCGGCTAGCGTACACATATTTGATTGGCGTAAAGAGGCACGAACTCTACCTTCGGGGAATCGCCAACAAACAACCAAAAACATCCATCATCCCCTTTTCTAAACCTAATCTCGGTTTGGTGTACAATCATTTGGCGCCATCCGTGGGACCTCGCATCACTCAAAATCAAAAAACCCGCAATAAGATTTTTGTGCATTCACGCCGCAAGAGATGGTGAAGAAAAACAAAAACAGATCTCTGAAAAATAGAAGATCCACTTTGGCAATCAGCCAGGCAACGGCCAGTCGCCTAGATCTGACTGAGGCTGTACCAGAAGGTTTTTATTTCCCTCCCCTGGGGAAAAATAAAGCTTCCAACGACCCTCTTATTATTCAAGCCACAATATTTAGTATCGAAGTACGCAGGGTTTACTTGGATAGCGGAAGCGAATGCGATGTCATTTTCGAACATTGCTTCCTCAAACTGCCTGATGCCATACGAGCTCGAAAATTGGATCCCTAAGGCCCATTAGTTGGCTTTTCAGGGGAGCACGCATGGCCCCTAGGAAATCGATTTAGACGTCACCATCAAAGATGGGAAGCACGAAAGGACCGAGACACTGGACCTCTCGATAGTGCGATCCCCGTCACTCTACAACATCCCCCCCCCCCCCCCCCCCCCCCCCCCCCCCCCCCCCCCCCCCCCCCCCCCCCCCCCCCCCCCCCCCCCCCCCCCCCCCCCCCCCCCCCCCCCCCCCCCCCCCCCCCCCCCCCCCCCCCCCCCCCCCCCCCCCCCCCCCCCCCCCCCCCCCCCCCCCCCCCCCCCCCCCCCCCCCCCCCCCCCCCCCCCCCCCCCCCCCCCCCCCCCCCCCCCCCCCCCCCCCCCCCCCCCCCCCCCCCCCCCCCCCCCCCCCCCCCCCCCCCCCCCCCCCCCCCCCCCCCCCCCCCCCCCCCCCCCCCCCCCCCCCCCCCCCCCCCCCCCCCCCCCCCCCCCCCCCCCCCCCCCCCCCCCCCCCCCCCCCCCCCCCCCCCCCCCCCCCCCCCCCCCCCCCCCCCCCCCCCCCCCCCCCCCCCCCCCCCCCCCCCCCCCCCCCCCCCCCCCCCCCCCCCCCCCCCCCCCCCCCCCCCCCCCCCCCCCCCCCCCCCCCCCCCCCCCCCCCCCCCCCCCCCCCCCCCCCCCCCCCCCCCCCCCCCCCCCCCCCCCCCCCCCCCCCCCCCCCCCCCCCCCCCCCCCCCCCCCCCCCCCCCCCCCCCCCCCCCCCCCCCCCCCCCCCCCCCCCCCCCCCCCCCCCCCCCCCCCCCCCCCCCCCCCCCCCCCCCCCCCCCCCCCCCCCCCCCCCCCCCCCCCCCCCCCCCCCCCCCCCCCCCCCCCCCCCCCCCCCCCCCCCCCCCCCCCCCCCCCCCCCCCCCCCCCCCCCCCCCCCCCCCCCCCCCCCCCCCCCCCCCCCCCCCCCCCCCCCCCCCCCCCCCCCCCCCCCCCCCCCCCCCCCCCCCCCCCCCCCCCCCCCCCCCCCCCCCCCCCCCCCCCCCCCCCCCCCCCCCCCCCCCCCCCCCCCCCCCCCCCCCCCCCCCCCCCCCCCCCCCCCCCCCCCCCCCCCCCCCCCCCCCCCCCCCCCCCCCCCCCCCCCCCCCCCCCCCCCCCCCCCCCCCCCCCCCCCCCCCCCCCCCCCCCCCCCCCCCCCCCCCCCCCCCCCCCCCCCCCCCCCCCCCCCCCCCCCCCCCCCCCCCCCCCCCCCCCCCCCCCCCCCCCCCCCCCCCCCCCCCCCCCCCCCCCCCCCCCCCCCCCCCCCCCCCCCCCCCCCCCCCCCCCCCCCCCCCCCCCCCCCCCCCCCCCCCCCCCCCCCCCCCCCCCCCCCCCCCCCCCCCCCCCCCCCCCCCCCCCCCCCCCCCCCCCCCCCCCCCCCCCCCCCCCCCCCCCCCCCCCCCCCCCCCCCCCCCCCCCCCCCCCCCCCCCCCCCCCCCCCCCCCCCCCCCCCCCCCCCCCCCCCCCCCCCCCCCCCCCCCCCCCCCCCCCCCCCCCCCCCCCCCCCCCCCCCCCCCCCCCCCCCCCCCCCCCCCCCCCCCCCCCCCCCCCCCCCCCCCCCCCCCCCCCCCCCCCCCCCCCCCCCCCCCCCCCCCCCCCCCCCCCCCCCCCCCCCCCCCCCCCCCCCCCCCCCCCCCCCCCCCCTAATAAGGGAATCTGCCTACCCGATTTGGATTGCGAACCCGGTGATGGTGAAAAAAGGAGACGGGGGGTGGCGGATGTGTGTTGACTTCACGAACATAAACAAGGCATGCCCAAAAGATTGTTACCCCCTGCCGGAAATCGATTGGAAGGTAGAATCGCTGGCAGAACACAAACTGAAGTGTTTCTTAGATGCGTATAAAGGTTACCATCAGATTCAAATGGCGGAGGAAGATGAAGATAAGACAACCTTTTACACGAGCAAAGGAACTTATTGCTACCGAAAAATGTCATTCGGTCTGAAGAACGCAGGGGCTACGTACCAAAGGCTGGTTGATAAGGCATTCACCACACAGATAGGTAGGAACCTAGAGGCATACGTTGACGATATGGTCATCAAAAGCAGAGACGAAGAAGGCCTCATAGAAGACATTCGTGAAACCTTCGGAAACCTTCGAAGGATCAATATGAAGCTCAATCCAAAAAAATGCTCCTTCGGCGTAGAAGAGGGAAAGTTCTTGGGATATTACATTAGCAACAAAGGCATACATGTGAATCCCTCCAAAGTAAACAAGCTAAGACAAGTCTCGGCACCGAAGACAATCAAGGAAGTCCAGAGTTTAAATGGCAAGCTCGTCGCGTTAAGCCGATTCCTTTCTCGAGGAGCTGACAAACAGCTCCCTTTCTTCAAAACATTAAAAGGTTGCATCAAGAATAAGGATTTTGCATGGACGGACGAAGCGAACAAAGCTCTAGAACAAATGAAAGAATACATTGCGGATCTACCGACACTTACGGCGCCAAAACCAAAGGAAACACTCTTTGTATACTTGGCAGCTTTGCCCGAATGTGTTAGCGCTGTGTTGGTAGCCGAAAGGGACAGATAACAAATACCAATCTACTTTGTAAGTAGAGTCCTGCAGGGTGCAGAAGCCAATTACCCAGAGCTGGAAAAACTCGCCTTAGCATTGGTTCACGCAGCACGAAGGTTACGAAGGTATTTTCAAGCACATCCGATCGTCGTGCTATCCGATAAACCGATAAAACATATACTATTGAAACCATAGAAATCGGGAAGGGTAGCTAAGTGGGCCATCGAACTAGGGGAGCACGACATAGATTTTCAGAGCTAGGCATGCGATTAAAGGACAAGTCTTGGCAGATTTCATCACTGAAGTACACGAAGGAAAAAATTCGATGATGCACTCTACGTCACTAGAGGTGACAGGAACTGTTGAAAGTGACACCTGGAGACTGTATACCGATGGGGCTGCCAGCTCAGATGGTTGTGGAGCTGGCCTTATGTTGATCATCCCAGAAGACAAAGAATTCACTTATGCATTAAGGTTCGAGTTCGAAGTGACGAATAATGAAGCTGAATATGAAGCATTACTAGCAGGGCTTCGGATCGCAAGGGATATGAAGATCCGGAATATACGAGTATACATCGATTCCCAGTTAGTAGCATACCAAGTGAAAGGAGAATATGAAGCGAAACAAGGTACAACGAAGCTGTACCTACGGAAGGTGCAAGAATTGATGGAATGTTTCAGCCACTTCAAAATAGAACATATTCGAAGAAGCCAAAACAAAAAAGCAGATTCCCTGAGTAAGTTAGCTTCCCTCACATTCGGGCATCTAGGAAAACAGGTGCTAGTGGAAGTTTTGAAAGAAAGGTCAATCGAAGAAAAGCAAGTATCGGACCTTGTGGAGGAAGAAGGCAAGAACTGGATGACTCCAATTTATGAGTTTTTGGTAAGTGGAATACTCCCAGCAGATAAAGACGAAGCCCGAAAGATAAGAATTAAAGCTCCACAATACAAAATTCTGGATAAAAAATTATATAAAAAGGGGTTCGTCACGCCATGGCTCCGCTGCGCAGGGCCTAAACAAGTAGAAATGATTATCCGGGAGATACACGAAGGAATCTACGGAGCACATTCGGGAGCGAGGTCTGTCGCTACGAAGGCCATGAGGCTAGGATATTTCTGGCCAACTATGCATCAAGACTCTGCAGCATTGCTAAAAAATTGTGAAGCATGTCAGCTACATGCTAACGTCCCGAGACAACCCAAAAATGATATGACTTCGGTAATTTCAGCATGGCCCTTCATACAGTGGGGAATTGATCTCGTAGGGCCACTCCCCGAAGCCCAAAACAAGAAAAAGTTCTTGGTAGTAGCCATTGACTATTTCACTAAGTGGGTAGAGGCAAAACCGCTCGCTACGACGAACGGAGATCAAATGAAAAAATTCGTATGGGAACACATTATATGTAGATTCGGGATACCGCAAACAATAGTATCCGATAACGGGCCACAATTCGCCAAAGGAGTCTTCCCCGAATTTTGTAAGCAATTGCAAATAAAGCAATCATTCACATCCGTATACCACCCTCAAGGAAACGGACAAGTGGAGGTTACCAACAGGGAAATAATTAAGGGGATAGAAAAAAGACTGGGCGAAGCCACAAAAGGTGGATAGACGAATTACCGCTGGTTGTTAGGTCCAGATTTACTGGACCCACTCCAGACTTGAAGACTGGAGCGTCACTGAAGATTTTTCCAGAAATAATAGAAGACCAGTGAGCTGTTTACTTGTACAGGAATCTGGATTCCACCAGATTAGCTCACTGGACTTCACTCCAGTCAAGATCGTTTCTACTAAAGACATTCTCACTGAAGTCAAAGACTGAAGTTTGAAGAAAGAAGACTGACAAGCAGTGGAGCCCACTGACAGTCTTACCAGATCTCCTGACTGGAGCTTTATCAGTGTTCTAGACCTTACAAGTCTGAACACTGATTACGAGGAATTGACTTTATGCCTTTACACGCTTTTACCCGTACAACCCATTTGTCTATTCATAAAAGTACAATACGTGTGTAAAGGTGGTTGGTTAAAAGGATAACAAGTCACATCAATATGACTTTATCCTTGTACTTTAACCAATGCATTTAAGGAATTAAAGTAGTTGTCTTAAATGCATGCAACCATATTTGTACGGCATAATAAATTCACTGTTGAATTTATTTGCCTATAAATACCAAGTCACATACCTCGTACAAATTACTTTTTGCAATTTGGTGAACTTGCTAAAATACTCTCGATCAAAATAGTTATACTTCACAACTTTAAGTATATCGATCCAAGGAGATTATTTAGCAAGTATAGATCACTTGTAATTCAAAGATTGTTTAGATTTCAAAAATATTAATAAGTTATCTAGAAAACAACTAGCAGATGGGATACCTTCAGTTTCCTTCAAAAAGGAAAGGCCATGTCCAGGATGTAAGATGGGAAAGAAGAAACGTGCCAGTTTCAAGACCAAGCAAAATTTCAGCATATCTGAACCACTTCACATGCTTCATATGGATCTTTTTGGCCCAGTGAATGTTCAGACTCGTGCTGGTAAAAGATTCACCCTGGTGATCGTAGATGAATTCTCCAGATATTGTTGGGTGATCTTTCTCAGGTCTAAAAGTGAAGCTGCTGCTGAAATCATCACTCTTATCAAGCAGATTGAACTCAAGCATAAGCGAAAGGTGTGTCAGTTAAGAAGTGACAATGGAACAGAGTTCCAGAATGCAACTCTGGAGAAATTTTGTACTGACACTGGCATCTCTCAGAACTTCTCTTCAGCACGAACTCCAGAGCAGAATGGAGTGGTAGAAAGGAAAAATCGAACGCTGATAGAAGCTGCCAGAAGTATGCTTGCTGAATCTGGTCTTCCCACCAGTTTCTGGGCTGAAGCAATTGCAACTGCTTGCCACACCCAGAATCGATCAGTATATGTGAAGCGACACAAGAAGACATCCTATGAAATATTAAGAAATAGAAAACCAAATATTGGTTATTTTCACATTTTTGGATGTCCAGTTTACATCCTAAACGACTCCAGTCAGTTAGGCAAATTTGATGCCAAGGCTGATGAAGGATATTTCTTAGGATATTCAGCCATTCGCAAAGCCTTTAGAGTCTACAACAAGAGACTGGAGAAGGTACAAGAGTCAATACATGTCACATTTGATGAATCAAATAATGCAATCAATAAAAAGCCAGCCCTTGATTCTCCCCCAGTAAATCCAATTGTCTTCTGTGAATCTGATCCTAACAACTAAAATAAAGATTCACCTAAAGAAGTTTCCAGTCATTCTGACTTGGAACCAGTTCAAAAGAAAAAAAAACCCAGTAGTACGCCTTTCTATCCTTCAATAAGTTTCAAATTATTCTCTGAACTTGTTATTGGATCAGATGTTCGTACTACTCCCCCGATATCAGTATCTGTTGAAATTATACCAGAAATGTCTTCAAATGAAGAATTCCAAACTAAACCAGTACTTCAAAAAATGCCTTCAAATGAAGAATTTTATGATGCAAATCGTGATCTTACTGATTCAGATGAAGATGTTGAAATAGTCTGGCAGGATCCTCATCCTGAAACTCAATTGAACTCTTGCACTGATATTGTTGTCACTAACAATCCTGGTCAATACTCTAGATGGACAAAAGCTCATCCTATCGATCAGATCATAGGTGACTCAAGTAGAGGGGTTCAGACCAGAAGAGCCTCCAGTGATCAATGTTTATATGTCAGTTTCTTATCACTGATTGAACCAAAGAAGATTGACGAGGCTATGGAAGATCCAAGCTGGGTGACTGCCATGCAAGAAGAGCTTCACCAGTTTGAAAGGAACAAGGTTTGGTACCTGGTCCCTTTCCCAGTTGGCAAGAAAGAACCAATTGGAACAAGATGGGTCTTTAGGAACAAGGTAGATGAAGATGGCTACGTAATCATAAATAAGGCCAGACTGGTAGCACAAGGGTACTGCCAGTCAGATGTTGATTTTGATGAATCATTTGCTCTAGTGGCTAGACTTGAAGCGATCAGAATATTCTTAGCATTCGCTGCTCATCATCAATTCAAGGTCTACCAGATGGATGTAAAGAGTGCCTTTTTTAATGGAAAATTAGAAGAAGAAGTGTATGTCAGACAACCACCAGGTTTCGTTGATGAAAAGCATCCTCACTGGGTATATCGTCTGGATAAAGCACTTTATGGTCTCAGACAAGCCCCACGTGCCTGGTATGATACTCTGACTAGACACTTATTGAAAAATGGTTTTAAAAGAGGTGCAATTGACAATACCTTATTTATTGTTCGTGAAAAAGGTAATATTCTGCTGGTACAAATTTATGTTGATGATATTATTTTTGGGTCTACTGATGAAAACATGTGCATGAAATTTTCTAAAATCATGTCCTCTGAATATGAAATGAGTTTAATGGGTGAATTAACATATTTTCTAGGACTCCAGATTAAACAAACCAAAGATGTTATTTTTATTAATCAGGAAAAATATGTTAGAGATCTTTTAAAGAAATATGATATGAACTCTTCACCATCAAAACCCACTCCAATTTATGCACCACTGACACTGGACTCAGATCCTGATGGAAAACCAGTGAACATCACTGTCTATAGAGGCATGATTGGTTCACTGATGTATTTAACTGTCGGTAGACCAGACATAATGTTTTCAACATGTTTATGTGCCAGATATTAGTCTAATCCAAAAGAATCTCATATGCTTGCTGTAAAGCGCATACTGAAATACCTTAATGGTGTCCCCAGTTTGGGTCTTTGGTATCCCAAAGGCTCAGGCATGTATCTAATGGGTTATTCAGATTCAGATCATGCAGGTTGTAAGATAGACAAGAAATCCACTACTGGTGGATGTCATTTTCTTGGTGGCAAACTGGTCAGCTGGACCAGTAAGAAGCAAACTTCAGTTTCATTGTCCACTGCTGAAGCTGAATACGTGTCTGCAGCCAGTTGTTGTGCTCAGATACTCTGGATGAAGAGCTAGTTGCTTGATTATGGTATTAAATATTCGAAAACTCCTATATTTTGTGATAATACCAGTGCCATTGCTATCTCAAACAATCCAGTCATGCACTCAAAGACAAAGCACATCGATCTCAGGTATCACTTCATTCGTGACAATATTATGAAAGGTGTTAGGACCAGTTCACCTGGAACTAGCCAGTCACCAGTTCACACTGACCAGTGACCAGTTGCATCTGGTGACCCAGTAAAACTGGTGACCAAGAAGATTTGTCCAGAAATATATTGAAGTCCAGTTGCACCGTACAGTCAACGCAACTGAAGACTTCCTCCAGTTGAGAACTGACCAGTTGAAGAATCCTTCCAGTTGAAGTCGAAGACAACAAATGGAAGATAGAGAATGGCAATGGCAGTGAAGCCCAGTTGGCATTCTAGTCAGTTACAAACTGGAGACCATCAGTGGAAAGCCCTTACAAAGCTTTACACTGATTACGAGGAATTGACTTGTATGCTTTATGTACCTTTACCCGGATAATAAGCCTTGTTTTATTATTTAAGTAATAAAAGGTACATAAAGGTGGTTGTGTAAAGTTGCTTTATCATGCGACTTTACACTGCTTTTTAAGGAATTAAATGCTATTCCTTAAATGCTCTCAACCACATTTGTATGGCTAAAGTTAACATCCCAATGTTAACTTTGCCTATAAATACAAGTCATTGCACAACCAAGAATTTAAGTGTTCAACTCACAAAGTGAAAAACATACAAACACTTCACACTTTGCAAACCTGCAATATTCTTGGTGAACTTGTGCAATCTTCTCTCAATCGCTAAAAGGAACATTTCACAACTTTAAGTGTTTCGATTGTCTTGAGAAATTCCGAGTATAGATCAATTGTATTTCATAGGTTGTTAGGATATTTACATTCGTATATTATCTTGGTTCCGCATCAACCTTGTAATTTGTTTAATATCAATAAATAAATTACACATTGAAAAATACATATTGTCTCATCAAGTTATCTTACAAGTTATTTATATTATTGCATTGTTCTTTACTTATTGTCATTTATATAAGTAATCTATCTAGAACTTGGTATATACACACTGCAACTGGTCGTCTCCAGTTCAGTGCATATATTGCAAAGTAACTCCACCATCGACATAGAGGTGTCTTCAGTAGTACCATCTAACGAGTTAGGACTTACAAGTGGTATCAGAGCAGAAGGCTAATAAACTTGCCTAGATCTGCTAAGATGAACACTACTGAAGGTGGAGATGGTTCTGGTTCAGAAAACCCATCGAATACTAATGCACAACCTTTTCAAAATGTTAACACCAACCCTCCTCCTCCTACTGCCCCAAACCATGTCCATGTACACTACTCTAACACTCATGTTCCAAAATTTGATGGAAACAGTGAGACATTCGGTACATGGAAGGCTAGAATGCTTTTGCATTTTGGTGGGATTGAAAGGTATATGTTGAAAATCCTTAAGGATGGACCATATATACCTATGTCCCTTGGGGTCAGTCCTCTTCTTGATCCAACTGGAAGAAGAGGTTCAAGGGAAAAGCCAGAAGACCATTGGTCTGATGAGGATCGTAGACTTGTTGATCTGGACACCAGACTTAAGAACATGATCCTTGGGGCTGTTCCTGAAGATCTAATTCCAACACATGTGCTGTTCCCCAGTGCAAAATCTATGTGGGACGAATTAGTTATTCAGTTTGAAGGAGGTGATGACACTATTGTCACCAGAAAAGTTGCCTTGAACAAGAAGTATGAATCCTTCTTTGCCTTGCCCAATGAAAGTCTAACTGGTACATACACCAGATTTTCTAGCCTCATCAATCAGTTGAGAGGATTGGGTGTAGAGAAGGATAAGGATATTCTTCTTGAGAATTTTGTGATATTCTTCCTTCTAAATGGGAAAACATGGTTCTTGTCTTGAGACAAGGTAAAACCTTGCACAGTCATACTCTTGCATCGCTCTATGGAGCCTTCAGATTCACTGAAGATAATAATGCTGCAAGACTGGTGGCTAAACAAGATGCCATGAACCATGCCCAGAGTCCCAAGGTTGCTAGTGTAACTGAGCGACCTTGTGCTGCTTTAATGTCTGCTGAGAGTGTCCAGGTACACTCGATGAAGGAGATGTTGAACAGTTTCTTAAACTCTGGACTGACCACTGAAAACAGTGATGGTTGTAATGAAACTGACGATGATGATCTGGTCGCCATGATTGCTAAAACCTTTAATAGGTTTAAGCATAAATCCAAAAGATTTAATGGCCCCAACAATGCTTCCAGCTCCAGCTCTCTGGATAAGACCAATCTTACATGCTATAAGTGTGGCAAGAAGGGTCATTATGAAGGAATGCAGATCTAGTCAGTTGAACAACCAAACTGGCCCCCCTGTCCCTAATTTCAATCGGCCTGATGATAGCTACAAAGCTAAATACAAGAAGCTTAAGGCCCAGATTGCCCTCCTGTCCATGGAAAAGAAAAAGGATCAGTGCTTAATGGCACAAACTGAGGGAAAATGGGAGTACTCTGATGACTCATCTGATGATGAAGAAGAGGAAAGGGACATGTGCTTCATGGCCTTGGAAGATCAACAGCAGCAACACGTGGTAAAAGAAGATGTCATCTCTGGAAGATGGGTGGACATCATACTGAAGAAGGTATGTGACTATGATAACCAGGTTGACCCTGAACTAAAACTGGACCTGGCTGAATCATTAAGTGGTGATTTGGCATTTGTGGAAACTGTAAGAGCTGATAGTGAAAGATATCTTGACACTATCCTAATTGAACTGAACAATGTTAAACCACAACTAAATGATTTGCAAAGTGTCCAGTTGGCTCTCAAGGAGTCAGTTTTAAAGATTGAGGCTTTAGAACTTGATAATCAAAACTATTTTCTGATCTTGAAAAAGAACAAAAGATTATCAAGTCATGGGTAAAAGCATCTGGCAAAAACTATGATGCATTTTCAAGAACTATCGATGCCCAGAAAAATGCATGGAAATCTGGAGATCTGGAGATGGCAGCTCTCATACCAGACCTTCATGCATTGCCTCCAGCTCTCAAGGTTGAAACACCTTATGATCAACCTGAAGCTGTTGAAACTGAAACCTTTGAGACCACCCCCATTGAGGTTAAAACTGGAGCCAAACAGGCTAAAGCTCCAATCAAAAAGGCCACTGGTAACAAGCCTTTACCTCAAAAGTCTAAGGTGCCCAAGACCCGACAGACTAAAGCACAGTTGAACCTAGGTCCAAGGTTCAACTGCCTGATCAAAATAATATTTTGGTTAATCTGGAAAATCAACTCCAACTTTTGTCTCGGCAGGTTCAGAGTTGTACTGCCCGGATTAACAATCTGGAAGGAGGTTTATTACCTCCAGTTTTCAAACAAAATATTAATCCACTCTCTTTAATACCTAAACAAAAGAATGTTCCTTCTGGAACAAAATCTGGTAAAAATAAAGGGAGTAAGTATCAAATACCAATTGTTTTTACTCCTGCACCTGGAGCTGGTGATAAAGCTCCAGATGCAGCCTCTAGTTCAACACCACAACTGTCAACTGTGACTTCTGTAGAGAAGTCCAGTGAACCCATCAAGAAAAGATGGGTTCACAAAAAGAACTAATGATTTTTGTGTGTGTGTAGGGCGATCGAAAGAAGAATATCTGGTATCTGGACAGCGCTGCTGGCCGGACTATGATCGGATGTAAGCCCCTACTGGAAGAGTTCACTGTCCAAGATGGACCGACAGTGACGTTTGGTAACGATCAATCTGGAAAGACTGAAGGATATGGTGTGCTCAATAATGGACAAGTCGAATTCAAAAGAGTTGCATTTGTGAATGGTTTGAAATACAACCTGATCAGTGTCAGCCAACTTTGCGATGATGGCTTCAGAGTATTGTTCGATATTGCACAAGGCACCATATTTAACAAGGATTGGAAAGTGGTGATGATTGCACCAAGAAAAGGAAATGTGTACATCATGGATATGGAACCAGCTCCTAAAGAGCAATGTTTCTATACCAAAGCTGATGAGGACACCAACTGGCTATGGCATAAAAGATTATCCCATCTTAATTTTAAGAATATCAACAAGTTGTCTCACAAACAACTGGTTGATGGGATACCTCAAATTTCTTTCAATAAAGAAAAACCATGTCCAGGGTGTGAGATGGGCAAGCAGAAAAGAGCTAGTTTCAAAACTAGGCAAAATTTTAGCATCACTGAACCTCTTCACATGCTACATATGGATCTCTTTGGTCCAGTGAATGTTCAAACTAGAGCTGGAAAGAAGTACACTCTAGTTGTGGTTGATGAATTCACCAGATACTGCTGGGTGGTATTCATCAGATCCAAAAGTGATGCATCTGCTGAAATCATCTCTCTTATCAAAAGAATTGAGCTCAAGTATACTCGAAAAGTTTGTCAGTTGCGAAGTGATAATGGTACTGAATTCCAAAATAAGGTACTTGAAACATTTTGCAATGACACTGGCATCTCTCAAAACTTCTCATCAGTTCACTCTCCAGAGCAAAATGGAGTTGTTGAAAGAAAGAATCGTACACTGATAGAAGCAGCCAGAAGTATGCTATCTGAATCTGGTCTTCCCACCAGTTTTTGGGCTGAGGCAGTTGCAACTGCTTGTCACACCCAAAACCGGTCAGTCTACATCAAGAGACATAAGAAGACTGCCTATGAAGTACTCAGGAATCGTAAACCAAATATTGGATATTTCCATGTATTTGGTTGTCCAGTTTATATACTAAACGATTCCAGTCAGCTTGGAAAGTTTGATGCAAAAGCTGATGAAGGGGTATTTTTAGGCTATTCAGATATTCGAAAGGCCTTTAGAGTTTATAATTATAGACTCCAAAAGGTTCATGAGACAATTAATGTCACATTTGATGAGTCAACTGAAGCAATCAACAAGAGACCAAGCCTTGATATTTCTCCAGTCGTTCCAGTTAATTTTGGTGAAACTGACCAAGTTCATCGGTCAGTTGTTTCACCAGAAGATGCTTCCAGTTACAACAAATTGGAACCAGTTAAGAAGAAGAACACCACCAGTGACACATCATTCTATCCCTCCATCAATTTCAACTTACCACAAGAATTGGTGATTGGATCTGATGTACGTGCCACTCCAATATCAGCACCAGTTCAAACACCTACTTCTCCAGTTCTTCATGAAATGCCTTCTAATGAGGAATTTCATGATGCTAATCGAGACCTCATTGACTCTGATGAGGACACCAACTGGCTATGGCATAAAAGATTATCCCATCTTAATTTTAAGAATATCAACAAGTTGTCTCGCAAACAACTGGTTGATGGGATACCTCAAATTTCTTTCAATAAAGAAAAACCATGTCCAGGGTGTGAGATGGGCAAGCAGAAAAGAGCTAGTTTCAAAACTAGGCAAAATTTTAGCATCACTGAACCTCTTCACATGCTACATATGGATCTCTTTGGTCCAGTGAATGTTCAAACTAGAGCTGGAAAGAAGTACACTCTAGTTGTGGTTGATGAATTCACCAGATACTGCTGGGTGGTATTCATCAGATCCAAAAGTGATGCATCTGCTGAAATCATCTCTCTTATCAAAAGAATTGAGCTCAAGTATACTCGAAAAGTTTGTCAGTTGCGAAGTGATAATGGTACTGAATTCCAAAATAAGGTACTTGAAACATTTTGCAATGACACTGGCATCTCTCAAAACTTCTCATCAGTTCACTCTCCAGAGCAAAATGGAGTTGTTGAAAGAAAGAATCGTACACTGATAGAAGCAGCCAGAAGTATGCTATCTGAATCTGGTCTTCCCACCAGTTTTTGGGCTGAGGCAGTTGCAACTGCTTGTCACACCCAAAACCGGTCAGTCTACATCAAGAGACATAAGAAGACTGCCTATGAAGTACTCAGGAATCGTAAACCAAATATTGGATATTTCCATGTATTTGGTTGTCCAGTTTATATACTAAACGATTCCAGTCAGCTTGGAAAGTTTGATGCAAAAGCTGATGAAGGGGTATTTTTAGGCTATTCAGATATTCGAAAGGCCTTTAGAGTTTATAATTATAGACTCCAAAAGGTTCATGAGACAATTAATGTCACATTTGATGAGTCAACTGAAGCAATCAACAAGAGACCAAGCCTTGATATTTCTCCAGTCGTTCCAGTTAATTTTGGTGAAACTGACCAAGTTCATCGGTCAGTTGTTTCACCAGAAGATGCTTCCAGTTACAACAAATTGGAACCAGTTAAGAAGAAGAACACCACCAGTGACACATCATTCTATCCCTCCATCAATTTCAACTTACCACAAGAATTGGTGATTGGATCTGATGTACGTGCCACTCCAATATCAGCACCAGTTCAAACACCTACTTCTCCAGTTCTTCATGAAATGCCTTCTAATGAGGAATTTCATGATGCTAATCGAGACCTCATTGACTCTGATGAGGATGTAGAAGTTGTTTGGACTGATCCTTCTCCAGAAGCTGTTGCAACTGAAGAAGATCGCCAAGTGACTTGCACTGATATTGTAGTTCACCAGCCTAGTCAATACACTAGATGGACTCGAGCCCATCCAATTGAACAAATTGTGGGTGATCCAACTAGTGGGGTTCAGACTAGAAGAGCCACCAGTGAGCAATGCTTAAACGTCACCTTCTTATCTCTAATTGAACCAAAGAAGATTGACGAGGCTATGGCAGACCCAAGCTGGGTGGAAGCTATGCAAGAAGAGCTCCTCCAGTTTGAAAGGAACAATGTTTGGGAGCTTGTTCCTTGTCCACCAGGGTTAAAGAAAGAACCTATTGGTACCAGATGGGTCTACCGAAACAAAATGGATGAAGATGGCCATGTTGTAAGAAACAAGGCCAGACTAGTTGCCCAGGGTTATTGTCAAGCAGAGGGCGTTGACTTTGATGAAACTTTTGCTCCAGTTGCAAGACTTGAAGCCATAAGAATATTTCTGGCTTATGCAGCCCATCTGCAGTTCAAGGTCTTCCAGATGGATGTCAAAAGTGCGTTCCTTAATGGAACATTGGAAGAAGAAGTTTATGTTAAGCAGACTCCAGGTTTCATCGATGAGAAGCATCCTCATTGGGTTTATAGACTGAACAAAGCATTGTATGGTCTAAGACAAGCCCCAAGAGCCTGGTATGATACTTTAACTAAACATCTTCTTAAAAATGGCTTTCAAAGAGGTGCAATAGATAATACCTTGTTTATCTTGAAAGAAAGAGGTAATATCTTATTGGTACAAATTTATGTTGATGACATTATTTTTGGTTCAACTGATGATGCAATGTGTAAAAAGTTTTCTAAAATCATGTCATCTGAGTATGAGATGAGTTTAATGGGTGAATTAACATTTTTCTTAGGTCTTCAGATTAAGCAAACTGAAAATGGAATTTTCATAAACCAAGGAAAATATGTCAGAGATTTGTTAAGAAAATACAAATATGATTCAATCCCATCGAAAAACACACCTATTGCAGCACCATTGAATTTGGACTCTGACCCAACTGGCAAACCAGTTAACATAACTGACTATAGAGGTATGGTTGGTTCACTGATGTACTTAACTGCCAGTCGACCAGATATAATGTTTGCAACATGTTTATGTGTCAGGTTTCAGGCTAACCCTAAAGAATCACATTTGCACGCTGTAAAGCGTATCTTTAGATACCTGAAAGGGTGTCCTAATCTTGGTCTTTGGTACCCCAAAGGCTCAGGATTAGATCTAATGGGTTATTCAGATTCTGATCATGCAGGTTGTAAGATAGATAGAAAATCAACAACTGGTGGTTGTCATTTCCTTGGAGGAAAACTGGTAAGTTGGACCAGCAAGAAGCAGACTTCAGTCTCTATGTCCACTGCTGAGGCAGAGTACATTTCTGCGGCCAGTTGCTGTGCCCAGATTCTCTGGATCAAGAACCAGTTACTAGATTATGGTCAGAAGTATACCAAGACCCCAATCTTTTGTGACAACACCAGTGCAATTGCTATATCTCACAACCCAGTGATGCACTAAAAAACAAAGCATATTGACATCAGGTATCATTTTATTCGAGATCATGTTATGAAAGGAGATATTGAAATTCATTTCATCCCCACTGACAAACAGTTAGCTGATGTTTTTACTAAACCTCTCGATGAGAAAACCTTTAAACATCTCATCAGCGAACTGGGAATGTTAAACCCTTAACTGGAGCTTTCTTTGTTATTGAACGCGTCAGTGACACTGATGAAGTTCTCCAGTTGAGGAGGTCCAGATAATCTTTGCTCGCCAGGCTATCGAACGCCTTTGTGATACTATCTTGGCACTAATTGATTTCTGGATCATCATTTTAGGGGGAAAGACTCAAAATAATTTTCTGACTAAAATTCGTTTTTGTTTGAAAATGCAACTGGAGAACTCTCCAGTTGGAAACTGGTACTGGACTGATCCTCCAGTTACCAGGTTCAGTCTTGTCTTTTTTTTTATAACGTTACAAATACTTGGTCAATATGTGTGACACGTGATGATACTCGAGTGTTTTAAACCACTTGATATCGTGATCTGACGTGTTTGAAACCATTTTAGTACTTGACAACTGTTTGTATTGGGAAAACAAAAAGTGAGTGGGCGCGTGGGTAAGATAAGCCGTCGTAGCATTTAATGCTGACATGGAAGCATTTAATGTTTACATGGCAAATCAATATTTTATTTCAAAATTCAAACCAACTTTGTTGAAAATATCTACAAAAAGGATTGTCTTTATTAAAATAAAATTTTGGTGTTTCATTGGGATCTTGAATCCCTTTATAAATACCCTTATTTACTCCGAACTCATTTACTTCCTTCTCTTTTCATTTACTTCCTTCTCTTACATTCCTTCATTTACTTCCAATCATCAAAATTGCTTCATTTTTCTCTTTGCTTCACAAATCAAAACCCTAAATCCCAAATTTCATTTTCATTCTTCTATGGCTCCTAGATCATCTCGTTCAAGAGATGTAAATCTCTTGACTGTTCCATATAATCCCTCACCAGATGTCAAAGCGGCACTTGGTGCCCCTAGTAGTGCTTCGGTCATCAAACTAAATCCAAATAATCCGATGGCCAGCCTACGAGGATCTCAAGGGTCCGATACCCTTATTGGTAGAATTCAAAAGTTTTTGAAGAATTCTCCAATAGGACCCTCATTCTCTCTAAACCCACGTAAGTTGTTTCACAACTACTTATGTGAGTTTTGGTACACTGCCGTTCTTTCTTCCGATTGTTCCTCCATCAGTTTCACATTAAAGGATGGAACAATCCAGTGTACCTTGTCAGCCGATGTATTGAGGGATGCCTTACGCCTCAATTACTGGAGAGAGGGTGAATCTCCAGTCGTCTTGCCCCCAAATATAAACTTTCGCCAAGTACTTCTTGAAATGGGACACAGGGAGTGTTTGGAGAATGGGGTGTTGAAGACAAAAGGTGCG
Source organism: Erigeron breviscapus (assembly GCA_034093135.1). Classification (NCBI taxonomy): domain Eukaryota; kingdom Viridiplantae; phylum Streptophyta; class Magnoliopsida; order Asterales; family Asteraceae; genus Erigeron; species Erigeron breviscapus. The sequence goes on along the minus strand of CM067169.1, from coordinate 118,420,892 downwards.
ATGACCATGAAGGGCCTTACACCTTCATGGAGGTATTTTTTCATCCACCTGGTGGAGAGCATGGGTGGGAGTTCTGGTGGACTTGACCAGATTAACTCCTCGCAAGCAGAGATGGGTTACTGCTTGTGGAACGGATTGAGAGTGGACTTTGCAGATATTCTGTATAGAAGCCTAGTTCAAAAACTGAAGGGCACAAGGGGTGTTTGTATTCCCTTTTCAAGGTTCCTCTCTCTTTGTTTCAAGCAAATTCTGGGCAGAGAAGCATATAATAGTACAGATTCACCGTACACTGCTCCAGATATGCTAAGGAATCTAGACTCACTGGTATCTGAAGCTGGTGAGGTCGAACTTCCTGAACGAATGCAACTGGCATTCGCTTCAACTGATGCACCTCTTGCAGGTGAGTCAGAAAGGCAACTGGGCGGGCCTCAAAATAATGAGGGACCCTCCAGTGTGTCTAATGTTATGGTTGAGGATAGAGCAACCATAACTGAAGCAACCCCCATCACATCTATCCCTGGTGAAGATACTTCGGTATTTGATCCACCAACAGATGTACCCATCCAGGAAACTGGGGAAGGTCATCTGGAGACTGACCAGGTAACTGGTCAGCCCTCAGTTACATTCATGGATCTGGACATGAGTGTTAATGACGAGGAAATCCTTATAGAATCTTCGGATTCTGAAGGTACTGAAACAGACTTGGAGATTCTTGATGCTTCTGTACAAGCTCAAGACCCTTCATCTCCAGTCTCACTTCCAGACGCATCAATTTCACTTTCACCACCACAAGAAAATGTGCCTATAGATATATCTTTACCAATATATTCCGCTCCTTTACCAACTGGGCAATTCTCACTTGCTCGAGAAATGCCACCCCCACCGTCGCCGTTGTTCACACCTGAGCATTCTCAGCATGAACAACAATTTGTTTTTCCAGTCCTTTCTTCAACCACCACTCCAATTATATCTTCAACTGCTGGCTTGACAACTGGGGAGACTTCCTTAAGTTTGCCTCCTCCAGTTGCTCCAGTAGTAACTGCTGCTGGTCCAGTGACACCTTCTCCTTTGTCACTGGACAGTCAAGTTGTCTCACTACAAGCCGATCTCCAAAACCTTCTTACCAGGGTGGAGGAGATTCAGAAGACACTTGACAAAAACACCAAGTCATTCTCCAGATACCACAAAGATCATTTAACAAACATTAAGGTGGTCGATCTGGGGATAAACAAGTTTTCATCCAATGAAGACTTGGTGTTTAGAAAGCTTAATGAGTTGGTCACTGGCTGCAACAATCTGGCTGGTACTCTAAAGGAAGCCTTTGACCTAACTCACTCCAAGGTCACCAGTTCAATCTCCAACTTGCTGGGAAATACTGTCAGAACTTCAGAAGTTGACTTGAAAGAGATTGAAAGGCAGGTTAAGGAACTAATTGAAAGACCTGGCCTAGATGTAACTGGCCTTGGAGAGCAGTTGATGACTTCGGTTGGTCAGAAAATAGAGGATACGCTGGGTGCTAGAGAAGAGCATTTGATTGAAAGGGTGATGTCTGAGATCACCAAGCTGGCCACTCCTCAGGTTGATCTGGCCCCACTTACCAGTGAGATCAACCAGTTGAGAGGCAGCATAGAGAGTTTGAACACCCAGGTATCTCTACATGCTCAATCTATAGAGAAACTGACAACTGAAGTAGAGCATCTGAAGAGGAAAGATGAAGAGGTAAAAGAAAAGGTGGTTTCTGGTTTGGACGAAGACTCCAAGCTTTTAAATGAACTAAAAACTGGTCAAGAACAAGTTAGTGCAAATGTCTTGACCCAGTCTAAAGAAACCAACCACCTTTGGAGGTCCTTCAGGATGATGTGTGGCATCTTTAAAGAGTGTAAGGACATGCAGTCATGGCAGCCTCTTGACCGGTTGCCATCTCACCCCTCTGAATGGGAAGCAATTAGGGCAGGTCTAGATGCTGCCAAGGGGGAAAGAAGTTCAGTCCTTACACCAGTTGCACCTGGAATGACTCCATCTAGAAGAGAATTAAGTGTGGCTACCAGTACTGAAGCTGGTGAGCAAAGAGTTGGTGGATCTGGTGATGATGGTGATAGGGCGAATGTTGTTTTGGATAAGGGTAAAGGTTTGGCTGTTGAAGCATCTGCCCAGCCGGCCACTGATGTAATGCTTGAAACTGGTAATGCTGATATACTTCCTCCAGTTTCAGATAGTGATAGCAGAAGACTGGCCAGACTTGGAAATGATATCAAAGAAAGAAAGAAAATGAAACAAAGAAACCAAGCTGAAGCCAGGGCACATCTTGCACAAATCAAGTTACTTGATATGAGTGATGCCAATCTTTTGGGTATCACTAAGGAGGAGTATGTTAGGATCAAGAATGATCCCAGGATAGTTCACCAGTTGAAAGAAATGCTGGATGTAGAACTGGACAGACACTATCCTGAGGATGAAGCAGAATTTGATGCCAGGAGTCTAAACATTTCAGTGGAGAAGGCTAAGGAGATAAGGGCCAGTGGGATTCTTAAATGAGTTGAAAATGTTAAGAAGGTTGTGAAGAAGGTTTTGAATCCACCAAGAAGGATTCCACAACCAAGAAGACCACTGTCTAGAGATGCTGACCTTAGCACATTTGTTGAACCAACTGGCGAGGTTTCAAATGAAGACATCAAGTCCGCTGTACTGGCTGCTGGTGTTGGGAGTATAAGAATTACAAATGAATCTGAAGCTAGAAGCTACTACTCCCAGATCATGTCAACCAGAAGACATAGTGGTACTATTAATGGTGTAAATGTAATAATCAAGCCAGGCACCAAAGTCTTTCAAGTCGAAGTTAGTTATACCAGGGGGCCACTGGTTAAAACTGACAATCCTGGTGCTATGCAATATGGGTTCAGCGAATGGGTTGAGATGGTGAATGTGCTAGATGCGAAGGCACAAAAGAATAGGTTTGAGAAAGCATGGGTAAACTTTCTAAGGGGGAAAATTCAACATAAAGAAAATCTTGCGCAAAAGTTGAATATTGATCCTGAAGATACTCAGCCTATCTCTTCAGTTGCCAAGAGAAGAAGAACTGGCGAAGGGCCATCTCATTAAGTTCTTTCTTCAGTTATCTACTTGTAATTTGTATTTACATTCTGTAACTTGTATAAATTCCATTTCCTTGTATAAATGAAGTTACCAGTTTGTAACCACAAGGTAGATAATAGATTAAAATCTAACAAACCTAAAAGAAAAACCTAAGGCATTTATTGATCTATAAAAATGCCTTGGAAACTTAAATAGATTTAAATCGAACAAGTCTCTATAGTTCACACTTGTATAGATACAAGAACTAGAAAAAGACTTAGACTATATTTCTAGACAAATAGGGGGAATTTGTTAGGACCAGTTCACCTGGAACTGGCCAGTCACCAGTTCACACTGACCAGTCACCTTGCAACTGGCCAGTCACCAGTTCACACTGACCAGTCACCAGTTGCATCTGCAGTCCCAGTTAACTGACCAGTACCAGTTCACACTGACCAGTCACCAGTTCACACTGACCAGTCACCAGTTCACACTGACATCACCAGTTACACGATAGGTGTTAGGACCAGTTCACCTGGAACTGGCCAGTCACCAGTTCACACTGACCAGTTAGGCCAGTTCACCTGGAACTGGCCAGTCACCAGTTCACTCTGACCAGTCACCAGTTCACTCTGACCAGTTCACCAAACTGGTGACCAAGTACCAGTTCACACTGCCAGTCACCAGTTCACACTGACCAGTCACCAGTTCACACTTGTTAGGACCAGTCACCAATGGACCAGTCACCAGTTCACACTGACCAGTCACCAGTTCACACTGACCAGTCACCAGTTGCATCTGGTGACCCAGTAAAACTGGTGACCAAGAAGATTTGTCCAGAAATATATTGAAGTCCAGTTGCACCGTACAGTCAACGCAACTGAAGACTTCCTCCAGTTGAGAACTGACCAGTTGAAGAATCCTTCCAGTTGAAGTCGAAGACAACAAATGGAAGATAGAGAATGGCAATGGCAGCGAAGCCCAGTTGGCATTCTAGTCAGTTACAAACTGGAGACCATCAGTGGAAAGCCCTTACAAAGCTTTACACTGATTACGAGGAATTGACTTGTATGATTTATGTACCTTTACCCGGATAATAAGCCTTGTCTTATTATTTAAGTAATAAAAGGTACATAAAGGTGGTTGTGTAAAGTTGCTTTATCATGCGACTTTACACTGCTTTTTAAGGAATTAAATGCTATTCCTTAAATGCTCTCAACCACATTTGTACGGCTAAAGTTAACATCCCAATGTTAACTTTGCCTATAAATACAAGTCATTGCACAACCAAGAATTTAAGTGTTCAACTCACAAAGTGAAAAACATACAAACACTTCACACTTTGCAAACCTGCAATATTCTTGGTGAACTTGTGCAATCTTCTCTCAATCGCTAAAAGGAACATTTCACAACTTTAAGTGTTTCGATTGTCTTGAGAAATTCCGAGTATAGATCAATTGTATTTCATAGGTTGTTAGGATATTTACATTCGTGTATTATCTTGGTTCCGCATCAACCTTGTAATTTGTTTAATATCAATAAATAAATTACACATTGAAAAATACATATTGTCTCATCAAGTTATCTTACAAGTTATTTGTATTATTGCATTGTTCTTTATTTATTGTCATTTATATAAGTAATCTATCTAGAACTTGGTATATACACACTGCAACTGGTCGTCTCCAGTTCAGTGTATATATTGCAAAGTAACTCCACCATCGACATAGAGGTGTCTTCAGTAGTACCATCTAATGAGTTGGGACTTACAAAAGGTAACATTGAACTCCATTTTATTCCCACTGACAAACAACTCGCTGACATTTTTACTAAGCCATTGGATGTAAAAACATTTGAATATATTGTTGGTGAGTTGGGAATGTTAAACCCTTAAATCTGGAACCTTGGTATTGAACGCCTTTGTGTACTATCAGGGATCCTTGATTTTAAGATTTATACATCTATGACTGCTTAGATATCGAACGCCTTTGTGTACTATCTTTGCATTAATAGATTTCTGGATCAACATTCCAGGGGGAAGACTCAGGCCATATATTTTCTTGTCCTTAAAATGTTTTAATTTCAGGGGGAATTTATTAATTTATTTTCTCACTGGACAAAATTTTCTGGAAAATTTCACTGTTACCTTGTAAATGTGTCCCTCTCACTGGTACTTAGATAGGTTGATGTGCATGTTTGAGGTGACTTCTGTCTCTTTGTAAATGTGTCCCTCTCACTTTTCTGTATTAGTTGATGTGCATGTTTGAGGTGACTTCTGTCTCTTTGTAAATGTGTCCCTCTCACTTTTCTGTATTAGTTGATGTGCATGTTTGAGGTACTTCTGTCTCTTTGTAAATGTGTCCCTCTCACTTTCTGTATTAGTTGATGTGCATGTTTGAGGTACTTCTGTCTCTTTGTAAATGTGTCCCTCTCACTTTCTGTATAGGTTGATGTGCATGTTTGAGGTGACTTCTGTCTCTTTGTAAATGTGTCCCTCTCACTTTTCTGTATAAGTTGATGTGCATGTTTGAGGTGACTTCTGTCTCTTTGTAAATGTGTCCCTCTCACTTTTCTGTATTAGTTGATGTGCATGTTTGAGGTACTTCTGTCTCTTTGTAAATGTGTCCCTCTCACTTTCTGTATAGGTTGATGTGCATGTTTGAGGTGACTTCTGTCTCTTTGTAAATGTGTCCCTCTCACTTTTCTGTATAAGTTGATGTGCATGTTTGAGGTGACTTCTGTCTCTTTGTAAATGTGTCCCTCTCACTTTTCTGTATTAGTTGATGTGCATGTTTGAGGTACTTCTGTCTCTTTGTAAATGTGTCCCTCTCACTTTCTGTATAGGTTGATGTGCATGTTTGAGGTGACTTCTGTCTCTTTGTAAATGTGTCCCTCTCACTTTTCTGTATTAGTTGATGTGCATGTTTGAGGTACTTCTGTCTCTTTGTAAATGTGTCCCTCTCACTTTCTGTATTAGTTGATGTGCATGTTTGAGGTACTTCTGTCTCTTTGTAAATGTGTCCCTCTCACTTTCTGTATAGGTTGATGTGCATGTTTGAGGTGACTTCTGTCTCTTTGTAAATGTGTCCCTCTCACTTTTCTGTATTAGTTGATGTGCATGTTTGAGGTACTTCTGTCTCTTTGTAAATGTGTCCCTCTCACTTTCTGTATTAGTTGATGTGCATGTTTGAGGTAACTTTTGTCTCCTTGTAATTGTGTCCCTCTCACTTGTCTGTATTAGTTGATGTGCATGTTTGAGGTACTTCTGTCTCTTTGTAAATGTGTCCCTCTCACTTTCTGTATTAGTTGATGTGCATGTTTGAGGTACTTCTGTCTCTTTGTAAATGTGTCCCTCTCACTTTCTGTATTAGTTGATGTGCATGTTTGAGGTAACTTTTGTCTCCTTGTAATTGTGTCCCTCTCACTTGTCTGTATTAGTTGATGTGCATGTTTGAGGTACTTCTGTCTCTTTGTAAATGTGTCCCTCTCACTTTCTGTATTAGTTGATGTGCATGTTTGAGGTACTTCTGTCTCTTTGTAAATGTGTCCCTCTCACTTTCTGTATAGGTTGATGTGCATGTTTGAGGTGACTTCTGTCTCTTTGTAAATGTGTCCCTCTCACTTTTCTGTATTAGTTGATGTGCATGTTTGAGGTACTTCTGTCTCTTTGTAAATGTGTCCCTCTCACTTTCTGTATTAGTTGATGTGCATGTTTGAGGTACTTCTGTCTCTTTGTAAATGTGTCCCTCTCACTTTCTGTATAGGTTGATGTGCATGTTTGAGGTGACTTCTGTCTCTTTGTAAATGTGTCCCTCTCACTTTTCTGTATAAGTTGATGTGCATGTTTGAGGTGACTTCTGTCTCTTTGTAAATGTGTCCCTCTCACTTTTCTGTATTAGTTGATGTGCATGTTTGAGGTACTTCTGTCTCTTTGTAAATGTGTCCCTCTCACTTTCTGTATTAGTTGATGTGCATGTTTGAGGTACTTCTGTCTCTTTGTAAATGTGTCCCTCTCACTTGTCAGAGGCAAAGGCGATCAGAATAAATATGAATAATTGGATGGCTAGACTCTCTAGCACCACTCATGCTCCCACTTCTCTCATTGGACGACTGAATGCCTTTTTCCTCAGTTGTCCACTCTACGGTGCTCTTACTCTCAATCCGAAAAAATGTATCACGATTACTTATGTGAATTTTGGTACACTGCTGTGTATGTTGAAAACACTTTGCAACAAGGCACCAGGGCCTTAACTCTCACTGTTGACTCTCTTAGAGATATTCTTCAGTTGAATTATTTGGATGAAAAAGAGATGGCCATTACTCTCCCTACTGGTCTAAATTATAGGGATGTGTGTAGACTGATGGGACATACTGAATATACTGGATGAGCATGGCCAGTTATCAAGAAAAGGCACCATCTACATGAGCAAGCTTACAGACTCATGGAGATACTTCTTCACTCATCTTGTTGAGTGTTTGGGTGGCAGCTCTGAGGGTTGGACCAGATAAATCAAATGCAACTCCAGATTATTGTCTTATATTTTGCAGCATCTTTATCTGAGATGTGAGTCCAATACATGATGGGCTTCATAGTATCCCATGTGACTATATATTCATTAATTCTTTGCCCAGGCACAAGTCGATCAATCTCATGTAGTGGATCATCTTCTCTGAGAGGTACAGGATAATCATTTGGATCAAAAGGTCTTGTCAAGTTGATTTCCCAGTGAAAAGGAATCAATGCATCATCAATCTTAGCATATACCACAAAGTTTAAAACTTTAGCAGAACTACTAATTGAAGCTTGAAGCATTCTTTCCTTAACTTCTTTCCTATTAATCTCTAACTCTTTTCTTTCTTCTAAAAATGGATCTTCAGAAGTTGAGTCCCAAACATCATCAAACCCATAAGGCTTCTTGAATATGTTTATATCCGGTTCAGGAACAAACTCACCTTCCTCAAGTTCATCACCATCAAAGAGTAATTCTGCATCATCTGTATCATCTATTAAGATTACACAAAATGAACACCAGAATAAAATGAATAAGACATAAAACAACATAATGTCTTAATCTAAAAGACTAATCAAATCTAAGTTGCTGTTGTCACATCAACATGCATCAACAAACTCCCCCTTGACAGCAGCATCTTCGATTTCTTCAGTCTTCAAAAAGTCTTCATCATCCATCAAATAACAATCGTTTGCTATTTGCATGGATATTTTCATGTAAGCAGACTTGAAGAATCTTACGATATCGATCTTCTTCATTCTTCCAAAATGGTAAAAATGAGCATTCAGTATCGTATAATTTTCTCTGATCATTTCTTGAGAAGTTAACCAACTGCATTGGATCATACATTCTTCTCAACAATATCTTCTTCTTCGAGTCCGCATACATCTTGGCTTCACCAGAATTTCGATCAATCTCCCAATTATCCATCTTATCCAAGACATCTTGTGCCCATTTCTTAGCAGGGACTTTGATCATACATTTGATATCACGTTGAATATACTCAACATTTTTATCTGGCTTAACCACCTTCTTCTTTCGTCTTGGTTCAATATGAAACTTTGATTTTTCAGAGTCTTTCATATTCAATCTCAACTTGAAATCTTCGTGAAGGTTCTTACCAACCACATCTGCAAGACCATAACCACTTGGATTGATAATCCTGTTATTTCCAAGTTCATGTAAGTCTTCTTCACACAAACTTCTGAAATGTCTCTCACGCCATGCTAGATACTGACAACCTTCTGGTCTTTTAAGAACGAACAGCTTCAGTTCTTCATCATAGAACCAACTCCAGATTATTGTCTTATATTTTGCAGCATCTTTATCTGAGATGTGAGTCCAATACATGATGGGCTTCATAGTATCCCATGTGACTATATATTCATTAATTCTTTGCCCAGGCACAAGTCGATCAATCTCATGTAGTGGATCATCTTCTCTGAGAGGTACAGGATAATCATTTGGATCAAAAGGTCTTGTCAAGTTGATTTCCCAGTGAAAAGGAATCAATGCATCATCAATCTTAGCATATACCACAAAGTTTAAAACTTTAGCAGAACTACTAATTGAAGCTTGAAGCATTCTTTCCTTAACTTCTTTCCTTTTAATCTCTAACTCTTTTCTTTCTTCTAAAAATGGATCTTCAGAAGTTGAGTCCCAAACATCATCAAACCCATAAGGCTTCTTGAATATGTTTATATCCGGTTCAGGAACAAACTCACCTTCCTCAAGTTCATCACCATCAAAGAGTAATTCTGCATCATCTGTATCATCTATTAAGATTACACAAAATGAACACCAGAATAAAATGAATAATCATGATAATAATAATAATAGAGATGAAATATAATTGCATTGAAATAAGATAGATTACATTCACATGTCGTAAACTTATTACATGCAACCTAATATACACTTTATCAATCTTTATCAAAATCATAAGTTGAATCAGAATCAGAATCAGAATCAGAATCAGATTCCAAGGCTGTTTGCCTCAGAATCTGAATCAGAATCAGAATCAGAATCAGAATCAGAATCAGAATCAGAATCAGAATCAGAATCAGAATCAGAATCAGAATCAGAATCAGAATCAGAATCAGAATCAGAATCAGAATCAGAATCAGAATCAGAATCAGAATCAGAATCAGAATCAGAATCAGAATCATGTCGTAAACTCATTACATGCAACCTCATAACACTTTATCAATCTTTATCAAAATCATAAGTTGAATCAGAATCAGAATCAGATTCCAAGGCCGTTTGCCTTTGAATCTGTAATTCTTTTCCTCTTTCAGTTTCTGCTTCTTGCTGTTTATCTAATAAGTTATCAAATACAGAATGAAAAGCATTTTCTTCGGTATTATAGTCATGTCCAAATTTTGCCTTAACTTCACGCTTTAATCGTTCAGTTTCAGCTTCAACTTGATCATCACTTAAATAATCAATCGATTTCGAAGAATTACCTGAGTCAAGTGCTTCAATAACTTCAGTCTCTCGAGGAGCACTTGATCCACCCGCACCAGAAGTACCAGTCTGGGTAGTATCTCTTCCTGTCTCCCCCTGAGTCTCAACCCCTTTTCCTTTGTCAGAAACTGGGCGAGAATCACTCCTATTACCAGCATTATCAGCATCATCATCTTCATTCTGACGTCTTGGCTGAACTGCTGATAATCTGCAAACTTCTTCAGGAACATCTCCCCCTTGATTCTTGACCCAGTTGATTAAAAAGGTCAAAGTACCTCGAACATTCGTAAGATCAGACTCTAACGTATCAACACGAGTCTGAAGAACATCTATACGCCTAACTAGGGAGTAATCTGAAGGAATAGGAGGAAAAGTAGGCAATCTGGGCAATATTGATCTGGCAGGAGGCAAAAGTGGACGTAACGGTACACTGCCAGCAACAGTAGGAACTGGTGCTGTTGAGACAGCAGGAATATCAGCAGCAGCTGCAGATACTGAAGTATCCTCAGAAATTCTTGCACGCTTAGCTCTGCGATAAGTGAGAGTAGCATCCAGTGTCCTCTTTGGTCCAACAGTACTTGTACCTTCATGAAATGGACTTGATGGCATATTTCTATGTTCCAATACTTCTTGATAATCAAGTACAGCTTCTTGTTCAGCACCAACATCCTCATCCAGATTAACTTCTTCTTGAACAGATTGATTCGTTTCAGAAAGAACCGGTGAAGAATGACATGCCTTACTCCGACGCTCTCGGCGTAAAGCACCAGGTACATCTTCTCGAGAAAAGTGATATGAATTATCACTTCCTGAAGCAGCAGGTACATCATGAGCCATCTTAGTTCGATGCTCATTACCAGAGTCAGCAGCGACACTATCATATTCATCTGTGTCTGCTTCAACTACATCAGCATCACCATCATTCCCACTATCAGAATCATCAGAATCACCAGCCGAACTATCATCTGAACTCTCTTCATCCTCATGATCAGAATTGTCTTCATCATCCACTAACATATCATTCTCAAAACGAGATCGATAATTTGGATTAATTAAGTGACCAAACAAAGGTGGATTATTTAGACCAGCTACATTTCGAGTATTGGCATCTAAATCAGCAAATATACGTAAAGGCCAAGCATGTGGTACATAGCGAGGACCTTGATCAAATACCAAGTTCGGACAAAAATGTCTAACTATCGCCATAACAAAACGAGGATATAATAGAAACCTATTCTTCGCCTTGGCATTGATTTGATCAAATACCAAGTTCGGACAAAAATGTCTAACTATCGCCATAACAAAACGAGGATATAATAGAAACCTATTCTTCGCCTTGGCATTGATTTGACCAATAAACTCATGAAAGAAGTATGTTGAAAACGGATAAGGTCGATTATAGACCAAAGCAACCATCTGCGAAGAAATCTGAGCAGAAAGCTGATCAAATCCAGCCTTACGATTGCTCAGACTTACTAACAACACGTAAGCAAGGTATCTCCAACGTCCTTGAAATCCACTCTTATCAAAAGGAAGCTTTATTTGACCAACATATCCCATTCTTTGAAAACACCTACGAATAAGGTCAAAATCATAAGCTACATCTACTGCGTCGTCTGATTCTTCACCCAAATGTAGAATTTCACGAAGCATCGTAGCATTAAAATCAAAAGTGATTCCTTCAACAGTTGCTCGAACAAAACTACGACCATTAACCATGACCTGATGAGCAGTCCTCCAGAAATCATCAATATACTGCCTAACCAATCTAGGTGAATCACAGAAAGCAAAAGAAAGCCTAGAACGAGCAATAAAATCAAACATTTCATGATAGCGTTCACAATTATGCTGATCTGGATCCAGATTTAAGGCCAGATTGTGCTTCTTAAAGAACTGACGTGGAGCAAGAGCCATTTCTGCAAAACAGATCATAATTTAAAAAAAAAAAAAAAAAAAAAAAAAAAAAAAAAAAAAAAAAAAAAAAAAAAAAAAAAAAAAAAAAAAAAAAAAAAAAAAAAAAAAAAAAAAAAAAAAAAAAAAAAAAAAAAAAAAAAAAAAAAAAAAAAAAAAAAAAAAAAAAAAAAAAAAAAAAAAAAAAAAAAAAAAAAAAAAAAAAAAAAAAAAAAAAAAAAAAAAAAAAAAAAAAAAAAAAAAAAAAAAAAAAAAAAAAAAAAAAAAAAAAAAAAAAAAAAAAAAAAAAAAAAAAAAAAAAAAAAAAAAAAAAAAAAAAAAAAAAAAAAAAAAAAAAAAAAAAAAAAAAAAAAAAAAAAAAAAAAAAAAAAAAAAAAAAAAAAAAAAAAAAAAAAAAAAAAAAAAAAAAAAAAAAAAAAAAAAAAAAAAAAAAAAAAAAAAAAAAAAAAAAAAAAAAAAAAAAAAAAAAAAAAAAAAAAAAAAAAAAAAAAAAAAAAAAAAAAAAAAAAAAAAAAAAAAAAAAAAAAAAAAAAAAAAAAAAAAAAAAAAAAAAAAAAAAAAAAAAAAAAAAAAAAAAAAAAAAAAAAAAAAAAAAAAAAAAAAAAAAAAAAAAAAAAAAAAAAAAAAAAAAAAAAAAAAAAAAAAAAAAAAAAAAAAAAAAAAAAAAAAAAAAAAAAAAAAAAAAAAAAAAAAAAAAAAAAAAAAAAAAAAAAAAAAAAAAAAAAAAAAAAAAAAAAAAAAAAAAAAAAAAAAAAAAAAAAAAAAAAAAAAAAAAAATACGTAAAAGGCCAAGCATGTGGTACATAGCGAGGACCTTGATCAAATACCAAGTTCGGACAAAAATGTCTAACTATCGCCATAACAAAACGAGGATATAATAGAAACCTATTCTTCGCCTTGGCATTGATTTGACCAATAAACTCATGAAAGAAGTATGTTGAAAACGGATAAGGTCGATTATAGACCAAAGCAACCATCTGCGAAGAAATCTGAGCAGAAAGCTGATCAAATCCAGCCTTACGATTGCTCAGACTTACTAACAACACGTAAGCAAGGTATCTCCAACGTCCTTGAAATCCACTCTTATCAAAAGGAAGCTTTATTTGACCAACATATCCCATTCTTTGAAAACACCTACGAATAAGGTCAAAATCATAAGCTACATCTACTGCGTCGTCTGATTCTTCACCCAAATGTAGAATTTCACGAAGCATCGTAGCATTAAAATCAAAAACGAAATTAAACCCTAGAACTTAAAATATTTCTTAAAACCGAATGAGTTTATGTAAAAATTGGGCAAAAACAAGAATCAAGAATTGGTGATTTGTGAATGACGATGCTAGATAAGATACCTGAATTACTTATTTCAACAAAAATCGAAATAACAAACCGAGAATCAACTGAAATCAAGGTATTTGATTGATGAAGATATTGGGGTTTAAGCAACTTAAATTCGTTTTCTTTAACGATTTTGGTAATGAAAAAGAGAAAAACGAATTAAGTTTGGATATATATATGGATGGGTAAAAGATGGGTCAAAACGGGTCGGGTATAAGGTCAGTCGAAAATAAAAGGAACGAAGTTAACCTTCGTAAAATAAAATGGAACGAAGATAGAGTTTAAGTTCGTTAGTTAAGAATGAACGAAGATAGACTTTAAGTTCGTTAGTTAGGAATGAACGAAGATAGACTTTAAATTCGTTTGATAACAATAAACGAAAATAGGTGTTAAGTTCGTTGGTAACAATGAACGAAAATAGCTTTGAAGCATAAATAAGTTCGTTTGTCACAAGAACTTCTAAGTTCGTTAGTTAAAGGAAAAGTCTAAGTTCGTTAGTTAGGAATGAACGAAGATAGACTTTAAGTTCGTTAGATTAGGAATGAACGAAGATAGTCTTTAAGTTCGTAAGTTGAGAATGTACGAAGATAGACTTTAAGTTCGTTAGTTAGGAATGAACGAAGATAGACTTTAAGTTCGTTAGTTAGGAATGAACGAAGATAGACTTTAAATTCGTTTGATAACAATAAACGAAAATAGGTGTTAAGTTCGTTGGTAACAATGAACGAAAATAGCTTTGAAGCATAAATAAGTTCGTTTGTCACAAGAACTTCTAAGTTCGTTAGATTCGTTAGTTGAAGGAAAAGTCTAAGTTCGTAAACTCTATTTGAGAACCTAAGTTCGTAGAGATAAACAAAAACTAACTTCGTAGCCATTCTGATCAATCAGTTGGGTCCAAAATCAAATATTTGATTCGGAAAACATTGATTAACACTTTATTTGCCCAAAATCAATCACAAAACATTTGTATCACTAAAAAGAAGCATAACCCACTTCGATTTTACAAACGAATTAAGGATCCAATGGATTTAAAATCAAAAACGAAATTAAACCCTAGAACTTAAAATATTTCTTAAAACCGAATGAGTTTATGTAAAAATTGGGCAAAAACAAGAATCAAGAATTGGTGATTTGTGAATGACGATGCTAGATAAGATACCTGAATTACTTATTTCAACAAAAATCGAAATAACAAACCGAGAATCAACTGAAATCAAGGTATTTGATTGATGAAGATATTGGGGTTTAAGCAACTTAAATTCGTTTTCTTTAACGATTTTGGTAATGAAAAAGAGAAAAACGAATTAAGTTTGGATATATATATGGATGGGTAAAAGATGGGTCAAAACGGGTCGGGTATAAGGTCAGTCGAAAATAAAAGGAACGAAGTTAACCTTCGTAAAATAAAATGGAACGAAGATAGACTTTAAATTCGTTTGATAACAATAAACGAAAATAGGTGTTAAGTTCGTTGGTAACAATGAACGAAAATAGCTTTGAAGCATAAATAAGTTCGTTTGTCACAAGAACTTCTAAGTTCGTTAGTTAGGAATGAACGAAGATAGACTTTAAATTCGTTTGATAACAATAAACGAAAATAGGTGTTAAGTTCGTTGGTAACAATGAACGAAAATAGCTTTGAAGCATAAATAAGTTCGTTTGTCACAAGAACTTCTAAGTTCGTTAGTTAGGAATGAACGAAGATAGACTTTAAATTCGTTTGATAACAATAAACGAAAATAGGTGTTAAGTTCGTTGGTAACAATGAACGAAAATAGCTTTGAAGCATAAATAAGTTCGTTTGTCACAAGAACTTCTAAGTTCGTTAGTTGAAGGAAAAGATAGACTTTAAGTTCGTTAGATAGGAATGAACGAAGATAGACTTTAAGTTCGTTAGTTAGGAATGAACGAAGATAGACTTTAAGTTCGTTAGTAGGAATGTACGAAGATAGACTTTAAGTTCGTTAGTTAGGAATGAACGAAGATAGACTTTAAATTCGTTAGTTAGGAATGAACGAAGATAGACTTTAAATTCGTTTGATAACAATAAACGAAAATAGGTGTTAAGTTCGTTGGTAACAATGAACGAAAATAGCTTTGAAGCATAAATAAGTTCGTTTGTCACAAGAACTTCTAAGTTCGTTAGTTAGGAATGAACGAAGATAGACTTTAAGTTCGTTAGTTAGGAATGAACGAAGATAGACTTTAAATTCGTTTGATAACAATAAACGAAAATAGGTGTTAAGTTCGTTGGTAACAATGAACGAAAATAGCTTTGAAGCATAAATAAGTTCGTTTGTCACAAGAACTTCTAAGTTCGTTAGTTGAAGGAAAAGTCTAAACTTAAATTCGTTTTCTTTAACGATTTTGGTAATGAAAAAGAGAAAAACGAATTAAGTTTGGATATATATATGGATGGGTAAAAGATGGGTCAAAACGGGTCGGGTATAAGGTCAGTCGAAAATAAAAGGAACGAAGTTAACCTTCGTAAAATAAAATGGAACGAAGATAGAGGTTATCTTCGTTTAAAACCAAATAAAACGAATTTAGCTGTGACGAAAATAAGAACAATTTTCTGACAAACAAGTCCAAACGAAGTTAAATACTATCTTCGTAAGAACAACATTGTACTTAGAAAAATTTGTCAAGATTCTTCATCACGAAACTTTCCACGATTCGACCCTTTGACCTAATCCTGTACATAGCAACAACTCGTTAAAAAACAACTTGTTCATGCCTTGTACCAAGAAGTACCATCATCTAAAATCATCATCATAATGTAAGTATTCGACAAACATCATAATCTTGAATAAAAGCAAAACCCCAAGGTCTTAAACCAAACATCAACAAACCTGAAAACAATCAATTGACATACTAAAAGCGTTACCAACCATGACCATGATACGGAGAACATTTCTCTAATCATTGAGATGCTTGACGGCAAACCATCGTGAAACACTTAAGTCCCATATGAGAAGCCGTCTACAAAACAAACAAACAATGAATAGTCCAAAAATCCAATGAAGAACTTTGTAAAGTTTCCGAAATCATGTCAGAAAACGAGGTACGAAAACCAAAAGAAATATGTATCAACACTGATGATTTTCACTAAATACATGAATTGTGAAGTAAATAAATACTCCAAAGACAAGTTCAAGTATTCTTCTTTCGCGTGCTCATATCTGCATCACAACATTGTCACTTCACACCAAAAATCTTGTCTCCACGACATCATCAGTATGAATAACACTGTATTGCAACAAAGATCAGCACCCCAACTTTATCTTCTTAACCTGAGCACTGCACACTTACCAAAAACTCATTAACGCATTAAAAGCAAGGACATAGTAATGCAGAAAATTCAAGTGAAAATACACAAAATTAGGATTAACAATTACGAAATACTCAAGATTCTAATAAAAGATCAAGGGAGGTCATTCCATTGTCAAACCGTAAAAGGTCACCAAGTTATCAATTAGATTCATAACTTGTAAAAACTGAAACTTGTGAGATTTCAAATAACATTGACTTGTCACATAAGATTTAAAAGATCATTTTCTAACTTTAACAAATTAATGTCCATATCAGAAAATCTTCTTTTGAACTAATCACTTAACCTCATCAAGAATTCAAATGAATGAATTCAACAAAACATATACTCAACAGAATTTAAGTAGAATCTCTCGTGCAATAAGAACTTATGAAAATACTTATTTTGACTCAATAAAATCGAAAAAATAAATTAGAATAAAAATTACAGAATAATAAACTAGTCTATACACAATAGTTATCTAAATGTATTCATTATTCACAGTGACTAGGGTACTGCTGATCAGATCAGATTAGCATTTACATAAGCCTACTAGCGAGAAATAATTCTCTTATTATTAGTTATGAACAGTGATCCAAAAACGATTACCAATATGTTTGTCCTCTTAAACACTCGGTACTTCCAGTCTCCTTTTTGGTTTGTGGCACTTTCGTATTACTTGAGCCAAGGACAGTCACCATGTAACCTAGTAAGTTACTCATGCCACAATTTTAGTTTGCGAACTTATGTGCCCCATGTTCAGATACACTCTCACAATCGAAACAAGCACTAAGATTAAGACATTTGGTAATTAAAGTGAGAAGGTCTTTAAGAATCAAGTCAGCGGTGACAGGTCGGTGATTCCTCACGCGCAAAGCGACTTAACTTGACTCACGTACGGAAATATACTTAACATTGCATAATGCCAAGTACTTGCATATTTGTGACATTAATTTTATTTTAAAGCACTTATGAAAACCCGTGACTTTCTATGAGACCCGTGTAGCGAACTTTCTGACAACCTATCCCAAGTTGGAAACTTTAGGTAGGCTGGGTATACAAAGACACCCCAAGGACTTACTTGTTCGAATCTCAAAGGCCACATTAGCTTCATATTTTCAACAGATTTATTTGATATTTGTATATCTTGTCACAAATATACATCCAAAAAAGCAATACATACACATATATGTATCCGAGACCTTCTTTATAAAGACCAAATATACATAATTATAATGCAAGATCTTTCATAAGATTTAAAAGATCATTTTCTAACTTTAACAAATTAATGTCCATATCAGAAAATCTTCTTTTGAACTAATCACTTAACCTCATCAAGAATTCAAATGAATGAATTCAACAAAACATATACTCAACAGAATTTAAGTAGAATCTCTCGTGCAATAAGAACTTATGAAAATACTTATTTTGACTCAATAAAATCGAAAAAATAAATTAGAATAAAAATTACAGAATAATAAACTAGTCTATACACAATAGTTATCTAAATGTATTCATTATTCACAGTGACTAGGGTACTGCTGATCAGATCAGATTAGCATTTACATAAGCCTACTAGCGAGAAATAATTCTCTTATTATTAGTTATGAACAGTGATCCAAAAACGATTACCAATATGTTTGTCCTCTTAAACACTCGGTACTTCCAGTCTCCTTTTTGGTTTGTGGCACTTTCGTATTACTTGAGCCAAGGACAGTCACCATGTAACCTAGTAAGTTACTCATGCCACAATTTTAGTTTGCGAACTTATGTGCCCCATGTTCAGATACACTCTCACAATCGAAACAAGCACTAAGATTAAGACATTTGGTAATTAAAGTGAGAAGGTCTTTAAGAATCAAGTCAGCGGTGACAGGTCGGTGATTCCTCACGCGCAAAGCGACTTAACTTGACTCACGTACGGAAATATACTTAACATTGCATAATGCCAAGTACTTGCATATTTGTGACATTAATTTTATTTTAAAGCACTTATGAAAACCCGTGACTTTCTATGAGACCCGTGTAGCGAACTTTCTGACAACCTATCCCAAGTTGGAAACTTTAGGTAGGCTGGGTATACAAAGACACCCCAAGGACTTACTTGTTCGAATCTCAAAGGCCACATTAGCTTCATATTTTCAACAGATTTATTTGATATTTGTATATCTTGTCACAAATATACATCCAAAAAAGCAATACATACACATATATGTATCCGAGACCTTCTTTATAAAGACCAAATATACATAATTATAATGCAAGATCTTTCATAAGATTTAAAGGACTTGCCTATTTTAAGAACAAGTATTCTCAGCCATATATCTGAATACGTTTCCCATAAGAACATTGTATACATTTAAGTTCAGATTATAAGGAAACCTTGGTACTTTGTGCCTATCGATACATCATATAATGGTATCACTGAACTGAGCATTTTAAAGTACAATTAAGTAGGCTTAAAAGCTAAAGTATCTTCACGTCTAATCATGTAGTGCAGTAATTTTATTTTAAAGCACTTATGAAAACCCGTGACTTTCTATGAGACCCGTGTAGCGAACTTTCTGACAACCTATCCCAAGTTGGAAACTTTAGGTAGGCTGGGTATACAAAGACACCCCAAGGACTTACTTGTTCGAATCTCAAAGGCCACATTAGCTTCATATTTTCAACAGATTTATTTGATATTTGTATATCTTGTCACAAATATACATCCAAAAAAGCAATACATACACATATATGTATCCGAGACCTTCTTTATAAAGACCAAATATACATAATTATAATGCAAGATCTTTCATAAGATTTAAAGGACTTGCCTATTTTAAGAACAAGTATTCTCAGCCATATATCTGAATACGTTTCCCATAAGAACATTGTATACATTTAAGTTCAGATTATAAGGAAACCTTGGTACTTTGTGCCTATCGATACATCATATAATGGTATCACTGAACTGAGCATTTTAAAGTACAATTAAGTAGGCTTAAAAGCTAAAGTATCTTCACGTCTAATCATGTAGTGCAGTAATTTTATTTTAAAGCACTTATGAAAACCCGTGACTTTCTATGAGACCCGTGTAGCGAACTTTCTGACAACCTATCCCAAGTTGGAAACTTTAGGTAGGCTGGGTATACAAAGACACCCCAAGGACTTACTTGTTCGAATCTCAAAGGCCACATTAGC
The DNA here is from genome assembly GCA_034093135.1 of Erigeron breviscapus. Taxonomy (NCBI): domain Eukaryota; kingdom Viridiplantae; phylum Streptophyta; class Magnoliopsida; order Asterales; family Asteraceae; genus Erigeron; species Erigeron breviscapus. The sequence continues at coordinate 118,401,098 of CM067169.1, read as the reverse complement.
TTCATATTTTCAACAGATTTATTTGATATTTGTATATCTTGTCACAAATATACATCCAAAAAAGCAATACATACACATATATGTATCCGAGACCTTCTTTATAAAGACCAAATATACATAATTATAATGCAAGATCTTTCATAAGATTTAAAGGACTTGCCTATTTTAAGAACAAGTATTCTCAGCCATATATCTGAATACGTTTCCCATAAGAACATTGTATACATTTAAGTTCAGATTATAAGGAAACCTTGGTACTTTGTGCCTATCGATACATCATATAATGGTATCACTGAACTGAGCATTTTAAAGTACAATTAAGTAGGCTTAAAAGCTAAAGTATCTTCACGTCTAATCATGTAGTGCAGTAATTTTATTTTAAAGCACTTATGAAAACCCGTGACTTTCTATGAGACCCGTGTAGCGAACTTTCTGACAACCTATCCCAAGTTGGAAACTTTAGGTAGGCTGGGTATACAAAGACACCCCAAGGACTTACTTGTTCGAATCTCAAAGGCCACATTAGCTTCATATTTTCAACAGATTTATTTGATATTTGTATATCTTGTCACAAATATACATCCAAAAAAGCAATACATACACATATATGTATCCGAGACCTTCTTTATAAAGACCAAATATACATAATTATAATGCAAGATCTTTCATAAGATTTAAAGGACTTGCCTATTTTAAGAACAAGTATTCTCAGCCATATATCTGAATACGTTTCCCATAAGAACATTGTATACATTTAAGTTCAGATTATAAGGAAACCTTGGTACTTTGTGCCTATCGATACATCATATAATGGTATCACTGAACTGAGCATTTTAAAGTACAATTAAGTAGGCTTAAAAGCTAAAGTATCTTCACGTCTAATCATGTAGTGCAGTAATTTTATTTTAAAGCACTTATGAAAACCCGTGACTTTCTATGAGACCCGTGTAGCGAACTTTCTGACAACCTATCCCAAGTTGGAAACTTTAGGTAGGCTGGGTATACAAAGACACCCCAAGGACTTACTTGTTCGAATCTCAAAGGCCACATTAGCTTCATATTTTCAACAGATTTATTTGATATTTGTATATCTTGTCACAAATATACATCCAAAAAAGCAATACATACACATATATGTATCCGAGACCTTCTTTATAAAGACCAAATATACATAATTATAATGCAAGATCTTTCATAAGATTTAAAGGACTTGCCTATTTTAAGAACAAGTATTCTCAGCCATATATCTGAATACGTTTCCCATAAGAACATTGTATACATTTAAGTTCAGATTATAAGGAAACCTTGGTACTTTGTGCCTATCGATACATCATATAATGGTATCACTGAACTGAGCATTTTAAAGTACAATTAAGTAGGCTTAAAAGCTAAAGTATCTTCACGTCTAATCATGTAGTGCAGTAATTTTATTTTATTTTTTTTTTTTTTTTTTTTTTTTTGACACTATCTATATACGACTTAAACTACTAAGACTCGAAAAGAAAATTTAAGTTCTTTGAGAGAAACTACTCGGCATTCTTCATACCATTGAGTTGATATAACAACTCATGACGAGGTCTATCAAAAGCTTTAGTGTATAAATCAGCAAGGTTATCATCAGTAATAACCTTTTCTAAATGAATAAGCTTTTTCTCAAAACAGTCACGTAAAAAGTGATGCTTTATATCTATGTGCTTGGTGACTTTAAAGTTTTTCGGATTCTTAGTAATATCTATGGCAGACTTATTATCGATACAAATAGGAGAGTCAGAGATATCCATACCATAGTCGCGCAATTGTTGCTGTATCCAAAGTACCTGAGAACAGCATTGACCAGCAGCTATGTACTCTGCTTCACAGGTAGACTGTGCAACAGATGTCTGCTTCTTGCACTGCCACGATATAATTCTCCCCCCTAAAAGCTGACATCCACCTGACGTTGATTTCCTATCCGAACTGCAGCCACCATAATCCGAATCAGTATAAGCTTTGAATTCAAAGGAACCATGCATGGGATACCAAAGCCCTAGACGAGGCTTGGCCTTCACATAACGAAGAATCCTTTTCGCAGCTTTCAAATGTGACTCTTTCGGATTAGCCTGATATCTAGCACACATACAAACAGCAAAGGTAATGTCTGGACGTGAAGCCGTCAGATACATCAAAGAACCAATGATAGCCCGATATTGAGTTGCATCGACGTCTGGATCATTAGTTTTATCAGGACACAGCCCATGATTAGTCTGAATGGGAGTAATTGCATCTTTAGCATCAGTCATTCGAAACCTAGTAAGAAGATCTTGAACATACTTGGTCTGATGAATAAAGAACCCATCCTTCAGTTGATCCACCTGTAGTCCAAGGAAAAAAGTTAATTCCCCCATAGCACTCATTTCGAACTTAGCCTTCATGCTATGCTCAAATTCCTTGCACATAGTCTCATCAGATGAACCAAAGATAATATCATCGACGTAAACCTGTACGAGCAAGTAGTCCTTCCCTTTCCATTTGATAAACAACGTGCTGTCAATAGAACCTCTAGTAAAACCATTTTCATGCAGATGAGTAGACAGTTTTTCATACCATGACCGAGGAGCCTGATGTAAACCATATAGAGCCTTATCAAGACGATATACTCTATTAGGGAAGTCTGGATCCTCAAACCCCGGAGGTTGATCTACATACACTTCTTCTCTTATTTCCCCATACAAAAAGGCACTCTTTACGTCAAGTTGATACACCTTTATACCTTTATAACTAGCAAATGCCAGAAATAATCGAATAGCTTCAAGTCTAGCTACTGGTGCAAATGTCTCATCGTAATCGAAGCCTTCTTGTTGCTCAAATCCTCTAACCACCAACCGAGCCTTATTGCGAGTGACTACACCTTTGTCATCCTTTTTACAACGAAAAACCCATCGCGTTGATAAAGGAGATTCACCCGGAGGTAAGTCAACTAACTTCCATACATCAAGCTTTCTAAACTGAGCCAATTCTTCTTGCATCGCCTCAACCCATGACGGATCTTTAAGAGCCATTCCAACATTTTTAGGCTCTATCTGAGAGATGAAGCAAAAGTACAAGTACCAAGTAATTGCCCCAGTATCCTTAATTTCAGCAAACATACTTGACAAATTTTTCCTATTCTGATTTCTCGTGCGAACAGAGGCAGAAGCATCACCAATGATTTGCTCTACTGGATGATCCTTGTTGACTCTTGTTTGAGGAACCGTATCGACTGTAAGATCATTTCCCAAGTTAGTCTGCACATGTTGCTCTGGAGTTTTAGGCTCCTCCTGATTTTCACCTTCCGTGTCATCAGTATCATAGAAGGGAGTATCAGGTAGAGGTATATGTAAAGGATCAGTAGGATCTTTAGGAGCAGTCTCTAAGGTAGAATCTGCTTCTTTGGATCCACTTGATTCTCCAGATTTAGAAGCAGGCTTAATGAATGGTGAAGAAACAGGAGAAGAAACAGGTACCGGCCCACCTTCAAATGGATCATGTAGAGTAACTACATCTTCCACAATCGGAACGCCTGAAAAAGAAACAGGACCACGAAAAGAGGTAAAGACACCATCATAATCGAAGTCATTAGCAGGACCAATGTGTACAGCAGGTTTATGACTGACAATTACCACATTTGTACCAAAATTAACTTTGCCAGTTTTCTGATTGTACACACGCCGAATTGGTGTACTAGGTATGATGAATAAAGAACCCATCCTTCAGTTGATCCACCTGTAGTCCAAGGAAAAAAGTTAATTCCCCCATAGCACTCATTTCGAACTTAGCCTTCATGCTATGCTCAAATTCCTTGCACATAGTCTCATCAGATGAACCAAAGATAATATCATCGACGTAAACCTGTACGAGCAAGTAGTCCTTCCCTTTCCATTTGATAAACAACGTGCTGTCAATAGAACCTCTAGTAAAACCATTTTCATGCAGATGAGTAGACAGTTTTTCATACCATGACCGAGGAGCCTGATGTAAACCATATAGAGCCTTATCAAGACGATATACTCTATTAGGGAAGTCTGGATCCTCAAACCCCGGAGGTTGATCTACATACACTTCTTCTCTTATTTCCCCATACAAAAAGGCACTCTTTACGTCAAGTTGATACACCTTTATACCTTTATAACTAGCAAATGCCAGAAATAATCGAATAGCTTCAAGTCTAGCTACTGGTGCAAATGTCTCATCGTAATCGAAGCCTTCTTGTTGCTCAAATCCTCTAACCACCAACCGAGCCTTATTGCGAGTGACTACACCTTTGTCATCCTTTTTACAACGAAAAACCCATCGCGTTGATAAAGGAGATTCACCCGGAGGTAAGTCAACTAACTTCCATACATCAAGCTTTCTAAACTGAGCCAATTCTTCTTGCATCGCCTCAACCCATGACGGATCTTTAAGAGCCATTCCAACATTTTTAGGCTCTATCTGAGAGATGAAGCAAAAGTACAAGTACCAAGTAATTGCCCCAGTATCCTTAATTTCAGCAAACATACTTGACAAATTTTTCCTATTCTGATTTCTCGTGCGAACAGAGGCAGAAGCATCACCAATGATTTGCTCTACTGGATGATCCTTGTTGACTCTTGTTTGAGGAACCGTATCGACTGTAAGATCATTTCCCAAGTTAGTCTGCACATGTTGCTCTGGAGTTTTAGGCTCCTCCTGATTTTCACCTTCCGTGTCATCAGTATCATAGAAGGGAGTATCAGGTAGAGGTATATGTAAAGGATCAGTAGGATCTTTAGGAGCAGTCTCTAAGGTAGAATCTGCTTCTTTGGATCCACTTGATTCTCCAGATTTAGAAGCAGGCTTAATGAATGGTGAAGAAACAGGAGAAGAAACAGGTACCGGCCCACCTTCAAATGGATCATGTAGAGTAACTACATCTTCCACAATCGGAACGCCTGAAAAAGAAACAGGACCACGAAAAGAGGTAAAGACACCATCATAATCGAAGTCATTAGCAGGACCAATGTGTACAGCAGGTTTATGACTGACAATTACCACATTTGTACCAAAATTAACTTTGCCAGTTTTCTGATTGTACACACGCCGAATTGGTGTACTAGGTATATAGCCTAAAAAGAAACCCTCCTCAGATTTAGGATCAAATTTTCCCTGAGGAAGAACTTTAAGAAAAGTACAAGGAACACCAAAAGGCTCAACATTTTGCAAATTGGGCTTTGTGTTGTGCAAAAGTTCATAACAGGTTTTCTTAAACCGTTTAACTGTTAAAACCCGATTTAAAATGTGACAAGCTGTATTCACTGCCTCCCCCCAGAAAGTAACAGGAAGCCCTGAATCAGCAAGCATCGTCCTAGCCGTTTCTATCAATGTCCTGTTTTTCCTTTCAGCTACTCCATTCTGCTGTGGCTCATGCGGTGCACTGAATTGATGTTGAATACCCTTGGTCAAGCAAAAAACCGTAAGAGTATTATTCTTGAACTCAGTGCCATTGTCACTCCTGATTCTCTTAACTTTAATTTCATGGACATTCTCAACTTGTCTAACAAAATCCATAAACCGGTTTGCGGTCTCGTCCTTTGTCTTCAAGAAAAATACCCATGAGTACCTTGAGTAATCATCAGTGATCACCAAACAGTAGAACATCCCTCCAATGCTTCTTACGTTCACAGGACCAAAGAGATCCATATGAAGTAGTTCGAATGGTTTGGATATAGTGTTGTGCACCTTTGGTTTGTGAGGATTCTTGTGTTGCTTACCTTTCAAACACGGTACACATTTATCTTCCATCCCAAACTTTTAACTGTTAAAACCCGATTTAAAATGTGACAAGCTGTATTCACTGCCTCCCCCCAGAAAGTAACAGGAAGCCCTGAATCAGCAAGCATCGTCCTAGCCGTTTCTATCAATGTCCTGTTTTTCCTTTCAGCTACTCCATTCTGCTGTGGCTCATGCGGTGCACTGAATTGATGTTGAATACCCTTGGTCAAGCAAAAAACCGTAAGAGTATTATTCTTGAACTCAGTGCCATTGTCACTCCTGATTCTCTTAACTTTAATTTCATGGACATTCTCAACTTGTCTAACAAAATCCATAAACCGGTTTGCGGTCTCGTCCTTTGTCTTCAAGAAAAATACCCATGAGTACCTTGAGTAATCATCAGTGATCACCAAACAGTAGAACATCCCTCCAATGCTTCTTACGTTCACAGGACCAAAGAGATCCATATGAAGTAGTTCGAATGGTTTGGATATAGTGTTGTGCACCTTTGGTTTGTGAGGATTCTTGTGTTGCTTACCTTTCAAACACGGTACACATTTATCTTCCATCCCAAACTTCTTAACTGGAACACCTTCAACTAATCCAAGACTAACAAGTTCATTCATCTTCCGAAAGTTGATATGTCCCATCCTACGATGCCAGAGGAGAGATTCAGACTCATTTGCTTTGCTCAACAAACAGAGGGGCTCCGTTGGATTTAGGAGCAGTCTCTAAGGTAGAATCTGCTTCTTTGGATCCACTTGATTCTCCAGATTTAGAAGCAGGCTTAATGAATGGTGAAGAAACAGGAGAAGAAACAGGTACCGGCCCACCTTCAAATGGATCATGTAGAGTAACTACATCTTCCACAATCGGAACGCCTGAAAAAGAAACAGGACCACGAAAAGAGGTAAAGACACCATCATAATCGAAGTCATTAGCAGGACCAATGTGTACAGCAGGTTTATGACTGACAATTACCACATTTGTACCAAAATTAACTTTGCCAGTTTTCTGATTGTACACACGCCGAATTGGTGTACTAGGTATATAGCCTAAAAAGAAACCCTCCTCAGATTTAGGATCAAATTTTCCCTGAGGAAGAACTTTAAGAAAAGTACAAGGAACACCAAAAGGCTCAACATTTTGCAAATTGGGCTTTGTGTTGTGCAAAAGTTCATAACAGGTTTTCTTAAACCGTTTAACTGTTAAAACCCGATTTAAAATGTGACAAGCTGTATTCACTGCCTCCCCCCAGAAAGTAACAGGAAGCCCTGAATCAGCAAGCATCGTCCTAGCCGTTTCTATCAATGTCCTGTTTTTCCTTTCAGCTACTCCATTCTGCTGTGGCTCATGCGGTGCACTGAATTGATGTTGAATACCCTTGGTCAAGCAAAAAACCGTAAGAGTATTATTCTTGAACTCAGTGCCATTGTCACTCCTGATTCTCTTAACTTTAATTTCATGGACATTCTCAACTTGTCTAACAAAATCCATAAACCGGTTTGCGGTCTCGTCCTTTGTCTTCAAGAAAAATACCCATGAGTACCTTGAGTAATCATCAGTGATCACCAAACAGTAGAACATCCCTCCAATGCTTCTTACGTTCACAGGACCAAAGAGATCCATATGAAGTAGTTCGAATGGTTTGGATATAGTGTTGTGCACCTTTGGTTTGTGAGGATTCTTGTGTTGCTTACCTTTCAAACACGGTACACATTTATCTTCCATCCCAAACTTCTTAACTGGAACACCTTCAACTAATCCAAGACTAACAAGTTCATTCATCTTCCGAAAGTTGATATGTCCCATCCTACGATGCCAGAGGAGAGATTCAGACTCATTTGCTTTGCTCAACAAACAGAGGGGCTCCGTTGGATTATCAACACCTAAAACTAAGCCATAGATGTCTCTCTTCCTAGGAGCTCTGAGCATTATCCATTCTGGTGGAATAACGAAACCCGGCTTCAAGATGAATGCCTCCTTTTCTGTGAAATGAACATTGTTGCCCTTGTCACAGATCTGTGAGACACTCATTAGATTATGAGTAAGTTGTTCCACATAGTTTACTCTTTCTAGAGTAAGTTGTCCATTGACGACATCTCCCTGACCGGTGATGTTGCCGCCCTTGGATCCAGCAAAACTAACGTACGACCCATTTATACCAGTATAATTGGACAAGAGTTTCCTGTCCCCTGTCATATGCCTGGAGCATCCACTGTCAAGGTACCATAAATGGATTGGTTTCCTAGGAACTCCCTGCACATAAAATGAGAAAAATTAGTTTTCATTGGGGACCCAAACCTTCTGAGGTTTGGGTCGACCCTTCTCATCCCTTAGAATCAGTTCAGTCCAATACCCATTGCTGGAAGCCGTGGGTGGGACATGATTCTCGTCTCGTCTTCTCACTGGAGGAGACTTCTGACCTCTCGTCGGAGAAGGTCTAGGAGAATGAGGGCCATAAGAAGGTCGAACACTCGAATGAACTTGGTCATAGAATGAATTTTGATTTCTAGGAGCAGAACGATCAGGTCGTGGAGGTGTTTGAAAACGATTTGAATTCCTATGAACATTTCCTGATGAACCTTTCAGTGGAGATTCACGTCGTTGAGGTATAGTAAACGGTTTTTGAGAAGATTGAACTTTAGCCTCATCAACCTGTTTATCATTACCCAACCCCCTTTTTCCTTCTGAGGTGGAAACCTTTGAAGGAGAACTTGATCTTCTAGGTCTATTTGGACAAATACTATAAACATGACCCTTTTCATGACAAGCAAAGCAGGAAAGGACCTTGAACTTTTTGTTTGTATCTACCTTTTTATCGGTACCTACAGATTCATTGTTAGCACAAATGTCCACTGACCTTCTAGCACCATCTTTCTCATGTTTACCTTTACTTGGAGATTTCTTAAGTGCAGGCATTAAGATGTGCTTTAAAACCTTAGTTGCTTCTTCATTAACGGCTAAGTTATCTTCAGTTTTTCTCATCCTAGACTGCTTAGGTAATGGAGTGAGACGTTGCTGACTTAATTTCTTCATATCCTCAATAGCAACATCCCAGACTTTATCAATCCTCTTAGGGTCAATAGATTCTAATGGGAATTCTAACTCAGTATAGACCCTATTACTCTTATGAAGTGTAAAGTGTACAATACTGTCTTTCTGACCATTAGGAATAAACTGATTTAAGACAACACCTTTCAATTTCTCTTCCTTGTTAGGTTGAGAAGAAACTCCTTTAGACTCTTTTGTTCCCTCAGGCATCTTTGTCTCAAGAATTGAGTCCTTTGGATTACCATCTACAACACTAGGTTGAAGTAGGATTTCAGGAAGATTAGGTTCAACAGAAGTATAGTTATTATTGAAAGGAGGAGGCACATCTTTATAAGAGATCTTAGCATTGTCAAGACTCTTAGAGGAAGAATTCTCAAACTTTGTCATATGCATCAAAAGCTCAGCATGTCTAACAGATTCAGATTTAGCATTTAAATCCAAGATTTCTATCCTAGCATCAGCAAGTTCCTTTTCAATGGTAGCACACTTTTTAGCTAACAAGGAATAAGCTTCACTACTTACTCTTTCTATGGCCACAGACTGATTGACTTTATCTTTCATAGCTCTAATGTCAGACTCTAAGGATCTAATCTTTTCTTTAAAGAATTTTTCTTTATCATTTACAGTTAGACCCTTTTTAATTAACTTATCTCTTTCATCATGAGCAGCATTGACAACAGATTCTAATTTCTTAATTTGTTCATTCTTTTGTTCAAGTTCATCAAACATGCGATTAACAATTTTGCAAACATGAACAATAGTATGTAAAGAATAAGATACCTGTTGGTCTGCCTCTTTGCAATCTGCCATATAAGCAACAAAGTCATCCACAGTCATGCCAGCCGGAATCTCAAACTTTGTCATATGCATCAAAAGCTCAGCATGTCTAACAGATTCAGATTTAGCATTTAAATCCAAGATTTCTATCCTAGCATCAGCAAGTTCCTTTTCAATGGTAGCACACTTTTTAGGTAATGGAGTGAGACGTTGCTGACTTAATTTCTTCATATCCTCAATAGCAACATCCCAGACTTTATCAATCCTCTTAGGGTCAATAGATTCTAATGGGAATTCTAACTCAGTATAGACCCTATTACTCTTATGAAGTGTAAAGTGTACAATACTGTCTTTCTGACCATTAGGAATAAACTGATTTAAGACAACACCTTTCAATTTCTCTTCCTTGTTAGGTTGAGAAGAAACTCCTTTAGACTCTTTTGTTCCCTCAGGCATCTTTGTCTCAAGAATTGAGTCCTTTGGATTACCATCTACAACACTAGGTTGAAGTAGGATTTCAGGAAGATTAGGTTCAACAGAAGTATAGTTATTATTGAAAGGAGGAGGCACATCTTTATAAGAGATCTTAGCATTGTCAAGACTCTTAGAGGAAGAATTCTCAAACTTTGTCATATGCATCAAAAGCTCAGCATGTCTAACAGATTCAGATTTAGCATTTAAATCCAAGATTTCTATCCTAGCATCAGCAAGTTCCTTTTCAATGGTAGCACACTTTTTAGCTAACAAGGAATAAGCTTCACTACTTACTCTTTCTATGGCCACAGACTGATTGACTTTATCTTTCATAGCTCTAATGTCAGACTCTAAGGATCTAATCTTTTCTTTAAAGAATTTTTCTTTATCATTTACAGTTAGACCCTTTTTAATTAACTTATCTCTTTCATCATGAGCAGCATTGACAACAGATTCTAATTTCTTAATTTGTTCATTCTTTTGTTCAAGTTCATCAAACATGCGATTAACAATTTTGCAAACATGAACAATAGTATGTAAAGAATAAGATACCTGTTGGTCTGCCTCTTTGCAATCTGCCATATAAGCAACAAAGTCATCCACAGTCATGCCAGCCGGAATCTCAAACTCTTGCATCTGCTCTTCAATTGTCTTTTCACTCTTCTCTATGGCAGAATCATCTTTAACCTCAGCAGCTTTCACGTCATCAAGATTCTTGACATCTTCTAACTCATTGTCAGATTCGGAATCAGTATCATATACACCAGCAGCAACAAATTCCACATTCGAACTTTTAGTATTTTCATACAATTGCTCTTCACTGTGGTAGACTGTGGTATCCAAGAAGTCATCAGGAGAATCAACTATTTGAGCCATATCATCAAGAATTTCAGCCAAATAAGCGTTATTGTTCTCATCATGTGGAAGATTCCAAATATAAGAACCATCGGGTTGAACAGCTACTATAGCCTTGTCATTGCCATTGACATTTGCAGTAGGATCATCAGTCAACAAAAGCGCTCTAGTTGAATTTTGATTGAACGGACGATTACCACCTCTATCTTGACGTGTAGGCGTAACATTTGCCTCTCTCTTAGGCCGTTGACATTCTCTGGCAAAATGTCCAAAACCTTCGCAATTATAGCATTTCACCTTTGACTTGTCAAATCCCTGAGTACCTCCAGTAAGCTGTCTGCCTGTTCTATTCATAAACTTTTGCACTCTTCTGGTGATCATTGCCAATTGCCATTTCAGATCCATTTCTTCAACATCATCTGGATCTATCTGGTCGTAATCTTCATCAATAAGTGCTGGATCTGTGATTCTTCCTGCAACAAAAGCTTCATGTGCAGCACACATAGCAGCAAATACATTCATCCTACCCTCAGCTGATTTCATATTCATAGGCATGGACTTGTAACCAGCAGAAGAAGATGTAATGTTTCCAAACTTCATATTTCCAGTCTTTGTTCCTTCATTAGCCCTTTTACCCCTGTTACCAGCATCAGTAGCCATGAATCCGGAAGAATCATCTCCATCCATTAATGGACCACAATTGTCTGTCTCACCAGTATTACCAACTCCAGAAAAGAAAGCATTAACATCAGCTGTTGGATTTTTCATAGTGGCATGATAGAGAGATGGATCTTGTGTGAAGTTGTCTTGAAGATCCTTTGCCTTATCCTTCATTTTCTTTTGTTCAAGTTCATCAAACATGCGATTAACAATTTTGCAAACATGAACAATAGTATGTAAAGAATAAGATACCTGTTGGTCTGCCTCTTTGCAATCTGCCATATAAGCAACAAAGTCATCCACAGTCATGCCAGCCGGAATCTCAAACTCTTGCATCTGCTCTTCAATTGTCTTTTCACTCTTTTCTATGGCAGAATCATCTTTAACCTCAGCAGCTTTCACGTCATCAAGATTCTTGACATCTTCTAACTCATTGTCAGATTCGGAATCAGTATCATATACACCAGCAGCAACAAATTCCACATTCGAACTTTTAGTATTTTCATACAATTGCTCTTCACTGTGGTAGACTGTGGTATCCAAGAAGTCATCAGGAGAATCAACTATTTGAGCCATATCATCAAGAATTTCAGCCAAATAAGCGTTATTGTTCTCATCATGTGGAAGATTCCAAATATAAGAACCATCGGGTTGAACAGCTACTATAGCCTTGTCATTGCCATTGACATTTGCAGTAGGATCATCAGTCAACAAAAGCGCTCTAGTTGAATTTTGATTGAACGGACGATTACCACCTCTATCTTGACGTGTAGGCGTAACATTTGCCTCTCTCTTAGGCCGTTGACATTCTCTGGCAAAATGTCCAAAACCTTCGCAATTATAGCATTTCACCTTTGACTTGTCAAATCCCTGAGTACCTCCAGTAAGCTGTCTGCCTGTTCTATTCATAAACTTTTGCACTCTTCTGGTGATCATTGCCAATTGCCATTTCAGATCCATTTCTTCAACATCATCTGGATCTATCTGGTCGTAATCTTCATCAATAAGTGCTGGATCTGTGATTCTTCCTGCAACAAAAGCTTCATGTGCAGCACACATAGCAGCAAATACATTCATCCTACCCTCAGCTGATTTCATATTCATAGGCATGGACTTGTAACCAGCAGAAGAAGATGTAATGTTTCCAAACTTCATATTTCCAGTCTTTGTTCCTTCATTAGCCCTTTTACCCCTGTTACCAGCATCAGTAGCCATGAATCCGGAAGAATCATCTCCATCCATTAATGGACCACAATTGTCTGTCTCACCAGTATTACCAACTCCAGAAAAGAAAGCATTAACATCAGCTGTTGGATTTTTCATAGTGGCATGATAGAGAGATGGATCTTGTGTGAAGTTGTCTTGAAGATCCTTTGCCTTATCCTTCATTTCTCTGTTTCTTAGAGTGGATATAACTCCATCTATTCGAAGAGATGCATAATCAGCTCTTTCTTGCAATCCATGACGAAACTCTTTGTAGGTTTTCGACAAACCATCCAGGAATTTATCCACTATCTCAGTAGGAGTGTATTTAAGATCAAAGTAAGCTAATTCAGCAAGAAGATGTTGATATCTCAGTATAAGATCTTCAACTTGTTCATTCTTTGTAGCATTGAAGCAATCAAATTGTTTCTTAAGCATTTTAATTCTATTTTGCTTCAATAGTGGATCACCTTCACAATGAGCTTCAATAGCATCAAACAGTTGCTTTGAAGTTTTGTATTCCTGTTTAGGAAACAGGTGCACCAACTCTTGAGGAATGCACATACGAAGAGTGGAAAGTGTCTTTACTTCAATGGCATAATTAGCCTTTTCTTCACCTGTTAATTCTCCCACCTTGTATGTAGAAGTAACTCCATTCACAGTAAGAGTGGGCCACTCATAACCTTCAGTGATCATAAGCCACATGTTTAAATCTTCTCGTTGAATAAAATCTTCAAATCGACCTCTCCACGCCCAGAAGTCAGCTAATGAAACTAACTTTGGTGGAGAATTAGTACGTCCTACAAGATGATCATGATAAACGAGAGAATTGAGGTATTGGGCAACAACATTGTTGGTTGAAGATGAGGAAGCCATAAAAGAAAATTATTGTTCAAACGAAGATAAGAATTGAACGAAATTAGATTAAATTCGTAGAACAAGATCAGTACGAAGATAGCTTAAATTCGTGGACAAAGGTTCTGAACGAAGATAGCTAAGTTCGTAGACTAAGGATCTGAACGAAGATAACTTAAGTTCGTAGACTAAATTCGTTTGTAGAAGATTCAAAACGAAAATGAAGATAACTTCGTTTTCTATCTTCGTTTTGTATCTTCGTTTTCTATCTTCGTTTTCTATCTTCGTTTTCTATCTTCGTTTTCTATCTTCGTTTTCTATCTTCGTTTTCTATCTTCGTTTTCTATCTTCGTTTTCTATCTTCGTTTTCTATCTTCGTTTTCTATCTTCGTTTTCTATCTTCGTTTTCTATCTTCGTTTTCTATCTTCGTTTTCTATCTTCGTTTTCTATCTTCGTTTTCTATCTTCGTTTTCTATCTTCGTTTTCTATCTTCGTTTTCTATCTTCGTTTTCTATCTTCGTTTTCTATCTTCGTTTTCTATCTTCGTTTTCTATCTTCGTTTTCTATCTTCGTTTTCTATCTTCGTTTTCTATCTTCGTTTTCTATCTTCGTTTTCTATCTTCGTTTTCTATCTTCGTTTTCTATCTTCGTTTTCTATCTTCGTTTTCTATCTTCGTTTTCTATCTTCGTTTTCTATCTTCGTTTTCTATCTTCGTTTTCTATCTTCGTTTTCTATCTTCGTTTTCTATCTTCGTTTTCTATCTTCGTTTTCTATCTTCGTTTTCTATCTTCGTTTTCTATCTTCGTTTTCTATCTTCGTTTTATATCTTCGTTAGTTCCTAACGAAGATTATCTTCGTTAGTACTAAATACCATCAACATCTATGCTTAGTTATTTTCCAAGTACTTTATGTACAAGAAACCTAACATATATTATGTTTGTACTTGTATGACATACATAACAAACATCATATATAAACATATAAATAACACCAAAACATGTAATCGATCATTACTAAAACACGAAGTCCATAATCTATCAATTACATATAAATGAATAAGACATAAAACAACATAATGTCTTAATCTAAAAGACTAATCAAATCTAAGTTGCTGTTGTCACATCAACATGCATCAACACTTACTGCCTATGGTTTGGATACAGGGTCGACTTTGCTCAGATTTTCTTCGATGACCTTGTTGAGCGTCTAAAAGTGAAAGGTAGAAAACCTCATATTCCATATATTCGTTTTCTGTCACTTGTTTTTCAAAGAGCTCTAGGTGATCAGTATGATTACGATACAAACCATTTTTCTGTGTGTGACTTTCTGAGGGAGTTGACTTCATTAAAATCAAGAGCTGGTGAGGTTGAAATTCCTGTAAATATGTTAAACCATTTTAGAAATGATGTACCCGACGCATCATCACCAGATGAGCCAGAAGAGGCTCCAGGTGGGAACCAAATTGGTGAAGGACCCTCTAGAGTCCTCAATGCTGAAATAGTGCCACCAGTAACCCAGGTGGCTCCTGACTCTCAGCAGACTGAAATTGTTGTACCTCAAGAACTCCCCACTCGACCAAGAACTTCCAGACGTCTTAGGAAGGATGGAGTTCAGGTCAATCCTAATAGAGCCGAATCGAGCCATCCAGATTCCTCCCAACAGGATTCTGGAGATGTCTTAAGGGAAAACATACAAGTAGCCTCACTTTAACAAACTGGCGTTACTGGAGCCTCACCTCTAGTGATTCCAGTCTCTCATTCTTCGGCTGGTGATATCATGAATGAAGATGGGTCTCTTATTGATGAGCAAGTACAAAACGTTGAGCAGGGGGAAAATGTTGTACAGGATGATGAACATGTGATTGGTGAGCAGGATGCTCAGTTGGATTTAAATAGAGAAGTGGATGATCAGACAGTTGGGACGGCTCCAGATTGGGATGAGGTAGATTCCCCAATGTCCGAAGGTAATATGTTTGATGTAAATATGAACTTTCTGGGTGATGAAGTAGAAAATGTTGTTACTTCAGTTATTGCTTCAGTCAACCCACTACTTGTCTCTACAGAAATACCACCACCACCAGAATCCATTAATGCACCACCACCACCTTCAAATCCGCAAAACACCTCAACTATTTCACCAAGTACTCTCCAGATTTCCTCCAATCAACCACCACCACTTGAAGCTCCACTTGATTTTCCTGAACACCGTGTTCTGGACTCCACTATTGTAACATCTGAAACTTCCACTGAAGGGGTCCAGGCACAAGTACCTCTGGTGACCAGGATGGCTTCTGAATTGACACCTCCCAGTGGTCTCTCCACCTCTTCTTCAGCCGAGGTCCAAGGCCTTTTGACTAAGGTGGCGGACCTGGAGAGATCACTCCAGTCATCTTCTCAGGTTGTCTCTGATTTTAAATCTCTTTTATCAAATAATCTTGCATCAGAAATGAACCTCTTTGCTGGTAATGAGAAGCTGGTGTTTGAGAAAATGAATGAACTGGTACTTGCCACAAACAAAAATTCTGAAAATATTAAAGTGGCAGTTCAGGGATTAGAGGCCAGTGAGCTGTTTAGTTGTACAGGAATCTGGATTCCACCAGATTAGCTCACTGGACTTTACTCCAGTCAAGATCCTTTCTACTGAAGACATTCTCACTGAAGTCAAAGACTGAAGTTTGAAGAAAGAAGACTGACAAGCAGTGAAGCCCACTGACAGTCTTACCAGATCTCCTGACTGGAGCTTTATCAGTGTTCTAGACCTTACAAGTCTGAACACTGATTACGAGTAATTGACTTTATGCCTTTACACGCTTTTACCCGGATAACACATTTGTCTATTGATAAAAGTACAATACGTGTGTAAAGATGGTTGGTTAAAAGGATAACAAGTCACATCAATATGACTTTATCCTTGTACTTTAACCAATGCATTTAAGGAATTAAAGTAGTTGCCTTAAATGCATGCAACCATATTTGTACGGCATAATAAATTCACTGTTGAATTTATTTGCCTATAAATACCAAGTCACATACCTCGTACAAATTACTTTTTGCAATTTGGTGAACTTGCTAAAATACTCTCGATCAAAATAGTTATACTTCACAATTTTAAATATACCGATCCAAGGAGATTATTTAGCAAGTATATATCACTTGTAATTCAATGATTGTTTAGATAGTTACATACTTGTAATATCTAGGTTCCGTAACAATCTTGTATTTTGTTTATCATCAATAAAGAAAATACACTTGAAAACTACATTTGTGTTCCACCATTTATTTACTTGTTTAAATATTGCTTTAAGTCTTTATTACTTTATTTATATTCTTGCATTTGTATTTAAAGTAATACTAGTCCAATCTAGTTCATACTTGACTTGTTATTTTACACTCGTGGGTTAAACCATCGTTTGAGGGACTTTATACTGGTTCTCTGGGCTAACAGAACAACACCAAAGCGAATCAATGGAGAAACTCCGTTCAGTTTAGCGTTCGGAATGGAGGCCGTAGCACCAGCAGAATCCCAAGTCTCCATCCATAGGATGCTAAACACAGAAGGAAATTCGGAAGAATTAAGGATAGATCTGGACTTGCTAGAAGAGCGAAGAGAGATCGCAGCCATCAGAGAAGCTGCCTTCAAAAAGAAAATTGAGGGATACTACAATAAGAGAGTGAATCCAACAACATTCAAAACCGGAGACTATGTGTTACGGTTAAATAGCGCAAGTGAGAAAGAGTACACAGGGAAGTTGGGACCAACGTGGGAAGGCCCATACCGGATACAGACGGCCTTCGGAAAAGGAGCATACAAGCTAGAAACACCCGAAGGGGCTCCGGTTGACAGGACCTGGAACAGCTCGAACTTGCGAAGATTCTACTGTTAAGATTTCTCTCTCTTTTTCAATAATATACACAGGCCAAGATGCCTTTGAAGTATTCAATAAAGCAAAAATTCCCCATGGGGAATATCGCATTATGAAAGACCAATAGTCTTCAATATTCAATAAAAGACCAATAGTCTTAAATATACAAGGCTATGTGCCTCAATTTACGCAGAAGCCCCATGAGGGATAATGCATCATTCAAAAGACTAATTGTCTCAATATAAATAAAAATCGAGGGTCGCCACCTCAATAAACAGAGAGGGAACAAGCTGACAGGGACGCCTGAACAGACACCCCGATATACGCGAACACATATATGTAAACATGGAATAAAATAGCATAAAGACAATAGAGTCTGATACATAAATTCCATAACAAAAGTTTACAATAAAACCTAATCAAAACGGGGCTTCACAACCAAAAAGTCGTACGCCCCGGTATTACGAAGATGAGTAATATCATGAATATAGTTACTGTGGTAACTTGCCAGTTTCAGGATGGCTTGGTCGAAAACTTCTTTCGCCTCCATGTACTCGGGAGAGTGCTCAGAATGGGTAGCAGACAACTTGCCTTTCTTCTTAGAAGCATTCACCACCGCGTCAATCAAACCAACCGCCTGTGGGCCTGTAGCAAGAGTCTCACATAAATGAGGGATGACCTTCTTCACAAAAATCTTCACCTCCTCCCGGAGTTCAACATTCTCAAGATCCTTCTGCAAAAGTTCATCATGACGCCTCCCCAAGCCTGTGCGAAGAGCCTTCACCTCCACATCCTGTTCCGTCAACCGCTTTTCCAGATCAGCGATCCTGTCAAGCAAACTCCCAACAACAAGTTGAGACTCCTTCAGCATGTCTTGCGAATACTCGTATTCTCGACACAAACCACGGACCAAGAGATTCTTCCGCTCACCCATATCCTCTGAAAGCAACTCTTCTTCCATGAATTTGCGAGCGGTATTGCCAGAAAAAGAGACGGGGGGTATATCGGCAGGGCCCTTCCCCTTCTTCGCAGCAACATCATCCATGGGAGCGGCAGAAGAACCAATGTCAGCAACCTTCCTCTTTGACGACATTCTTTGACAGGATCAACAGAAGATCTGAATAAAACTATGGAAAAACGAATCTAAAGGGAACAGTAAAAGACGGCGGTTGATAAAACAGAAAAAGAAAAAGAAGAAAAAATGACTCACAAGAAGTAAATGGCTACAGTTGCAGAAAATTAAATAAAGAAGACGGCGAGTTGATTTTATAAAGATCTGGGAAAAACCCTAACCGTTGAAAACACGTCTAGGGATACGTGCACTGACAAGCAAGACTTTTTGGATTCCAGAAATTGCAACATGTTATTCCAAGAATTGGTAAATTGGCAGAAATAGTCCAAGACAATGCTTATTTGGCAAAAATCATCCCCTTGGACTGGGGGGCTTGATGACATACCCCTCCAGCGGTACGCAGAACCTGTCACACGAAGAAGTATCAACACGTTGCGCTACGGAAGCTCGTCCGTAACGAAGGCTCGCGCAGAAGATAAGAAGATAAGAATTGTTCTCCTATGAAGTCGGGATTTGTTCTTATCATAAAAGGCCGGTAATTATGGAAATAATACTCCTGGCCTTAAACCAAGAAAACCCTAGAAAGCTTGGCTTCCTCTCCAAGTCGAATCTCCTCTATAAAAGGAGACGCATAAGACCTTCAAAGGCATTCCGATTCACTCGCATATACTCATCAATTCAATACGATCAACCAGACTCAAAGTCTACTCAATAGCACGATAATAATCGGCTATCATCCCGATCATAATACATTCTAAACATGATTGTTCAGATCTAAACCTCCTCGCTAAGTACGATCACAATCGGCTAGCGTACACATATTTGATTGGCGTAAAGAGGCACGAACTCTACCTTCGGGGAATCGCCAACAAACAATCAAAAACATTCATCATCCCCTTTTCTAAACCTAATCTCGGTTTGGTGTACAATCAGTTATAGTGCATGAAGTTTTGTAATGTGCTCAAGGAAAATTTGGGCGAAATTGTGTTATATGGTCAGGAAAAAGTTGATCGAGATAGCATTGTAAATCATTTCATCTTATAAATTGTTATTTCTATTTGTAATTAACGCATTTCATGTATAGAACACAAAGTTTTATTATATCATTTGGCGATGATGCTATATCAAATCAAGTTAAGTTAATATACACACTTTAGAAATTTATATGACTAAAAACACTAAGAGTGCATTCTTGAGTTTTTATTTTAAAGGGAAAGAAAAGAAAAGATAAGAAAATTGATCTTTTTGCATTCTTGAGTTTTTCCTCTTACAAGAAAAGAAAGTGTAAGAAATGAAAAGTCATGGTTTTTTCAATCATAAACTTTCCAGCCAATATTTGGCCAGATTTGGATGGAAAAGGTTATATGACCCTATAAAGTTACATATTTACCCCTAAACCAACAGCTAATTACACACACTCTTTCTTCTCCACCACACACACAATCACAAAATTATTCTGTTCATTTTCAGCTTCAATATGAGGTTGTGAATTATTGTTTTTATCATGGTAGGTAACTGCCAAAGCTTTATCAATGATTGTGTATTCATTTACTTCGGATCGTGTATTGAGATTAGAAGCTTTGTCCACTGTTTATGCCAGATTTTAATTCCCAGGATATAATTGTAAATATAATTCTTTTTCTTTTCTTTTTCTTTAATTAACTCTTTAAAATCTTTTCTTTTCTTTAGTTTTCTTTTCAACTCAAGAATGCCCTTTTCTTATATAGTTTTTCTATCCTTTCTTCCCCTATCTAATCTTCTCTTTTCTTTTCTTTTAATAAAAACTCGAGAATGCAGTGTAAGGCTAAAAATCACTTAGAAATTCCCTAGATCGCAGCATCGCGTCGTTATTTTTTTGCCGATCAAAGATCAAAATATCCTATTCATGGGTTGCTATTTGCAAACATGAATTGGGCTTGAACCTGCATTTTCTATTTATCTTTTTCAAATCCATACTCAATATTTAACGCAATCAACTTATACAAGAAAAACTTCATATTAAAAATCAAAGGACACTTTTAACGACTTGTTTAGTAATATATTAAATCAAAGTATTTACAACCTTTAGCATTCAAAATAAGACAACAAAAACGTTGAAAAGACACTTTTACATTTACAACTACCAAAACATTAATTAAGTACATGTTTTTCATCTTGCCGATTTTGAATGAGCTATCCATGTACACCACTCTTCTTATGTACAAAAACACCATAAATATCACCTACAACATGTTAAACATACGACTATAAGAAAATACTTGTTAGAAATATTGATAGCTAGGTGTCGGGTTTGTAAATGTAATCAACTATATGCAATTATGCATATGCCTATTGTGTGTATATTTAATTAAAAGTTTATGTACGTAATTTTTTTAGGTATTTACTATTTAAATATTTTTTATTGGATGTGCTCAAACAATAAAAAAAGTTAATGCATCATAATTAGAAGAATGTACATACGTGAAAACATAAATTAGTGAGTCAAGATTTGTATTGTACGGGTATCTTTAGTTTGAACTAATTCTATATCCATATTATATTATAGAACATTGAATGTTGTATTAAAATTTGTATTTTTAACTACCTTCTATTTAATATTCTAATAAAATATTTTTTCCTATCTATCAATTCTAGATTACAAAAGAAATTCACAATTGTAAATTGGGTGCTTGGAGGGTGATGGGCTAAAAAAAGACGTATAAATGTTGCTTTCTGTTTTAAAATTAGAAAAGCTTTTGAGATATTTGAAAGCAACATTTCATAAAATTTGTTTATAAATTTAATTAACAAATTACATGTAGTTTAATATGTGAACATAAAAAAACATTATTTTTTTTTTCTCACTTATATAATTAGGGGTTATGGGGAACCCCTCACTACAAGGGAAACCCCCCATTAGCAAAGGAACTCCACATGTCATCCATATAGCAAAAAGAGGGGTTCCAAAAAAGGAGTTGATCCCTACACAAAACTAATTCTCCATACACAATAATTCTATTTAACTAGACTATTTTACCCTTACATCTAATTTTAATATTTGACCCTCTTATTTTACCCTATTATATTACAACCACTTCTTTCATAATAAAACCCTAGAGGTTATCTTCCTCATATGTTACACGTACCCCATATTTTTTATTGCCGCCAAATCATCTTGATTAATTGAATACATGGAGACACAAACACAGGTAATGATTATCATTCGATGGCTTTTATTTTTATTTTTTATCTATTTTATTTACTATAATGAATAATATGTTGTGATCCCATAATTAATAAATAAAATTGATTAATCGGTCTGATCGATCTCTTTGAAGTATACATCTATATGTGTTTTTATCATGTTATAAAAAAATTGTATGTTTAATTATGGATATGTCTATCACATGCCATTATATATGATTGATTAGTATATCTGTTTTTATCATCTTATATCATGTGATGTTATCATCTTACTTTACATAGACTTAGATTCTCAGTGGTTTTTCTATTACATTAATCTCACTTGTGTTTTGTTTTTTACAAAACATATAATTATTTTTGTTATTCTGTTTTTACAAATTCATAAGAAATGTGTGTCAATTAATGTAATACTTACATGTTTAAGTTCACTTAGCAGGATAGCTCATTTGACACAACTACTCCAACAATTCAAAGCGAAGAAATATATCTTGCTAGCTCTAAATTTGAATCACGTGATGATCTGCTAAAAAGTGTACGAGAATTTTATGGTAGAAAGGGATACGGGTTATCTATTCGTGCTTCAAAGAAAGATAAACATGCGATCTTGCAATGTGACCGAAGTGGCTCTTATCGAAATACAGTGCAACTTGGAAAACGTAAAAAGAGCACAACAACACGTTTAATTAACTGCCCGTTTGAAATCATAGGCCAAAAGAGAGGTGATGGCACTTGGACTTTTAAAGCAAAAACCTTAACACATAACATGAGCCATCAGAGGACATCTCCGGTCATCCATCATTCCGTCAATTGTCACCGAATAAGGTAAAAAGAGTAAAAGAAATGACTATGTCTGGCATACCTCCAAGACAAATCCTTAGTTCTTTACGTCAAGAAAACCCAAACATTCGAGCAATCTCCAGAACTATATACAACCTGAAGAGAAAAAGTCATAGAGATGATTTGGGAAATTGGCCCATGATTAGTGTCCTGTTTGAAGAGCTCGCAAAAGGTGGTTTTTCATTTGATGTTTTACAAAACCAAGAAGGGCGCATAACCCGTTTGTTCATTGCACACCCTTTGTCCATTAAATTGGCGAAAGCTTTCTCCCATACGTTTGTGATGGATTGTACGTACAAAACCAACAAATATAAAATGCCTCTCCTTGATATTACGAGTATTGGAAGTTCATGTTTCAATACCTCTTTTTATTTCGGGTTTGTTTTTTGGAAAAAGAGGATGAAGAAAACTATATATGGGCATTAACTGCATTTAAAAAGCTTTTTGGAGAAGGTAATCAACCATCGGTGCTAGTAACGGATAGGGAACTTGCACTTATTAATGGCATAAAGAATGTCTTTCCTACTGCGACGAATCTTTTGTGTGTTTGGCATATCGAAAAGAACGTCGTTGCAAATTGTAAGAAGCATTTTCAACATAATGAAGAGTTCGACATTTTCATGGAAAGTTGGAATAATGTGGTATATTCAAAAACTGAAGCTCTCTTTGAGAATAATTGGTCTGAATTCAAGTTGTTTTATAAAGAGAAAAAAGATGCAATTGAGTACATAAATAAGATATGGTTGCCTTGGAAAGAAAAGTTCGTTAGTGCGTGGACCGATAATTACTTACATCTTGGTAATCATTCCTCCTCGAGAGCTGAAGGTGCTCATGCCAAACTAAAAATGTATTTACAAGTTTCAACGGGTGGTTTTAAACAAGTGAAGGATAAGATTAGTCTTGCTGTTGAGCATGAATTTAACGAGATTAAAGTCCAACTTGCAAGTGAACGTATTCAAGTTCCTCATGATTGCAATATGCCTTTCTTTAAGGAGCTCTTATGTCATGTGTCTCATTTTGCATTGAAAGAGATATACAAAAAATATGTGCAAGCAAGAAAAGGAAATATTTCTGACTTTTATATGAAGTCATTCTTATACGAGTTAAGTTGTTTTAATTTAACATGGTCCATTTATTTGTTTAGGTATTATAACTCCTTGCAGTACTTATTTTATGTCAAGTACGGGTCTTCCATGTGCCCACAAGATAAAATCTTTGATGAAAAAGACACTTTCATTGGATCTTATTCACCCACATTGGAGGATTGATACGTTATCCTTAAACACAGAAGATGGTATACACCAGGACGGTAATAGAAAGTTTGATGAATTGCTTAATGCGTTGCGTTCGAAGTATCAAATGTTTCCCCAAAACAAGAAAGAATATGTTACTTCATTAATTAATAAACTTGTGAATGTGCCTGATCTTTTGTTTGAGCCAGAGATTCGACAACCTAAAGGAAGACCTCCCAAAGCAAAGAAGAAAAAGGGATCAACTTCTACAAAACGAGATCCTTCCAAGTTTGAGTTTGTAGAATCATCTCGAGCATGCAATTCTTCAAGCTCTACTAGTTTACTTGAAAGGAACGGTGAAGTTTCTGAACCCATAACTTACGTTTGCTATGAAGATAGTCTATTTGATTTAAATTCATATCCAGGTGATTTTACGTCAACCGAATAGTATGACGGGTGAGGTTTTTTTTTTTTTTAGTTTTGTTGTTTTGCAACATCTTGCGTTTAATCATTTGTATTGCAGACTATAACTAATATTGCGTGAATGTGTTCAGGTAAGGGAGACGATTTGCACTTGTGTTGATGACATGATGTTCAAAAAATGGTGATGGTGTTTTAATTGGGTAGTTTAAAGATATACTATCATGGTGTTTTTTTGTTTATTAGCTGAGTTATGTTCTTCAATTTGGACGAGAATTTCTTTTGGATTTTAAAGTTTGGTTTATCATGGTGGAAGTTTAAGACTCGTTATGGTATTTTAAGTTGTTAAATGTAATTTGTTTTATTGATCTTTGAATTGATTTAACATCCAGAGAAATTGGGTTACAAATAGGGATGGAATCTTGTCATGTATATAATTTGTTTGTGGTCCTGTATGTCAATGAAAGTGATTATATAATACATATATCGTGTGAATGTGCGATGTATGATTTGGTGAAATGAAAAATAGATGTCGTGTTAATAAAATGATAAAACGACAAACATAAGGTAGCTGTAATGTAAGAATGAAAATTAAAAGGGTCAAATATTAAAATTAGACATAAGGGTAAAATAGACTAATTCAATATAATTTTTGTGTATGGAAAATTAGTTTTGTGAAGGGATCATTTCCCTTCCAAAAATTCCTCACTCCCCATGGCCTAACCCCTTACTTGGGGGATGACATTTTGTGTCTCGTGGTACGGTTGGGACTTCTTTGGCTAATGTAGTTCGCGGCTGTCTAGCTCTTGTAAAAATGGTTTATGTTACTTTGTTTTTGTCTCGTGGCTTGCTTTTGGATTGTTTTACTATTGTTACCAGACGCCACTTTCTGATTAGAATGTGTCTTTTGGTCGCGTATCATATTAGCCGTGTACCCATGGCATGGTTGGGACTAATAAAAAAAACATCATGAAGTGAAAACTGGTGGTTCGCCTTTCGTTGGATTTTTCTTGTGTCTTGGGTTTCCTGTAATCTGCACAAGTTTTTTCACTTCTTTTGTAGTCATCACAGTTAATGTCGCGGATTGAGTCTAGAATTATGTTGTTTTGTTTCAATTCTAGATTGTAATTGTAATTATTGGTACCTAGTGTTTTGTTAGCTCCCAGGCATAATCGTCAACTCGTAACTTTTGACTCAACTCGAAAACATGATTTTTCAGAACGTGACTCGACTCGTAAGAGTCAGGACATTTTTAAATACTACATAATATAGTATAATTATATATATGTGACGTCTTTAGAAACAAAATATAAGTTCGTTATCTTAATAAATTTATCAAAATATTACATATTCAATAGTTTCGAGTCATAAACTTACAATTTATCTCTAAATTCACAATAAATGATCAAAACTACATAGGTAACACACAAAATAATGTAAGAAAATAAATATACGAGTAATATATAATATATAACGATAATATCAAATTACAATAATTGTAAAATTACGACTCGTGACTTGATCAAAGTTCACACAGCGACTCGTAAGAGTCTGGACAAAAACGAGTCACCCAACGAGTCGACTCATTTTTGGTGTAAATCGACTCGACTCGTAAGAGTCGACTCGTGACTCGTAAGAGTTTAACAACTATGCTCCTAGGTATATTAATACAAATATAACTTCTGTCGTTAAAAATATATAAATAGGCTCCTTAAATAGACCAAAGTAATTTTATGTACAATGTACAACTTTGTTATTACGTAATAGAAAGGTATATTTAGGAAAAAGAAAAAGAAGGTAAAAATAAATAAATAAATAAATAAAAAGTAAAGGAGGGCACCCTGTCCCCAGAACTACATTGGATCTCCATCATCCCACCCCGTAAGGGTTATGATGCCGGTAAAATACATTCACTTAATACCCACATAATTTAGGCATCCTAGGGTCGAATCGCGTCTCTCAACTTCACATGTGGGCCTAAGATGCATTGCTTACGGGTACCACTTCGTCTATTGATGGATTGGTAAAGGAGGTGAAAATAGATACCCACATAAAAATATCCATTTGATCTTCGAACTTGCATGTAACACCCAAAGATTTTACAAGGTAAACAAATAAATCTTTATTATTGTTATGCTTTTAAAATAACTATCTAGTAATTAAAAGTGACTTATGGTGTTAGATTATTTGAAACTTAACAGCTAACGGGTATAATACCCTTTTTATTTTGAAAATGGCGTGACAAGACTCAAGAGAAAAAGTGTCAGCCACTTTCTTTTATTGATTCACCATTTCATTCCCATTAAACCTTCCCATTTTCTTCTTCATCTCTTCTAATTTATCTCTTATATAGAAGTTTTAGTTCTACCTAAATCCAAAAATATTTAGTGATAATAATAATAATTTACTCCAACTTTTCTAGCAATTTAAAGTGGGGATAAAAGTGTGTGGGTGCGTGTGTTAAAACACACAAGGAAAAATAAGAGAAAATTGAGTATTTTAACATTCGTTAGTTACTTGGACAAAAAACGTAAATGGAGCAAAATATTTGAACCAAACGTATAGTTTATAAATCTAGGGATAATATAAGTAATTTTGTGACTACAACAGAGACCAAAATTGTAATTTACTTTTCATATTATTTTTTCTTTTAGCTCACTTTTTCCTTCAAATTTATATTATTACTTTTCTTATGATTCTAATTCAAAACTAAATTTGAGTATTTGGTGGAATTTTAAGGCTGTTTGAATTTGACATATTCCATGTCGTTGTTATATAAGTTTGAATATTGGATTATTTTGCAAATATAAGACATTGGCATAGAATGTGACTTTTGTGGATGCATCATCTTGAATTGACACATCATTTAGATAAATTTATTCAAAGTATGTGAAATGTTCATTTGAAAACTAAATTTTCTGTGAAAACTAGAAAACTGGTCAAAACACACTGTGATCTGAATCTAACACAATGTGTTTTAATTGTGTTTTCTAAAAACACAATGTGTTTTTATTGTGTAATCTAAAAACACATTGTGTTAAGTTTTAAATCACAGTGTGTTTTTGATAGCACGTGAAAATCAGAAAATTGTTCAAACACACTGTGATATGAACTTAACACAATGTGTTTTCTAAAAATAAAAATAAAAACACATTGTGTTAAATTCATATCACAGTGTGTTTTGACTAGTTTTCTAGTTTTCACGAAAATTTTAGTTTCAAATGATCACAACCCTTCAAAGTATATCAAAAATATCTTTTACATCAAATTAACCTATTACGAGTATTAAACTATGAAAAAGTTTCTGTTTTCTGTAAAAATCTTTACGATTTTCATAATTAAACTTTCAAAAAGTATATATTAATGCATACTAAATAAGTTAATTACCAAAATGAAAATATGCCAAAATAAAATTTTTATGATTTCGCGTATTAAAAATTGTAAGAATATATGGAATATTTCGCATATTTAAAACTCCAATAATTTAATAATGTTTGAACAATTTATCTATATCTATACTACTTTATAAAGCAAACTACCCTCCCCTTTTAAGTAATTAAGACCTTTAAATGACCATATTACTCATCTTCTTTATTCATAATTTAAACATCTTCACCTATTTACCTATAATACCATTAATGAAATAAATTACAACATAGATTCTTCAACCCTTAAATAACCATATTAACCTCTCTAACATCAATTAATTTACATTCACCACCACGCCACCACCACCGCCACCGCCGCACATCGCCGCCATCACTGCCGCCGTCGCCACACCTTCGTCGCTACCACCATCGCCGCCGCATTGCGCGGGCATCCGTCTTGTATAAGAAAATACAAATGGTGTTTCAGTTTATAAAATATTATGAGTAAGTTATAATTCGTTGTTGTGTCTCTTATATGACCAAGACATATAAAACTAAAATAATTAATTATCATCTATATCAATATTAAATAATATATATCTATACTCCATTATAATACAAACTGGATCTCTTAAATTCAGCACTTTCTATATTATTCTCAAACTACCGCTAAATACTCGAAACACATCCATGGTCACTTCTCTTTCTCTCAATCTCTTTCTCAGTTATACACAATCTCTCCTTCCCACCGCCATCCCCATTTTTCAAAAATATTTGGTTTGAAATCATCGTCTTGACAGCACTTCGCACGTTGTACACTGTCACCGCTGCAACGTGCGGGTACTCTTCTAGTAAAAATTAACACCTCCCTCTATTTCTTAAATTACAGGATTAATGTACTTAAAAAATTGTTCAATAGCGTATTATGTGGGATTTGAACACGAAAACTCCGTTTTACTTTCTCTTCGGGCAAATCATTTTTGTTACACATTAAATAGTTTAAAATCTCTATAATAAATAAAACAACATTCTTTTTTACAAGTATTTTTAGAAAGGTTTTGATGTGGCAAGCTTGTATTCTATCTTAATAAGTTTTTTATTTAATTATCATGTCATATGAAAAAAAATAGAAATAGCCCCTTACATGTTTAATTAAAGTATTAATCATTTATTGAATAAAATTCTTTTTATCTTATATAATATTTACAAATAAAATGTATTTTTTTATTACTTAATATGATGTCATATGAAAAGAAAAGAAAAAAAAGAAATAGCCCCTTACATGTTTATTAAAAATACTAATCATTTTTGATTAAAATTAGTTTATCTTCTATAATATTTACAAATAAAATGTATTTTTTATTACTTAATGCAATAATTATTCTTATCTAATAAAATTATTATTGTGTTAGTTAATATTTTTATATAAAGTTATAATGTATCAATAACAAACATTATATATATTTTTTTCATATCTTTAATGATTTTAAAATTTTAATTAACATATCCGGATTGAACCCGGGTTGATTAGCTAGTCAACTATTAAACTAAAATTTTAGATAATATTCACATAGAAGTGAAATACGGAGTATTATACTCGTAGTTGTTGAGTTTTCATCATAATCTAAAAAGTTAATGCATTTTCTATATACCCAAAGACGGAGTATGATATTTGTCCTTTGTGATGATAGTAATATATGTTTGTTGATTAAAATTGTTATTTGTTTATTATTATCAAATTGCTTATATTAAAGAAAAATTATAAAACAATCACCATCAAAATGGGTGTTTGGAGAGAGATAGGATTGAAAAGGACTTTCTGTGTTGAAATTAGGAAAGCCTTCAAAACTTTGAAAGCAACATCACATATAATTCTTCATTAAATAGCTAATTGCATTTTATTAGCACTATATGCATGATTTACAAACATTATATAATCCATATAGTTTTGTGTTATTTAACTAGTGAATGTTCTATTTGATTACGTTTTTCGTCAACCAAATTTTGTTGTGTGACATAAATTGTTATTGCTTTAAGAAAAGAATGTGATTTTGTTATGAAAATTTCTCAAAACTCCATATAATGTATGAAAGAGAGTAATAGTAATAGAAAACCAATTAGTCATTATAATTACAAAAGGATTAAAAGCGATGTTATTGTCTAACTTGGACAGGGTTAATAATGAGGTAGGTGTAGCCGTGTAGGTGTCCATTTTGACAAAATTGTAACTTCGCAAGAAATAAGTCCTTGTTTTTAATTCCAATTTTTCGTTCTGCTATATTTTTGTTTTGTCTTGTCTTTGAAAAGCAATATTATCATGTGAATTTGTTGTTGTCGATTTATCTGACAAATTGGCATACTTTGTCATTTTCTATTACCTTTTTAGGTACATGAGAAGCAATCGTGTAAGACTTTTTTTTGTTTAAAGTAAATGAATTTGTAAATTTTAAATTATATTTTTGGTATTTCTTAATCTATATATACTTTGAAATTATTAATCAATGGTTAATAGCCCAACGATAAGGAAGTTTCTCTGGGACGATTTGGATTTAGGGAGACTCAGATTCGAGTATAAGGGGCAAGATTTCCTCTTAATATATTGTCGTGCCTTTAGGCGGAGTATAAGGGGGCAAGGTTTCTCATATTGTCGAGCAAATTCTGTTTTCTTGCTTTGCTTGTAGATTTCTAAGCTATAAATGAATACATTAATAGCAAATATTAGTCAAAATTTGTGATAGCCTACGATTTCCATAAACTCTATGAGTTATTTAAAAAAGTTTTTGAAAACGGGTTGTAGCTTATGGAAAATTAACTTATATAGGTAATTATTATATTTCATTTTCGCAATTTTAATATAATTGTTATTTTACACCATTTAACATTCATAAGTTACAACTTAATAGTTATTTTACAGAAATACATGTATATATAGGGTTGATTATTGTAAAACAAATATTAAAGTAAATATAGTGGATAAAATCTTTACTTTTGAATCATGATAAAATTGTTGCACTAATCACGAAACATATGTAGATATATTGATACACGATAATTTTCATGATGCGCGACAATTTTCAGTGAAGATAAACATATTGTTTTATTTGTTTTACTAAAACTGTTTATATATATATATATATAGCCTTATTTTGAGAACCCATTTTTTTGTAGGAACCTTGAGAACTCTTAAATTATGTATTGCATCACATGTTTTTTTGTTCATTCACATGTGAAACGTTATAAAAATATATGTTGCAGAAGAATATTTTTTTTCAAAACCTTATATATAGTCGTTTGTTTACATGTGAACGAAAACGTGAACATATTCATTCACAAGTTCACAAAAGGCTATTTTGAAGGTTTTTTAAAAAAGTTTCTTCTACAACATACTTTTTTATATCATTTCACATGTGAATGAACAAAAAAAACATGTGATCCAATATATAATTTGAGAGTTCTCATGGTTCTTGCAAAAAAAATGGTTCTCAAAATAAGGAAACTCTATGTGTGTGTGTATATATATATATATATATATAGAGAGAGAGAGAGAGAGAGGGAGAGTGAGAACCATTAAAAGTGAGTATGACTGATTTACCTAAATTAGTATGAAACTCTCACATATTAATTTTTAATATTTATTGTATAATGAATAAATGATTGGGTATAATTCTTATAGCTGCTACTGATGAGCGTTCATTTTGTGATAAAAACCCCTATCAAAAGGCCACATTTCAATGTCTAAAATGAATTAATATTCCGAAACTATTGGTACTTAATGGATTCGATATTTACGCAGGTTCACGGAAGATGCGAGTGAGGGTAAATGGCATCAAGTAACTCAAGATGAAGGTCTATGAAGTTACAAGACACAAGGAGGTGATTCGGGAGTCGAACGAAGCAAATCGGAGAGCAGCAGGAGCTGCTAGCGCCGCTGGCCCAACATCAGCAGGCCCCAGCGCCGCTGGGCCAACATCAGCACTCCCAGCGGCTCTGGGCGGCCCAGATCAGCAACCGACTTTATCACCTATTTAAGCCAAAGCAGCCCTCAAAACCCTAGGAGAGAGCCGATTCAGCAGCCCTAGCCGCCCACAACAAACCCTAGGTCGACTTTGCAGATTCCAAGGAGGTTTTGGAGCTTCTAACACCTTCGATCTTCATCCTCTACCTAGATCTATTCTTTTATTTTACTTTCAGTTGGTAAACAATGTCTTTCATCTTTTCAGACTTTGTTATTCCTTTAATAATGGTAGGCTAATAGGCTGAATACTTGTTTGGATCGATGTGATCATGTAGACGTTTATCTATTTTACTTTATTTGTTAGATCTGTTGGAGTGTATTTTACTATTTATCGTAGATCCATGTTTTACTAGTTCTTCATATTATTATCGGTTCTATATCTGAGTGTATTAGTTTAATTCTGAAGATCGGTCTATAATCATACACTAGGATTAATACATAAAGATGGAAACACTAGTCGGTCTTTAACTAGATGTAAAAGGTGATTCACTTATAACTGAGGGATCCAGAACCATAGTAATTAGGATGAATAGAACATGATGCTTAACAATGTCAGACGCGATCCAGTGACATGGAAACGTGCACTGTGGTCACCGGAGGGAATTATTATCTGGTCATGGCTTAAGAGCCGGGTATACTAAAAGGTGGATTAGTAACACAAACTTTAGGTCATTAATGCTTAAACAATGAATCTAACGAGAATTTGTTTAAAGAGTAGTGTGAGTCTAGGGACAGCACTAGTTACTTAGGAAAAATGAATCTAACGAGAATCTGAGCCGTGATTAAGTTTCCAACAGTCTAGCAAGTAGGTAGAATGATATCTGGTCGTGTCATGAGATTTGAGATGCCAAACAAGTATTTTAATTTAATTACTGTTATTTGCTTTTTCAAACTATTTTCAGACTAAGTTCTCGCTGAATAAGCGGTTGCGGCTTCTATTTACTTTTCAGTTTTTAATTAGTTTAATAGGAAATCGTGACAACCCCCAACCGCTAGAATTACACATATTACTAGATTAGGTAACGCAACGCGTCCCTGCGAACGATCCTGTAACTTATCACAGTACTATACTACATCTGATCGGGTCCCCTGTCCGTTAAGGTGTGTGTGTTTTGAGATAATTACTTGTACAACATTTTTATAAATTTAAACACGAAACAAAAACCACCCATCAAGTGTTTTGGCGTCGCTGCCGGGGACGCGACGCATTCTTAGTTTAGTAGTGTAATTAAATCCTACTTTGTGTTTCGGCACGAAGTAGTTACTTTTTAGTTTTTAGGTTAAGTCATTTTAGGGTTTAGTAGTTAAGTCTAGTTTAGGTTAATTTAGTAGTATTTTCATTTTCTTAAAATTTTCAAAAATCCAAAAATATTTTTATTTTATCCTTTTTAGTCGTTAAACTTAGATTGTTTACATTTAGGTTTATTTTATTTTGTTCTTGAAGTTACTAATCGTTTTCTTATTTTGTGTTTGTTTTTGTTCTTGTTTTCTTTTTCTTTCATTTTTGTCTAGTGTGTTTCAGCCAGGAATAGGTACAATGCATTGGAGTCGATTTGAGCAACCTGTTTCGGGAATGGAGGAAGCCGTTAAGGAGGTAAAAAGTGAAAACGAAAACTGCACTGGAGGCACCAGCGCCGCTGGAACCTTGCCAGCGCCGCTGGCTACCCAGGCCAGCGCCGCTGAGTAGTTCTGCTCAGCCAACAAACCACCCATTTCAACAACTTGTGGGTCATTCGATAACGGTCGGGAAAGTGTCCTGAGGCATTATGTATAATGTTTTGAGCAGCTATGGTTCGAGAATTGGGAGAATGCATGGATTCGTATGAAGGAGACCGTTAACTTGATCAAGGATGAGGACTTGAAGCCCGCGGATTATGTGCCATGGTTTAATCGCGGAGTACAAGATGAAGAAAGGGCCAGACTATGCTATGAAGCCGCAAGCAATTTATTCTTGAACAAGACCAAAGAGGATTTTGAGTTTCTCGAAAGAAAGGTGCATCAAGAGGAACACGAGTATAAAGGGAAGTATCATTTTATAAGTGAGCTCAAATCGAAGGGAGTGTTCGAAGGAAGCGCGGAAAACATCTTGGGAGAGAAACCTGACGAGAAGAAGTATGATTGGAGGTATGCCGAGCAGAGGATGGCCAAGAAAGAACCAAAAATCGAAAAAGAAAGCGAATCGAGAACCATCAGGGAGCACCAACGCCGCTGGTGGGACAGCCCAGCGCCACTGGCAGCCCCTGGAGGTTTCGGACAGCAGCCTTTCGAGCAAGATTCCAAGAACTCGGACCAGTTTTGTGTACCTATCGGATTTAGGAGATGGTTTGATAGAGACTTACAAGCCGCACATGAGTATGAAGTGAAATGCATCGAGGTCGGAGAAGAGAAGAGCAACGAAAGAGATCTCATGGACGAAAAGTTATACTTTGACTTCGAAACTACCAACCCGATCTTGGACATGCAAAACTTCAAACAAGAAGAGCATGAAGAAGTGGATGAGGCATGGAGGCGTATGAAACAGATCGTGAGAAGAGTAAGGAAGAAAACATATTGCCACGATTTAGAGTACACGGATTTCTTCTATTATGGTATGGAAGATTATGCCTGTCGAGCCATTGATAAAGCCGCTTATGGATGCTTTCATAACCAACCAGCCAAGTTTAGAATAAAAATCTTAGATGATGCATTTTATGAGGCCGAGTTTGAAGAGTCCGAAGAAGAGGAGGAAGATAGAAACAAGGAATGGGAGAAGACGCAAAACCTCATAGGAGAAGTCAATAAGGGAGATACGGTACCTTATTGTCTAAAGATGCGTAATCAACTAGCTTTGAGAAATATGTTAAGGAAGTTTAAGCAAAGGAATGGAGAGACGGTTAGCATGGAAAAGGATAAAATCCCTCTACGAAAGTTGTGAAATCCACGAGTTTGACCGCACTACTTTGTTGAAAAAGTTCGTTGATGGGTTGAGAAATGAAAGCTCAGAAATGATTAGGAGAATTTTAGGAATGGGACTGATGGACGTTGGAATCTACATAGCCTATGAATTCCTTGAAAATGAGGTGTATGGAGGAATAGAGGAGAAAATGGAAAAGGACAAAAGAGACAAGAAGGCACGAAGAGAATAATACTTGGAACAGCTGAGGGAGTTCCATATTGACCAGAGACATAAAGAGAAAGCTGCCCGAGAGAATGAAGAAGCCGAATTGTGCAAAATCGGGAAATCGGCTGCTGCTACGGAACCACCACGCCGCTGGCTGCACAAGCCAGTGCCGCTCAGGCATACCCAGCGCCGTTGGATCCCCCTCCAGCCCCGAACTTCGCAAAATCAAACCCGTTACCACCCGAACCAACCCTAGAATTCAAATACCTATCGATGTGGAAATGGTTGAAGAAAATGAAGCACGAAGGAACTCAGAAAACTTGGAGGAGAGAAAAGGACCGAACGTGAAGGAAGCCATAAGTCACTTCGAACGTTACCCAACGGGAACCGGCCCCCGACCGACCCCGTTTTCTTCCTCAACCTAGTTCCTAGGCCGAGTCAGGCTGAAGACTCGTTAAACTTAGCGCTTCTTGGGAGGCAACCCAAGCCATATTTTCATTTTTATTTTTATTTTTAGTATTTTTATCTTTTTAGGAATATGTGACTAATTGCAATTAAGTGAATTGTTTTAAACATTATCATTTGTGATCTGTTTTATATGAGTTATATCTTTAGAATCACAGATGCAAGCTTTCAATGGATAAAGGAAACAAGTAACTTATTGCAATCGTATTTCGTTTTTATTTTTATTTTTATGTTTTTGCTTGTTATTTTCCATTTTTATATTTTGATTGAAGTGTGCAGGAGTATTTAGTTTTGTAGTCTGAAGGAAACCATGCACTTGGTCAAAAGCTAAGTGTGGGGGAATGCCAGAATCAAATCGTGAAGGAAAATCAGACATTGAATCAAGTACAGGACTCGCAAGCGCTGCTAGAGGACCTCTAGCGCCGTTGGGAATGCATCTGGGCATCCCAGCGCCGCTCCATGAAGCCCAGCGCCGCTGGACCTACACTTGTGCAGTCCATCGCCGCTCCCACTGATCCAGCGCCGCTCCTAGTGTTTGCCAGCACACCAGATCGCGAAAAATCAAAAAAAAAATCAGAAAATACCAAAAAGAGAAGAAGATGGAAAAGCAACAATGGATCGCCATCAAACGGAGACAACTAAAGTCTTAGAAGACATACGTCATTCAAGTCGCTCCATACATGCCATCTTCAACATTCATGCAATTTAGGCCCGGGAAGTTTCGTAAATGTGAGTCCCTCGATAGCTGCAGATCGCTCTCGAGATCGTCTATTGTTATGTCGTGAGTGCGGAATCCTCACGAGATAACTAGTTTGATTAGTTATCGTATATATTGCTAATTATATCAATATAATCGGCCTTATGTGATCTATTATCTTCGTTTTCTATAAGCTAGAAACGAACTTAGTCGCTCTTGGTGTGTGAAATCTGAACTGGAATCCTCAATTTAGGGTTTCCATTCGTTTATATATGTTTCAAATCGATATTGGGCCTGCTGGGCTTTGTTCTTACGAACTTAGCAACCCAGCCCATATAACGAAGATTATCTTCGTTAGTTCCTAACGAAGATTATCTTCGTTAGTACTAAATACCATCAACATCTATGCTTAGTTATTTTCCAAGTACTTTATGTACAAGAAACCTAATATATATTATGTTTGTACTTGTATAACATACATAACAAACATCATATATAAACATATAAATAACACCAAAACATGTAATCGATCATTACTAAAACACGAAGTCCATAATCTATCAATTACATATAAATGAATAAGACATAAAACAACATAATGTCTTAATCTAAAAGACTAATCAAATCTAAGTTGCTGTTGTCACATCAACATGCATCAACAAACTCCCCCTTGACAGCAGCATCTTCGATTTCTCCAGTCTTCAAAAAGTCTTCATCATCCATCAAATAACAATCGTTTGCTATTTGCATGGATATTTTCATGTAAGCAGACTTGAAGAATCTTACGATATCGATCTTCTTCATTCTTCCAAAATGGTAAAAATGAGCATTCAGTATCGTATAATTTTCTCTGATCATTTCTTGAGAAGTTAACCAACTGCATTGGATCATACATTCTTCTCAACAATATCTTCTTCTTCGAGTCCACATACATCTTGGCTTCACCAGAATTTCGATCAATCTCCCAATTATCCATCTTATCCAAGACATCTTGTGCCCATTTCTTAGCAGGGACTTTGATCATGCATTTGATATCACGTTGAATATACTCAACATTTTTATCTGGCTTAACCACCTTCTTCTTTCGTCTTGGTTCAATATGAAACTTTGATTTTTCAGAGTCTTTCATATTCAATCTCAACTTGAAATCTTCGTGAAGGTTCTTACCAACCACATCTGCAAGACCATAACCACTTGGATTGATAATCCTGTTATTTCCAAGTTCATGTAAGTCTTCTTCACACAAACTTCTGAAATGTCTCTCACGCCATGCTAGATACTGACAACCTTCTGGTCTTTTAAGAACGAACAGCTTCAGTTCTTCATCATAGAACCAACTCCAGATTATTGTCTTATATTTTGCAGCATCTTTATCTGAGATGTGAGTCCAATACATGATGGGCTTCATAGTATCCCATGTGACTATATATTCATTAATTCTTTGCCCATGCACAAGTCGATCAATCTCCCAATTATCCATCTTATCCAAGACATCTTGTGCCCATTTCTTAGCAGGGACTTTGATCATGCATTTGATATCACGTTGAATATACTCAACATTTTTATCTGGCTTAACCACCTTCTTCTTTCGTCTTGGTTCAATATGAAACTTTGATTTTTCAGAGTCTTTCATATTCAATCTCAACTTGAAATCTTCGTGAAGGTTCTTACCAACCACATCTGCAAGACCATAACCACTTGGATTGATAATCCTGTTATTTCCAAGTTCATGTAAGTCTTCTTCACACAAACTTCTGAAATGTCTCTCACGCCATGCTAGATACTGACAACCTTCTGGTCTTTTAAGAACGAACAGCTTCAGTTCTTCATCATAGAACCAACTCCAGATTATTGTCTTATATTTTGCAGCATCTTTATCTGAGATGTGACTCCAATACATGATGGGCTTCATAGTATCCCATGTGACTATATATTCATTAATTCTTTGCCCATGCACAAGTCGATCAATCTCATGTAGTGGATCATCTTCTCTGAGAGGTACAGGATAATCATTTGGATCAAAAGGTCTTGTCAAGTTAATTTCCCAGTGAAAAGGAATCAATGCATCATCAATCTTAGCATATACCACAAAGTTTAAAACTTTAGCAGAACTACTAATTGAAGCTTGAAGCATTCTTTCCTTAACTTCTTTCCTCTTAATCTCTAACTCTTTTCTTTCTTCTAAAAATGGATCTTCAGAAGTTGAGTCCCAAACATCATCAAACCCATAAGGCTTCTTGAATATGTTTATATCCGATTCAGGAACAAACTCACCTTCCTCAAGTTCATCACCATCAAAGAGTAATTCTGCATCATCTGTATCATCTATTAAGATTACACAAAATGAACACCAGAATAAAATGAATAATCATGATAATAATAATAATAGAGATGAAATATAATTGCATTGAAATAAGATAGATTACATTCACATGTCGTAAACTTATTACATGCAACCTAATATATACTTTATCAATCTTTATCAAAATCATAAGTTGAATCAGAATCAGAATCAGATTCCAAGGCCGTTTGCCTTTGAATCTGTAATTCTTTTCCTCTTTCAGTTTCTGCTTCTTGCTGTTTATCTAATAAGTTATCAAATACAGAATGAAAAGCATTTTCTTCTGTATTATAGTCATGTCCAAATTTTGCCTTAACTTCACGCTTTAATCGTTCAGTTTCAGCTTCAACTTGATCATCACTTAAATAATCAATCGATTTCGAAGAATTACCTGAGTCAAGTGCTTCAATAACTTCAGTCTCTCGAGGAGCACTTGATCCACCCACACCAGAAGTACCAGTCTGGGTAGTATCTCTTCCTGTCTCCCCCTGAGTTTCAACCCCTTTTCCTTTGTCAGAAACTGGGCGAGAATCACTCCTATTACCAGCATTATCAGCATCATCATCATCATTCTGACGTCTTGGCTGAACTGCTGATAATCTGCAAACTTCTTCAGGAATATCTCCCCCTTGATTCTTGACCCAGTTAATTAAAAAGGTCAAAGTACCTCGAACATTCGTAAGATCAGACTCTAACGTATCAACACGAGCCTGAAGAACATCGATACGCCTAACTAGGGAGTAATCTGAAGGAATAGGAGGAAAAGTAGGCAATCTGGGCAATATTGGTATAGCAGGAGGCAACAGTGGACGCAACGGTACACTACCGGCAACAGAAGCAACCGGTGCTGTAGAGACAGCAGAAATAGCAGCAGCAGCTGTAGATACTGAAGTAGTCTCAAAAATGTGTGCACGCTTAGCTCTGCGATAAGTAAGAGGAGCAGCCAGTGTCCTCTTCAATCCAACAGTACTTGTACCTTCAAGAAATGGACTTGATGGCATATATCTATGTTCCAATTCTTCTTGTTCAGTACCAACATCCTCATCCAGATTTACTTCTTCTTGAGTAACATGTTCATCATGAACGGATTGATCCGTATCAGAAAGAACCGGTGAAGAATGACATTCCTTACTCCGACGCTCTCGGCGTAAAGCACCAGGTACATCTTCTCGAGAGAAGTGATATGAATGATCACTTCCTGAAACAGCAGGTACATCATGAGCCATCTTAGTTCGATGCTCATTACCAGAATCAGCAGCGACACTATCATATTCATCTGTGTCTGCTTCAACAACATCATCACCACCATCATTCCCACTATCAGAGTCATCAGAATCACCATCAGAACTGTCATCTGAACTCTCTTCATCCTCATGATCAGAATTGTCTTCATCATCCACTAACATATCATTCTCAAAACGAGATCGATAATTTGGATTAATTAAGTGACCAAACAAAGGTGGATTATTTAGACCAGCTACATTGCGAGTATTGGCATCTAAATCAGCAAATATACGTAAAGGCCAAGCATGTGGTACATAGCGAGGACCTTGATCAAATACCAAGTTCGGACGAAAATGTCTAACTATCGCCATAACAAAACGAGGATATAATAGAAACCTATTCTTCGCCTTGGCATTGATTTGACCAATAAACTCATGAAAGAAGTATGTTGAAAACGGATAAGGTCGATTATAGACCAAAGCAACCATCTGCGAAGAAATCTGAGCAGAAAGCTGATCAAATCCAGCCTTACGATTGCTCAGACTTACTAACAACACGTAAGCAAGGTATCTCCAACGTCCTTGAAATCCACTCTTATCAAAAGGAAGCTTTATTTGACCAACATATCCCATTCTTTGAAAACACCTACGAATAAGGTCAAAATCATAAGCTACATCTACTGCGTCGTCTGATTCTTCACCCAAATGTAGAATTTCACGAAGCATCGTAGCATTAAAATCAAACATTTCATGATAGCGTTCACAATTATGCTGATCTGGATCCAGATTTAAGGCCAGATTGTGCTTCTTAAAGAACTGACGTGGAGCAAGAGCCATTTCTGCAAAACAGATCATAATTTAAAAAAAATTATAGGATTAGTACAAGAAATGAATTGCAGGCTTAGATGAACTTAATCAATAATTTCATAAGTTGAGACTGTACGAAATTTAGTCTTTAAGTTCGTAAGTTAAGAATGTACGAAGATAGACTTTAAATTCGTTTGATAACAATAAACGAAAATAGGTGTTAAGTTCGTTGGTAACAATGAACGAAAATAGCTTTGAAGCATAAATAAGTTCGTTTATCACAAGAACTTCTAAGTTCGTTAGTTGAAGGAAAAGTCTAAGTTCGTTAGTTAGGAATGAACGAAGATAGACTTTAAATTCGTTTGATAACAATAAACGAAAATAGGTGTTAAGTTCGTTGGTAACAATGAACGAAAATAGCTTTGAAGCATAAATAAGTTCGTTAGTCACAAGAACTTCTAAGTTCGTTAGTTAGGAATGAACGAAGATAGACTTTAAATTCGTTTGATAACAATAAACGAAAATAGGTGTTAAGTTCGTTGGTAACAATGAACGAAAATAGCTTTGAAGCATAAATAAGTTCGTTTAGTCACAAGAACTTCTAAGTTCGTTAGTTGAAGGAAAAGTCTAAGTTCGTAAACTTTATTTGAGAACCTAAGTTCGTAGAGATAAACAAAAACTAACTTCGTAGCCATTCTGATCAATCAGTTGGGTCCAAAATCAAATATTTGATTCGTAAAACATTGATTAACACTTTATTTGCCCAAAATCAAACATTTGATTCTAAAACATTGATAACACTTTATTTGCCCAAAATCAAATATTTGATTCGTAAAACATTGATTAACACTTTATTTGCCCAAAATCAAATATTTGATTCTAAAACATTGATAACACTTTATTTGCCCAAAATCAAATATTTGATTCTAAAACATTGATTAACACTTTATTTGCCCAAAATCAAATATTTGATTCTAAAACATTGATAACACTTTATTTGCCCAAAATCAAATATTTGATTCTAAAACATTGATTAACACTTTATTTGCCCAAAATCAAATATTTGATTCTAAAACATTGATAACACTTTATTTGCCCAAAATCAAATATTTGATTCGTAAAACATTGATTAACACTTTATTTGCCCAAAATCAAATATTTGATTCTAAAACATTGATTAACACTTTATTTGCCCAAAATCAAATATTTGATTCTAAAACATTGATAACACTTTATTTGCCCAAAATCAAATATTTGATTCGTAAAACATTGATTAACACTTTATTTGCCCAAAATCAAATATTTGATTCTAAAACATTGATAACACTTTATTTGCCCAAAATCAAATATTTGATTCTAAAACATTGATTAACACTTTATTTGCCCAAAATCAAATATTTGATTCTAAAACATTGATAACACTTTATTTGCCCAAAATCAAATATTTGATTCTAAAACATTGATTAACACTTTATTTGCCCAAAATCAAATATTTGATTCTAAAACATTGATAACACTTTATTTGCCCAAAATCAAATATTTGATTCTAAAACATTGATTAACACTTTATTTGCCCAAAATCAAATATTTGATTCTAAAACATTGATTAACACTTTATTTGCCCAAAATCAAATATTTGATTCTAAAACATTGATAACACTTTATTTGCCCAAAATCAAATATTTGATTCGTAAAACATTGATTAACACTTTATTTGCCCAAAATCAAATATTTGATTCTAAAACATTGATAACACTTTATTTGCCCAAAATCAAATATTTGATTCGTAAAACATTGATTAACACTTTATTTGCCCAAAATCACATGATACGAGAACATTTCTCTAATCATTGAGATGCTTGACGGCAAACCATCGTGAAACACTTAAGTCCCATATGAGAAGTCGTCTACAAAACAAACAAACAATGAATAGTCCAAAAATCCAATGAAGAACTTTGTAAAGTTTCCGAAATCATGTCATAAAACGAGGTACGAAAACCAAAAGAAATAAGTATCAACACTGATGATTTTCACTAAATACATGAATTGTGAAGTAAATAAATACTCCAAAGACAAGTTCAAGTATTCTTCTTTCGCGTGCTCATATCTGCATCACAACATTGTCACTTCACACCAAAAATCTTGTCTCCACGACATCATCAGTATGAATAACACTGTATTGCAACAAAGATCAGCACCCCAACTTTATCTTCTTAACCTGAGCACTGCACACTTACCAAAAACTCATTAACGCATTAAAAGCAAGGACATAGTAATGCAGAAAATTCAAGTGAAAATACACAAAATTAGGATTAACAATTACGAAATACTCAAGATTCTAATAAAAGATCAAGGGAGGTCATTCCATTGTCAAACCGTAAAGGTCACCAAGTTATCAATTAGATTCATAACTTGTAAAAACTGAAACTTGTGAGATTTCAAATAACATTGACTTGTCACATAAGATTTAAAAGATCATTTTCTAACTTTAACAAATTAATGTCCATATCAGAAAATCTTCTTTTGAACTAATCACTTAACCTTATCAAGAATTCAAATGAATGAATTCAACAAAACATATACTCAACAGAATTTAAGTAGAATCTCTCGTGCAATAAGAACTTATGAAAATACTTATTTTGACTCAATAAAATCGAAAAAATAAATTAGAAAAAAAATTTACAGAATAATAAACTAGTCTATACACAATAGTTATCTAAATGTATTCATTATTCACAGTGACTAGGGTACTGCTGATCAGATCAGATTAGCATTTACATAAGCCTACTAGCGAGAAATTGTTCTCTTATTATTAGTTATGAACAGTGATCCAAAAACGATTACCAATATGTTTGTCCTCTTAAACACTCGGTACGTCCAGTCTCCTTTTTGGTTTATGGCACTTTCGTATTACTTGAGCCAAGGACAGTCACCATGTTGTAACATCCCGAACTTTTATTTAACGTTTGACTAATGCCGTTAAGTCAATTTGGGGTGTCGTTAAGTCTTTACTTAATATTTGAAT
Source organism: Erigeron breviscapus (assembly GCA_034093135.1). Lineage (NCBI taxonomy): Eukaryota > Viridiplantae > Streptophyta > Magnoliopsida > Asterales > Asteraceae > Erigeron > Erigeron breviscapus. The sequence continues at coordinate 118,357,823 of CM067169.1, read as the reverse complement.
GTAGTTATGTGTGGTTAACGTAGATAAAGTAGTTAGGTTTAAAAGCCTAAATTTAATGACGAATAAAAGTGTGATTAATGTCGCTTAAAGGCTATGTAGTGCCTTTTAATGAAGGACTAATGTTGTATATGGTCAATAATGCAGTTTGTGGCCAATAATGAAGGGTTTAGAAGTCCAGGGACTGATTTTGACATAGGTTGAAATCTAAAAACGGGTTTAAGGATTTGATGTGTGTAATTAGGGCTGATTTAGCAGCCATTAGCAATTAATAACTCACACACAAAGTCTCTCTAATCTTTTCTTGATTCCTAAAGCAATTAATCAAGTATTTGATCAAACGATTTGGTGTTGTAAATTGATCGATCATTTAGTCAAGCAGGTAATCATTGATTTATTGTTTGTATTTCAGATTTAGAGGTGGTTTAATTATGGGACAAATCTGATTAAAAAGGGATTATGCAAGTAGTTAGGGTTTATGTGGTGTTTTGGGTAATTAACATTGAAAGTGATGTAGACGAGTCTATAATCGATCATGATAATCAAAAGATGTTTAATGATGTCGAAAACATGTTTTGGGTGAAGCCTAAATCGAATGATTTCTGAAAATTGAAGGACGAAGCCGTTTTGTGAATTCTGGTCGAAATTGGATCTTAAATTCGTTTTCTGGGTTCAAGTGTTGTCCAACGAACTTTAAGTTCGTTTTGTGGGATCTAAATTCGTTTGGAAAACGAATTTTAAGTTCGTTTGAAGCAAATTGAGCCTAAGTTCGTGTGGCTATGTCTAAATTCGTTTCCTGATGTCTAAATTCGTTTCCTGATGTCTAAATTCGTTTCCTGATGTCTAAATTCGTTTTCTGAAAGCTAAATTCGTTTTCTGGAAGCTAAATTCGTTTGATTCCCATTGCGACGCAATAGCGACATAATTTTCAAATGGTCATATCTTTTGAACCGTGACTCCGTTTTTGACAAGTAAGCTATCCCTAGAATCGTGCGAGAGTCTATTTTCTAATGGTAATGCTTTTAAAGGAGGATTTTGAAGTCAAGTTTCCTGAAAGGTTGAATTAGTGAGTGAAGGTCGAGTTTCGTCGGATTCTATGAGTCCTAAAGTATTAATCAAACCTCCAATGCATTAAGATTTGTCATGGGTCATATAGATAGGTGTTTAGGTCTGAGTTAGGACCTTAATGATGTGGGTATTAGCTTGTCTAATGATCGCTTAATGATTATAGGAGGTCAGGAATACTTGCTTTGCACAGTAACGTAGTTGCCTTTTTGTCGTGCGCTCCTTTGAGGTAAGATACACTACTCT
>CM067169.1:118351451-118355515 GCA_034093135.1 Erigeron breviscapus | reverse complement strand
TTTCACAATTGCCACACCAAATGAAAATGATTGCTTGGCAGGGAAGGCCTGGAGGGTGTGCAAACCTGATTCCCGGCCGGGGCATAAATTTTGAGGGGGCATAAATTTTTGAAAATTATATTATATATATATTAATAAGGGGACAATCAAATAAGAACAACCTTAAAATAAGAACACGGTGAGAACACTTAAAAACTACATTTTGATGCATTAAAAGTCCATAAAACTAACATAGTGGTATGATCACGTTAAATAAACTCATGTCCGAAAATTATTTAAGTCTACGAGGTCACACAAAATGACACGTAAACTCTATGTAATTAATTAATATATTAAATGTAATATATTGATTAATATGATCATGAAATGATTAATAAACAATAGTTAATTGTTAAATAAATGTTTATTAATTAAAAGAGATGGCTTAAAGTGTAAATTGGAAGTTTCCTAATTACACTAATAGGAGGGGGGCGAAACTTTTAGAGGGTTTCCTAATCCTCTACAAACTTGGTCACCAAGTCAAAAACCCTTCTAATTGAAGCCTATAAATAGAGGGTTATAGTTAAGGGTTTTTCAAAAGTTCTATGAGGTAAAACCCTAACTAAAAACTCTCTTCTCTTTCTCCCTTTTGTTCGATCGCAAGAAAAATACCCATGAGTACCTTGAGTAATCATCAGTGATCACCAAACAGTAGAACATCCCTCCAATGCTTCTTACGTTCACAGGACCAAAGAGAACCATATGAAGTAGTTCGAATGGTTTGGATATAGTGTTGTGCACCTTTGGTTTGTGAGGATTCTTGTGTTGCTTACCTTTCAAACACGGTACACATTTATCTTCCATCCCAAACTTTTTAACTGGAACACCTTCAACTAATCCAAGACTAACAAGTTCATTCATCTTCCGAAAGTTGATATGTCCCATCCTACGATGCCAGAGGAGAGATTCAGACTCATTTGCTTTGCTCAACAAACAGAGGGGCTCCGTTGGATTATCAACACCTAAATAAGCCATAGATGTCTCTCTTCCTAGGAGCTCTGAGCATTATCCATTCTGCTGGAATAACGAAACCCGGCTTCAAGATGAATGCCTCCTTTTCTGTGAAATGAACATTGTTGCCCTTGTCACAGATCTGTGAGACACTCATTAGATTATGAGTAAGTTGTTCCACATAGTTTACTCTTCTAGAGTAAGTTGTCCATTGACGACATCCCCTTGACCGGTGATGTTGCCGCCCTTGGATCCAGCAAAACTAACATACGACCCATTTATACCATATAATTGGACAAGAGTTTCCTGTCCCCTGTCATGTGCCTGGAGCATCCACTGTCAAGGTACCATAAATGAATTGGTGTCCTAGGAACTCCCTGCACATAAAATGAGAAAAATTAGTTTTCATTGGGGACCCAAACCTTCTTAGGTTTGGGTCGACCCTTCTCATCCCTGAGAATCAGTTCAGTCCAATATCCATTGCTCGAAGCCGTGGGTGGGACATGATTCTCGTCTCGTCTTCTCACTGGAGGAGACTTCTGACCTCTCGTCGGAGAAGGTCTAGGAGAATGAGGGCCATAAGAAGGTCGAACACTCGAATGAATTTGGTCATAGAATGAATTCTGACTTCTAGAGCAGAACGATCAGGTCGTGGAGGTGTTTGAAAACGATTTGAATTCCTATGAACATTTCCTGATGAACCTTTCAGTGGAGATTCACGTCGTTGAGGTATAGTAAACCGTTTTGGAGAAGATTGAACTTTAACCTCATAAACCTGTTTATTATTACCCAACCCCCTTTTTCCTTCTGAAGTGGAAACCTTTGAAGGAGAACCTGATCTTCGAGGTCTATTTGGACATACACTATAAACATGACCCTTTTCATGACAAGCAAAGCAGGAGAGGACCTTGAACTTTTTGTTTGTATCTACCTTTTATCGGTACCTACAGATTCATTGTTAGCACAAATGTCCACTGACCTTCTAGCACCATATTTCTCATGTTTACCTTTACTTGGAGATTTCTTAAGTGCAGGCATTAAGATGTGCTTTAAAACCTTAGTTGCTTCTTCATTAACGGCTAAGTTATCTTCAGTTTTTCTCATCCTAGACTGCTTAGGTAATGGAGTGAGACGTTGCTGACTTAATTTCTTCATATCCTCAATAGCAACATCCCAGACTTTATCAATCCTCTTAGGGTCAATAGATTCCAATGGGAATTCTAACTCAGTATAGACCCTATTACTCTTATGAAGTGTAAAGTGTACAATACTGTCTTTCTGACCATTAGGAATAAACTGATTTAAGACAACACCTTTCAATTTCTCTTCCTTGTTAGGTTGAGAAGAAACTCCTTTAGACTCTTTTGTTCCCTCAGGCATCTTTGTCTCAAGAATTGAGTCCTTTAGATTACCATCTACAACACTAGGTTGAAGTAGGATTTCAGGAAGATTAGGTTCAACAGAAGTATAGTTATTATTGAAAGGAGGAGGCACATCTTTATAAGAGATCTTAGCATTGTCAAGACTCTTAGAGGAAGAATTCTCAAACTTTTTCATATGCATCAAAAGCTCAGCATGTCTAACAGATTCAGATTTAGCATTTAAATCCAAGATTTCTATCCTAGCATCAGCAAGTTCCTTTTCAATGGTAGCACACTTTTTAGCTAACAAGGAATAAGCTTCACTACTTACTCTTTCTATGGCCACAGACTGATTGACTTTATCTTTCATAGCTCTAATGTCAGACTCTAAGGATCTAATCTTTTCTTTAAAGAATTTTTCTTTATCATTTACAGTTAGACCCTTTTTAATTAACTTATCTCTTTCATCATGAGCAGTATTGACAACAGATTCTAATTTCTTAATTTGTTCATTCTTTTGTTCAAGTTCATCAAACATGCGATTAACAATTTTGCAAACATGAACAATAGTATGTAAAGAATAAGATACCTGTTGGTCTGCCTCTTTGCAATATGCCATGTAAGCAACAAAGTCATCCACAGTCATGCCAGCCGGAATCTCAAACTCTTGCATCTGCTCTTCAATTGTCTTTTTACCCTTTTCTGTAGCAGAATCTTCTTTAACCTCAGCAGCTTTCACTTCATCAAAGTTCTTGACTTCTTCTAACTCATTGTCAGATTCGGAATCAGTATCATATACACCAGCAGCAACAGATTCCACATTCGAACTATTAGTATTTTCATACAATTGCTCTTCACTGTGGTAGATTGTGGTGTCCAAGAAATTATCGGGAGAATAAACTATTTGAGCCATATCATCAAGAATTTCGGCCAAATAAGCGTTATTGTTCTCATCATGTGGAAGATTCCAAACATAAGAACCATCTGGTTGAACAGCTACTATAGCCTTGTCATTGCCATTGACATTTGCAGTAGGATCATCAGTCAATAAAAGAGCTCTAGTAGAATTTTGATTGAACGGACGATTACTACCTCTATCTTGACGTGTAGGCGTAACATTTGCCTCTCTTAGGCCGTTGACATTCTCTGGCAAAATGTCCAAAACCTTCGCAATTATAGCATTTCACCTTTGACTTGTCAAATCCCTGAGTACCTCCAGTAAACTGTCTGCCTGTTCTATTCATAAACTTTTGCACTCTTCTGGTGATCATTGCCAATTGCCATTTCAGATCCATTTCTTCAACATCATCTGGATCTATCTGGTCGTAATCTTCATCAATAAGTGATGGATCTGTGATTCTTCCTGCAACAAAAGCTTCATGTGCAGCATACATAGCAGCAAATACATTCATCCTACCCTCAGCTGATTTCATATTCATAGGCATGGACTTGTAACCAGCAGAAGAAGATGTAATGTTTCCAAACTTCATATTTCTAGTCTTTGTTCCTTCATTAGCCCTTTTACCCCTGTTACCAGCATCAGTAGCCATGAATCCGGAAGAATCATCTCCATCCATTAATGGACCACAATTGTCTGTCTCACCAGTATTACCAACTCCAGAAAAGAAGGCATTAACATCAGCTGTTGGATTTTTCATAGTGGCATGATAGAGAGATGGATCTTGTGTGAAGTTGTCTTGAAGATCCTTTGCC
>CM067169.1:118291451-118346451 GCA_034093135.1 Erigeron breviscapus | reverse complement strand
TGTTATTCCTTTAATAATGGTAGGCTAATATGCTGAATACTTGTTTGAATCGATGTGATCATGTAGACGTTTATCTATTTTACTTTATTTGTTAGATCTATTGGAGTGTGTTTTACTGTTTATCGTAGATCCATGTTTTACTAGTTCTTCATATTATTATCGGTTCTATATCTGAGTGTATTAGTTTAATTCTGATGATCGGTCTATAATCATACACTAGGATTAATACAGAAAGATGGAAAACACTAGTCGGTCTTTAACTAGATGTAAAAGGTGATTCACTTATAACTGAGGGATCCAGAACCATAGTAATTAGGATGAATAGAACATGATGCTTAACAATGTCAGAAGCGATCCAGTGACATGGAAACGTGCACTGTGGTCACCGGAGGGAATTATTATCTGGTCATGGCTTAAGAGCCGGGTATACTAAAAGGTGGATTAGTAACACAAACTTTAGGTCAATAATGCTTAAACAATGAATCTAACGAGAATTTGTTTAAAGAGTAGTGTGAGTCTAGGGACAACACTAGTTACCTAGGCAAAGTGAATCTAACGAGAATTTGAGTCGTCATTAAGTTTCCAACAGTCTAGCAAGTAGGTAGAATGATATCTGGTCGTGTCATGAGATCTGAGATGCCAAACAAGTATTTTAATTTAATTACTGTTATTTGCTTTTTCAAACTATTTTCAGACTAAGTCTCTCGCTGAATAAGCGGTTGCAGCTTCTATTTACTTTTCAGTTTTTAATTAGTTTAATAGGAAATCGTGACAACCCCAACCGCTAGAATTACACATATTACTAGATTAGGTAAAGCAACGCGTCCTTGCGAACGATCCTGTAACTTATCACTTATTATACTACATCTGATCGGGTCCCCTGTCCGTTAAGGTGTGTGTGTTTTGAGATAATTACTTGTACAACATTTTTATAAATTTAAACACGAAACAAAAACCACTCATCACCCCCGCGTCCGACGGCGCCCGACACTAGTAGCACGACCGACGTCGACCCCGGCGTCCGAAGGGTTTGTTATAACTTCAGACGAGCGTCGGTGGGGTTGGAGTGGGTCCCGGTTGCTTGTATCTGTTGCAAATAAAAAAAACCTTTTTTTTTGAAAATAGTCGTTGGATTCAAAATAGAAGGCCGCTCCTCTTGTTTTTCTATTTAAATCACTACCATTTTACACCATTTATTCACATTTCACCACCATTTTCTAATTTTTCTATCAAATTTATATAGTTTCTCTCCCATTTCAACTAACAAAATGCCTAGCAAAAACAACAAAAACCTTTCAAACCAAAATCAACAATCACCACTACCATCGAAATCTCGATTCAACAACACTACCGATGCCGATTTTGAAGCGCTTCTTAACATGGGATATGCGTCGTCCATGTCGTCTTCAAATATGATGGGGCAATCGAGCAGCTATGGTTCGATGAACGTACTGTATTCGAACTTGTTAAATGAGCAGCTATGGTTGTACGTCATTCAGTACATTTTCTGACGATTTTAGTCCAAGATGTTGATCCAAGTGTTCGAGAGATGTTGATAAAGAAGAACAAAGATTTCAGCAAGATTTGACTGCGTCGAAGTGGGAGGAATGCTGCCCCACTGCGCCGCAGCCAGGAGGAAGCCCCACTGCGCCGCAGATGAAGAAGACACATTATTTCCAGGGACTTTTCATTGCGCCGCAGTGGGAGGGATGCTGCCCCACTGCGCCGCAGTCGCAATTGGATCAAGAATAAAATATTTCCAGTGGATTACCACTGCGCCGCAGTGGGAGTATTCACACCCCACTGCGCCGCAGTGGGAGCGCACCATGCTCACTGCGCCGCAGTGAGTGCTCGGGGAAATCAGGGTTACAGCCTCTTTGCATCAGATTTTTGGGAGGTATAAAAAGAAAAAAAACCCTATTTTCCCAAATATCAAATTTTCTTTCTAGGAGCTGTTCTACCGCGAATTCTTCGAAGGATCATCTCAGATTTCATCATTGGATTCATTGAAGATTCAAGAACACCCATCTAGATCGTATCTAAATTTCTGTCTTGCAATTTACATTCAACAATCATTGGTACAATATGTTCTCTTTCTATTTTGTTTGTTATTTTCAATTTAGCATGAGCGGCTAGATTTCCAATCATCCACTTTGATGAAACCTGGCGAATGATATGATTGCAATATTTTAATAGGAATTAATCGGTAAACGTGTTTAGAAACGGTTGGTGGTACCACGTTTTCATTCACATAGGCATAATTGGTAATTGGAAAATCAAGCAAACTAATTGTTGGGGAGATTTTCTAGGCATTGGTGCCCCCCCCGCCCCCCCCCCCCCCGCCTCCCACCCCCCCCCTTCCGGTACGGCTTGGGTAATTCAACTAGCAACTTAGGTGTTGGGGTGACTTGCGAGCGGTTGGTGGTACCACGCGAGCATTTTTATCCTTTCACGATTATCTTGTCAACTCTAAATAATTTGATCTTTAACGTGTGCAATCATAACTGAAGTTAAGTGAATTCGAAGTGGATGATCTTTATTTATATTGTTTGAACTTTCTTTACTTTCAATTGTCTTGTTATTTAAATTTCTTTAATTTTAAATTGTCAAAGTGAGGTAGCGATTTGGCTACGGTTCCATCCTTATTCTAAAACCACTTTAGTAAACAATTATTTCAAAACCAATCCCCGCGAACGATCTCGGACTTACTACTTGCTATACTATATGCGATCAGGTCCACTGCCTGAAAGTGTGTAGTAGTCGGTTTTTAGTGGGTACTTATTTATAAATTTTACAAACTCGACTTCACGCATCAAGATTTTGGCGCCGCTGTCGGGGATTGTGTGCCGATTTAGTTGTTAATTTAGTGGTTTGATCCTTTCTCACGCGTGAGAAAGTTACTTGTTTTATTAGTTTAGTTTTCTTTTCTTATCACAGTTGCATTTGACGTGTTTGTGTTAGTTGTGTGTTTGCAGGCATATTTCTTTAGTTGATGAACTTGCGTTCTTTGGGTCTACCTTTGAATAGTCCTTTGTATACTCCGAGAAGACCAAGAGGGCGTCGGTTTAACTTCACTGAACCCACAACACCAATACCAACACCGTTTTCACCTATAGCTAAACCCACTCCTGATTCGGACGAGGAAGGGTTTTATTTAGACGAATTTTTCCATTTAGAAGTTAAGCAAGAAGAGATGGGTGACGAACAACCAAGGGATCCAAATGATACTCGCTATGGTAAGAGGGTTCGAACTATTCCAACTAGCCGTGGCTCCGCCATTAGACCACCGGCCATTGATTACACTTTCAATTTGAAAGGGAATCATCTTAAGAGCATAGAAGAGCACCAATTTGATGGAAAAAGGAAATGGGATCCTTACCAACACTTGGATAGGGTTGAAAAGTTGGCTCGGCTTTATCAATATGGTCAAAATCAAATGAATGCCGTGAAACTTGAGACATTTCCCATGTCAATCACTGGAGAAGCACTTGATTGGTTCAATGATCTTCCAGAAAATTCAATCACTACTTGGAACCAACTTAAGGAGGCTTTCATTGGTGAGTTTTATTCACTTAGAACTCAAAGAAAGTTGGAGAATATGATTAGGTCGTTTGAACAAGATGATGGAGAAGATGTTGCAGATGCTTGGGTTCGTTTCAAGGAGATGTTGAGAAATTGTCCAGGTCACAATTTGACTAAGGAACAATATGTGGAGCTTTTCTTTGATGGGTTGAATAAGAAGTCTAAACGAGAATTGGGATATGCTTTTGGGGGTAGTTTCAATAACATTACACCCAATGAAGGCTATCAAATCTTGGAAGACATGGCAAAGGATAACTCAAATATGGATGATGAAAGGTTCTTGAAGAATGAAAGAAAGATGAAGAAATAGTGATGGAGGAAGATTCGACCGTGAAGACTCCGGTCACTCCATCAAAACCGGCTGTGGTTCCAGAGGTTAAACCATACAAGCCGAAGATACCATTTCCACAGAGGTTCAGGAAAGCAAAGCTGAAGGAGCAATATAACAAGTTTGTGGACATGATAAAAAATGTTCATATTAATGTTCCTTTAGTTGATCTTATTCAGGGGATGCCCAATTATGCTAAGTTCATTAAGGAGCTTGTGACAGACAAAGGGAAGTTTGAAGAGGCAAAGGCTACTTTTATTAATGTCGAGTGTTCTGCTATCTTGCAAAACCGCATTCCACCAAAGCTTGAAGACCCAGGGAGTTTTCTTATCACTTGCTCTATTAGAACTATTATTTGTAAAGCCTTAGCTAATTTAGGGGCTAGCATCAATTTGAATGCCGTGAAACTTGAGACATTTCCCATGTCAATCACTGGAGAAGCACTTGATTGGTTCAATGATCTTCCAGAAAATTCAATCACTACTTGGAACCAACTTAAGGAGGCTTTCATTGGTGAGTTTTATTCACTTAGAACTCAAAGAAAGTTGGAGAATATGATTAGGTCGTTTGAACAAGATGATGGAGAAGATGTTGCAGATGCTTGGGTTCGTTTCAAGGAGATGTTGAGAAATTGTCCAGGTCACAATTTGACTAAGGAACAATATGTGGAGCTTTTCTTTGATGGGTTGAATAAGAAGTCTAAACGAGAATTGGGATATGCTTTTGGGGGTAGTTTCAATAACATTACACCCAATGAAGGCTATCAAATCTTGGAAGACATGGCAAAGGATAACTCAAATATGGATGATGAAAGGTTCTTGAAGAATGAAAGAAAGATGAAGAAATAGTGATGGAGGAAGATTCGACCGTGAAGACTCCGGTCACTCCATCAAAACCGGCTGTGGTTCCAGAGGTTAAACCATACAAGCCGAAGATACCATTTCCACAGAGGTTCAGGAAAGCAAAGCTGAAGGAGCAATATAACAAGTTTGTGGACATGATAAAAAATGTTCATATTAATGTTCCTTTAGTTGATCTTATTCAGGGGATGCCCAATTATGCTAAGTTCATTAAGGAGCTTGTGACAGACAAAGGGAAGTTTGAAGAGGCAAAGGCTACTTTTATTAATGTCGAGTGTTCTGCTATCTTGCAAAACCGCATTCCACCAAAGCTTGAAGACCCAGGGAGTTTTCTTATCACTTGCTCTATTAGAACTATTATTTGTAAAGCCTTAGCTAATTTAGGGGCTAGCATCAATTTGATGCCTTACTCGGTTTATGCCAAGTTGTCATTGGGAGTCCTTCGCCCTACTCGTATGAGTATAAGACTTGCTAACCATTCTTTTCAGTATCCCACCGGGATTGCTGAAAACATTAGTGTCAGAGTGGGCCATATTGTTTTTCTAGTTGACTTCGTTATCCTCGAAATGGAGGAAGATACGAAGGTCCCTCTTATTCTTGGACGCCCATTCCTTAATACCGCGGATGCTATCATCCGTGTGAAGGATAAGGAGATTTCCTTAGGCGTATGAACTGATAGGATTGTGTTTAATGTTGAAAAGTCTATCAAGCATTCTTATTCTAATGATGAGACTTGTTTCAGGATTGATGTCATTGATGATGCATTGGATCAAGAATTTCAGGAATTCATGGAGACAGATATTGGAGAGGAGGAGATCGCTAATTTAGGATCTGAAGAAATTACTGATGAAGCTTTGTTTGCAGAGGTCATGGCACTAAGCTTGGATGAATCACCTCCCGAGGATGAGACTTTTGAGGAGGTAGTTGCTGACGGGAGTTCAAGGGTACCTAACTCTGTTGATGTACCACCTACTGACTTGGAGCTCAAGCCGCTTCCAGACCATCTAGAGTATGCATATCTGTCAGGTGAGTCTTCTCTTCCAGTGGTTATCTCGTCCTCACTCTCGAGTGACGAGAAAGACCATCTCATGTCTGTTCTTAAAGCCCATAAGCGGGCTTTTGCTTGGAAGACCACAGATATTCCAGGTGTTAGTCCTAATTTCTGCCAGCATAAGATTGATTTTCTTGATGATGTTAAGCCCGTTGTCCAGAGACAAAGGCGGCTGAATCCTAATATGAAGGAGGTTGTTAAGAAAGAGGTAATTAAGCTTCTTGATGCAGGAATCATTTTTCCTATTGCCGATAGTCCATGGGTAAGTCCTGTCCACTTTGTGCCCAAAAAGGGGGGCATGACAGTCATTGAAAATGATAATAAGGAGCTTTTGGCCACTAGGACTATTACGGGTTGGCGGGTTTGTATAGATTACCGTAAGCTTAATGATGCCACCCGTAAGGATCATTTTCCCCTTCCTTTTATTGATCAAATGTTGGAACGTCTTGCAGGGAATGAATATTTTTGTTTCTAGATGGGTTTTCCGGGTACTTTCAAATACCCATTGATCCCAAGGATCAAGAGAAAACCACTTTCACTTGTCCATTTGGCACTTTTGCTTATCGGCGTATGCCGTTTGGTTTGTGTAATGCCCCTGGCACCTTTCAAAGGTGCATGATTGCTATTTTCCAGGACATGCTTGAAACTTCCATGGAAGTTTTCATGGATGATTTTTCAGTTTTTGGGGATTCTTTTCATTCATGTTTGAGTAACTTGGATAGGATGTTGGAACGGTGTGAGAGGGCACACCTTGTTTTGAATTGGGAGAAGTGCCATTTTATGGTCACTGGGGGTATTATGTTAGGGCATAAAGTGTCTAAGGCCGGTATTGAGGTTGATCGGGCTAAGATAGATGTAATTGCCAAATTACCCCCGCCTTCCAATGTGAAAGGGGTAAGGAGTTTTCTTGGACATGCAGGTTTTTATCGTCGATTTATTAAGGATTTCTCTAAGATTACTCGTCCTATGACCCACTTGTTGGAAAAGGACGTTCCTTTTGTTTTTGATGATGCTTGTTTGAGTGCTTTTCAGGTATTGAAGGAGAAGTTGACTGATTCTCCTATCATGGTAGCTCCAGATTGGGAATTGCCTTTCGAGTTGATGTGTGATGCAAGTGACTATGCTGCGGGAGTTGTGCTAGGGCAAAGGGTTGAGAAACATTTCAAACCCATTTACTTTGCTAGTAAGACTTTGAACCCCGCCCAGCAAAATTACACCACTACAGAAAAGGAGTTGCTTGCAGTGGTCTTTGCATTTGATAAGTTTAGATCATATCTTGTTTTGAGTAAGACCATAGTTTTCACTGACCATTCAGCCCTTAAGTACCTGTTCTCGAAACAGGATGCTAAACCCAGGCTTATCCGTTGGATTCTTTTGTTGCAAGAATTTGACATTGAGATAAAGGATAAGAAAGGGGCTGAAAATTTGGCTGCCGACCATTTGAGTCGTTTGGAAGATCCTCACCGGGAGGAACTTCGTGATGGGGAGATCAATGATCACTTCCCCGATGAGTCTTTAATGTTTATCTCTAACTCTGATGAAGCTCCTTGGTTTGCAGATATAGCTAATTATTTGGTTGCAGGTGAGATACCTAATGATTTCACGTCCCAACAGAAGAAGAAGCTCATATAGGATGTTAAGTATTATTTTTGGGACCATCCATACTTGTTTCGTGTTTGTGTAGATGGTATGATTAGGAGATGTGTTGCTGGAGCTGAGACTAGAGAGATTTTGGATGCGTATCACTACGGGCCAACCGGGGGTCATTTTGGACCTTCATTGACGGGTAAGAAAGTTTTTGATGCAGGTTTCTATTGGCCAACAATTTTCAAGGAGGCCCAGACTTTGGTTGAGACTTGTGACATCTGTCAGCGACAGGGGAACATCACCAAAAGTGATGAAGAGGTATGGTGTTGTCCACTATTTTTCTACCTCGTACCATCCACAGACCAGTGGTCAAGTGGAAAACACAAATAGGGCCTTGAAGAGGATTTTGGAGAAAACTGTTGGGGATAACCCCAAGGTGTGGTCAAAGAAGTTAGATGACGCCTTGTGGGCGTTCAGGACGGCTTATAAGACGCCGATTGGCACCACGCCATACCGGTTGCTCTATGGCAAAACTTGCCATCTTCCTATTGAGATAGAGCATAAGGCGTATTGGGCTTTAAGGAATTTGAATTTGGATTTGATGGAAGCACGTGAACTTAGAATGTTGCAACTTCATGAGCTTGATGAGCTTAGGTTAGGTGCTTATGAGAATTCGAGGCTTTATAAGGAGAGAACCAAGATTTGGCATGATAAGAGGATTCGTAGGAAGGAGTTTAAGGTTGGGGCTAAAGTGTCTAAGGCCGGGATTGAGGTTGATCGGGCTAAGATAGATGTAATTGCCAAATTACCCCCGCCTTCCAATGTGAAAGGGGTAAGGAGTTTTCTTGGACATGCAGGTTTTTATCGTCGATTTATTAAGGATTTCTCTAAGATTACTCGTCCTATGACCCACTTGTTGGAAAAGGACGTTCCTTTTGTTTTGAATTGGGAGAAGTGCCATTTTATGGTCACTGAGGGTATTGTGTTAGGGCATAAAGTGTCTAAGGCCGGGATTGAGGTTGATCGGGCTAAGATAGATGTAATTGCCAAATTACCCCCGCCTTCCAATGTGAAAGGGGTAAGGAGTTTTCTTGGACATGCAGGTTTTTATCGTCGATTTATTAAGGATTTCTCTAAGATTACTCGTCCTATGACCCACTTGTTGGAAAAGGACGTTCCTTTTGTTTTTGATGATGCTTGTTTGAGTGCTTTTCAGGTATTGAAGGAGAAGTTGACTGATTCTCCTATCATGGTAGCTCCAGATTGGGAATTGCCTTTCGAGTTGATGTGTGATGCAAGTGACTATGCTGCGGGAGTTGTGCTAGGGCAAAGGGTTGAGAAACATTTCAAACCCATTTACTTTGCTAGTAAGACTTTGAACCCCGCCCAGCAAAATTACACCACTACAGAAAAGGAGTTGCTTGCAGTGGTCTTTGCATTTGATAAGTTTAGATCATATCTTGTTTTGAGTAAGACCATAGTTTTCACTGACCATTCAGCCCTTAAGTACCTGTTCTCGAAACAGGATGCTAAACCCAGGCTTATCCGTTGGATTCTTTTGTTGCAAGAATTTGACATTGAGATAAAGGATAAGAAAGGGGCTGAAAATTTGGCTGCCGACCATTTGAGTCGTTTGGAAGATCCTCACCGGGAGGAACTTCGTGATGGGGAGATCAATGATCACTTCCCCGATGAGTCTTTAATGTTTATCTCTAACTCTGATGAAGCTCCTTGGTTTGCAGATATAGCTAATTATTTGGTTGCAGGTGAGATACCTAATGATTTCACGTCCCAACAGAAGAAGAAGCTCATATAGGATGTTAAGTATTATTTTTGGGACCATCCATACTTGTTTCGTGTTTGTGCAGATGGTATGATTAGGAGATGTGTTGCTGGAGCTGAGACTAGAGAGATTTTGGATGCGTATCACTACGGGCCAACCGGGGGTCATTTTGGACCTTCAGTGACGGGTAAGAAAGTTTTTGATGCAGGTTTCTATTGGCCAACAATTTTCAAGGAGGCCCAGACTTTGGTTGAGACTTGTGACATCTGTCAGCGACAGGGGAACATCACTAAACGAGATGAGATGCCTCAACAGAGCATTCAGGTATGTGAGGTATTTGATGTCTGGGGTATAGACTTTATGGGACCATTCCCACCGTCTAATAAGTACATTCTTGTCGCCGTTGACTACGTGTCTAAATGGGCCGAAGCCAAGGCTTTGCCCACGAATGACCCGCGTGTAGTCATTGATTTCTTGAAACAATTGTTTTGTCGTTTTGGTTGCCCTAGAGCTTTGATTAGTGACCGTGGTACCCATTTTGCAAACCATCAATTAGCCAAAGTGATGAAGAGGTATGGTGTTGTCCACTATTTTTCTACCTCGTACCATCCACAGACCAGTGGTCAAGTGGAAAACACAAATAGGGCCTTGAAGAGGATTTTGGAGAAAACTGTTGGGGATAACCCCAAGGTGTGGTCAAAGAAGTTAGATGACGCCTTGTGGGCGTTCAGGACGGCTTATAAGACGCCGATTGGCACCACGCCATACCGGTTGCTCTATGGCAAAACTTGCCATCTTCCTATTGAGATAGAGCATAAGGCGTATTGGGCTTTAAGGAATTTGAATTTGGATTTGATGGAAGCACGTGAACTTAGAATGTTGCAACTTCATGAGCTTGATGAGCTTAGGTTAGGTGCTTATGAGAATTCGAGGCTTTATAAGGAGAGAACCAAGATTTGGCATGATAAGAGGATTCGTAGGAAGGAGTTTAAGGTTGGGGCTAAAGTGTTGTTATTCTTGTCTAAATTTAAGATTAAACAACCTAAACTAACTTCTAGATGGATTGGACCGTTTGAGATTAAGCACGTGTATCCGTCGGGATATGTTGAGTTGTTTAGGCGAAATGGTGAAGGATCGTTCATTGTCAATGGTCATCGACTTAAGCTATATTTGGAAGAAGAGCAGGTCGAGGGGATATTTGATGAGATCCCCGTGTTTGAATTTGAAACTTGAAGGTTGGTCGAGTCAAGCTAAAGACTCGTTAATAACTTAAGCGCTTCTCGGAAGGCAACCCGTGTTCATTTTATCGCATTTTACCTTTCTTTGAATTAGTTAGTTTTAATCTTATTTTATTAGTAGGTGCAGGAGTGGTCTCGATGTGAAGCGGTTCCGGGTATGTATGATTTGAGTTTTGTCATAATATTTGTGAAGAAAAAGTTTTTTCAGAAGATCCCCACTGCGCCGCAGTGGGGGTGGGATAGCCTGGATGCGCCGCAGTGTCAAACCTCTGCCCACTTGTGATATACATCCCACTGCGCCGCAGTGGGAGTGCATATTCCTCACTGCGCCGCAGTGGGCATATACATCCTCACTGCGCCGCAGTGGAGTGCATATTCCTCACTGCGCCGCAGTGTGCATATACATCCTCACTGCGCCGCAGTGGAGTGCATATTCCTCACTGCGCCGCAGTGATGCATATACATCCTCACTGCGCCGCAGTGAGTGCATATTCCTCACTGCGCCGCAGTGTGCATATACATCCTCACTGCGCCGCAGTGGGAGTGCATATTCCTCACTGCGCCGCAGTGGGAGTGATATACATCCCACTGCGCCGCAGTGGGAGTGCATATTCCTCACTGCGCCGCAGTGGGAGGCCGGGTAGGTCAAAGAGAGACCAGGTAAGTGATTTTCTTTTACTTTCTCACTTACACTCTTTCTTCTTTCTTTCTCTCCTCCAAAGCAAAACCTACTACCACCCTCAAATTCTTCCATTTTCTTCCATCTTTAATCAATCTTCCAGATTTTCATCCTCATAACATTGCATAATGGGAAGAAGTGTAAGTTTTTCTCTTTAGTTTCTTTGTATTTTCCTTTTATTTCTTGAAGTTTTAATTTCTAGGGTTTATGCGAGATTAATCTTTCGAATTAACTTAGGGATTTTGATGTTTGTGGGCAATTGAAGCTAATTGGGTGTTACATCTTTCACTTTGTTCATCCATTAGTGATTTTGATTTTGAAATTAGGGTTTTGAAACAATTTGGGGATTTGATTTGAAGTACAAGTATGGGGGAATGTTGATATAGGTTGTTTTAAGTGGAGAATACTGGATCTTTTCCCTATGTTTGATTGTTAGATTTTCCCCTTTTTTGTGCTATATCGTGATGAACCCTAGATAGGTTGCCCAGGATTTTTGCCTCACTGCGCCGCAGTGAGGGGGGTCATTGCCTCACTGCGCCGCAGTGAGGATCCTCTGCCCCGTTTTGTCTTATTACCCCACTGCGCCGCAGTGAGGGGGGTCATTGCCTCACTGCGCCGCAGTGAGGGTCACTCATGCCCACTGCGCCGCAGTGGGGGCCTTTCCCTGCCAAGATTTTTGCTTGTTTAATATGGTTCCCAACTTTGCATTCTTAATACTCACAATTGGACGTTTTCATGTTTGTGAATGCAGGGAGCGAGTGATAAGGCCGCGGGAAAGCGTAAAATGGTTGAGGGGCAATCTAGTAAGTCAGTTGATGTCCCGACTCAAACTTCAAAGAAACAAATGGAGGTGCCGCTTCATTTATTGAAGAACTGAACGAGCGACATGCTTGGCTATCATTTGAGGGAATTAGGCAGCCCCAAAAGAACATATACAAGAACAAGTTGTATAAGCTTTCTAAGCATACGGTCCTTCCCGCAAGACATTTAACTCCTTTTCAACCTCAGGTTTTTGGAGTACAGGAGGACATTCGACGGTGGTTTTCTATGAGTTTGAGAGTTGGAGGTGAGTCAAGAGGGCATGACGTGAGTTGTGATATTTGGCGGCGGGTATTTGCTAACCGTGAAGCCGCCTACCGTGAGTTATGCTTAGAGTTCTATTCGACCTTGAAACTGAAGAAGGAGTTAGGGAAAGTCAAAGATATTTTTGAGGAGAGGGTAGTCTCGTTTTACTGTGGGGGACAGCAGAGGAAGCTGTCAATTGCTGAATTTGGTTACTACTGTGGGATGTATACGAGGGAGGAGTTGTAGAATGCAGAGTTTAGGGCTATTTTGAAGAAGGGGTATAGAACAGGAGCCGATTTGAGTGATGGAGAGTCTATCTTGGAGTATTACACCAGGATCACGGGGGGAGAAACATGGACATACACAAGTGGTGTGTCAAAGATTAAGAATGTACGTTTGAGGTTGCTCCACCGGATGATTGTGACTTTCTTGGTACAGCGTTCGACTCATTGGGAGAAGGCGTACCAGAATGATCTATGGTTACTTAAGTTATTTTCTGAAGGCGCTCCAACAAGGTTTGCTTTGCCTCCTCTTGTACTGCTGGACCGTATGTGTAATCATTTTGATTCGAATCTGGTTTTGGGACATTTTATCACGGTCATTTATAAGAGGATGGGAGTCTTTGCTTCTGATGATTGCCAGACTTATCTTTCATTACCAGTGCATCAGGAGGATTTTATGTATAATGAGCTTTATAGGGCAAAGATTTTGAAGAAAAAGAAAGCAAATGAGCAGGAGCAGTTGTTAGATGATGAGGTGAGGTTGAAGGACCACCTCCTGTACAGGAGGAGGATGAGGAGGCTGATGTTGAGATGGCTGATGCTCCACAGGAGCCCCCGAGGAGGACTGGACGTAACATTCCCATCCCTCGCTCGTTTGATTTAACACTTTTGGGGAACACTATTCAGAATATCTATGAGGCTCAGCAGAACAGTCAACGAGAGTTTGATGCTTACCAGCGGAGGGTGGACCAGGATTTCACCTGGGTTGGATCACAGCAGGCCCACACTAACTACACACTTGATTATTATCAGCCGATGTGGGATGCTCAGTATCACAGTCGGGAGTTTGTTCGACCTGACCCGATTCCTCTGTTCTCTCCACCGCCTATTTATGTCCCCGATTATCGTCAGGGGGGTCAGTCTTTTTTCTCTCGTACGACTGCCCCGGGGAACATGTCACCACCATCTCATGATTTAGGAGGTTCTCCTCGAGGTCCAGTGCAGTTTGGGGTCTTTCAGGGTGGTCGTGTTGGCGGTGATTCTTCATCTTTTGCAGGTTTGGATGCAGGTGCTCATTCAGGATTTGATGCTGGTCATTCGGGAGGAGGTGCAGGTGGTTCGGGTTCAGCTCAGGAGGAGGAGCAAGATTGGGTGACGAGTATTTTTGGAAAACCTGGACTACCTTATGGCTACCATGGACACCAGGAGTAACAGGAGATGATTCCCATCCGGTACCGTGGGATGGAATCATATGATGTTTGGTTATGTTGGTATTCTCATGTCATTACTTTCGTTATCATTATCTGGTATCCACCCTACGGGGTGATGAAACATTTGTACTTTCCTTTGTTTCTTTTATTTTCTGCATGATACTTTTTTTTAGTTTGCACTTTGTATGGATATTTGGGATTTGTTCTTGTGTTGTGTAATTGAGCAGGTTTGATCCAAATTGATGGAAATACTTAGTGGAACCCAAGTGTGGGGGGAGGACCCGTTGGATTCTCATTCTCACCTACATTCGTTGGCATTGATTTGTTTGATTGTGTGATCGTGTTAGTAGCTCACTATGATGTCACATGCATATGCTGGCAGTAAGTTCAGCGCAACATTTTTAATTGGCATCTTTATTGACATTGTTTCACACACAGCTCTCGCACATTCCATTTTGGGTGAGTCTGTTTCTCCCGTCAAGCAAATTGGACTCCCTTTTTAGGAAGAGCAATTTGTGGTGCGGGGTCGACTTACTTGTTTTGAAACGGAATGTGTCCATGATCCGATATGTGTTCTCATTCTTTCTGTCTATTTTGCTTACCCCTATTTACCTTAGTTTTGACCGAATATTGGACATTGAGGGCATTGTCCATCTTAAGTGTGGGGTGGTGGCAAATAGGTTTAAGCAACCGGATATATCTCTTTTGTTGTTTTGCCATTGAGATTTAACCGTTCTTGTGGATGTGTCCCTCTCGTAGGCTTTTGGGTTTTATCCAAGAGTAAGGGTTCCATTTCGAACTCTGCACTAAGATGTGCAAATTTTGAGGTTAATTTATTCCATTTCCGGGTTACTTTCTTTGATATGAGTGTGCCGGTGATGTGTTGAGCTAGAACTTGGCCTGGTGATCGTTACGAGACCGCAGTGAGATCACTTTTGTGATAGAAGTACATTGGATAACGAATTGGCATATTAGGTTTGACCCGTATTTTCTTTCTATTCACCTCTTGCTTATGTATATTTTTACCTTTAGCATACATACTTTTATACATGTACATACATGTTTGGTGTTGCTGGCTACTCTGGTCAGTGATTTTCCTTTCTTTGTAAACCTTTGTTGCACTCATCTTTAGTGCAAGTTACACTTAGACACACTTTTTGAACTTAGCCTTTTCCTTTGTATAAATCCACTTAAATATGTAAACTTTACCTCGCCATACCGATAGTCTAATTTTGGGGGGCCATTGATTGTCATTGGTTTGTTTGGACGGTTTGGGAGAGCTTCAATGGGTTATCGGTTGGAATATTCTTGGTCTTTGGGAATACTTCGATTGGTCAAGTTTTTGGGGAATGTATTGGATTGTTCAAAGGAAGTATATTGTTATAGACATTGTTCATCATTGTAAGAGGGTACCTACTAGTAGAGTAAAAATGGTTCAATAAAGAAGAAAAAATGAAAAACAGAAAAATTAAAAAAAAAAGAGAAAAAAAAATGAAATAAGAAAAAAAAGGAAGAAAAGAACTTGGGCTACTAGTAGGTGCTTCTCATTTTTAGATGTCAAAAGAATTGTTGTATCATGTGGTTCGTGAATAGAATGGAAGATTTGGTTGTTCCTAAGTTGTTTGAAGTTGATAACCACAATGGTGTCGGGTTTGCTTGTTACTTTTGAGGTGTGTTCAAGGGATAGCATCTTATGGGTTGGTGGCAATCAATGGTAAGGGTTTGATTAGACTATTTTGTACATAACTTATACTTTTGTTATTTCCTATCACTAACCTAAATTTCCCAAATCCCATTGTAAATACCCTTAGCCTAACTTTACAACCGACTTATATGCCAAATTTTGATGATGTACTTGGTGCTCACGCCATGTCGGTGAAGCTATGATCCTTGTTCAAGCCTATGGTAAGATATGCATCACGGCCGTGCAATGAGTGATTATTCATATATATTCAACCCCAATAGTAAGTTCGTTGGAGTAGGATGATTATGATAGGCTCATTTGTTTCACTTTTGCTTTGTCGTGTTATTGAGGCTTGTGGATTGTTCAGATATTGTCAAACATTTCGGATTTTCATTTAAGATTAAAACTGCTTCACCGAGTCCTTGTCAGCGACATACTTGGTTTGGCTTCTTTTTGATAATCGTAATGTGTTTATATGGCTTCATGCCAAGGAATGTTTTTGCTTAATTTCCAGATTTGCTTGAGGACAAGCAACGTTCAAGTGTGGGGGGATTTGATGTGACCAATTTATATAGATCGCCCACATCATTATTGGCCTTTTTCGTATATGTTTTGAGTCAATTTTGTATGCATTTGGCGCGTTTATGGTGTTTGTTAGTGCTTTCAGGTTCTTAGCAGGTTGTGCGTCATTCGGTACATTTTCTGACGATTTTAGGCCAAGATGTTGATCCGAGTGTTCGAGAGATGTTGATAAAGAAGAACAAAGATTTCAGCAAGATTTGACTGCGCCGCAGTCGCAATTGGATCAAGAATAATATATTTCCAGTGGATTACCACTGCGCCGCAGTGGGCGCAATTGGATCAAGAATAAAATATTTCCAGGGACTTTTCATTGCGCCGCAGTGGGAGGGATGCTGCCCCACTGCGCCGCAGTCGCAATTGGATCAAGAATAAAATATTTCCAGTGGATTACCACTGCGCCGCAGTCGCAATTGGATCAAGAATAAAATATTTCCAGTGGATTACCACTGCGCCGCAGTCGCAATTGGATCAAGAATAAAATATTTCCAGTGGATTACCACTGCGCCGCAGTCGCAATTGGATCAAGAATAAAATATTTCCAGTGGATTACCACTGCGCCGCAGTCGCAATTGGATCAAGAATAAAATATTTCCAGTGGATTACCACTGCGCCGCAGTCGCAATTGGATCAAGAATAAAATATTTCCAGTGGATTACCACTGCGCCGCAGTCGCAATTGGATCAAGAATAAAATATTTCCAGTGGATTACCACTGCGCCGCAGTCGCAATTGGATCAAGAATAAAATATTTCCAGTGGATTACCACTGCGCCGCAGTCGCAATTGGATCAAGAATAAAATATTTCCAGTGGATTACCACTGCGCCGCAGTCGCAATTGGATCAAGAATAAAATATTTCCAGTGGATTACCACTGCGCCGCAGTCGCAATTGGATCAAGAATAAAATATTTCCAGTGGATTACCACTGCGCCGCAGTCGCAATTGGATCAAGAATAAAATATTTCCAGTGGATTACCACTGCGCCGCAGTGAGTGCTCGGGGAAATCAGGGTTACAGCCTCTTTGCATCAGATTTTTGGGAGGTATAAAAAGAAAAAAAACCATATTTTCCCAAATATCAAATTTTCTTTCTAGGAGCTGTTCTACCGCGAATTCTTCGAAGGATCATCTCAGATTTCATCATTGGATTCATTGAAGATTCAAGAACACCCATCTAGATCGTATCTAAATTTTTGTCTTGCAATTTACATTCAACAATAATTGGTACAATATGTTCTCTTTCTATTTTGTTTGTTATTTTCAATTTAGCATGAGCAGCTAGATTTCCAATCATCCACTTTGATGAAACCTGGCGAATGATATGATTGCAATATTTTAATTCAAGAGTTGATTAAATTATCGTTGTGTCGTGATCTTTATCAATTAATTCCTTGTGATTTATTCTTTTGATGTTGATGGTGTATGTGTTCATCGTTAGTGGTACTAGGTGAATATGTTTATCGTTGCAATTCGATTGTCTATGGTCGTTTGTCACCGGTTCATGATATGACGGTGAATGTCAAATCTATAATAGGAATTAATCGGTAAACGTGTTTAGAAACGGTTGGTGGTACCACGCGAGCCTTTTTATCCTTTCACGATTATCTTGTCAAATCTAAATAATTTGATCTTTAACGTGTGCAATCATAACTGAAGTCAAGTGAATTCGAAGTGGATGATCTTTATTTATATTGTTTGAACTTTCTTTACTTTCAATTGTCTTGTTATTTAAATTTCTTTAATTTCAAATTGTCAAAGTGAGGTAGCGATTTGGCTACGGTTCCATCCTTATTCTAAAACCACTTTAGTAAACAATTATTTCAAAACCAATCCCCGCGAACGATCTCGGACTTACTACTTACTATACTATATGCGATCAGGTCCACTGCCTGAAAGTGTGTAGTAGTCGGTTTTTAGTGGGTACTTATTTATAAATTTTACAAACTCGATTTCACGCATCAGCCAGCATCTGAGACAGATTCTCAACCGGTACAAACTAGTGTCGCTTCTGCAGAGGAAGAAGTCGAAGAAGTTCCTGCACCGCCCAAGCGATTGACAAAAAAAGGGAAGGAAATGGCGGATAAGCAAAAGTGGACCGTTGCGGAGACGGTTCTGTTGTCTGAGGCGTTGACATATGCTTCACAGGACTCACGTGTGGGGATTAGCCAAGATAAGTCGATGTTTTGGGGTAAAGTGGTCAAGTGGTTCAACGAGCATACAACAGAGGAAGAGCGCAATAAGAGTCAACTACAAGGGAAATGGAACAAGATAAAGAAATGTTGTAAGCAGTTTGGAGCAATTTTGAAGAAGTTAAGTGAGCATGGACGACAGAGCGGCGCAGACGAAAGACATGTTTACAATGCCGCTCATGACCAGTACAAGCAAATTTATGGTCTGACCCGATTTCAGTATGAGGCGTGTTACGAGGTGCTGAAAGATGCTCCCAAGTTTTGGCAAAACCAGAGTGTCGCCAAACGGAGCGTAGCTGATTATGTTGATTTGGATGATGATGAGGCACACTTTGGGGTGCATACGACTGTGGAGCCGGATGTGGCGTTAGAGCAGTTGTTTGGAGACAACCCGATTAGGAAACCACCGGGTCGTAATGTTAGTCGGAAGTTGTCGAGTGGTTCGGATGCAACATCTAGCCGTGGTGGTTCGAGTGGATCAGAAATGGCGTTGAGCAAGCTTGATCAAATGCTCATGATTCAAAAAGAAGCAGTAAGAAAACTTGTTGAGGATCGGGTGAAAGCGGAGGAGGAGCGGAAGAAAAGAGAAGATTATCGCTTCCGAAAGAAGGTGGTCGAGGCATTTAAGCTTCTGCAGCAACCAATTCCCACCGGTGTATCCGAAGAGGAGTTGGAGATGATCAAGTCGTTGATGGATAAGTACGGGCCGCATTTTGGGTCACTTTAGGTTCTTGTATTGTACTTTATAATTTCTAGCCTAATGTTCTAGTTTTAATTTGTAGTTTAATGTGCTTTTAGGGATGTAATGTTTATTTTTAAGTAATGTAATATTTTTTATTAATAAAAATTGTTGTTTGTTTACTTTTGTGAAAAAGAAAAATGAAATAATAAAATAATGGAAGAATAAGTGAAGAATAGGGGGTTATAAGGAGGGTGTTCTTGGGGTGTTCTAGGAGAGAGAAAAACTGACGTGACAAAATAGTGGAAAATAGGGGAAGAATAGAGGGGTTATAAGGAGGCGCCTAAAAGGGATGGTGTAGTAAGTAGTGTATGTTATTAATGTAAAAGAGATAGTGTAGTAATTTTAGAAATTAAAAGGTAGATATTATAAATTAATTTTATTAAAGGTATATTGGGTATTAAATATGCTTATGAATATTGTTAGCTATATTAATAAGGATATTTTAAGTATTTCAATGATAAAAAGTTGAATGAGAGGATGTGTGATTTGTTTTATAAAAGAGTAAAAATACAATATAATTTTGTTAATTTAATTGTTAAAAAGCCATATTTTAGATGATTATCTTTTAGATATGTGGTGATTTTATTGGGATAATTGATTGGTTATAGCCAATGATGTCCAATCCAACGGGTTAGAGATACTCTCAGTTGACTTAAGATTTTGCGTTCGATTATGAGGAATAACAAGCTTGGGGTTTTACTTCTGAATATTTATATCGGCCTATGGTTAATATCTTAGTTACGACGACAAGCTTTCTTTGACGACTAAATATATAAAAGAAATTGATGATAACTTTGTTTTGGATAGGGCAATATAACTTCAGCTCATCTTCTCAACCATAACCACATTTCTCCATTAAAATTCAATCTTGAGAACTTCAAAAAAAACAACAAAAATGGCAACTTTTTCTGCATCATCATCACCAACAATCACATGTTACACAGTTTTCAAACCCCACAAAAACCCAAAAACCATTTTCTCCAATTCATTAGCTATTAACAGAAATCAGTTAGCCCATAATGCTTGCATTGGCATTCCTTATTCTTATCCTAACTCACCATTAACACTAAAAAGATTTAGCAAGATAAGGGCTTTTTCTGCTACTGAAGAAGAAACAACAGTGATTCCTGACCAAGGCGAAGCTGAGCCTGAGCCTGAGTCCACTGTTTCTGTTCCAGTTTCACCTTCTGATATCCTTACTATGTTTTTTCAGGTTGGTTTTTAATGCACACCAAGTGTTTGATTTAAGTCCTAAGAGAGAATTTTAGAAAATAAAACAATGTATCTTGTTTGGAAGTATAGTTTTTGATTTGATGTTGTGGATAATGGAGAAAGATGAGTTGGGTATTGGTAAAGTTGTCATCTTTATTGTCATACAGTTTAGTTCTTTTGGATTTTTAATAGCCCATTTAGCTATGAAAACCATCTCCAAGGTGACCTAGTGGTAATGTGTCCTGTTTGCCATGGAAATACCGGTACCGTGTACATCAGAGCCAAAAACTTGACTTTCCCTGGGTAGCTTGAACAGGGATCCCTCTCATTTTGACCGTTTTACCATTGAGCTATAAGAAAAGTTTGTGTATCTGTATCGAATTTGTTTTGAAATGCTAACAATATTTGATGTTTGTTGTTGTATATGGAGGCTGAGGGAACAATGAGTGAAGGGGCTATTCCTTCTGTGACAAGTGCTTTAGAGGTAAGTATAACTGGCTTTCAGTTTCATACATATTTTGACTTTTTGAGTTGATGTAATTTTTCATGGTATGATGGTGGATAAATTTAATATCTGGAAACCATTATGTTACCTGATATAAATTAAGTCTAGTACATTGATAGGTAATCGTAATTAGAGGCTCCCTAATAGTTTCAACATCAGATTATATCGAGTGTTATCTATGTTTGCTAATTGTTTACGAACTACATCCATTTGCTACTGAAGTTAGTTTAGGATTTATATAAAACTAAATATCCTATGTTTAGATAAAGTCATAAAACTCCAAGGTGGTCTAGTGGATAACATCTTGACATCTTTACAAGACATATCAGGTTCGCAACTCGCCATGTACTATCTTGGGGTGGGCCAGGGAAAGGTTTGGGAACAGCCACGGATACCCCGGTTAGGCTGCCTACCTATGAGTAACATAAAAAGTTTGCCTTCTTCGGGTAACCTGAAAAGGGAAAACCTGATTTGTTTACACGTTTAAATTTTCTTATATTTGATTATGGTGTTCTGATAAGCATTTAATTGAAGTCGGGAGTTTTCGTATCAAGTACACTAGGGGTTTTGATATTATTGAGATACTTGTTTGGTTATAGATAAGGGGTAGGACAACAACAACAACAACAAGTCCCAATCCCTGCATGCGGGGTATGGGGGAGGTGAGATGTAGACAGTCTTGCCTCTACCCAGGGGTAGAGACACTGCTTCCATAAGGACCTCTGGTAAGGGTTAGGAATAGGGGTGAAACTGTGTTTAATTTTGAATAAGATATACAAAGACCATTTGGACACCTTTGGGAGAGTTACTGACCTCTTGACTACAAGTTAAATCATCACAATTTACTGTTTCAAGTTCAATTTACTTCCAGTTCTTATCACATGATCTGATGTTATGCATATATGTGTTCCTTTTCTCTTTTTTCAGGAGACGGATGGCATCTCAGACTTAAGAGTCCAAGTTCATGAGGGTATTGCAAGTGTCGAGGTGAGCTGGTTTATTGGATTACTTATGTTTTATGTTATTCAATGGGACGGCATGCTGAATGAAAATGTACCCAATGTTGTTTTGTTTTGATTTAGCTAAAAAAGAAAACGACTGTGCAAGCTACTGGAGTGGCTTCTAATTTGGTCGAGATCATACAAAGCTCTGGATTCAAGTTGCAAGCACTAAATTTGAGCTTTGAGGACGAAGATGCCAACTAAATATTCGATTTCATTTGTTTATTCCTCAAAATCACGAATCAAGGGTGTCCTCATCCTTTTAGTCAAGGTATCTTAAATTTCTTACTGATACTACTTTTCAAGATGTTTTTTAGTTATGGAAGATATGTAGAGTTATCATTTGATCCACAAGATCCCAGTTTTAATGTTGTATTTGGCTAGTTTATAATGTGTTCTGCAGAGCTATTAAAAGACTGAAGTTTTCGGTATTACAGATTGTTGCTTGCCAATGCCATAATACTACTACAATACTACAACTGTCAAATAAAATGCATGACCCCTTGTTCTGCATAATCTTATGCCATATTCTTAATATACATTCAAAGTTACCGTACAATACACTACTACTGTTAATGGTTAGACTTAAGTAGTAACAAAGTGCTTAAACAAGGAAACATCAAGTTTCTGGATGGTCTTGTGTATAACCGTCATCAAATTATTAGAAATAGTTTTGAGCGGGTGTTTCTTGTATGTTTTCTTATACTGTGTGGTTCAAAATCTAAAATTACTTGGTATGCTAGCACATGCGGTATAAATTTAACATCTTAGCCTCTACAATTTGCTACTCATTTCACGACTAAATCATACAATGGGTTGATCAAGAGCCAATGTTCTATTACCCCATGTTTTAAAGATCAGTTGGGACATTGAGCTGGCCGCTCTACCACTTAAACTGGTTCGACACGTCGGAGTGGTCTCAAAAACCGGAACAATAAACATTACTTGTTAAAATGATATCCCGAGAATAGGTTTGGATTGTTTGGTTAATGAGCCCAGTCTTGTTGACAAGTTTTGCTTTAAGACCTTATGTTTAGAGTTGCCAGTGCCACACATTGCCTAGAACTACTCTTTAACCAGAATCTAGCCAACTATAAATGATCCTTTTTTTCTTATATACAATCTATAAAATAAACTGATGACTGCCAGCAACATTCCTTCACACTGAGTGCCTTCTCAACGAAAGGAAAGAAATGGTTCACTGGTGTATCCCGTTGATACTAAAAACTGTTGGCCCAAATACGCGGGTTATCAGAAATTGTCTTAGCTTTCCAAAAGTGAAACTCCCCAAAGGCGACATTTATGAAACAGCGTAAACCCAAAACACGGGACTTGTCACCTGGTCACCCCCTTCACGTTTTTAAGCCATATTGCAATCAATGACAACTAGGAAATTTCCGGCGGCATCAATTGTTGTGTTGAAACGATTGTTCTATTTAATATATTTGCGTTGAATTAACAAACATTCTGTCATGGATAGTTTTGTTTAAAAGTTTATCATATCAAATATATATTTGTTTAAAGGCAAAACCATAATAGTTTCCGTCTACGCGTTGCGCGATTTCAATTAGTTCGATTATTTTTTGTTATTGATGATTTATGTTTGCTAAAAACTTTGACATATAAAATATATACTTATTGAAAGACAATACCACAAAAAAATTAATACAGTTTTTAATATATTGTTTGAAAATTTGGAAACAATTATGTTTGTTATTGATGATGTGTCGCTATATATGTTTGTTAAAATCTTTGACATATGAAATAGATATTTGTTCAAAGGCAATACCACAAAAAAAATAGTTTGAATATACTATTTGAAAACCCAAAAGAGAAAAATATGTAAGAAACCAAGAAGTAACCCATAAATTTAAACCTGAAAGGGATTCAATGTGGTAAAATCTAAATATTATTAAAAAAAAAAAGCGTTTTCAATATAATTATTTGAAAACCCGAAAGGAAAAACATATGGAAAAAACCAAGAAGTAACTCGTATTAGAAAATCCGAACGAGATGCAATTTGGCAAAATCCGAATAATGGTGCGGGTTATAATATGGACGAATAGTAACTCGCCATTCACATCCCATTGAATTAGTATATTATATGTAATGTAATGAGAGCCTTTGAAGACATACTGCTCGTGCGGGAGAGAAGGTGAAACGCCCCAAAGGCAGGGTGAGACTCATGGTGTAAAGCCGGAGTGAGCCAAGACGCACGTGAAGCTTCATGTGAGAGTGGGCATGTTCCAGTTTTTAACAACTTTTGTTACTTTGAATGAAGAATTGAAGATCATATAATGTTGGACATAATAAAGGTGCAAGTAACCAGCACACCATCTGTCACTAGTGTAACAACTCAATATATATGGCATCACAAGTACCTCAAGAAATGTAACACTATGTAGCCTATATTCGACAAAATTAGTTACAAGTCGGTTAGTTCAGTTTTGTGTATGTTAGTTAGTTAGCTGACTTGCAGTTTACTTACTTTTCACATGTATATATATAATATTGACTACATTACTTGTAATTATTTGGTTAAATGAGTATACATAAAATATTTCCCAAAACTCTCTCAGCCCTTAATTCTATTGGTTTGTAAGCTCGTCCTAACGGTCTCGTTGGTTTTGTTCGTCGGTTGTGTTCCAAAAGTGACACCATTGGTATTGCCTCGTCGGTTGCCTTGTAAATTTTGGTGCATTGTTTAACCGAATAAATAGTTTGCCTCGTTAGTTTTGGGTGAGGTTTTCTATATAAATATATACGTATGTGTGTAAAATAATGTGATGAAAGAAGTGATGAAGTACAAATGTCAAGGATGTGTCGATTATATGTCAGTTTAAAGTTTAAAAGTGCTGATATAAAGCAATTCATCTCATTATCATTGGGAGCAGCCTTACACAGCAGAGAAAGCTGTGACTTTGAATGGAAACGTTGTGATCTTTACATGTGAAAGAAAACCTTTTATTATCATATGTGCTGGGACTAAAAATGTCAAAGAAAATAAAAATAAAAACAAAAACACTAATGTTAATTACCTCCTCACAATTCCCACCCAATAATGATGTTACTCATCAATCTCATTCCATTCTTACACCCCATAGTCGACCACCGCTGACCACTGCTCAAGAAAGCAGCGCGGGACTGCTAGAAACCGCTTGTAACTACCTAAAATCCACCAGAAATTGTTTAAAGCCCACCCGAAACTATTCACTAGCCCTTTTCATGCATTCTTTATGGGAAGTGATATATCTACAACAATTTTTAGCCATTCACAACAATGCATGCTTTATATAGTTGTACACTGTACAATATAACATGTACATTTGCGAATAAAAAAAACAGTTGTTAATGTATCACTCTCCATTCTTTATACCCATATCTAAAGCATTGACTTTGGTACCACTAAAGTCAAACACAACCTACTCCACTAACAAGTCCAAAAAGTATTTTTTTTTTTGGCATAGGGTAACACGACCAGGAAAAGGTCAACCCGACCAGGGGCATTAGCGGCGACGTCGCCGCTAATACTCTGTTACTGACGGGGGGCCCGCTAATATTCTGCCAGATTAGCCGTTACTGACATGGGGGCCCGCAGTATTAGCGGCGACGTCGCCGCTAATGCTGCCTGGTCGGGGTTTGACTTTTTTGGCCTGGTGGCTTACGCTCCTCGTTTTTTTTGTGTGAAAATCCAAAAAGTACTCTTGATTAATAATGGAAACAAGAAACAAAAAACTGTCTTATCAAAGTATACAAAATTTATATCATCATTTATCATTCCAAAAATAAAAATAACAGAAAAACCAACAGATCTAAGTTAGTTAAATGAATCACATCTACGCCGGATCTCACCATTTTGGCCAGTTTTCACACCATGAAAACTCAACCTCTCAATGGCTCGACTAAATGCCTCAAAAAACGCCTTCTGATCTCTCGCATACAGCTCGACAAAAGGCCTTGTCCTTCGATCCATCATCATAGCTCGATCCGATCTCAAAACACCTAATCCTTTAGGCAAATTCTTATAATACGAATTATCAAAGTTCCTTGGTGTCATTATATCATTAAAAACCGACAACGAAGGATTCTTTTTATAATCCTTACACGCGTTCCTTAACCCTGACGCGTACTTAGGATTATAAGAAGGATCATATTGTGTCGTATTACTGTAATTATATATATCATTACTTATTTCACTACAATGTGAAAATCCAATAGTATGTGCTCCAGTCAACGCCACCATTTCCTGAACAGAAAAACCAATAGATTTAAATATCGTGATTATTCTGTTCATGGACATGTGTGGCGTTGGCAAAACATTTTGAGCACGTGAAGCACGTGACATTTTCCCGTCACGTCTTCCTAGATAAACTTTGTAAACTGGCCCGCCCATCATAACAACTAAGTTTCTTGCCGCGACAGCTAAAATGTCCGCGCATGAAACAACGCCAGGGCATGCCAGTTCAAGAGCGGTTTTGGCACGTACAACTACGTCAAAACCGTCTCCTGGGAGTGAGAGGTTGATATCTGCGTCACGTTCGGCTTTGTTAAATGGGGTTGAGGAAATGAGGATGGATGCGTCGCATCCTTCGACTAAACAGTCATGAAAGAAGAGACGTAAGGCGGCCCCGGCGGTTGTCGGGGAATTAATCTGTTTGTTTGTAGTTGTGTCTTGCATGATTTGTTCGAATCTTGGACATGTTTTTTGGTAGAATGTGGTCGTGAGAGGTTGTGACGATGTAACGGTGAAGGAAATGAAAAGGATTGTTAGTAATGTGAGTGGTTTTAGAGTGATTTGTTTCATGGTTTGAGAATGAGTGGAAGATGATGAGCTAAAAAATGAAATGGTGTGATGATGGGTTTTAATGTTTCCATCAATGATTATATTATTGTTGTTATTTTTGTTTCTTTCTTTTATCAATTTTAAAATAGTTTCTTTCTAAACGATTAAGTTGAATAATTGACATATCAATATAGTATTATGGTGTCATTGCCTCACCAGATAATATTTTAACCATAATTTCCCAATTCAAAATAAAACTCAATATTTGTTAAATCTATTTTTTTAAATTCTATTTTTGCAACACAGTCTAAAGAGTGATGGAGAATGAAAGTAAAATAATACGAGTATGTTATAAAATTAATTTTTATAATTAACTATAAACTATAAATTTAAAAGCCATGTTTGATTTAATATTGACAACGAAAAAAAGATGTTACGTTTACGAGAATGAACGACTGGCAACGGTATATCTTAATATTTTATTTGGCTTACTGACACTATTAATCATATCAATATATTACACTGCCTTACTTTTTAAAGAAACTATACGATGACCGCGCGATGCAGCGGTGATGGTGGTAGCGACGAAGGTGTGCAACGGCGGCAGTGGTGGCGGCGTTATGCGGCGGTGACGGTGGTGGTGGCGTTGGTGGTGAATGTAAATTAATTGATGTAAGAGAGGTTAATATAGTTTTTTAAGGGTTGGATGATCTATGTTGTAATTTATTTCATTAAGGGTATTATAAATAAATAGGTGAAGATGTTTAAATTAATGAATAAAGAAGAAGGATAATATGTTCATTTCAAAATGTAGTATAGATGTGACAGTTTAAGTTAATCTTTTAGAGCTATTAACTGTCATTGTGGGTACGGATATCTAGACCATAGTTTTAACGGAATCAAATTGTACAAACAACTTTAAATGAGTTTTATTAACCGCAGCTGTAGTTAAAAGTACAATAAATATTTATATAATTATCATAAAACTAAAAAAATAAACTTTTAATATGAAAAAAAGAAAATTTTTATACATGTTCAATAAAGCTCAGGAGACCATGACAAATTTCATAAATTTTAGAATTTTTAACCTAAAACCTATAACAAAAAATAACATGATTTTAACCTCCATGCATGCTACTTTGAAGATAGATATAGTAGATAACATTTTCAAAAAAAAAAAAAAGAGAATATGTAAAGTCGTAATGTTATAGACGACATTATTAGAGAAAATCGCGACAATAGTCAATTTTTGTTACGATCGTATCAAAATAGCCAAGTTTTTTCGAATTATCACAAAATAGCCAACAAAATCGCAACAAGAAATGCCAAATCGCAACAAGAAATGCCAAAATCGCAACAAGAAATGTAAATCGCAACTCGCAGCGATTTTGACTTTGACTTTTTTTTTTTTTTTTGCGATTTGTCCTTAAATAGATAAGATTTCTTGCGATTTTATCCATAAAAAATAAGATTTTTTGCAAGATTTTCTGAATATGCAAATACAAAAAATAACCAGTATATCATCTTCAATACATTCAGTCTCTCATTCCTAAAACACACTACACAGTACACAATACTCAATTTTCGGAACACACACACACACAACTCAAGCTATCAAGCAATGAACTCTGGACTAGGAAGAGCACGCGACCAACCAATCCGTCCTATCATACAATCGCAACCCGCACGAGGCAGAGCACGCAGCCAATCAATTCGTTCTCGCGTTCAGTCGCAAACCGGACGAGGCCAAGCAATTCGTCAAACGCTTGACGTTGAAACGCAACCTGAACATCAACCATTGAATCCACGACGGCTCGAATTCAACCCGACGGCAGAATTTTTAGTCCACTTGCACTTGCAACAGTCGGATGAGTTGTCTGACGAAGAATTGAACTCGGCATGGGATTCTACCATGACTCAAATCCAAAACGGACTAATTAGGCCATGTGTTCCACGTCCGGACGGCAGACCCGAAGGATACGAGACCGATCCTGGTGAGGAATACGCAAACGAAGTTGAATCGGCATCAAATGATTATCACTATGAATACCAGCGCCGTAATGACGGTGACAGTGACATTTCGTCTACAGATTCCGTTTATGGTTGACATTAAGTTATTTTATGTAATGTTTTAATTTTATGTAATGTTTTAGTTTTAAATTTATGTAATGTTATAATTTTATGTAATGTTTTAGTTTTATGTCATGTTTTAATTTTATGTAAAAAAAAAACTCAAAGTCAAAATCGCTGCGAGTTGCAATTTGTCATTTTTTGTTGCGATTTGACATTTTTTGTTGCGATTTTGGCTTTTTGTTGCGATTTTGTTAGCTATTTTGTGATAATCAGAAAAAACTTGGATATTTTGATACGATCACAACGAAAATTGACTATTGTCGTGATTTTTTTTAAATTATTATTTCTCTCTATTTTTAATAGATGGAAAACGCGGGGGAGCGTGAAGAGTAAATATAACGATATCTGGCTCAAAGGTTGCCACTAATCACGGTGAATGACACGCGGTTTAAGATGGGCGGAGGGGTTAATTTCGTAACTTTACAAACCAAATAAGGTACCAGCATGTGACCATTGATTCATGTGATTGTGGACAGGTGTGGTGGGGATGTGTTCCTATTGAAGAGCTGTACATGTGGATCCAGAGAGGCGTCATCATCTAACGGTGCCTAAGTCAATTCCTTATATCTATACTTCTTTATAAAAATTATCACACCCTCTATTTTTATAAATAGTTACACAATAGTTACATACGGAATTAATAAATTAACTTTAATAAACACCCACTATGAAAAAAGTTTTTAAAAAATACCAAATTTGCCCTTAATAAATTAATTTACAATCTAAACCTTTATTTTAATAATTAACATTTTAAGCCCTTATTTTCTAAAAATTTCCACTATCACAATTATATCAACCTACACTACTTGACACCATTAACATCACCAATAGTACCATCACCGACACCACTAGACCGCCTTCCACACCACCGCTGCCGCATTGTACGGGTACCATGCTCGTTTTTGTATAAACTAAATGATATGGAACTTTTATTTACTATCTTGAATTCTTGTCCATGGGCATTTGACATTTTTACGACAAAAAAGTCACAATCCAACAAAGCTATTTATGGTACATCATCATGTAACTACAGACGTAGTCTGGTAGTCGGATATGATGTTTATTTAGATTTGAAATCTCTATATATAAGTAACTATTAGGGATGTCAATCTAATCAACTTGTGTCGGGTTAGTGTTGCAAATCTAATATTTAAACCCGATTCATTAAAAGTTTTAGGTCAGACATGTCAACCCAAATCGACCTAATTAAAGTGGGTAGACAATATAAACGGGTTAGTTTTGTATCAAATGGATTGTTTTTGGGTCAAGTGGGTTGTCAGGTTGATGGGTTGCTAGGCCAAATAGGTTGGTTTTGGTTCAAGGTGTTAGGATTTATAACAATTATCATATACAAATAATCACGAGTACGCAGCGGAATAAATATGTAATATAATAATTAACAAAGATAAGTGAATGTGTACCTTTTAGATTAGCTTCCAATAATCAAATAATAATTATTATTAGGGTTTAAAGTAAAACCTCTTTACGATCGCACACTTGACACCACTACGTATGTATGCTAGTACCCGATCACGAACTCACAACCCCTTGTGTATACCCCTTGAAGTCGAAATAAGCAAAACCCAAAACCTTTTTGTTTTGTTGAATTCAGCCGAAACCAAGAGAAAAAGAGAGGAGAGAATTCTTTAAGTTTTTCCTTCTAATTGTCACATAAAAGCCTTAACCGTTAACCCCTTTATATAGGGTTATTTATTAGGGTTTTAAACTTGGTGAACAAGTTTAGTTTTAGGCTTTTCAAAGCCTCTAAAACCGGCCCCCATTAAGTGGTAATTAGGAAACTTCCTTAATTCCTAATTTTCACTTAAGTCCTTCAAACTTTTAATTAATAAACGTATATTTAACTTTTTAACGAACGTTTATTAATCATTTCGTGAACATATTAATTAATATATTACATTAACATATTAATTAATTACATAGTGTATTTGTGTCATTTCGTGTGACCCCGTAGGCTTAAACATTTTCCGGACATGCGTTTATTTAACGTGATCATATTCCAACACAAGGGTGTCAAATTTAAAAGATTATTCGGGTTGGTGAGTACATCCCAACCCGCACCTGCCACAAAAATAATTAGGCTGATGGGTAGAAACTCTCCGATCAGACTTGGGTTTTTCAGATCGGGTTTTTAATTAGATCGAGCATTGAAACTTGACTGCTCTAATAGATATTTCGAGGTCGATTAGGGTAAAATATGAGTAGTATAAAACAATTAATTTTAAGGTGTCTTGATTAAGCCGTAAAATAGTTATCTATTCAAGTCTAGAAACCTAATGTAAAGTATCTAAAGTATTTTATTTTAACCACTATCACACCTCAATGTAACATAGTCACACACTTCAATTCATACTACTAGACCCATTCCCATTCTGATAGAGTGCGTTTTATATAAATTTATTTTCATTCTCATTGATGACTGGACCAGAGTCAACTTCGAATCGATGAATACCGACGCATAAGTTTCGGATGTACCTCATTTTTCTCAATAACTACATATTGATCACGCACTTTCGATGTGACATGCATTATCTCTTCTTGTTGTGATAATTAATTATAATTCTTTCAAGTTAAACTACTGGGAAAACAAATTACTATTACTTTCATCTCATATTTAGGGTCCGTTTCTTTTTTTAGTCATTAAGTGCTGAGTGTATTAAGTGACTGAATGGATAAGAATATCTGTATGTATTAAGTAAAATATAGGTAATTGACGGTTATTTTTATTTATTAAGTCAAAAAAGAAAAATGAAATTTAACTGAAATATTAAGTTCTTAATTATTAAGTTTATTAAGTAGAAAAGAAACAAGGCCTTAATGTCCAATTTTGATTTGTCAACTCTCAAGCCTTTAACTTTGACCATAAAATTTTTGTTTGTATTATATAACATTTTATATAAAATATATGGATGCAGTGGCGGAGCCAGGATTTCGGATGAGGGTATGCCAAATTTTTATTAAACACAAACAAGTGCCAAAATACTTATTATACAAAAATGTGTGGCCTTTGAAATAAAGCAGTTCATTTCAGTTACATAGTACGCTCTCTCTAATCATTAAAGTCATCTAAGATTTCGTCTAAACTAATAGTGTTAACCCTCCGCGTGGTACTCTACAAACCACAAAGTAATGGAAAGTATTAGTAATTTAGTAGGATAGTTCAATGTTACATATTTATAGTACGATTACTGATTAATCTCATCAATATCCATATATCATAATCCACCTATTTTACAAGTCACAATATATGTATGTCTATATTACTTCACTCCAAATAGATTATAAAGCATAAAAGCTTGGTCACAATTTCACAAATTCCGATTCACATAATCTTTGATACTGAGTAGTAGGAAACTATATATAAACATAGACGATGAAATAGAAAATAGCAAACATAAACAATAACAAAACTCTCGATGCAATTTTCATCAGTAATTTAGTATTAGTAAATTAATATAAACATAAACAATGAAATAAAAAAACTAAATATAAACAATTCATCCCCTGATCTAATTATTATCATTAATAATTTAGTATCAGTAATTTAGTATTAGTAAATTAATATAAACATAAACAATGAAATAAAAAAACTAATTTTTTTTAATTAAAAATCGATTAAATTAAATAAAAATAAGAGTTTTTTTTTAATTAAAAATCGGATTAAATTAAATAAAAATAAGAGTTTTTTTTTAATTAAAAATCGGATTAAATTAAATAAAAATAAGAGTTTTTTTTTAATTAAAAATCGGATTAAATTAAATAAAAATAAGAGTTTTTTTTTAATTAAAAATCGGATTAAATTAAATAAAAATAAGAGTTTTTTTTTAATTAAAAATCGGATTAAATTAAATAAAAATAAGAGTTTTTTTTTAATTAAAAATCGGATTAAATTAAATAAAAATAAGAGTTTTTTTTTAATTAAAAATCGGATTAAATTAAATAAAAATAAGAGTTTTTTTTTAATTAAAAATCGGATTAAATTAAATAAAAATAAGAGTTTTTTTTTAATTAAAAATCGGATTAAATTAAATAAAAATAAGAGTTTTTTTTTAATTAAAAATCGGATTAAATTAAATAAAAATAAGAGTTTTTTTTTAATTAAAAATCGGATTAAATTAAATAAAAATAAGAGTTTTTTTTTAATTAAAAATCGGATTAAATTAAATAAAAATAAGAGTTTTTTTTTAATTAAAAATCGGATTAAATTAAATAAAAATAAGAGTTTTTTTTTAATTAAAAATCGGATTAAATTAAATAAAAATAAGAGTTTTTTTTTAATTAAAAATCGGATTAAATTAAATAAAAATAAGAGTTTTTTTTTAATTAAAAATCGGATTAAATTAAATAAAAATAAGAGTTTTTTTTTAATTAAAAATCGGATTAAATTAAATAAAAATAAGAGTTTTTTTTTAATTAAAAATCGGATTAAATTAAATAAAAATAAGAGTTTTTTATTAATTAAAAGAATTGATAGTTGGGTTTGGGCTAGGATTAAGGGAAGGGTGGGCCGAAAATTCTAAGGGGTTTTTTGGGCCCTAACTAAACTTGCCCATCAAGTTTAGTAACCCTAAACCTAAGCCTATAAATAGGAGATCAAAGTTAGGGGTTTAATATAAGTTTTCACAAGGTAAAACCCTAACTAAAAAATCTCTCTCTCTCCCTCTTTTGTTCTATTCGGCCGAAGCAAAGAAAACCCCAAGGGGTTCGGGTTTTAGGGTTTCGGTTTCAAGGGTTTAAACAAAGGGTTGTTTGATCGTGATCGGGGTACTAGCATACGATATAAGAGGTGTCTAGTGTGCGATCGTAGAGGGGTTTTACTTTAAACCCTATAATAATAATAATCTTATTATTATTTATTTTATTGGAAGCTTTGCATAAGGTACACGTTTCGATTCTCTCTTTGTTAATTAATGTGATTACATATTCGATTTTTCCGTTGCGCTTATGTGAATATTTATATGATTTATGTTCTCATATTCTAACAGTGGTATCACGAGCCACATATGTGATCTATTAATTACAAAGATCAAAACTTGAAAGGGGGTTAAGGGTTGGTTGATTTTTAATTAATTGTTAAATAATTAAAAGTTGTTTTCTTATTTTTTTTTAATTAAAAATCGGATTAAATTAAATAAAAATAAGAGTTTTTTTTTAATTAAAATTAACCTAATTCAATGGAGATTGAAACCCTCATGGCAAGTTTTGAGTTTGTGAATTGACATGATTTATTTGTATAAATTGCATGTTTTGTGTATCTTAATTTTTTAAAGTTGTTAAATAAAAGTAAAATCACAAGAATTCATGAAAAATTCTTGTGATTATTACTGATATATAGAGATATATTTAGCAAAGCATGATGATCCAATAATTAGGGTTAAATATTAGATAATTGTGTGACTAAGTGAATTTTTTCGTGTGATTTTTCTGATTTGCGACAGTTCACTACAAAATTCATATCTTTTAATCTGTAATGAGTTAGAAGTTTTGCTTTGGACAGTAGGTGCTTGACACATAGGGCTACAACTTTGTAGTTCTGGTCGAAATCTGAATCGGACCAGAAACAGGGATAAACAGGTCGTGAAGCTGCTGGAAATTTCCAGTCAGCATGTTTGTGTGAATTACTTGTTAATTAAGTTGTTTAAAGGCTTACGCAATCAAGGCAACTTGATGTATGTGGTCCTCTTCTTCGGAGGGGGGAGCCGGCTTTAAACATATGCATGAACCATAGTGACCATGTTTAGGTGGCCTAACTTAACTTGTTACATGTTTAAATTAGTTCGGTAATTAGTAAGTTTATTAATTTTTGTTTGTTTATAAAGAGCTATAAAGGTGATGCAAAAATTGTTTTGGAGAAAAGAATAAACTTGACTAAGAACTATCGAAATAGAGATTTCTTTAATAAAATTGGAGTCTTACAACCTTGAGATACACCGGCTCACCCATTTGAACAAACTCTAAGAGAGGTATAAGTCGGAGTGCGCTAGCCTCCTAAAAGGGCGGGTTTTTAATTGCGTCCTTCACAAACCTTTGCCCTTGCGCTTCTTTGTGCGTTCAAATGGAGCTACCGAGCTCTCTTGTGTTACTAAGACTATAAAAATGATTTTATTAAACATTATGTTATGAAGATTTGCATGAGTCTTCATACATAAACTTTTGATTCACATCAAATGCATTACCCATGTAAAGTTAAGTCATTACCACCTACTTTGCTAAGAACACTTGCCAGTGCTTTTCGCTCCTACGTGAGACCGTAGGCGAATTTTATCTCTTCAAGGTAAATTACCACTCCACCGTGAGACCGGTGGTGGACTATTTACATGTTCTTAATTGGGCGACTTAAAACGAGTTAAGAGGTGAGATCTTTGACCTGTGGCATAAGATGGGACAAAACATGTTTACAAAACACTTAATACCCCTTTAAAGTGTTGTTGTAAGTTCCATATCTCTAGGAATTGCATGAATGCAATTATTGATTGTCGATTACCTTTTGAGTACCGTCATTTCTAGCTGATCAACAGATGAAATGATTGTATGTCAATTGGATCCTAGCCTTAATGAAATTAATTGTTAAATGAATTTAACAAGGGTAAATTACATTTCTTAAGGATTATTATCGAAAATACCGATAATTGAACTTTTGTCTGTTTTGTAGATGGCAACAACAAATCCTTCTCAAAACATACAACAATCGGCTTTAAGGTCGATGCTAGAAAGAGAAAAACTTTCTGGACCTAACTTCAATGATTGGTTTCGTCAGCTAAGAATAGTTCTAAGAGCTGAAAAGAAAATTGAAATCCTTGAAGAGCAGACACCCGTTGTTCCGGGAGCTAATGCTACAACTGAAGAGTTGGCTGCATACACTGTTGCGTATGATAGACACAATGAGGTTGCTTGTCTGATGTTGGGAAGCATGAATGCTGATCTTCAAAAGCAATTTGAAAATTATTTTCCTCGTGATATGAATAACGAGCTCAAGTCTTTGTACGAAAAGCAAGCGGGATTGGAGTTGTTCGACCTAGTTGACACACTTCATGACTTGCGACACGAGCAAGGAACACCGGTTAGTCCTCATATACTCAAGATGAAGAGGTATTTTGAGTAATTGGAAAGGTTGAATTATGCTTATCCTCAGCCTATTGCTATTGGCATGATTCTCAAGTCTTTATCTAAGGATTTTGAGGAATTTGTACGCAATTACAATATGCATAGCATGAATAAAACCATTGCTGAACTTCATGCCATGGAGAATGAGTATGAAAAGAAGCTTCCAAAGAAGTCTGCCACACCCCAAGTTCTCACGATCAAAGGGGGAAAGATCCAGAAAGGGAAACAACCAAAAGGAAAGGGCAAGAATCAAGGTAAAGGAAAGCAAGTTGCTACTCCTAAACCTAAGAAGACCCCTCCAGTGAAAAAGGAACATCCGGCTAAGGACCAAACATGTTATCACTGCAATGAAGTGGGACATTGGAAGCGGAATTGTTCTAAGTATCTAGCTGAGTTGAAGAAGAAGCAAACTGGTTTGACCAGTACTTCAGATATCTTCACAATTGAATTATATTCCTTTTCTAAGCGTAATTCATGGGTTTACGACACCGGGTGTGGTACTCATAACTGTAATTGTTTACAGGGGCTTAGAAGGAGAAGGAAACTGAAACCAAGATCTTTACAACTGTTCGTCGGAAATGGCCTGCCCGCAGCTGTAGAAGAAATAGGCGACTATCATTTAGTTTTACCTACTGGTTTAGTCATTGTTTTAGACAATTGTCATTATGCACCGTCTATTACTAGAGGTGTCATTTCAGTTTCTTTGTTGAAAACAACGGATTCATTAATGTTTTTAATGATATTGGTATTTCAGTTTCACGAAATAATGTTCATTATTTTAATGCTATTGCTTGTGATGGTATTTATGAAATTGATATGCATGGTTGTGATTCAAAGGATAATTCAATGTATAATGTTAGCAAATGAGTCATGAAGTATTTGAAACATTCAAGGAATTTAAAAGTGAAGTAGAGAATCAACTCAGTAGAACCATCAAGATTCTTCGTTCGGATCGAGGTGGTGAATACTTAAGCCAAGAGTTTAAAGATTATCTTAAAGCTTGTGGAATAGTTCAACAGCTTACTCCTCCATATACTCCACAACATAATGGTGTATCGGAGAGGAGAAACCGAACCTTGTTAGAAATGGTTCGATCAATGATGAATCATACAACTCTTCCTTTTTCGTTTTGGGATTATGCCCTAGAGACTGCTGTTCGCATTCTCAATATGGTTCCAACCAAGAAGGTTGACAAGACACCGCATGAATTGTGGCATGGGAGTGTTCCCAAGTTGTCTTACTTAAAGGTCTGGGGATGTGAGGCACTCGTGAAACGAGATACGCCTGACAAACTTGAATCTAGATCTGTTAAGTGCATCTTCGTAGGATACCCAAAGGAAACAATGGGTTACTACTTCTACTTTCCTACCGAAAACACTGTTAAGGTATCTCGATTTGCTGAGTTCCTTGAAAGGAAACTCATATCTCAAAAAGACAGTGGGAGGATCGTTGAACTTGATGAGACTCAAGAAGATGTGTCAACTTCTGAAAATACTAGCAATCATCAACTTGGGGGGGGGGGATGTTCAAAGAGATGAATCTCAAGATGAACTTCAAGTTGAAGATGAAGCGATTCCACTTCGTAGGTCCTCAAGGACAATACGTGCTCGTGAAAGATTAAATCTTATGATTGAGTCTGAAGAACACGTAGTAGGAGACTTAAATGAACCTCCTAATTTCAAAGCTGCATTATCAGATCCGGAATCTGAAAAATGGCTTGAAGCTGCGAATGTGGAAATAAAATCCATGAAAGATAATCAAGTCTGGAACTTGGTTGATCTTCCACCAAATGGTAGAACCGTTGGGTGTAAATGGATCTTCAAGAAGAAGACCGACATGGATGGAAATGTACACACCTATAAAGCTCGTCTTGTGGCAAAAGGTTATACTCAACTTTTCGGAGTTGATTATGAGGAAACCTTTTCTCCCGTTGCGGACATTAGAGCTATTAGGATCATCTTAGCCATAGCAGCTGTAACAATTGTCATTTTTGGCCCACTAATTGTTGGAAATAATGAAAACAAACTTTTTGAATTTATATTGCCGATATGATTTTGTTCACATTCTGTTCATATTATTGATCCGAATGAAATATGAGGTTGGATTCCATGTCCTGTGATTGGGCTACTGTGATTAGACATTATTTGGAGGAAACGTATATAAGAAGCTTTAGTATAATGTACAGTTTCAGACAGTGTCGGTGGATAAATAATAATGGTACAAATAAGACAAAGGCCGACACAATTATATGAAAAGTATGAATACCCGTGAATTTATCACAGACCATGTTTGGTTCATTAGCTGAATAATGCTACTAGTGGACACCCGACATAACGTTATGTAAAGAAATAATACCCGTGATCCCTTTTGTTTGTTTACTTGACTATGAATCAACAATACATCTTACTTTATAAATCTGATAAAAGATAACTAATGAAGGATATAAAAATTATAAGGTATTATGTCTAAAGCTTTAATAGAATCATATTTAAAGTTTGACAATATAACGTCAACTATTTAGATTAAATCACGGGTTAAACATTTAGCAAACAATGATTATTACTTAAATACGTTAATAATTGTAAACCGACAACTCATGATTCCTTTTCTTTTGGCATGATCTTCCTTTTCTCTTATATATATACATACACGTAGAGATATAGATACCCCACGGTTTCATCACCACTACAACCATCACCTTTTGATTTTTCCATCTATATATATATACATATATAGATATAGATATTATATTATAGATGATATATATGTATCATCTTCCACGACCACCTCTCCCTCTAATCCTCTCGGCTTCAACCTTCAAAAACACCACCGGCCTTCACCCTTTAACATCACCGCCAGCACCATCTTGATATATATATACATACACGTAGAGATATAGATACCCCACGGTTTCATCACCACTACAACCATCACCTTTTGATTTTTCCATCTATATATATATACATATATTGATTAGATATAGATGATGATATACATATATGATAACCATCTTTCTCGGCTCACACACACATACAAATACATATATACATACCGAGTTACCACCGCTGTTTTGCTGCTACGGTTGTTGCTGTCGTTCACCAAGAAACCACCATCACTTCTGACTAGATACAAACCGCCGTAAACCACAACTGCTACTACTAAAGCTGCTCGACTACTGCCCAAAATTCTGCTTGCTGCTGGTTACCATCACCATCACTAAACCACTGCTGTTTT
The DNA here is from genome assembly GCA_034093135.1 of Erigeron breviscapus. NCBI lineage: Eukaryota > Viridiplantae > Streptophyta > Magnoliopsida > Asterales > Asteraceae > Erigeron > Erigeron breviscapus. The sequence goes on along the minus strand of CM067169.1, from coordinate 118,307,662 downwards.
CGTTTGTTGCTGCTGTTCGAACCTTTTGACAGCACCATCATCTTTGAACTCCTCCTGCTACTCGTTACTGCTGCTATTATTCGGAAATCACCACCACCTTTATAATATCACCATTTCCGAACCATGCTACTATTCATCATCATCTTCACTCTACTGCTACTGTTCACCTTTCTTCCAGTCATCATCATCGACTTCATAACACTCAAGGAAGGTAGGAAAACATTGTTAATGCTTCTTAAACGAAACCCATTCGGTTTATGTCTCTAATTCGCACTCACTCACTTTCGCTCTTTCTTCCTTTCTACACAGTCGAGAACCACCATTCATCATAACCACTGGACGTTAATAACATCAAGGGAGTCACTCGAGTGCATGTAAGGTTTTCTTAGTATACTCATGCTCGGTTGTTTATAAACGAAATCTTAAAACGTTATTATAAATGAAAGTCGTGAAATCTCTACGAGCCACCACTTTTTGCCATCATCAATCACTTAGAAAACAAGTTATTTTATCACTTATAAGCTGCCCATAATGAATTTGAAACGAGAAATACAAAGTTGTAATCTGACCGTTAAGACCGTTAGATTTTCTGACAGTTTCAGTCCTAAACCGTTAGATTTTCTGACAGTTTCAGTCCTGAACTGTTAAACTGTTTACAGTTTTAGTCCTTCGTCCGTCAGTTGCTTACTAAACTGATGACTCTATTAAAATGGGTTATTCTATACAGTTTCCTTTACCGAAGACTAATACGTTTGGGCTATTCGGGTACATTTCAGACTGTTACATACCTCACACTGTTTGACAGGCGTTTCAGGTGAGTTTCGTAAACCCTCCCTACTCAATTGAGATTCGGGCTGAAAAGTGTACATGTTTGTTGATTGATTGTTTGTTTAATGTATTGACTTGTTGCTCGGTTAACTTTGACTTCGTTATGAATACTTGTTGTGCTTTAGATAGTTGTACATACATGGAAGATAATTATACTTTTTATGAATAGTAGATGTGGTGGGAAGGCTGCGGGTGACCCTATATATAAGCATCGATGATTCCTTTAAAGTAGAATTATAAGAAGTGTATGTGCATCGTATTTGTCGTTGATTATCATGTAAATGATATATCATGTTAGGCGTATTGGTTAATGATGATTGTCGCTTGATTATCATGTAAATGATATATCATGTTAGGCGTATTGGTTAATGATGATTGTCGCTTGATTATCATGTAAATGATATATATCATGTTAGGCGTATTGGTTAATGATGATTGTCGCTTTGATTATCATGTAAATGATATATCATGTTAGGCGTATTGGTTAATGATGATTGTCGCTTTGATTATCATGTTAAATGATATATCATGTTAGGCGTATTGGTTAATGATGATTGTCGCTTTGATTATCATGTAAATGATATATCATGTTAGGCGTATTGGTTAATGATGATTGTCGCTTGATTATCATGTAAATGATATATCATGTTAGGCGTATTGGTTAATGATGATTGTCGCTTTGATTATCATGTAAATGATATATCATGTTAGGCGTATTGGTTAATGATGATTGTCGCTTTGATTATCATGTAAATGATATATCATGTTAGGCGTATTGGTTAATGATGATTGTCGCTTTGATTATCATGTAAATGATATATCATGTTAGGCGTATTGGTTAATGATGATTGTCGCTTTGATTATCATGTTAATGATAAATCATGTTAGGCGTATTGGTTAATGATGATTGTCGCTTTGATTATCATGTAAATGATATATCATGTTAGGCGTATTGGTTAATGATGATTGTCGCTTGATTATCATGTAAATGATATATCATGTTAGGCGTATTGGTTAATGATGATTGTCGCTTTGATTATCATGTTAATGATATATCATGTTAGGCGTATTGGTTAATGATGATTGTCGCTTGATTATCATGTAAATGATATATCATGTTAGGCGTATTGGTTAATGATGATTGTCGCTTGATTATCATGTAAATGATATATCATGTTAGGCGTATTGGTTAATGATGATTGTCGCTTGATTATCATGTAAATGATATATCATGTTAGGCGTATTGGTTAATGATGATTGTCGCTTTGATTATCATGTTAATGATAAATCATGTTAGGCGTATTGGTTAATGATGATTGTCGCTTTGATTATCATGTAAATGATAAATCATGTTAGGCGTATTGGTTAATGATGATTGTCGCTTTGATTATCATGTAAATGATATATCATGTTAGGCGTATTGGTTAATGATGATTGTCGCTTTGATTATCATGTTAATGATAAATCATGTTAGGCGTATTGGTTAACGTTTAATGGTGTATTGTATAATGATATTGATATTGAAACGTTGATTGTATTGAACTGTGCTAATGTGAAACCTTTTAGGGTTTTCTTTGGACATGATTAGGTATCCTAATCCTCGCTTATTGTTAACGGTTGTTATCCCGACACGGTTATTCCTTGTTACTTGTCCCTACGAACTCACCAACTTTATGTTGACGCTCTTTAGTACACTTTTCAGGTAATCAAGTTAATCAGAGACAAAATGGATGATTTCATGCTTACTTGCTAGGATTGGACTAGCTTTGGACTTTCTGGATCCATGATCCTTACTTCCCTTTTATGGGTTACTTTTAGGATCAACTACTATCGATTGAATTGCCTTTTATTATTGATTGAACATGTATTTCGATGAATGTTGATGATTGTATACGTTTGTACAAGTTTAAGGATTGTTTCAATCCTATGTTTTCATATAGTTTGACTCTACATAATTTCCATGTCGTGATGTGCTTTTCTAAGTGATACCCCATGATTCCGCCATGTTGGGGTGTTACAGAATGGTATCAGAGTCGTGGTTGTAGAGAATTAGGTGGATTGACCTAGTCTATAGCCATTGCACCCACATTTCATATTAGAATGCATGATAGGAAATTTTGTGTGCAACGTGAACTGTATGATGCATAAAAATGGTTTAAATGGAGTTCGTAGGTTACTTATGATTTGATGACTTGATTGTTATATGACAACTTGATGGACGTATATGATAGTGTCGGGATACACCGTGAATTGTGGAATTATTGTGATAAACGTTGATGTGTGTGGAATCTTGGATGCATTTATTATTTGTCCCCCAGCAAAATGAAATGATGGCATTAATGGAGTATAACATTCGATAACCCTAGAGGCGCCTGATCAACAAATCTATGGTTATCCTATGTCATATAAAGTTAATGATCTCATGGATTGCGCCTCGTGGATAAAGTATAGTAGCTAACCCGGTATGTTTAATGAGTGTTGGTTAGGTGGAGGGTTAGCCATGGTACACCCTGTATACATACCCGGTCAACACTTAGAGAACATATCGGAACCGAGTTTTGGACATCCATTCTATATATTAACGGTGTGGAGGGTTAGCCGATGGTACACCCTGTATACAAACACTTTTAATGTGTCGAATGTTGAAGTTAAAATTCGGACTATGCTTTACCCACCTTGTTATGACTTGACCCCTTTTATTTATATAGTGTTGAATGTTTCGTGATTGTAAATTATATGAATAATGATAAGTTATTATGAATTTGACATGATGGCATGATAGCTAAGACATTAGTACATTTGCCTTAGTATTATGATATGAATAATGTATTGAGAACTTGAACCTTGAATGATATGTTATGAACTTGAATTTGAACAGTATGTCATAAATTTGAACTGAAACGATATATTGTGAACAAGAGCTTGACTGATGCGATATGAGTTGGAACTTGTTAAAATTAGTGTGGAATTGAAATCTATGTTAATTGAAATAGTAGTACAGGTATAGGGGATTTTGGATGAGTTGGTAATGTGATGGGCTGGCCAATGGTATGTCTTATATTATAAGCATTACCGGATGGCCCATGTCTAAGCTATATTACTTATAATTGTCTACAATTATCAGTCATTGTTGGAATAACAGTATGAGAATAAGATCTAGAATACATGCTTATTAAGGTCTTAGATACTTATAATCTATAATTGTAGACCAAAGAATTATTATGAACTATAGACTAAGTTCAAATTTATAGCTATGATTGATTGATAGGATGAGACAAGAATTTTTTTTAAAACTATGGTAGTTAAATGAGTAAAATACTATGAAATGGTTATGTGATCTAGTGCGAACGAATGATTGGAAATACTATTAATATGAATATTGAGATTAATTTAGTAATAATTAGCTTGTGTTCAAGGAGATGGCTAGAACAAGAACAAACATAATGGTCATGAGAAGTTAAGCAATTAAATGATTATATGAGTTCTTCTGTATAGATGATATCAGTAGAGTAAAGTCCCTCAGATTTCATTGTTAGTAGACTTTATACTTTGGAGTAAAATATATTATTTCACTACGATGTCTGCTTATATAACGTAAGCAATGATGTCAGAGAACAATAATTTTCAAAATGGCCGACAAAGAATAACTTCTCGCCAATAAAGCCAATTATTTAGCATTATTATATTTAAATCTAGAATTGAATGAGATAAAGTTGAATAACTTTATCAGAATAATTTAATGAAACCAATAATAGGGTAGACTATGAACAGAAGTAGAGCGGGTAATTGGAATGCGAGAACTTTGGTATGAATATATATTGCACAATCTATATATATGACAACATAATTATTGGAGATATACAAAACACACATAATTACAAGTATAAATACTTGCGAAAATATGTATATAACAATTCGAACAACTAAGCTTGTTAACATTTATTAAACAAACAAAATATATAAATTAGTATATATATGTATATAAATTGTCTATACTCAATTAAATTGCAAATTTTGTACCTATCTTGTACAATAAATGCGATTAGAACTTTTAACTGGGGAATAGTTTGAGTAAGAGTCATGAGAGAATCGTTGTGCATATGGAAAAATTGTTATAATTTATAAAATTGAATAGATTATAAACTTGAACAAAAGTAGGAATTTTATTTGATCGAACATAGCAAGCCACTATTACAAACATTAATAATACATACGCTCTCAACTGGAACATACACTCAATTAAGTGGCTCGGTGTGGCTTGGCTAACTCTTGCTCAATCTGCCTTAAGAAGTTGGTATTACTGGGATCCTTGGAACAAATCTTCCAAATGTTTGTTAAGAAATGAGTGGGAGCCTTATCGATCTCGCTTAAACGAAAGAACTTCTCATCCCCATCCTCTGAAGTGTAGAAGATCCCAGCAGGCCTACTTAAGACCCTTCCTTCCACAAACACTATGCCCTTTGGAAGCTGAAGATTTAACAAGGCATCATCGTCAGCTGGTGGAAGCATATCGGGAGCGGATGATGAGGCGCCAACAGTTCTTAGTCTTTTCATGGGTCTTTGAGAAAGTAGAGGAGTGCTACTTTCGCCGCCTCTAAGAGTAGTGTCTTCTTCTCCCATAGTTTCCTGTAGATACTTCCTTAGACTTACTTCACCTTTAGCCATTTTGGCATACCACTCAGCTTCTCTTTTACTAGCAAGTTCTAATATGTTGACATGTTGACTTGCTGGTGTTTGCACCTCAAAACCTGTTTCTCCTGCTTCTGCAAGCAGTAGTTCTTTAGCTAACTTCAGAGAAGCCTCTTCCTCTATCGCTTGTATTTTCTGACGTTCTATAATCTCTTTGAGGATCACGTCTTGAGAACTACTTTGGAGTGTTTCAAAATTTTCATGAAATATAATAGGAAAAGGTGATGACATAGGTCTCTTTCCCTTGAAAACAGTTGGGCCAACTGTTGCTTCAACTTCTTCAGATTGTGAGAAATCAGCAAGTTGATACAACAACCCTTTAATTTCTCTAATTTCTGCTTCAAGTTTTGTTTGTTTATCGATAGATTTTCTCAATAGTGCTCTATCAGCTGCTAGGAGAAAAGGAGTGCTATAGTGTATTTGGTCAATTTGGGAAGTAAGAGACTTAAACGAGGTAGTTTGTTCAGTAGCAAGTGATACTATAGTACTGTTAAGTTGTTCAACTTGCGTTGACAAAAGCTCGATTGAATGTTCAAGTGCAATAAATGTGTGAGTGGCCATGGCTTAGTTGAGAAAAAAAAAAAAAAAAAAAAAAAAAAAAAAAAAAAAAAAAAAAAAAAAAAAAAAAAAAAAAAAAAAAAAAAAAAAAAAAAAAAAAAAAAAAAAAAAAAAAAAAAAAAAAAAAAAAAAAAAAAAAAAAAAAAAAAAAAAAAAAAAAAAAAAAAAAAAAAAAAAAAAAAAAAAAAAAAAAAAAAAAAAAAAAAAAAAAAAAAAAAAAAAAAAAAAAAAAAAAAAAAAAAAAAAAAAAAAAAAAAAAAAAAAAAAAAAAAAAAAAAAAAAAAAAAAAAAAAAAAAAAAAAAAAAAAAAAAAAAAAAAAAAAAAAAAAAAAAAAAAAAAAAAAAAAAAAAAAAAAAAAAAAAAAAAAAAAAAAAAAAAAAAAAAAAAAAAAAAAAAAAAAAAAAAAAAAAAAAAAAAAAAAAAAAAAAAAAAAAAAAAAAAAAAAAAAAAAAAAAAAAAAAAAAAAAAAAAAAAAAAAAAAAAAAAAAAAAAAAAAAAAAAAAAAAAAAAAAAAAAAAAAAAAAAAAAAAAAAAAAAAAAAAAAAAAAAAAAAAAAAAAAAAAAAAAAAAAAAAAAAAAAAAAAAAAAAAAAAAAAAAAAAAAAAAAAAAAAAAAAAAAAAAAAAAAAAAAAAAAAAAAAAAAAAAAAAAAAAAAAAAAAAAAAAAAAAAAAAAAAAAAAAAAAAAAAAAAAAAAAAAAAAAAAAAAAAAAAAAAAAAAAAAAAAAAAAAAAAAAAAAAAAAAAAAAAAAAAAAAAAAAAAAAAAAAAAAAAAAAAAAAAAAAAAAAAAAAAAAAAAAAAAAAAAAAAAAAAAAAAAAAAAAAAAAAAAAAAAAAAAAAAAAAAAAAAAAAAAAAAAAAAAAAAAAAAAAAAAAAAAAAAAAAAAAAAAAAAAAAAAAAAAAAAAAAAAAAAAAAAAAAAAAAAAAAAAAAAAAAAAAAAAAAAAAAAAAAAAAAAAAAAAAAAAAAAAAAAAAAAAAAAAAAAAAAAAAAAAAAAAAAAAAAAAAAAAAAAAAAAAAAAAAAAAAAAAAAAAAAAAAAAAAAAAAAAAAAAAAAAAAAAAAAAAAAAAAAAAAAAAAAAAAAAAAAAAAAAAAAAAAAAAAAAAAAAAAAAAAAAAAAAAAAAAAAAAAAAAAAAAAAAAAAAAAAAAAAAAAAAAAAAAAAAAAAAAAAAAAAAAAAAAAAAAAAAAAAAAAAAAAAAAAAAAAAAAAAAAAAAAAAAAAAAAAAAAAAAAAAAAAAAAAAAAAAAAAAAAAAAAAAAAAAAAAAAAAAAAAAAAAAAAAAAAAAAAAAAAAAAAAAAAAAAAAAAAAAAAAAAAAAAAAAAAAAAAAAAAAAAAAAAAAAAAAAAAAAAAAAAAAAAAAAAAAAAAAAAAAAAAAAAAAAAAAAAAAAAAAAAAAAAAAAAAAAAAAAAAAAAAAAAAAAAAAAAAAAAAAAAAAAAAAAAAAAAAAAAAAAAAAAAAAAAAAAAAAAAAAAAAAAAAAAAAAAAAAAAAAAAAAAAAAAAAAAAAAAAAAAAAAAAAAAAAAAAAAAAAAAAAAAAAAAAAAAAAAAAAAAAAAAAAAAAAAAAAAAAAAAAAAAAAAAAAAAAAAAAAAAAAAAAAAAAAAAAAAAAAAAAAAAAAAAAAAAAAAAAAAAAAAAAAAAAAAAAAAAAAAAAAAAAAAAAAAAAGGTTAAATATGATGGGCGATCAACGATTAAAATAGACAAATGAACTTGGTATAAAAAAAAATAAAAAAAAAATCTATCAAGACAAATATGGGAAATTCTTTTAACTGGGGAATTTCCCTAATCGACAACAATCCCCAAAAGAGAGCGAAGAAAGTTGTATTTCATTATTCGTACAATACAAGTGAAACTTGTTACATTATTTAAGCGGAAATACAACAATTAGGGATACAACATATTTAAAAACCATACAAAGAAACCCACGTGGCTACAAATAGTAAGGGAACCACGCCAAGAACGAATGCTACTAACCACGGATAAGCCTCATCCAATGGTAGTTGAGCCATAGTAATTAACCACGCTATGATAATAATGTAAATCATGATTAGGAAAGGACTCAACATTTTTGATATAACGTTTCAGGTTTTAGTTAGATTCTGAAGAAAGGAAAATGTTAAGCTGATATGGTATGGAGAAAAGTGTGCTATGGTGTTATTATATAGTTTAAAAATGTGTCGTTTCTAACGGACAAATATGGAAAGAGAAATGAATTTGAATTCTGCATAGCGCCCTAGTCAGACTTACCTGTGTCTAGACGAATCGGTTATGCTATACTATAAGTGTATAAGTGGTCTATACTATATGAGTATAAGTATATATTTTTAAATTACTCGATACGGTCTAGATTTCGAGGTCGAAATCCTTTTAACTGGGGAATAATGTAACAATTGTCATTTTTGGCCCACTAATTGTTGGAAATAATGAAAACAAACTTTTTGAATTTATATTGCCGATATGATTTTGTTCACATTCTGTTCATATTATTGATCCGAATGAAATATGAGGTTGGATTCCATGTCCTGTGATTGGGCTACTGTGATTAGACATTATTTGGAGGAAACGTATATAAGAAGCTTTAGTATAATGTACAGTTTCAGACAGTGTCGGTGGATAAATAATAATGGTACAAATAAGACAAAGGCCGACACAATTATATGAAAAGTATGAATACCCGTGAATTTATCACAGACCATGTTTGGTTCATTAGCTGAATAATGCTACTAGTGGACACCCGACATAACGTTATGTAAAGAAATAATACCCGTGATCCCTTTTGTTTGTTTACTTGACTATGAATCAACAATACATCTTACTTTATAAATCTGATAAAAGATAACTAATGAAGGATATAAATACCCCACGGTTTCATCACCACTACAACCATCACCTTTTGATTTTACCATCTTGATATATATATACATACACGTAGAGATATAGATACCCCACGGTTTCATCACCACTACAACCATCACCTTTTGATTTTTCCATCTATATATATATACATACACGTAGAGATATAGATACCCCACGGTTTCATCACCACTACAACCATCACCTTTTGATTTTTCCATCTATATATATATACATACACGTAGAGATATAGATACCCCACGGTTTCATCACCACTACAACCATCACCTTTTGATTTTTCCATCTATATATATATACATACACGTAGAGATATAGATACCCCACGGTTTCATCACCACTACAACCATCACCTTTTGATTTTTCCATCTATATATATATACATACACGTAGAGATATAGATACCCCACGGTTTCATCACCACTACAACCATCACCTTTTGATTTTTCCATCTATATATATATACATACACGTAGAGATATAGATACCCCACGGTTTCATCACCACTACAACCATCACCTTTTGATTTTTCCATCTATATATATATACATACACGTAGAGATATAGATACCCCACGGTTTCATCACCACTACAACCATCACCTTTTGATTTTTCCATCTATATATATATACATACACGTAGAGATATAGATACCCCACGGTTTCATCACCACTACAACCATCACCTTTTGATTTTTCCATCTATATATATATACATATATGTAGAGATATAGATACCCCACGGTTTCATCACCACTACAACCATCACCTTTTGATACCATCTTGATATATATATACATACACGTAGAGATATAGATACCCCACGGTTTCATCACCACTACAACCATCACCTTTTGATTTTTCCATCTATATATATATACATACACGTAGAGATATAGATACCCCACGGTTTCATCACCACTACAACCATCACCTTTTGATTTTTCCATCTATATATATATACATACACGTAGAGATATAGATACCCCACGGTTTCATCACCACTACAACCATCACCTTTTGATTTTTCCATCTATATATATATACATACACGTAGAGATATAGATACCCCACGGTTTCATCACCACTACAACCATCACCTTTTGATTTTTCCATCTATATATATATACATACACGTAGAGATATAGATACCCCACGGTTTCATCACCACTACAACCATCACCTTTTGATTTTTCCATCTATATATATATACATATATTGATTAGATATAGATGATGATATACATATATAGATATAGATATTATATTATAGATGATATATATGTATCATCTTCCACGACCACCTCTCCCTCTAATCCTCTCGGCTTCAACCTTCAAAAACACCACCGGCCTTCACCCTTTAACATCACCGCCAGCACCATCTTGATATATATATACATACACGTAGAGATATAGATACCCCACGGTTTCATCACCACTACAACCATCACCTTTTGATTTTTCCATCTATATATATATACATATATTGATTAGATATAGATGATGATATACATATATGATAACCATCTTTCTCGGCTCACACACACATACAAATACATATATACATACCGAGTTACCACCGCTGTTTTGCTGCTACGGTTGTTGCTGTCGTTCACCAAGAAACCACCATCACTTCTGACTAGATACAAACCGCCGTAAACCACAACTGCTACTACTAAAGCTGCTCGACTACTGCCCAAAATTCTGCTTGCTGCTGGTTACCATCACCATCACTAAACCACTGCTGTTTTCGTTTGTTGCTGCTGTTCGAACCTTTTGACAACACCATCATCTTTGAACTCCTCCTGCTACTTGTTACTGCTGCTATTATTCGGAAATCACCACCACCTTTAGAATATCACCATTTCCGAACCATGCTACTATTCATCATCATCATCTTCACTCTACTGCTACTGTTCACCTTTCTTCCAGTCATCATCATCGACTTCATAACACTCAAGGAAGGTAGGAAAACATTGTTAATGCTTCTTAAACGAAACCCATTCGGTTTATGTCTCTAATTCGCACTCACTCACTTTCGCTCTTTCTTCCTTTCTACACAGTCGAGAACCACCATTCATCATAACCACTGGACGTTAATAACATCAAGGGAGTCACTCGAGTGCATGTAAGGTTTTCTTAGTATACTCATGCTCGGTTGTTTATAAACGAAATCTTAAAACGTTATTATAAATGAAAGTCGTGAAATCTCTACGAGCCACCACTTTTTTCCATCATCAATCACTTAGAAAACAAGTTATTTTATCACTTATAAGCTGCCCATAATGAATTTGAAACGAGAAATACAAAGTTGTAATCTGACCGTTAAGACCGTTAGATTTTCTGACAGTTTCAGTCCTAAACCGTTAGATTTTCTGACAGTTTCAGTCCTGAACCGTTAAACTATTTACAGTTTTAGTCCTTCATCCGTCAGTTGCTTACTAAACTGATGACTCTATTAAAATGGGTTATTCTATACAGTTTCCTTTACCGAAGACTAATACGTTTGGGCTATTCGGGTACATTTCAGACTGTTACATACCTCACACTGTTTGACAGACGTTTCAGGTGAGTTTCGTAAACCCTCCCTACTCAATTGAGATTCGGGCTGAAAAGTGTACATGTTTGTTGATTGATTGTTTGTTTAATGTATTGACTTGTTGCTCGGTTAACTTTGACTTCGTTATGAATACTTGTTGTGCTTTAGATAGTTGTACATACATGGAAGATAATTATACTTTTATGAATAGTAGATGTGGTGGGAAGGCTGCGGGTGACCCTATATATAAGCATCGATGATTCCTTTAAAGTAGAATTATAAGAAGTGTATGTGCATCGTATTTGTTGGTTGATTCACTTGTTATGATATGGACCGAGATGTTAATTGATTATTTGTTGATTGTTGATATGATTACTTGTGGTTTAATGTCGCTTTGATTATCATGTAAATGATATATCATGTTAGGCGTATTGGTTAATGATGATTGTCGCTTTGATTATCATGTTAATGATAAATCATGTTAGGCGTATTGGTTAACGTTTAATGGTGTATTGTATAATGATATTGATATTGAAACGTTAATGATGATTGTCGCTTTGATTATCATGTAAATGATATATCATGTTAGGCGTATTGGTTAATGATGATTGTCGCTTTGATTATCATGTTAATGATAAATCATGTTAGGCGTATTGGTTAACGTTTAATGGTGTATTGTATAATGATATTGATATTGAAACGTTGATTGTATTGAACTGTGCTAATGTGAAACCTTTTAGGGTTTTCTTTGGACATGATTAGGTATCCTAATCCTCGCTTATTGTTAACGGTTGTTATCCCGACACGGTTATTCCTTGTTACTTGTCCCTACGAACTCACCAACTTTATGTTGACGCTCTTTAGTACACTTTTCAGGTAATCAAGTTAATCAGAGACAAAATGGATGATTTCATGCTTACTTGCTAGGATTGGACTAGCTTTGGACTTTCTGGATCCATGATCCTTACTTCCCTTTTATGGGTTACTTTTAGGATCAACTACTATCGATTGAATTGTCTTTTATTATTGATTGAACATGTATTTCGATGAATGTTGATGATTGTATACGTTTGTACAAGTTTAAGGATTGTTTCAATCCTATGTTTTCATATAGTTTGACTCTACATAATTTCCATGTCGTGCTGTGCTTTTCTAAGTGATACCCCATGATTCCGCCATGTTGGGGTGTTACAGCAGCGTACTATGACTATGAGATATGGCAAATGGATGTCAAAACCGCTTTCTTAAATGGTTTTCTAGATGAGGAAGTCTATATGGTACAACCAGAAGGTTTTGTCGATCCAAAACATCCCGACAAGGTATGCAAACTTCAAAGGTCCATTTATGGATTGAAGCAAGCATCAAGGAGTTGGAATAAAAGGTTTGATGAGGAGATCAAAAAGTTTGGTTTTGCTCAAAATCCTGATGAGCCATGTGTATATCGCAAAGCTAGTGGGAGTAATGTTACTTTCCTTGTCTTGTATGTAGATGACATATTGATAATAGGAAATCACATTCCAATGTTGAAAGACGTTAAATCTTATCTTGGAAAGTGTTTTGCTATGAAAGACTTGGGTGAAGCGGCATTTATTCTTGGAATCAAGATCTATAGAGATAGAAGTAAACGGTTGATTGGATTAAGTCAAAGTGCTTATATAGATAAAATCTTGAAGAGATTCAAGATGGAGAATTCTAAGCGCGGGAATTTGCCGATGCAAGAAGGACTTAATTTATCTAGCAAGAACGGTGCTTCTACACCTGAAGAGGTGGAGCGTATGAAAAGAATTCCTTATGCTTCGGCTGTGGGATCTATCATGTATGCGGTAAGATGCACTAGACCTGATATTGCGTTCGCGCAAAATATAGTTAGCCGCTATCAGCAAAATCCTGGAGAGGATCATTGGACTGCTGTGAAGAACATTCTGAAGTACATGCGTACTACTAAAGAATTATTCTTGGTGTATGGAGGAAATCCCGATGCAGAGCTCAAAGTAACTGGATACTATGATGCTGGATTTCAGACTGATAAAGATGATACAAAATCTCAGTCAGGATATGTCTTCACTTTAAATGGAGGTGCAGTAGATTGGAAGAGCAAGAAACAATCTACAGTTGCTATGTTTGCTACAAAGTCTGAGTATATAGCTGCTTTGGATGCATCCATGGAAGCTGCCTGGATCAGAAAGTTTATTTCTAGGTTTGACGTGATGCCCTCAAATAACTCACCTATGGATCTGTACTGTGATAATTCGGGAGCAATTATCATTGCCAATGAACCTGGAGTTCAGAAAGGTGCCAGACATTACCAAAGAAGATATCACTATGTTCGTGAGCGAATCGAATCACGTGAAATCAATTTACTCAAAGTTCACACAGATTGTAACTTAGCAGATCCTTTTACAAAGGCTTTGTCAAAAGGAAAGCTCAATAAGCATGTCGAGGGCATAGGTCTTAGATTTTGCTAGTTATATCATGTAAATCTGTGATTGGTATTTGGATAATGGGATGTTAAACGATTGTTATTTTAATAAATGAATTATGATACTTGGTATGAATGTTTCATTTTATAATAATTGTGTCCTATATTTGCATGTTTAAATCCATGAATATTTTTTGATATATTCTAAACGTCCATTGTCGATTAACTATATGGGAATATAGTTAAACTAAGACAAATGTGAGAGATTGGTTGAAATATTAAGGGAATATTTGGAGATGGTCTGCCAAACTCACATGGTATTCAAAGAGGTGAATATCGGACTTACCCCACGTAACGAATTGTCATTTTATGGATCGGCGTCATTAAGTGAAATTCGTGAAATGGTTGCTTTATTTATCCTTAGACTTGAGATACAAGCAGGTTATGCATGTGTGGATTGCATTCTCTAGATATAGTTCTAACTGTCCTGAACAAGGTAGTAATAAAGGGCTATTTTCAGAAATGTAGTGAAACGACATGACTAACACGTGTAGTCAATATAGGATTTGTTCCTTCAATTTGCAACTGAAGTATGATACCATTTGGCGCCCTCATTGATTAATTAAGATGTTTGTATGCGCATACCCAAATGAACTCAAGAGGCGGTCTTGACTAATTTGGTAATCTTGATTAATTGTAGAAACGAGAAACATAATCGTTAAATTATGAATTGACATTGATCCATATTCATAATTAACAAGGGTATCTGAAACAAAGGGATATTAAAGACTAAATCATTTCAAAAGATAATTTAAGAAACTATCCTTAAATTTTTCCGGGAGCATTGGCGTGTTGCTAGACGCTAACCAATGTTATTGCCTTTATGATAACATGCTCAAGTGGGAGCTGTTGGTATGTGATCACGTTATAATAAACGCATGTCCGGAAATAATTTAAGCCTACGGGGTCACACGAAATGACACGGTAACTCTATATTATTAATTAGTATATTAAAGTAATATATTGATTAATTTGATCACGATATGATTAATAAACATTTTAAATGTTAAAATAAATAATGTTTATTAATTAAAAGAATTGATAGTTGGGTTTGGGCTAGGATTAAGGGAAGGGTGGGCCGAAAATTCTAAGGGGTTTTTTGGGCCCTAACTAAACTTGCCCATCAAGTTTAGTAACCCTAAACCTAAGCCTATAAATAGGAGATCAAAGTTAGGGGTTTAATATAAGTTTTCACAAGGTAAAACCCTAACTAAAAAATCTCTCTCTCTCTCCTCTTTTGTTCTATTCGGCCGAAGCAAAGAAAACCCCAAGGGGTTCGGGTTTTAGGGTTTCGGTTTCAAGGGTTTAAACAAAGGGTTGTTTGATCGTGATCGGGGTACTAGCATACGATATAAGAGGTGTCTAGTGTGCGATCGTAGAGGGTTTTACTTTAAACCCTATAATAATAATAATCTTATTATTATTTATTTTATTGGAAGCTTTGCATAAGGTACACGTTTCGATTCTCTCTTTGTTAATTAATGTGATTACATATTCGATTTTTCCGTTGCGCTTATGTGAATATTTATATGATTTATGTTCGCATATTTTAACAAATATATGGGTCGTTGTATATAGGGGGGCGGGCCTTGGCCAACCTCACCCCCAATATACCTCCGTCACTGTATGGATGTATTGAGTTTTAAATATACTTTCCATTAATATAATTTTCATCAAGTACTATGTTACACAAACAAAGATATTTATGATCTAAGTTGAAAGGAAAAAAATTTGACAAGTCAAAATTGGATATTTAATATTAGACGGGAAGAGTAAAAGACAAACTTTTAAAATACTAATGTCTACCCGACAAACTTATAAAATACTAATGTCTACCGGTAGTAAGAGCATCTCTAATTGTGAAGTCATTTGCTAAAAGCTTTTTTTAAGAAGCTATCCATAATTTTTAATAGCAAAACAAAGATGGAAAAATGTGTTAAATTCTTTCAATAACTTGAAGAACATTAACCTATTCATAAAAAGTTTTTTATTCTAATAAGATTGAAAAGGCTTATGCAAAAGCTTTTTTAATGACTAAAAAGCTTTACAAAAAAATTAGTAAAAAACTCCATTAAATATGCCTTAATTTACAATAATAATAACTATAAAAATAAACAGTATACGAGTAGTATTTTAACATAATACAAAAGAGCCGTTGTGTGCTCTATTGTTAAATACTTTAACTTTTGCATACAGTATAATAATAACGTTTATCAATCATCAAAAGTTAGTAATTACTAATGAT
>CM067169.1:118152941-118290451 GCA_034093135.1 Erigeron breviscapus | reverse complement strand
AAGCATCGATGATTCCTTTAAAGTAGAATTATAAGAAGTGTATGTGCATCGTATTTGTTGGTTGATTCACTTGTTATGATATGGACCGAGATGTTAATTGATTATTTGTTGATTGTTGATATGATTACTTGTGGTTTAATGTCGCTTTGATTATCATGTAAATGATATATCATGTTAGGCGTATTGGTTAATGATGATTGTCGCTTTGATTATCATGTTAATGATAAATCATGTTAGGCGTATTGGTTAACGTTTAATGGTGTATTGTATAATGATATTGATATTGAAACGTTAATGATGATTGTCGCTTTGATTATCATGTAAATGATATATCATGTTAGGCGTATTGGTTAATGATGATTGTCGCTTTGATTATCATGTAAATGATATATCATGTTAGGCGTATTGGTTAACGTTTAATGGTGTATTGTATAATGATATTGATATTGAAACGTTGATTGTATTGAACTGTGCTAATGTGAAACCTTTTAGGGTTTTCTTTGGACATGATTAGGTATCTAATCCTCACTTATTGTTAACGGTTGTTCCGACACGGTTATTCATTGTTACTTGTCCCTACGAACTCACCAACTTTATGTTGACGCTCTTTAGTACACTTTTCAGGTAATCAAGTTAATCAGAGACAAAATGGATGATTGCATGCTTACTTGCTAGGATTGGACTAGCTTGGACTTTCTGGATCCATGATCCTTACTTCCCTTTTATGGGTTACTTTTAGGATCAACTACTATCGATTGAATTGTCTTTTATTATTGATTGAACATGTATTTCGATGAATGTTGATGATTGTATACGTTTGTACAAGTTTAAGGATTGTTTCAATCCTATGTTTTCATATAGTTTGACTCTACATAATTTCCATGTCGTGCTGTGCTTTTCTAAGTGATACCCCATGATTCCGCCATGTTGGGGTGTTACACAGCGTACTATGACTATGAGATATGGCAAATGGATGTCAAAACCGCTTTCTTAAATGGTTTTCTAGATGAGGAAGTCTATATGGTACAACCAGAAGGTTTTGTCGATCCAAAACATCCCGACAAGGTATGCAAACTTCAAAGGTCCATTTATGGACTAAAGCAAGCATCAAGAAGTTGGAATAAAAGGTTTGATGAGGAAATCAAAAAGTTTGGTTTTGCTCAAAATCCTGATGAGCCATGTGTATATCGCAAAGCTAGTGGGAGTAATGTTACTTTCCTTGTCTTGTATGTAGATGACATATTGATAATAGGAAATCACATTCCAATGTTGAAAGACGTTAAATCTTATTTTGGAAAGTGTTTTGCTATGAAAGACTTGGGTGAAGCGGCATTTATTCTTGGAATCAAGATCTATAGAGATAGAAGTAAACGGTTGATTGGATTAAGTCAAAGTGCTTATATAGATAAAATCTTGAAGAGATTCAAGATGGAGAATTCTAAGCGCGGGAATTTGCCGATGCAAGAAGGACTTAATTTATCTAGCAAGAACGGTGCTTCTACACCTGAAGAGGTGGAGCGTATGAAAAGAATTCCTTATGCTTCGGCTGTGGGATCTATCATGTATGCGGTAAGATGCACTAGACCTGATATTGCGTTCGCGCAAAATATAGTTAG
The DNA here is from genome assembly GCA_034093135.1 of Erigeron breviscapus. Lineage (NCBI taxonomy): Eukaryota > Viridiplantae > Streptophyta > Magnoliopsida > Asterales > Asteraceae > Erigeron > Erigeron breviscapus. Next base: position 118,288,835 of record CM067169.1, on the reverse strand, counting down.
CCGCTATCAGCAAAATCCTGGAGAGGATCATTGGACTGCTGTGAAGAACATTCTGAAGTACATGCGTACTACTAAAGAATTATTCTTGGTGTATGGAGGAAATCCCGATGCAGAGCTCAAAGTAACTGGATACTATGATGCTGGATTTCAGACTGATAAAGATGATACAAAATCTCAGTCAGGATATGTCTTCACTTTAAATGGAGGTGCAGTAGATTGGAAGAGCAAGAAACAATCTACAGTTGCTATGTTTGCTACAAAGTCTGAGTATATAGCTGCTTTGGATGCATCCATGGAAGCTGCCTGGATCAGAAAGTTTATTTCTAGGTTTGACGTGATGCCCTCAAATAACTCACCTATGGATCTGTACTGTGATAATTCGGGAGCAATTATCATTGCCAATGAACCTGGAGTTCAGAAAGGTGCCAGACATTACCAAAGAAGATATCACTATGTTCGTGAGCGAATCGAATCACGTGAAATCAATTTACTCAAAGTTCACACAGATTGTAACTTAGCAGATCCTTTTACAAAGGCTTTGTCAAAAGGAAAGCTCAATAAGCATGTCGAGGGCATAGGTCTTAGATTTTGCTAGTTATATCATGTAAATCTGTGATTGGTATTTGGATAATGGGATGTTAAACGATTGTTATTTTAATAAATGAATTATGATACTTGGTATGAATGTTTCATTTTATAATAATTGTGTCCTATATTTGCATGTTTAAATCCATGAATATTTTTTGATATATTCTAAACGTCCATTGTCGATTAACTATATGGGAATATAGTTAAACTAAGACAAATGTGAGAGATTGGTTGAAATATTTAAGGGAATATTTGGAGATGGTCTGCCAAACTCACATGGTATTCAAGGAGGTGAATATCGGACTTACCCCACGTAACGAATTGTCATTTTATGGATCGGCGTCATTAAGTGAAATTCGTGAAATGGTTGCTTTATTTATCCTTAGACTTGAGATACAAGCAGGTTATGCATGCGTGGATTGCATTTTCTAGATATAGTTCTAACTGTCCTGAACAAGGTAGTAATAAAGGGCTATTTTCAGAAATGTAGTGAAACGACATGACTAACACGTGTAGTCAATATAGGATTTGTTCCTTCAATTTGCAACTGAAGTATGATACCATTTGGCGCCCTCATTGATTAATTAAGATGTTTGTATGCGCATACCCAAATGAACTCAAGAGGCGGTCTTGACTAATTTGGTAATCTTGATTAATTGTAGAAATGAGAAACATAATCGTTAAATTATGAAATGACATTGATCCATATTCATAATTAACAAGGGTATCTGAAACAAAGGGATATTAAAGACTAAATCATTTCAAAAGATAATTTAAGAAACTATCCTTAAATTTTTCCGGGAGCATTGGCGTGTTGCTAGACGCTAACCAATGTTATTGCCTTTATGATAACATGCTCAAGTGGGAGCTGTTGGTATGTGATCACGTTATAATAAACGCATGTCCGGAAGTAATTTAAGCCTACGGGGTCACACGAAATGACACGGTAACTCTATATTATTAATTAGTATATTAAAGTAATATATTGATTAATTTGATCACGATATGATTAATAAACATTTTAAATGTTAAAATAAATAATGTTTATTAATTAAAAGAATTGATAGTTGGGTTTGGGCTAGGATTAAGGGAAGGGTGGGCCGAAAATTCTAAGGGGTTTTTTGGGCCCTAACTAAACTTGCCCATCAAGTTTAGTAACCCTAAACCTAAGCCTATAAATAGGAGATCAAAGTTAGGGGTTTAATATAAGTTTTCACAAGGTAAAACCCTAACTAAAAAATCTCTCTCTCTCTCCTCTTTTGTTCTATTCGGCCGAAGCAAAGAAAACCCCAAGGGGTTCGGGTTTTAGGGTTTCGGTTTCAAGGGTTTAAACAAAGGGTTGTTTGATCGTGATCGGGGTACTAGCATACGATATAAGAGGTGTCTAGTGTGCGATCGTAGAGGGGTTTTACTTTAAACCCTATAATAATAATAATCTTATTATTATTTATTTTATTGGAAGCTTTGCATAAGGTACACGTTTCGATTCTCTCTTTGTTAATTAATGTGATTACATATTCGATTTTTCCGTTGCGCTTATGTGAATATTTATATGATTTATGTTCGCATATTTTAACAAATATATGGGTCGTTGTATATAGGGGGGCGGGCCTTGGCCAACCTCACCCCCAATATACCTCCGTCACTGTATGGATGTATTGAGTTTTAAATATACTTTCCATTAATATAATTTTCATCAAGTACTATGTTACACAAACAAAGATATTTATGATCTAAGTTGAAAGGAAAAAAATTTGACAAGTCAAAATTGGATATTTAATATTAGACGGGAAGAGTAAAAGACAAACTTTTAAAATACTAATGTCTACCCGACAAACTTTTAAAATACTAATGTCTACCCGACAAACTTTTAAAATACTAATGTCTACCGGTAGTAAGAGCATCTCTAATTGTGAAGTCATTTGCTAAAAGCTTTTTTTAAGAAGCTATCCATAATTTTTAATAGCAAAACAAAGATGGAAAAATGTGTTAAATTCTTTCAATAACTTGAAGAACATTAACCTATTCATAAAAAGTTTTTTATTCTAATAAGATTGAAAAGGCTTATGCAAAAGCTTTTTTAATGACTAAAAAGCTTTACAAAAAAATTAGTAAAAAACTCCATTAAATATGCCTTAATTTACAATAATAATAACTATAAAAATAAACAGTATACGAGTAGTATTTTAACATAATACAAAAGAGCCGTTGTGTGCTCTATTGTTAAATACTTTAACTTTTGCATACAGTATAATAATAACGTTTATCAATCATCAAAAGTTAGTAATTACTAATGATTGAATATTTTAATCCTTTTCTGCCAAAAAGTTACTAACCATGTTTACGTTGATGTTGATTGTACGTTGATGTTGATCTTCATATTATATTACTCCCTACGTCCCATTAGAAGTGTCCAACTTTAAATATTCAAAGTCTATATTTTTAAACTTTGACTTTAAATATATTTTGTTGTGTTATATAAAACTTGATAAAAGTTATATCATTAAAAAAACACGTCTAAAACACAATCAATTCATATAACTTTCATCAAAAATTATCTAACACAAATAAAATTATTTAAGGTCAAAGTTACAATTGTTAGACTTTGAAAATTCAAAACATGACACTTCTAATGAGACAGAAGGACTAGTAATTTAGTATTACCACCTACTCTTTGTTTTCTTTTGAGTTCTTAAAAAGGACCTGTAACACCCCATATTTTATAAAGTAAAGTAAATGAATTATTATTATAGTTTTACCATTAAAATGATTTCCTAGTATTTTATTTTAAGATACGGGGTTAAATTAGTTGGAACTTTAGTGGATAGCGGGTATTATACCCATTAAAAATCAAAAGGGGCGTGGCATCATGAGGAGATGCCAGCCATCTTTCTTTCCTTTTCTAGTTATCTACACTTCTTCAAGAATCCATCTCCATTTCCTCTCAATTTTCTTCTTCTCAATTCCTTCTTTGATAAATGAAATTCTATTCCCATCTAAATCAAAGAGTTTTTTTCAAGATATAAAATAACAATAATAACATTTCATCAATTGTTCTAGCAAGAAATTCTTGGATGGTGGTATATGTGTGTATGCCGAAAATTAGAAGAAAGGAAGAACCAAGTTTGTTGTTGCATGTTTCCTATCTAGTGGAATCTCTCATAAATTGAAGGTATTTCGTTCATTTCTAATTAATTAATTTGATATTTAGAATTAGGGTTCTTACAAACCCAATTTGGGGTTTTTTAGTAAAATGGGTTATTTGAATTAGTTTCAAAGTAGGTTCTTAATAGAGTTGGAAATTTGGGGGTTTTCATATAAATGAACTATTTTGATTTAATTCAAGTTAGGGTTCATGGAAGATTAATTAAATTAGAGAAATTTGGGAGAAATGGGTATGTGTCATTGGAACCCTAGTGTTTTGTCCAACTTAGGTCCATGCATGATTTTTGGGATTTCTCATTTGTTCATTTTATATCTTTGTTGTTATTGAGTTGGATAATTGAAGTTGATGACAATGTTGTAGTTACTTTCATAGTCAAAGAATGAAAATGGTAATTTTAATGATTGTAAGTCCCAACTCAATAGATGGTACTACCTGAAGACACCTCTATGTCGATGGTGGAGTTACTTTGCAATATAAGCACTGAACTGGAGACGACCAGTTACAGGAGTATATACCAAGTTCTAGATAGATTACTTATTTAAGTGACAATAAGTAAAGAACAATGCAATAATTCAAAATACTTGTAAAGTAAATTGGTGAGACAATATGTAATTTTCAAGTGTAATTTATTTATTAACTTTAAATAAATTACAAGGTTGTTGCGGAACCAAGATAATACAAGTATGTAAATATCCTAACAACCTATGAACTACAATTGATCTACACTTGGAATTTCTCTAAACAATCGAAACACTTAAAGTTGTGAAATGTTCCTTTTTACGATTGAGAGAATATTGCACAAGTTCACCAAGAATATTGCAGGTTTGCAAAGTGTGTGACTTCTCAAAAAGTATTATTCTTGGTTGTGCAATGACTTGTATTTATAGGCAAAGTTAACATTGGGATGTTAACTTTGGCCGTACAAATATGGTTGAGAGCATTTAAGGAATAACATTTAATCCTTAAAATGCAGTGTAAAGTTGCAGTATAAAGCAACTTTATTCAACCAGCTTTATGTACCTTTTTGTATTTAAATAATAAGATAAATCTTATTATCCGGATAAAAGCACATAAAGCATAAAAGTCAATTCCTCGTAATCAATGTAAAGCTTTGTAAGAGCTTTCCACTGACGGTCTCCAGTTTGTAACTGACTAGAATGTCAACTGGGCTTCGCTGCCATTGTCATTCTCTATCTTCCACTTGTTGTCTTCGACTCCAACTGGAAGGATTCTTCAACTGGTCAGTTCTCAACTGGAGGAAGTCTTCAGTTGCGTTGACTGTACGATGCAACTGGACTTCAATATATTTCTGGACAAATCTTCTTGGTCTCCAGGTGCAACTGGAGACTGGCCAGTTTCACTGAAACTGGTCCTAACAAATTCCCCTATTTGTCCTGAAATATTAGCAAGTCTTTTTTCAGTTCTTGTATCTGTACAAGTGTGAACTGGAGAGACTTGTTCGATTAAATCTATCTAAGTTTTCCAAGGCATTTTTATAGATCAATAAATGCCTTGGGTTTTTCTTTTTAAGTTTGTTAGATCTAATCTATTATCTACCTTGTGGTTACAAACTGGTAACTTCATTTATACAAGGAAATGAAATTTACACAAGTTACAGAATGTAAATAAAATTACAAGTAGATAAACTGAAAAGAGAACTTAATTAGATGGCCCTTCGCCAGTTCGTCTTCTCTTGGTCACTGAAGAGATAGGCTGAGAGTCTTCAGGATCAATATTCAACTTTAGCTCCAGATTTTCTTTGTGTTGAATCTTGCCCTTCAAGAAGTTTACCCATGCTTTCTCAAACCTATTCCTTTGTGCCTTGGCCTCCAAAAAGTTTACCATCTCAACCCATTCCGAGAACCCATATTGCATTGCACCAGGATTGTCAGTTTTAACCAGTGGCCCTCTGGTATAACTGACCTCAACGTGAAAGTACTTGGTGCCTGGATTAATTGTTACATTAACACCATTGATAGTCCCACTATGTCTTCTGGTTGCCATGATCTGGGAGTAATAGCTTCTTGCTTCATATTCATTGGATATTTTAATACTCCCAGCTCCAGCAGCCAGTACAGCAGACTTGATGTCATCATTCGATACCTCGCCAGTTGGTTCTACAAATGTGCTAAGATCAGCATCTCTGGTCAGTGGTCTTCTTGGTTGAGGGTTCCTCCTTGGTGGATTCAATACCCTTTTTACAACCTTCTTAACATTTTCAATTCTTTTCAAGATCCCACTGGCCCTGTTCTCCTTTGCCTTCTCCACTGATATATTCAAACTTCTGGCATCAAATTCAGCTTCTTCATCAGGATAGTGCCTGTCCAGTTCAATGTCAAGCATTTCTTTCAACATGCCCACTATCCTGTCATCATTTTTTACTCTGGCATACTCCTCCTTAGTGATTCCCAAAAGATGAGCATTACTAATATCAAGCAATTTAATCTGTGCAAGATGTGCTCTGGCTTCAGCTTGGTTTCTTTGTTTCATCTTCTTTCTTTCTTTAATTTCAATGCCAAGTCTAGCCAATCTTCTGCTATCACTTTCTGAAACTGGAGGAAGTACATCAGCATTGCCAGTTTCCAACATAGGTACATCAGTGGCCGGCTGGGCAGATACATCAGATGCCAAACCTTTTCCTTTATCCACAACATTCCCCCTAACACTTATATCACCAGTTTCACCAATTCTTTGCTCACCAGCTTCAGTACTGGCAGCCACAATCATTTCCCTACCTGTTTGAGTTCCAGATGGATTACTTTCAGTTTGAATGTGTGCAAGAACTGCACTTCTTTCCCCCTTGGCAGCATCTAGACCTGCCCTAATCACTTCCCATTCAGAATGGTGAGCTGGCAACCGGTCAAGAGGCTGCCATGATTGCATGTTCTTGCATTCTTTGAATATCGTGCACATCATCCTGAAAGATCTCCATAGGTGGTTGGTTTCTTTAGACTGGGTCAGAACATTAGCTGCAACTTGTTCCTGACCAGTTTTTAGTTCATTCAAAATCTTGGAATCTTCATCCAAACCAGAAACCACCTTATCCTTCACCTCTTCATCCTTTTTCTTCAAACTTTCTACTTCAGTTGTCAGTTTATCCAAAGACTGAGCATGAAGTGATACCTGGGTGTTCAAGTTATCAATGCTGCCCCTCAACTGGTTGATCTCATTTGTGAGTGGGGCCAGATCAACCTGAGGAGTGGCCAGCTTGGTGATCTCAGACATCACCTTTTCTATCAATTATTGTTCTCTAGCACCCAGCGTATCATCTATTTTCTGACCAACTGAAGTCATTAACTGCTGCCCAAGTTCAGTCACATTCAACCCAGGCTTGTCAACCAATTCTTTTACCTATTTTTCAATCTCCCTTAAATCCACTTCAGATGTTCTAACAGTGTTGCCCAGCAAGTTGGAGATTGAGGTTGTGACCTTGGACTGAGTGAGGTCAAAGGCTTCTTTTAAAGATGTTGCCAGATTGTTGCAGCCAGTGACCAACTCATTCAGCTTCTTCAACACCAAGTCTTCATTTGATGAAAACTTGTTAATCCCCAGATCAACCACTTTAATATTGTTTAAGTGATCCTTGTGGTATCTGGAGAAAGACTTGGTATTTTTGTCAAGTGTCTTTTGAATCTCCTCCACCCTGGTGAGAAGGTTTTGGAGATCGGCTTGAACAGAGACAACTTGACTGTCCAGTGATGGAGGAGAAGGTGTCACTGGACCAGCAGCAGTTTCTACTGGAGCAACTGGAGGAGGCAAACTTAGAGAAGTCTCCCCAGTTGACATCGCAGCAGTTGAAGAAATAGTAGGAGTGGTGGTAGAAGAAAGGACTGGAAATTCAATGTGTTGTTCATGCTGAGAATGCTCAGGTGTGAACAACGGCGGCGGTGGGGGTGGCATTTCTCGAAGGAGTGAGAATTGCCCAGATGGTGAAGGTGCCATACGTCTGTTTCCAGACATATAGTTATAAGTGGGAAAAGGAATATTTGTTGGCTCATTTACTTGGGATGGTGAAAGTGATATTGAAGCATCTGGAAGCGAGACTGGAGATGAAGGGTTTTGATCTGGTACAGCAGAATCAAAAATCTCCAAGTCTGAAGCAGTACCTTCAGAATCCGAAGATTCAATAAGGATTTCCTCGTCATTAACATTCATGTCAAGATCCATGAATGTAACTGAGGGCTGACCAGATGGGTCAGTCTCCAGATGACCTTCCCCAGTTTCCTGGTTGGGTGCATCTGTTGGAGGATCAGATACCGAGGTATCTTCACCAGGGATAGAGGTTATTGGGGTTGCTTCAGTTATAGTTGCTCTATCCTCAACCATAACATTAGACGAACTAGAGGGTCCCTCATTATTTTGAGGCCCGCCCGGTTGTCTTTCTGACTCACCTTCGATTGGTGCATCAGTTTTTGCGAATGCCAGCCGCATTCGATCTGGAATCTCGACCTCTCCAGCTTCAGATACTAGAGAGTCTAGATTCCTCAACAAATCTGGGACAGTATACGGTGAATCTGTGCTTAAGTATGCTTCACTGCCCAGAATTTGTAGAAAACAAAGAGAGAGAAACCTGGAGAAGGGGATACAAAGTCCCCTGGTGCCCTTCAATTTTTGTACCAGGCTTCTATACAGGATATCGGCAAAATCCACTCTCAATCCATTCCACAAGCAGTATGCCATCTCTGCCTGTGCGGAGTTAATCTGGTCAAGACCACCAGAACTCCCACCCATACTTTCCACAAGGTGGATGAAAAAATACCTCCATGAAGGTGTAAGGCCCTTCATGGTCATCACACCTTTTGTTTTCAACACCCCTTTCTCCAGGCACTCCTTATGTCCCATTTCAAGGAGGACCTGGCGAAAATTAACGTTTGGGGGGATGACAACTGGAGATTCACCCTCTCTCCAGTAGTTGAGGTGTAAGGCATCCCTCAACACGTCTGCTGATAAGGTACACTAGATTGTTCCACCTTTTAATGTGAAAGTGATGGAAGAACAATCAGAAGAAAGAGTAGCAGTGTACCAAAACTCACACAAGTAGTCGTGAAACATCTTGCGTGGGTTTAGAGAGAATGAGGGTCCAATTGGAGAATCCTTCAAAAAATTTTGAATTCTTCCAATAAGGGTATTGGACCCTTGAGTTCCTTGTAAACTCGCCATCGGATTATTCGGATTAAGTTTGATGAGCGAAGTGTTACCAGGAGCACCAGGTGCCTGTTTGACATCTGGTGAAGGAGCATATGGGATAGTTAAGAGATTTACATCTCTTGAACGGGATGATTTAGGTGCCATTTGAAATTGAAATTGAAATTTAGGAATTATTCTTGAATTTGGAAGAAAGGATGATTTAGGTGCCATTTGAAATTGAAATTGAAATTTAGGAATTAGGGTTCTTGATTTAAGAAGCAGAGAGAGAAATGAAGCAATTTTAGATGATTGAGAAGTAAATGAAAGAATGTAAAGGGAAGTAAATGTGATCGGAGTAAATAAGGGTATTTATAAGGAATTCAAGATCCCAATGAAATTCCAAAAATTATATTTTATTTAACAAAATCAATTTTGTAGATATTTTAACAAAATAAGTTTGAATTTTGAAATAAAAACATAATTAATTGTGTCAGCATTAAATGCTACGACGGCTTAACTTACTCACGCGCCCACTAACTTAATTTTCCCAATAAAAATAGTTGTCAAATACCAAAATGACTTTAAAACACGTCGGATGACGATATCAAGTGGTTTAAAGCACTCGAGTGTCATCACGTGTCACAAATATTGACCAAGTATCTCTAACGTTAAAAAAAATAAGACAAGACTGAATCTGGTCACTGGAGGATTAGTCCAGCGCCAGTTTCCAACTGGAGAGTTCTCCAGTTGCCATTTTCAAACAAAACGAGTTTTAGTCAGAAAATTATTTTGAGTCTTTCCCCCTAAAATGATGATGTAAGTCCCAACTTGATAGATGGTACTACTGAAGACACCTCAATGTCGATGGTGGAGTTACTTTGCAATATATGCACTGAACTGAGACGACCAGTTGCAGTGTGTATATACCAAGTTCTAGATAGATTACTTATTTAAATGACAATAAGTAAAGAACAATGTAATAATACAAATAACTTGTAAGATAACTTGATGAGACAATATGTATTTTTCAATGTGTAATTTATTTATTGATGTTAAATAAATTACAAGGTTGATGCGGAACCAAGATAATACAAGAATGTAAATATCCTAACAACCTATGAAATACAATTGATCTACACTCGGAATTTCTCAAGACAATCGAAACACTTAAAGTTGTGAAATGTTCCTTTTAGCGATTGAGAGAATATTGCACAAGTTCACCAAGAATATTGCAGGTTTGCAAAGTGAATTCTATCGAAGTGTATTCGAAGAAGTTATATTCTTGGTTGTGCAATGACTTGTATTTATAGGCAAAGTTAACATTGGGATGTTAACTTTGGCCGTACAAATGTGGTTGAGAGCATTTAAGGAATAGCATTTAATTCCTTAAAAGGCAGTGTAAAGTCGCATGATAAAGCAACTTTAATCAACCACCTTTATGTACCTTTTATTACTTAAATAATAAGATAAGGCTTATTATTCGGGTAAAGGTACATAAAGCATACAAGTCAATTCCTCGTAATCAGTGTAAAGCTTTGTAAGGGCTTTCCACTGATGGTCTCCAGTTTGTAACTGACTAGAATGCCAACTGGGCTTCGCTGCCATTGCCATTCTCTATCTTCCATTTGTTGTCTTCGACTTCAACTGGAATGATTCTTCAACTGGTCAGTTCTCAACTGGAGGAAGTCTTCAGTTGCGTTAACTGTACGGTGCAACTGGACTTCAATATATTTCTGGACAAATCTTCTTGGTTACCAGTTTCACTGGTCTCCAGATGCAACTGGTGACTGGCAAGTGTAAACTGGTGACTGGACAGTTCCAGGTGAACTGGTCCTAACAGATGATCCAGAAATCGATTAGTGCCAGGATAGTATCACAAAGGCGTTCGATAGCCTGGCGAGCAAAGATTATCTGGACCTCCTCAACTGGAGAACTTCATCAGTGTCACTGACGCGTTCATAACAAAAATCTCCAGTTTTAAGGATTTAACATTCCCAGTTCGCTGATGAGATGTTTAAAGGTTTTCTCATCAAGAGGTTTTGTAAAAACATCAGTGAGCTGTTTGTCAGTGGGGATGAAATGAATTTCAATGTCTCCTTTCATAACATGATCATGAATAAAATGATACCTGATGTCAATATGCTTTGTCTTGGAGTGCATCAATGGGTTGTGAGATATAGCAATTGCACTGGTGTTGTCACAAAAGATTGTGGTCCTTGTATACTTTTGACCATAATCTAGTAACTGGTTCTTGATCCAGAGAATCTGGGCACAGCAACTGGCCGCAGAAATGTACTTTGCCTCAGCAGTGGACATAGAGACTGACGTCTACTTCTTGCTGGTCCAACTTACCAGTTTTCCTCCAAGGAAATGACAACCACCAGTTGTTGATTTTCTATCTATCTTACAACCTGCATGATCTGAATCTGAATAACCCATTAGATCTAACCCTGAGCCTTTGGGGTACCAAAGACCAAGATTAGGACACCCTTTCAGGTATCTAAAGATACGCTTAACCGCGTGCAAATGTGATTCTTTAGGGTTAGCCTGAAACCTGGCACATAGACATGTTGCAAATATTATATCTGGTCGACTGGCAGTTAAATACATCAGTGAACCAACCATACCACGATAGTCAGTTATGTTCATTGGTTTGCCAGTTGGGTCAGAGTCCAAATTTAATGGTGCTGCAATAGGTGTGTTTTTCGATGGGATTGAATCATATTTGTATTTTAACAAATCTCTGACATATTTTCCTTGGTTTATGAAAATTCCATTTTCAGTTTGCTTAATCTGAAAACCTAAGAAAAATGTTAATTCACCCATTAAACTCATTTCATACTCAGATGACATGATTTTAGAAAACTTTTTACACATTGCATCATCAGTGAACCAACCATACCACGATAGTCAGTTATGTTCATTGGTTTGCCAGTTGGGTCAGAGTCCAAATTTAATGGTGCTGCAATAGGTGTGTTTTTCGATGGGATTGAATCATATTTGTATTTTAACAAATCTCTGACATATTTTCCTTGGTTTATGAAAATTCCATTTTCAGTTTGCTTAATCTGAAAACCTAAGAAAAATGTTAATTCACCCATTAAACTCATTTCATACTCAGATGACATGATTTTAGAAAACTTTTTACACATTGCATCATCAGTTGAACCAAATATAATGTCATCAACATAAATTTGTACCAATAAGATATTACCCTTTTCTTTCAAGATAAATAAGGTATTATCTATTGCACCTCTTCGAAAGCCATTTTTAAGAAGATGTTTAGTTAAAGTATCATACCAGGCTCTTGGGGCTTGTCTAAGACCATACAAAGCTTTGTTCAGTCTATAGACCCAGTGAGGATGCTTCTCATTGATGAAGCCTGGAGTCTGCTTAACATACACAACTTCTTCCAATGTTCCATTAAGGAACGCACTTTTGACATCCATCTGGAAGACCTTAAACTGCAGATGGGCTGCATAAGCCAGAAATATTCTGATGGCTTCAAGTCTTGCAACTGGAGCAAAAGTTTCATCAAAGTCAATGCCTTCTGCTTGACAATAACCCAGGGCAACTAATCTGGCCTTGTTTCTTACAACATGGCCATCTTCATCCATCTTGTTTCGGTAGACCCATCTTGTACCAATGGGTTCTTTCTTTAACCCTGGTGGACAAGGAACAAGCTCCCAAACATTGTTCCTTTCAAACTGGACGAGCTCTTCTTGCATAGCTTCCACCCAGCTTGGGTCTGCCATAACCTCGTCAATCTTCTTCGGTTCAATTAGTGATAAGAAGGTGACGTTTAAGCATTGCTCACTGGTGGTGCTCTTCTTCTTAACTGGTTCCAATTTGTTGTAACTGGAAACATCTTTTGGTGAAACAACTGACTGATGAACTTGGTCAGTTTTGCCAAAATTTATTGGAATGACTGGAGAAATATCAAGGCTTGGTCTCTTGTTGATTGCTTCAGTTGATTCATCGAATGTGACATGAATTGTCTCATGAACCTTTTGGAGTCTATAATTATAAACTCTAAAGGCCTTTCGGATATCTGAATAACCTAAAAATACCCTTTCATCAGCTTTTGCATCAAACTTTCCAAGCTGACTGGAATCGTTTAAAATATAAACTGGACAACCAAATACATGAAAATATCCAATATTTGGTTTATGATTCTGAGTACTTCATAGGCAGTCTTCTTATGTCTCTTGATGTAGACTGACCGGTTTTGGGTGTGACAAGCAGTTGCAACTGCTTCAGCCCAAAAACTGGTGGGAAGACCTGATTCAGATAGCATATTTCTGGCTGCTTCTATCAGTGTGCGATTCTTTCTTTCCACAACTCCATTCTGCTCTGGAGAGTGTGCTGATGAGAAGTTTTGAGAGATGCCAGTGCCATTGCAAAATGTTTCAAGTACCTTATTTTGAAATTCAGTACCATTATCACTTCGCAACTGACAGACTTTTCGAGTATACTTGAGTTCAATTCTTTTGATGAGAGAGATGATTTCAGCAGGTGCATCACTTTTGGATCTGAGGAATACCACCCAACAGTATCTGGTGAATTCATCGACCACAACTAGAGTGTACTTCTTTCCAGCTCTAGTTTGAACATTCACTGGACCAAAGATATCCATATGTAGCATGTGAAGAGGTTCAGTGATGCTAAAGTTTTGCCTAGTTTTGAAACTGGCCCTTTTCTGCTTGCCCATCTCACACCCTGGACATGGCTTTTCTTTATTAAAAGAAATCTGAGGTATCCCATCAACCAGTTGTTTGCGAGACAACTTGTTAATATTTTTGAAATTAAGATGGGATAATCTTTTATGCCACAACCAGTTGGTGTCCTCATCAGCTTTGGTATAGAAGCACTGCTCTTTTGGAACTGGTTCCATATCCATGATGTACACATTTCCTTTTCTTGGTGCAACCTTCACCACTTTCCAATCCTTGTTAAATATGGTGCCTTGAGCAATATCGAACAAAACTCTGTAGCCATCATCACAAAGTTGGCTGACACTGATCAGGTTGTATTTCAAACCATTCACAAATGCAACTCTTTTGAATTCGACCTGTCCGTTATTGAGTACACCATATCATTCAGTCTTTCCACTTTGATCATTACCAAACGTCACTGTCGGTCCATCTTGGACAGTGAACTCTTCAAGCAGGGGCTTACATCCGGTCATAGTCCGGCCAGCAGCGCTGTCCAGATACCAAATATTCTTCTTTCGATCGCCCTGCACACCCACAAAAATCATCAGTTATTTTTGTGAACCCATCTTTTCTTGATGGGTTCACTGGACTTCTCTACAAAAGTCACAGTTGATTGTTGTGGAGGTAAACTGAAGACTACATCTGGATCTTTTTCACCAGATCCAGGTGCAGGAGTAAAAATGATTGGTACTTGATACTTGCTCCCCTTTTTTCTTATCAGATTTAGTTCCAGATGGAACATTCTTTTGTTTTTGTTTTGAGGGGGGTTTAAAACTGGAGGTGATAAACCTCCTTCCAGATTTTTAATCCGGGCAGTACAACTCTGAACCTGTCGAGACAAAAGTTGGAGTTGACTTTCCAGTTTAAACAAAATATCTTTTTCATTAGGCTGCTGAACCTTGGACCTTGGTTCAACGGGAGTTTTAGTCTTTTGGGTCTTGGGCTCCTTAGACTTTTGAGGTAAAGGCTTGTTACCAGTGGCCTTTTTAACTGGAGCTTTAGCCTGTTTGGCTCCAGGTTTAACCTCAATGGGGGTGGTCTCAATGGGTTCAGTTTTAACAGCTTCAGGTTGTTCATAAGAAGTTTCAACCCTGAGAGCTGGAGGCAATGCATGAAGATCTGGTATGAGAGCTGCCATTTCCAGATCTCCAGATTTCCATGCATTCTTCTGGGCATCAATAGTTCTTGAAAATGCATCATAGTTCTTTCCAGATGCTTTTACCCATGACTTGATAATCTTTTGCTCTTTTTCAAGATCAGAAACTAATTTTTGATTATCAAATTCTAAAGCCTCAATTTTTAAAACTGACTCCTTGAGAGCCAACTGGACACTTTGTAAATCATTAAGTTGTGGCTTAACATTGTTTAGTTCAATTAAGATAGTTTCTAGATATCTTTCACTATCTGCTCTAACAGTTTCCACAAAAGCCAAATCACCACTTAATGATTCAGCAAGGTCCAGTTTCAGTTCTGGATCCACCTGATTGTCATAATCACATACCTTCTTCAAAATGATGTCCACCCATCTTCCAGTGATGACATCTTCTTTTGCCACATGCTGCTGTTGATCTTCCAAGGCCATGAAACACATATCCCTTTCCTCTTCTTCATCAGCTGATGAGTCATCAGAGTACTCCCATTTTCCCTCAGTTTGTGCCATCAAGCACTGATCCTTTTCTTTTTCCATGGACAGGAGGGCAATCTGGGCCTTAAGCTTCTTATATTTAGCTTTGTAGCTATCATCAGGCCGATTGAAATTAGGGACAGGGGGACCAGTTTGGTTGTTCATCTGACTAGATCTGCATTCCTTCATAAAATGACCTTCTTACCGCATTTATAGCATGTAAGATTGGTTTTATCCAGAGAGCTGGAGCTGGAAGCATTGTTTGGCCCATTAAATCTTTTAGATTTATGCTTAAACCTGTTAAAGGTTTTAGCAATCATGGCTACCAGATCATCATCGTCAGTTTCATCACAACCATCACTGATTTCAGTGGTCAGACCAGAGTTCAAGAAACTGTTTAACATCTCCTTCATTGAGTGTGCCTGGACACTCTCTGCAGACATTAAAGCAGCACAAGGTCGCTCAGTTACACTAGCAACCTTGGGACTCTGGGCATGGTTCATGGCATCCTGCTCAGCCACCAGTCATGCAGCATTATTGTCTTCAGTGAATCTGAAGGCTCCATAGAGCGATGCAAGAGTATGGCTGTGCAGGGTTTTACCTTGTCTTAAGACAAGAACCATATTTTCCCATTTGGAAGGAAGAATATCCTTATCCTTCTCTACACCCAAGCCTCTCAGCTGATTAATGAGGCTAGAAAATCTGGTGTATGTACCAGTTAGACTTTCATTGGGCAGAGCAAAGAAGGATTCATACTTCTTGTTCAAGGCAAATTTTTTGGTGACAATAGTGTCATCACCTCCTTCAAACTGAATAACTAATTCATCCCACATTGACTTGGCACTGGGGAACAACACAAGTGTTGGAATTAGATCTTCAGGAACAGCTCCAAGGATCATGTTCTTGAGTCTGGTGTCCAGATCTACAAGTCTACGATCCTCATCAGACCAGTGGTCTTCGAGCTTTTCTCTTGAACCTCTTCTTCCAGTTGGATCTAGAAGAGGACTTACCCCAAGAGACATGGGTATATATGGTCCATCCTTAAGGAATTTCAACATATACCTCTCTATCCCACCAAAATGCAAAAGCATTCTAGCCTTCCATGTACCAAAGGTCTCACTATTTCCATCAAATTTTGGAACAGGAGTGTTAGAATAATGTACATGAACGTGATTTGGGGCAGTAGGAGGAGGAGGATTTGTATTAACATTTTGAAAAGGTGGTGTATTAGTATTCAGAGGGTTTTCACCTTGACCAGAACCATCTCCACTTTCAGTAGTGTTCATCTAAGCAGATCTAGGCAAGTTTATTAGCCTTCTGCTTTGATACCACTTGTAAGTCCCAACTCAATAGATGGTACTACCTGAAGACACCTCTATGTCGATGGTGGAGTTACTTTACAATATAAGCACTGAACTGGAGACGACCAGTTACAGGAGTATATACCAAGTTCTAGATAGATTACTTATTTAAGTGACAATAAGTAAAGAACAATGCAATAATACAAAATACTTGTAAAGTAAATTGGTGAGACAATATGTAATTTTCAAGTGTAATTTATTTATTAACTTTAAATAAATTACAAGGTTGTTGCGGAACCAAGATAATACAAGTATGTAAATATCCTAACAACCTATGAACTACAATTGATCTACACTTCGAATTTCTCTAAACAATCGAAACACTTAAAGTTGTGAAATGTTCCTTTTTACGATTGAGAGAATATTGCACAAGTTCACCAAGAATATTGCAGGTTTGCAAAGTGTGTGACTTCTCAAAAAAGTATTATTCTTGGTTGTGCAATGACTTGTATTTATAGGCAAAGTTAACATTGAGATGTTAACTTTGGCCGTACAAATATGGTTGAGAGCATTTAAGGAATAGCATTTAATTCCTTAAAATGCAGTGTAAAGTTGCAGTATAAAGCAACTTTATTCAACCAGCTTTATGTACCTTTTTGTATTTAAATAATAAGATAAATCTTATTATCTGGGTAAAAGCACATAAAACATAAAAGTCAATTCCTCGTAATCAGTGTAAAGCTTTGTAAGAGCTTTCCACTGACGGTCTCCAGTTTGTAACTGACTAGAATGTCAACTGGGCTTCGCTGCCATTGTCATTCTCTATCTTCCATTTGTTGTCTTCGACTCCAACTGGAAGGATTCTTCAACTGGTCAGTTCTCAACTGGAGGAAGTCTTCAGTTGCGTTGACTGTACGATGCAACTGGACTTCAATATATTTCTGGACAAATCTTCTTAGTCTCCAGGTGCAACTGGAGACTGGCCAGTTTCACTGAAATTGGTCCTAACAATGATAAATTGGAATGGCCAAGTTGAAATGGCAATAGATGATGTTTAAATGATGAGATTTCTAAATGAACCAACTCAATAGATGGTACTACCTGAAGACACCTCTATGTCGATGGTGGAGTTACTTTACAATATAAGCACTGAACTGGAGACGACCAGTTACAGGAGTATATACCAAGTTCTAGATAGATTACTTATTTAAGTGACAATAAGTAAAGAACAATGCAATAATACAAAATACTTGTAAAGTAAATTGGTGAGACAATATGTAATTTTCAAGTGTAATTTATTTATTAACTTTAAATAAATTACAAGGTTGTTGCGGAACCAAGATAATACAAGTATGTAAATATCCTAACAACCTATGAACTACAATTGATCTACACTTCGAATTTCTCTAAACAATCGAAACACTTAAAGTTGTGAAATGTTCCTTTTTACGATTGAGAGAATATTGCACAAGTTCACCAAGAATATTGCAGGTTTGCAAAGTGTGTGACTTCTCAAAAAAGTATTATTCTTGGTTGTGCAATGACTTGTATTTATAGGCAAAGTTAACATTGAGATGTTAACTTTGGCCGTACAAATATGGTTGAGAGCATTTAAGGAATAGCATTTAATTCCTTAAAATGCAGTGTAAAGTTGCAGTATAAAGCAACTTTATTCAACCAGCTTTATGTACCTTTTTGTATTTAAATAATAAGATAAATCTTATTATCTGGGTAAAAGCACATAAAGCATAAAAGTCAATTCCTCGTAATCAGTGTAAAGCTTTGTAAGAGCTTTCCACTGACGGTCTCCAGTTTGTAACTGACTAGAATGTCAACTGGGCTTCGCTGCCATTGTCATTCTCTATCTTCCATTTGTTGTCTTCGACTCCAACTGGAAGGATTCTTCAACTGGTCAGTTCTCAACTGGAGGAAGTCTTCAGTTGCGTTGACTGTACGATGCAACTGGACTTCAATATATTTCTGGACAAATCTTCTTAGTCTCCAGGTGCAACTGGAGACTGGCCAGTTTCACTGAAATTGGTCCTAACAATGATAAATTGGAATGGCCAAGTTGAAATGGCAATAGATGATGTTTAAATGATGAGATTTCTAAATGAACCAACTCAATGACATAGTGGGAGTAAATGGGTAAAGATTGCTAGTGAGTTATTTGTGTTTGGCTATGGTTAGATAGCCTTGAATATGATGGGTGACCTTATATGTGTTTTGCATTTTGATTTGCTAGATTGAAAGCTTTTAGAATGTTGAGTCATGTGTATTTAACTTATTTTGAAGTTTGGAAAATTGGTTTAAGGTGTGGAAATGATTGGAGAAAGATTGCAAGTTGAGTCAAGTGTCAAAATGGGTCATTTTATATTCCAGCCACAAATATGTGGCACATACAGAAAATGTACGTGGCACATTTTAGGCTCTGTTCGGATTTGGGTCATTTGTGTGGCACATACACTAAATGTACGTGGCACATTTTAGGCTCTGTTCGGATTTGGGTCATTTGTGTGGCACATACAGAAAATGTAGTGGCACATTTTAGGTCTGTTCGGATTTGGGTCATTTGTGTGGCACATACAGAAAATGTAGTGGCACATTTTAGGTCTGTTCGGATTTGGGTCATTTGTGTGGCACATACAGAAAATGTAGTGGCACATTTTAGGTCTGTTCGGATTTGGGTCATTTGTGTGGCACATACAGAAAATGTACGTGGCACATTTTAGGCTCTGTTCGGATTTGGGTCATTTGTGTGGCACATACACTATGAATGTGGCACATCGAAAGCTGAAAGTCAGAATATGTGGCACATGCAATTTTTCATGTCGTGGCACATTTTAGGCTTGTTCGGTTTGGGTCATTTGAAACTTGATGTAAAGTTTGAATTTGGTTGTTTGGCAAAACGGGTAAATGACCCGTTTCGTTGCGAATTGTACACTTGATCAAATGAAAGCTTTTAGAATGTTGAGTCATGTGTATTTAACTTATTTTGAAGTTTGGAAAATTGGTTTAAGGTGTGGAAATGATTGGAGAAAGATTGCAAGTTGAGTCAAGTGTCAAAATGGGTCATTTTATATTCCAGCCACAAATATGTGGCACTTACACTATGAATGTGGCACATCGAAAGCTGAAAGTCAGAATATGTGGCACATACAGAAAATGTACGTGGCACATTTTAGGCTCTGTTCGGATTTGGGTCATTTGTGTGGCACATACACTATGAATGTGGCACATCGAAAGCTGAAAGTCAGAATATGTGGCACATACAGAAAATGTACGTGGCACATTTTAGGCTCTGTTCGGATTTGGGTCATTTGTGTGGCACATACAGAAAATGTACGTGGCACATTTTAGGCTCTGTTCGGATTTGGGTCATTTGTGTGGCACATACAGAAATGTGTGGCACATTTTAGGTGTCTTGGGTCATTTGAAACTTGATGTAAAGTTTGAATTTGGTTGTTTGGCAAAACGGGTAAATGACCCGTTTCGTTGCGAATTGTACACTTGATCAAATGAAAGCTTTTAGAATGTTGAGTCATGTGTATTTAACTTATTTTGAAGTTTGGAAAATTGGTTTAAGGTGTGGAAATGATTGGAGAAAGATTGCAAGTTGAGTCAAGTGTCAAAATGGGTCATTTTATATTCCAGCCACAAATATGTGGCACATACAGAAAATGTACGTGGCACATTTTAGGCTCTGTTCGGATTTGGGTCATTTGTGTGGCACATACACTATGAATGTGGCACATCGAAAGCTGAAAGTCAGAATATGTGGCACATGCAATTTTGCATGTGGCACATATTTGCTTCTGTTTTGATTTAACTCAAAAATGTGGCACATGCATAAATGCTTGTGGCACAACTGGGTAAACTAAAAAAAAATCTCTCTTTTTTGGGTCGAGTCCTTTCACGACCGTTAAGAAAGATTATCAAAAGAACGAATTGCATTTTTGGTCCCTGAGGTATCAACAGCTTTGCAAGTTTGGTACAAATGTGTGAAAAGTAGTGAAACCTATCCCTGTGGTATCACAACCGTTGCATTCTTGGTCCAACATTAACATTCCATCCATTTTCAGCCGTTAACGCACCATGTGCTTGGCACGTGCGGGGTACTTCAGTAATTAACCCCTCCCACCCATATATATACCTAATTCCACCCCCAAAACTCATTCAATCGTAAAACCCCCAAATTACAAAATAATCTAAAACCCCCAAATTACAAAAATACGATTAACAACTTGCAATGATTCTTTGTAGCTGCGGCCATCCATCTACGATTCGCACCTCATGGACTGAGAATAACCCAGGAAGGCGATTCTATTGTTGTTCTAGAAAGGTAAGTGATTTATTATAGTCGATTAAATTAATCTGACCTAATTTTTTTTTCTTTGAATAATCGAAATTAGGGTTCAAGACATGGATTTATTAGTTGGCATGATCCACCTATGTGTAGAAGATCAGTGGAAATTATCCCGGGGCTGTTGAGATCAATGAACAGATTTGAGGAGGCTGCCAGAGCTAATGAAATTCAAGCAAGAAGATACAAAAAGTTTTTAGTAATAAGTTGTAGAGTCCCTCACACGATGGTTTAACCCACGAGTGTAAAATACAAGACAAGTATGAACTAGACTTGGACTAGTATTACTTCAATATAAATATGCAAGAATATAAACAAAGTAATAAATGACTTAAGCAATATTTAAACAAGTAAATAAATGGTGGAACACAAATGTAGTTCAAGTGTATTTTCTTTATTGAAGAATAAACAAAATACAAGATCGTTGCGGAACCTAGATATTACACGTATGTAAGTATCTAAACAATCTTTGAATTATAAGTGATCTATACTTGCTAAATAAACTCCTTTGATCGATATACTTAGAGTTGTGAAGTATAACTGTTTAGATCGAGAGTATTTAAGCAAGTTCACCAATTTGCTAAAAGTGATTTTCTCAAAGAAATGACTTTGTATTTATAGGCAACAAAATTCTCTAGTGAATTTTGTGCCGTACAAATATGGTTGGATGCATTTAATGATCCGACAAGATCATTAAATGTATTGGATAAGGAATAAGGATAAAGTCACATCAAGTGCAAGTGTATCCTTTTATCCAACCACCTTAACACACGTATACTTTGGTAAAGAACAAGTGGGTTGTTCTTTGGAAAGTGTGTAAAGGCTTAAAGTCAAACCCTCGATATCAGTGTTCAGACTTGTAAGGTCTAGAACACTGACGAACCTCCAGTGTTCAGATCTGGTAAGACTTCCAGTGGACTCCGCCATTTGTCAGTCTTCTTTATTCTTACTTCAGTCTTTGACTTCAGTGAGAACGTCTTCAGTAAAGTAGATCTGGACTGGGGTAAAGTCCAGTGAGCTAATCTGGAGAATACTCCAGATTTCCTATACAAGTATTTGCTCACTGGTCTTCCATTATTTCTGGACAAATCTTCAGAGGGACTCCAGTTTCCAAGTCTGGAGTAGGTCCAGTAGAACACGTTTCTGGTCAGATCTTCATTAAGGCTCCAGTAGTCGAGTCTGGAGCGAGTCCAGTAAATCTGGACTAAATCTGGACCTAACAAATTCCCCCTATTTGTTTAGAAATAATGCAAGTGTTTTCAGACTTATAGATATACAAATTTGTATGCCTGGAAAACACTTAGTCGATTTAAGTCTAAAAAAAAAAATCTAAGTTACTGGAAAACACTTTATAGATCATGAGTGTTTTCAGTTTCATCTTTTAAGTTCTAACTTAGACTAAATCTGATCATTTACTTATATGAAATTTAAAAATTGCAACTAATATTACTTTCATCAACTGGAAAATAGTTACAACTTTCATCAAAACGATTAATTACAATAAGTACATGATAAAAGATTCAGGCCCTTCTTTTTGATGACTGCCCTGGTGCATCTTCAGTAGCCTTCCTCTTTGGTGATGGAGATGATGGAACAGACACTGGTGGTCTCAAACCCAACACAGCTTCCATTTGTTGTATTCTTCTCCAGACCTTCTCAATTCTCTTCATAAAGGCCTTAACATCTGGAGATAAATCAGTTTTACCTTTAAAAGTCAATCCAATCTCCTTCAGTTCAGTCCATCCAAAAGCTTGGACTGATGTATCTTTCCTTTCATCTGTAAAGTTACCCTCCCTGGTCAACTTTACATTGAATCTGGTCATTCCTTGATGATTTTCAGCCAACTTGATTTCAGCATCAACAATTTTTCTAGCATTGGCCCTGAAATTCATCATTTGATCATAAGATGCTTTCTGCTTCGCCATCTGGACCATATATTCAGTTTCCTTGGATACACCACTCTGTTGTCCTTCAGTGGACTGGAGTTGTTGGCGATTAATTCTCAGAGAGGTATCCAGAGGAATGAAAGTGCTCACATCAGCATCCTTTATTGCCTTGATTTGTTTGGCAGTAAGCTTCGGCAGACCAGTCAATCTTTTTCTGTACTCTAACTCTAGAGCACCAGCGTTTTTCCTTATTTTTCTCTGGAGGCTCACCAGTTCCTCCCTTCTCTGCCTTATCAACTCTGGAATTGTAACACCATAAATTAATGAATCATATACCTGTTCTTCTTCAGCGTAGAACGAGCGTATATGAACATCATCCAATGCATCTAGACATTGATGAACTCTGGGATCCTCCTTCATCCTTTTGAACACTTCAATGTTAATGCCTAACCTTCCAGCATTGTAGGAGTCCAGAGTACCCATTGTTGCCATATCCCTATGATGGGCCAGCAGTTCATCTTTTTTATTCTTCTTGAAAATTTCAATCATGATGCATTGTTGTTGCAGTTTCTTCGAGGTGTCATCATCAACATCTGGTTCAACATTTTGTTCTTCTTCTTCAGATACCTGTTCTTTTCCTTTTCTCTTAACAGATTTCAAAGTTGTTGGGATATCTGGAAAAGATTCAAACCTGGGCTCACTGGCATCAGTATCAGTAGCCTCTTCAGTGCTAAGAGCTCTTTGTGCCAATCGTGCACTGGCATCAGTACCAGTCACTTGTTTTCTTTGCACAACACTTTCAGTGGCAACAGCCCTTACAACTTCCTTTTTCTTTCTTATTAACCCTTCTTGGTCACCAGATGATGGAACAGATGATTTTTCCCCCTTGGAATGATCATCAGTCCTGGACTTGAGATCATTCCATATTTCTTCCATCATATGCCTATCCAGAGAACCAAAAGTTCTTCCTTGTTCTGGCATAGCATCAGTCATACCTTTCTTGAGTGCCAGCACTTCTTTCTTCATATTTTCAATTTCTTCTGGCAAGTGCTTAGGCAACTCAGTGTTTACCATCTGAACAACTTCAGGCAACAAGCTATCTTGAAGGGTTCTTAGAACAGAAGCCGAGATATCATCAGTGATTGTTTTCAGCATATCACCCCTAAATTTTCTAACAATTTCATCACTAAGGGTGCTGACAATATCATTCTGATCTAATGTTGGCCTGCTCTCCAGTGCACCAACCCTTGTAACTAGCTTCTCAACCTCTTCTTTCAGACCTGCCAGTGGTTGAACTAAGTCATCTTTCACTGCAGTCTGAACAGAACTTACCAGTCTTGTTTCCAAACCCTGGACTGCCACTTTAATGTTTTCAGAATTGCGATTGGTGGCCAGTACCAGTTCTTCTAACTTTTCAAACACCATCTTCTCATTCCCAGCAAACAAGTTCATTTCTGATGCTAAATTATTTGATAATAGGGATTTGAAATCAGAAATAACCTGGGAAGAGCTCTGGAGTGATCTCTCCAGGTCCGCCACCTTACTAAGAAGGCCTTGGACCTCGGTTGAAGATGAAGTGGAGAGACCACTGGGTGGTTCCAGATGAGAGGTCATTCTCTCCATTACTGGCACTTGTGCCCAGACCTCTTCAGTTTCAACAGTTTCAGCATCTATAACTGTAGAGTCTGGCACACCTTGTTCAGAGGGGTTGACTGGGGTTTTGATAGGTTGTTGAGTTTGTGAAGTTTGAATGAATGGGGTGAAGTAAGGAGTTGATTGTGAAATTGAAGGTGGTGGTGGTGGTGGTGGCATGCTTGATTCTGGTGGGGGTGGAGGCATTTCAGTTTCTGGAGGGGTAATATTTGTTTCTGGTGGAGGTGGTGGCATTTCTGGAAGACTTTCAACTTGCACACTATCTTCACCCAGAAAGTTCATATCTATATCAAGATTTTGACCTTCAGAAATGGGAGAATCAGCCCCATCCCAAAACATATCACCAGTAACATCATCACCAGTCGATGTACCAGCCTGATCACCAGCCTGAACATTCAAATCAATCTGAGCCTGACTACTTGTTCAATCTGATCAACCTGCTCACCAACCTGTTCATCAAACTGACCCATATTTTCTATCTGCTCGTCCAACTGGCCAACAACTTCTACATTCTCACTCTGGTCAATATTTTCAACATTCTCCTCTTCAAAAATGGGAGACCCATCCACATCCATTACATCACCAGCCTGTCTTGCTGGGTTTACCTGGACTCCACCTCTCATCAGGCGCCTACTAGATCTAGGTCGTCTGGTGAGATCAACATTTTCTGGTTGCACACCTTCTTCTGGAGCAACTTGCCTTATTGGTTGTACCATCTCTACAACCTGAACATCTTGGTCATCACCAGGACTTTCAACAACTTGTACTCTACCTGGTGCCTCTACTTGTTCCCTTTGAAAAGCCAACATTGATGGAGGAATATCTACCTCTCCAGTTCTTGATTGAAGGTTGTTCAAGTCCCTCATAAACTCACTCACAGAAAAGTGAGTAGTATCATAGTCATACTGGTCTCCTAGGGCACTTCTAAACATAAGGGAAAGAAAACGAATGAATGGAACATGGGGTTTTCTCCCTTTAGCTTTCAATCGATCCACCAAATCATTGAATAAGATCTGAGCAAAATCTACTCTTATTCCGAACCACAAACAATAGGCAATCTGGAGCTGGGTTTGATTTATCTGATCAAGACCCCCAGAACTACCTCCCAGACATTCAACCAGGTGTGTGAAGAAAAATCTCCACGAGTCTGTCAGTCTGCTCATATAAATAGTCCCCTTTCTTAATAACTGGCCATGGTCATCAAGTATTTCGGTGTGCCCCATCAACCTGCACACTTCCCTGTAATTTATGCCAGAGGGAAGTTCGATGGGCAACTCATTCTGGTCAAGATAATTCAACTGTAAAACTGACCTGAGTAAATTCACCGAGAAACCTAAAGATCTGGTACCTCCCCCAAGAGTATAAGAAATTGATGAGGTTTCTTCATTATAAAATGCGGAGTACCAGAATTCACATAAATAATCATGGTACATTCTCCCTGGATTTAGGGTTAATGCACCATACAGAGGGCATGAGAGAAAGAAAGTATTCAATCTCCCAATGATAGATTGAGCAGGATGAGAACTGGAAAGTTTGGCCATCCAATTATTCATGTTGATTCGAATAGCTTTTGCTTCAAGAGTGATGTGTCTAGGTTTAGTAACATTATCAACCGGAGCATATTCGGCAGATAAAAGGTTTTTGGGTGCCATTTATGATTGAAAGATGAAGATGAAATTGAATAAGTTTAGGGTTTATGAAGAAATTAATGAATTTGCAGTTAATATGAGAGATTTAATGATAGGAAAAGAATGAAGGTATTGAATGAAGGAATTTGGGAGTAAATGTTCGAAGTAAATGTAAAGTGAAAGTGAAAGTGGGTATATATAGGAGAGATAATGTGGAACTTCAAACGGGTTAATTTGAAATTATCAAATATAATTTTGATCGTGTTTTGAGATCCGCATTAAGTACATCACATCACACATTAATGTGTGATGGTTCACCGCCCACAAAATACCATCATCACGTTTGAAAAAATTACATGCCACGTAGGATTTATAAGATAAATATCTTTGAAAAAGTTTGCTTACGTGGCACACACAATGACCAAGTATTTAAAAAATATTGTGACTCAATTCAGTCCATCTGAAAGTTGACTAGACACTCCAGTATCACTGGTGGATTAGTCCAGTGAAGCATGTACTGATGGTACACTGGAGGGACACTCCAGTAAAGTACCAGTGAAAACCATTTTGAAAGACTGGTAGCTTCAAACATGCACGTCAACTAATACAGACAAATGAGAGGGACACATTTACAAGAAGACAAAAGTCTCCTCAAACATGCACTTCAACCTGTCCAGTTACCAGTGAGAGGGACATATTTACAAAGCACCAGTAATATTTTCTGGACAATTCGTCCAGTAAGAAAAATTTTGTCCAGTGAGAAAATAAATTAATAAATTCCTTTGAACTTTAAACATTTTTTAAGAAAAATATATCTTTCAAAGTCTTCCCCCTGGAGTGTTGATCCAGAAATAAATTTATGAATCTTTAAATCAAAGATCCTTAGTAGTACACAATGGCGTTCAATACTAAGGTTCCAGATTTAAGGGTTTAACATTCCCAACTCACCAACAAGATATTCAAATGTTTGACATCCAGTGGTTTCGTAAAAATGTCAGCGAGTTGTTTGTCAGTGGGGATAAAATGGAGTTCAATGTTTCCTTTCACAATATTATCACGAATAAAGTGATACCTGAGATCAATGTGCTTGGTTTTGGAGTGCATGACTGGATTGTTTGAGATAGCAATGGCACTGGTATTATCACAAAAGATTGGAGTCTTTGAATACTTAATACCATAATCAAGCAACTGGTTCTTCATCCAGAGTATCTGAGCACAACAACTGGCTGCAGATACGTATTCAGCTTCAGCAGTGGACAATGAAACTGAAGTTTGGTTTTTACTGGTCCAACTGACCAGTTTGCCACCAAGGAAATGACATCCACTAGTAGTGGATTTCCTGTCTATCTTACAACCTGCATGATCTGAATCTGAATAACCCATTAGATCCATGCCTGAGCCTTTGGAATACCAAAGACCTAGACTGGGACACCTTTAAGGTACTTCAGTATGCGCT
The DNA here is from genome assembly GCA_034093135.1 of Erigeron breviscapus. Lineage (NCBI taxonomy): Eukaryota > Viridiplantae > Streptophyta > Magnoliopsida > Asterales > Asteraceae > Erigeron > Erigeron breviscapus. The sequence continues at coordinate 118,261,328 of CM067169.1, read as the reverse complement.
TTACAGCAAGCATATGAGATTCCTTTGGATTAGACTGATATCTGGCACATAAACATGTTGAAAACATTATATCTGGTCTACTGGCAGTTAAATACATCAGTGAACCAACCATGCCTCTATAGACAGTGGTGTTCACTGGTTTACCATCTGGATCAGAGTCCAGTGTCAGTGGTGCAGAAATTGGAGTTGGTTTAGATGGTGAAGAGTTCATATCATATTTCTTTAAAAGATCTCTAACATATTTTTCCTGATTAATAAAGATGCCATCTTTGTTTTGTTTAATCTGGAGTCCAAGAAAATATGTTAATTCACCCATCAAACTCATTTCATATTCAGTGGACATTATTTTCGAAAATTCTTGCACATGTTTTCATCAGTAGACCCAAAAATAATATCATCAACATAAATTTGTACCAGTAACAGATTACCTTGTTCATGAAGAATAAATAGGGTATTGTCAATTGCACCTCGTTTAAAACCATTTTTCAATAAATGTTTAGTCAGAGTGTCATACCAGGCACGTGGGGCTTGTCTGAGGCCATATAGCGCTTTGTCCAGACGATATACCCAATGTGGATGCTTTTCATCAACGAAACCTGGAGGTTGTCTGACATAAACTTCTTCTTCAAGCTTTCCATTCAAGAAAGCACTCTTTACATCCATCTGGTAGACCTTGAACTGATGATGAGCAGCGAATGCTAAGAATATTCTGATCGCTTTAAGTCTAGCCACTGGAGCAAATGATTCATCAAAGTCGACATCTGACTGGCAGTAGCCTTGTGCTACCAGTCTGGCCTTGTTTCTGATTACGTGGCCATCTTCATCTACTTTGTTTCTGAAGACCCATATTGTTCCAATTGGTTCTTTCTTTCCAACTGGGAAAGGAACCAGATACCAGACCTTGTTCCTTTCAAACTGGTGAAGCTCTTCTTGCATAGCAGTCACCCAGGTTGGATCTTCCATAGCCTCGTCAATCTTCTTTGGTTCATTCAGTGATAAGAAACTGACATATAAGCATTGATCACTGGAGGCTCTTCTGGTCTGAACTCCACGACTAGAGTCACCTATGATCTGATCAATAGGGTGAGCTTTTGTCCATCTGGAGTATTGACCAGGATTGTTACTGACAACAATATCAGTGCAAGAATTCAGTTGAGTCTCCTCTGAAGTTGCTTCAAGAGGAGGTTCTTCATAAACTACTTCAACATCTTCATCTGATTCATTTAAATCACGATTTGCATCATGAAATTCTTCATATGAAGGCATTTCTTGTAGTATAGGTTCAGTTTGAATTACTTCATTTGAACACAATTCTGGTATGCTCTCAACTGACACTGATACTGGGGGAGTAGCACGAACATCTGAACCAATATTAATTTCAGAGGGTAGTTTGAAATTAATAGAAGGATAGAATGGAGTACTACTGGAAAGTTTCTTTTTCTGAACAGGTTCCAGGTCAGGATGACTGGAAACTTTATCTTCTGAATCTTCTTTATTGTAGTTGATAAGATCAGATTCACAGAAGACAATTGGAGTTACTGGGGAAGTGTCAAGGGCTGGTTTGTTGATTGCAGCATTTGATTCATTGAAAGTAACATGTATGGATTCTTTCACTATCTCCAGTCTCTTGTTGTAAACTCTGAAGGCTTTGCGAATGGCTGAATATCCTAAGAAATATCCTTCATCAGCTTTGGCATCAAATTTGCCTAACTGACTGGAGTCATTCAGGATGTAAACTGGACATCCAAAAACGTGAAAATAACCAATATTTGGTTTTCTATTTCTCAATATTTCATAAGAAGTCTTCTTGTGTCGCTTCACGTACACTGATCGATTCTGGGTGTGGCAAGCAGTTGCAATTGCTTCAACCCAGAAACTGGTAGGAAGACCAGATTCAGCTAGCATACTCCTGGCAGCTTCTATCAGCGTTCGATTTTTCCTTTCTACCACTCCATTCTGCTCTGGAGTGTGTGCTGATGAGAAGTTCTGGGAGACGCCAGTGTCAGTACAGAATTTCTCCAGAGTTGCATTCTGGAATTCTGTTCCATTGTCGCTTCTTAACTGACACACTTTTCGCTTATGCTTCAGTTCAATCTGCTTGATAAGAGAGATGATTTCAGCAGCAGCTTCATTTTTAGACCTAAGAAAGATCACCCAACAATATCTGGAGAATTCATCTACGATCACCAGGGTGTATCTTTTACCAGCACGAGTCTGAACATTCACTGGACCAAAGAGATCCATATGAAGCATGTGAAGTGGTTCAGTAATGCTGAAATTCTGTCTGGTTTTGAAACTGGCACGTTTCTGCTTTCCCATCTCACATCCTGGACATGGTCTTTCCTTTTTGAAAGAAACTGAAGGTATCCCATCTGCAAGTTGTTTTCTGGACAACTTGTTAATATTTTTGAAATTTAAATGGGATAACCTTTTGTGCCATAACCAGTTTGTGTCTTCATCAGCTTGAGTGTAGAAACATTGTTCTGAAGAAGAGCTTTCCATATCCATCACATACACGTTCCCTTTTCTGGGAGCAATCAACACTACCTTCCAGTCCTTGTTGAATACGATGCCCTGAGCAACATTGAATAAGACTTGATAGCCATCATCACACAGTTAGCTTACACTGATCAAGTTATATTTCAAACCATTCACAAATGCAACACGTGTAAACTTGACTTGTCCATTGTTCAGAACACCATATCCCTCAGTCTTTCCACAACCATCATTTCCAAAAGTGATGGAGGGTCCATCAGAAATGGTGAACTCCTCCAGTAGGGTCTTACATCCGGTCATAGTCCTGCCAGCTGCACTGTCAAGATACCAGATAAGCTTCTTTCGATCGCCCTACACATACACCAGATATTGATTAGTTAGATTTGGGAACCCATCGACTGATGGGTTCACTGGATCCACCCTTATGGATCCCTGGGGTATCTGGTTGAGTTCACTTTCTTCAACAGTAGTTTTTGTTGAAAACACTACTGGAGTTGATAGTTAGAAACCTTTTTCTTTTTCTCAACTGGAGAAATAAATTTGTCTTTCTTTGCAAAAGGTTTAGTATTTTGTCTAGGGTCAGATGAAGTACCCTCAATAAAGTTTAATCTTGCGTTAAAACTTTGAAATTGACGAGTCAGCGTTTGAATCTGGCTCTCTAACCTGGACAAAACATTTTCATCAGATGATACCTGAGCCTTTCCAGTTGTAGGCTTAGGTAGGGGATTGTTCTGAGGCAAAGGTCTATTCTGCTTAACCTTTTTAACTGGAGCAGTCATCTGGACAGCTCCAGTCTTAACCTCTGGGCAAAGAACTTGGACAGTATTGGCCTTGGGAGTTACAGGCTCATCATAAACAGTGGTGGGCCTGAATCCCTCTGGTAATCGATCGATTACTGGTATTAATGATGCTATATGAGTATTTCCATCTAAGTATGCACGTTTTGAGTTGGAAATTGTTTTACACAAGCATCATATGGCTTTTTGGTTTCTAGCCATGACTTTATTACCAGTTTTTCTTTCTCTAAAATGATTTCAAGATCTTGCTTTTCTTGAATCAATTGTTCAGTTACCAGAACCTAGGCTTGAAATGCCAGTTCAATGTCTTGAAGTTCTTTTAATTTTGATTTTAAAGCAGCCATTTCAGAAGAATCTGTTTCTAGACCATTTAGACTGTCAAATCTAACAGTTTCTACAAAAATTAAATCAGAATTTAGAGCTTCAGCGATGTCCAATTTAAGTTCAGGATTAGTTTCAAGATCATACTCACTAACCTTTTTAATAACAATGTCGACCCAACGACCAGATGTGACATCATCCCTCACCAGATGCTCTTGATCTGCCAGAGCCATAAAACAACAATCTCTTTCCTCTTCTTCATCGACTGATGAATCATCAGAGGGAACCCATGCTTCTTCAGTAGTTGTTATCATGCATTTGTTATTGTCTTCCATCTGTTTAGACAAGAGAGCAATCTGAGCCTTAAGCTTTTTGTATTTCAACTTATAGCTATCATCAGGCTTGTTATAAGAAGCAGTTGGACCAGACTGAGAGACAAACTGACTGGACCTGCACTCTTTCATGAAATGACCTTTTCTGCCACACTTAAAGCATGTCAAATTGGTCTTGTCAGTGGAAGAACTGGGTGCATGTTGTCCAGTGGGCCTATTTGCTCTGGCCTTAAAACGGTTAAACGTTTTGGCCATCATTGCAACCAGGTCATCACTGTCAGTTTCATCACAGTCTGGAGAGATATCATTATAAGCTCCAGAATCCATTAGTTCAGACATCATCTTCTTCATAGAAAATACATTCTCAGAAGATATTAATGCCGCACAAGGTGGTGCAGTATTAGTGACCACTGTGGAACTACTGGAAGCATGATTAAAAGAATCTTTTTCTGCCTCAATCCTCTGGGCTTGATTTTCTTCAGTGAATCTGAAGGCTCCATACAATGTTGACAAAGTATGGGAATGCAAGGTTTTACCTTGCCTCAAGACCAGAATCATGTGAGACCATTTTGTTGGAAGAATATCACAAAATTTCTCCAAAAGTATATCCTTGTCTTTTTCTACCCCTATTCCTCTTAACTGGTTTATGATGCTCATAAATCTGGTGTAAGTACCAGTAAGGGACTCATTGGGGAGAGCAAAAAATGACTCATACTTTTTGTTTAAAGAGACTTTTCTGGTAACAACAGTATCATCACCTCCCTCATGCTGGTTCACTAGTTCATCCCACATGCTTTTGGCACTGGGATAGAAAACTAGTGTGGGAATAAGAGTTTCTGGAACAGCCCCGAGGATCATATTTTTAAGAAGTGTATCAAGATTTACTAATCTTTTCTCCTCTTCGGACCAGTGTTCCTCTCTCTTTTCCCTCCCACTTCTTGATCCTGTAGGGTCAAGAAGTGCATTGATAGGAAGTCTTGGCACATAGGGTCCTTCGTTTAAGATTTTCATCATATTCCTTTCAATACCAGTAACATGCAATATTATCCTAGCTTTCCACGTACCAAATTCATCACTGCTCCATTGAATTTAGGAACAGGATTATTCGAGTAATGCACATGCACATGTGGAGAAGCAGGAGGAGGAGGTGGTGGATTGTTATTTCCAGTGGGTGGTTCATTAAAAATAGTTTCATGAGTTTCTTGTTGATTTTCTGGGATTGCCATCGCGAAACAGATCTAGGTAAGTATATTAACCTTCTGCTCTGATACCAATTGTAGAGTCCCTCACACGATGGTTTAACCCACGAGTGTAAAATACAAGACAAGTATGAACTAGACTTGGACTAGTATTACTTCAATATAAATATGCAAGAATATAAACAAAGTAATAAATGACTTAAGCAATATTTAAACAAGTAAATAAATGGTGGAACACAAATGTAGTTTTCAAGTGTATTTTCTTTATTGAAGAATAAACAAAATACAAGATCGTTGCGGAACCTAGATATTACACGTATGTAAGTATCTAAACAATCTTTGAATTACAAGTGATCTATACTTGCTAAATAAACTCCTTTGATCGATATACTTAGAGTTGTGAAGTATAACTGTTTAGATCGAGAGTATTTAAGCAAGTTCACCAATTTGCTAAAAAGTGATTTTCTCAAAGAAATGACTTTGTATTTATAGGCAACAAAATTCTCTAGTGAATTTTGTGCCGTACAAATATGGTTGGATGCATTTAATGATCCGACAAGATCATTAAATGTATTGGATAAGGAATAAGGATAAAGTCACATCAAGTGCAAGTGTATCCTTTTATCCAACCACCTTAACACACGTATACTTTGGTAAAGAACAAGTGGGTTGTTCTTTGTAAAGTGTGTAAAGGCTTAAAGTCAAACCCTCGATATCAGTGTTCAGACTTGTAAGGTCTAGAACACTGACGAACCTCCAGTGTTCAGATCTGGTAAGACTTCCAGTGGACTCCGCCATTTGTCAGTCTTCTTTATTCTTACTTCAGTCTTTGACTTCAGTGAGAACTTCTTCAGTAGTAGATCTGGACTGGGGTGAAGTCCAGTGAGCTAATCTTGAGAATACTCCAGATTTCCTATACAAGTATTTGCTCACTGGTCTTCCATTATTTCTGGACAAATCTTCAGAGGGACTCCAGTTTCCAAGTCTGGAGTAGGTCCAGTAGAACACGTTTCTGGTCAGATCTTCATTAAGGCTCCAGTAGTCGAGTCTGGAGCGAGTCCAGTAAATCTGGACTAAATCTGGACCTAACAAAGTTGGATTATATTTGTTGCTTATATGTATTTTAGATGAAATTAGCTAGCTTTTAGATGAAATTAGCTTGTTTTTGATTTTTTTTTGTTTTCCTGTATCTAATGGATGTAAATATTGAATTTGTAAGATATGAAATTTGCCTTGTTGTGTTCTTTTATTCCAATTGCAAGTTATCAGAATTGACAATTAGAGTCAAATTTCAATCAGGGACCAAAAAACATGTGAAACTAAGTATTGACTTTTTATAGTCAAACATTACCAATATTGACCATGAGAGTCAAAATTCCAGAAAACATTACCAAAATTGTGCCACATTTAGTGGCACTCATACATTCATTTAAGTTGCATTTCAGTGTTTTAGTACACACACATACATTAGTCTAAATAGGAAATAGGAAACAACAAACAAGATCAAATACTTAGTCTTTAATACACACCAAATAAGTTCAAAGAAAAGCATGAAACTAGTAAATCAGTTGGCAGTCTTGCTTGAACCAGCAGCTTTTGAACCTGCAGGCTTGTTCTTAGTTGCAGGCTTCTTCACTGCAGTCTTCTTTCTTCCATGACTTGAACCAGCAGCTTTTGAACTTGAACCAGCAGCTTGTTGACTTGGTCCCCTTGTACATGTTCTCTTGTTGTGTCCATCTTGCTTGCAATTCCCACATTTAGTGTAAGCAGCAGCCCTGGTAAGCTTTCCTTCCTTCACCAACTGTATCTCAACTTGACTCCTTCTTCTCTTTTTCTTAGGCCTCCCTATTGAAACCTTATGTTTTGGTGGAAGAATTGTGATGGGACTGTCAAACTTTGGCCAATGTGCCCTTCCCTTGGTAGGTCCAATTGTAAAACTGTACATAGTTCTCCAAGTAGCAAGCCAGTAAACAGGATCTACATATGACTCAGGAATGGCACATTGCATACCATTATTTCCCATGTCATTGAATGTAGCCACAGCATGTTTACATGGCATGCCAGATAATTCCCATTTTCTGCATGTACATGTCCTTTCAATCATATCCACTACATGTTGATCTTGCCATGGACCAGCAACCTGAAACTTTGTACCACCATTCCAGATGATTCTGTATCTTTCAGCCTCCTTCTTTATCAACTCAAACATGGCAGCTGCATTGGGTGTTAATGGCCCAACAGCACTTTCAATCATCTTTTGTACCTTAGCATGTCTCTTCATCAAATACTCCCTTATATATTCTAAACACATGATTATAGGCTTCTCCCTACCATCTACAAGTTTTCCATTTACAGTCTCACACATATTGTTCACAAGTACATCACAATGACATCTCCCTGTTATTTTTGACAACTATTAAGAAAAAACACAAAAAAAGTATGCAGAATTGGTCAAAATTATACAAGTCTTACCAGAAAAATGAGACCTAGCCCAGTGTCTTGGTGGAATTGCCTTCAACCACTCATATGCAGAATTGTTGACTGCCTTTAAGTCTTCCATGAACTTGGTAAATTCTGGAACTGTTGTTGCAGTGGCACACTTCCAGAGGAAGTCTTTGTAAACTTGTCCCCTATAAGTCAGCTTCATGTTCTCATATATGTGTTTCAAGCAGTATCTGTGCTCTGCACAGGGGAATAGTTCTGAAATGGCTGGAATGATCCCCTAAAACCCAAACAGTTTGTTAATTAGTAAATAGAGTATAATTAATAACATATACATTGTAAGATTATACTAATGCAAATAAGGTTGGTTATTGTACCTTTTGTCTATCACTTATAAAAGTGAAATTAGACATGTGATTCAGATCAAGATCTCCTCCAAGATGCTCAAGAAACCATCTCCAAGAAGCCTTATTCTCAGATTCCACAATCCCATATGCAAGTGGAAAGGTTCCATTGTTTGGATCTATTCCAACAGCAAGCAGTAACTGACCATTAGCCAAGCCCTTCATGAATGTCCCATCCAATCCCAGAAGATCTCTTCCACCAGCTTTAAAACCCTGCTTCAATGAACCCAAGCATACATATATTCTTCTAAACACTCTAGTGTTACTGTCTGGATTTGGTTCTGGCTCATAATCAAGCCTCACAGTTGTTCCTGGATTGGTTGCTTTTAATTCTAGAATATAATCTCTCAAAATGGCATATTGACTTGTGTAATCACCCATCAGTCTCTCCTTTGCCTTGTTATGTGCCCTGTATATCTTGTGCTTAGAGAATCCTATCTCATACTTCTGTTGAATTTGTTCTCTAAAATGACTTGGTTGAACTTTTGAATCTGGATGTAGTTGTTGTTGAATCTCTTTAGCCAAAAACTCAGAAGTGCATCTATTTAACACTCTAGCTTGTAGACATTTATGGTGATCTTTGTATGTTTTGACCACCCATGTCGTATCTTCTTTTTTACTAGACACATGCAACCTCCAAGGGCATTTGACCTTTTCTTCTTTATCTTTTTGAGATTCCTTTTCTTGTTTATCTTTTTGAGAAACCTGTTGTTTTTCTTTTTCTCTTTCCTTGTATTTGTCATTGACCATATCTTTAATAGCCTTCTTTGTAAACCTAATGCCGTTTGGTGACTGGGCTGGACTATGCAAACCATGAGGCCCAACCTGTTGAGATGGCCCAATATTATTAGTTGGCCCAACATTTTTATCCAAGTCTTTTTTTTGTTGACTACACCCCACATCTGCATTAAAAACAGGAATATATCCCTCACATATTACAGTAAATCTCTCTGCATCATTTTTGACAATTTTTAACAGTCTTCTGCTTTCAATTGAAAGCATGGTAACCAGCTCCTTAACTTCCAACTTAGTTCCAAATGCTTGGCCAGGATAGAAATGAACCTTGTTTTCTGGGTTAGTGTTGTGCTCCCTTCTCAACTGCTTCAAAGCTTTTGTTCTAGCATCATCCCCTGACTCTGGTTCACTATCAATATTATCATAGTTAACCCTCTCAACCTCCACATCATTGACCATGCTCTCATTTGGCTTATCCCCACATGCAACCCATTCTACATCAGCATCTACATTGTCTCTGAAATCTGTCATATCCATTTCCACCTCATTTATAATGTGTTCATTGTCCACAAAGTCACTGTCTTCCCCATTATCACTATTTTGCTCACCCTCAGTTGCATGTAAGATTATACTACCCTGCCCATGTAAGATTATACTACCCTGCCCATGTTCTTCAACCTCAGCAGCATGTACACCAGTACCAAATCCCTGCCCATGTAAGATTATACTACCCTGCCCATGTTCTTCAACCTCAGCAGCATGTACACCAGTACCACTACCCTGCCCATGTAAGATTATACTACCCTGCCCATGTTCTTCAACCTCAGCAGCATGTACACCAGTACCACTACCCTGCCCACATTCTGTTTGGTTTGGTATACTATCATTGAAAAATGCATCATTGAAAAATTCATCATTTATACTTTCCACATTAGTACCCAATTCATTAACTTGCCTACTACCATCCCAATTTTCTCTTTCCACAGGGAACAAACTCTTTTTACATGGTGTTTGTACCCTAACCATTTTTTTCCTAGGACTGTAAGTCTTTAATGGTGTTTGAATCCTAACCTTTTTCCCTTTCTCAACATACACTTCTAATAACTTAAACCTGTCAACATACTTCACTAAAGATCTAACATCTTCATCACTACTTAGAGGATATAGCCCATCATCCAACACCCTATCTGGTGCTTTAAAGTGATACAACATTTGAGTTTTAACGTTGTATCCTAATTCTTGAAGCATGGCATTTAACTCTAGTAAAGAAAACTGGTACCCATCTACACAGTCAAAATAACTTACCCTCCCTTCAATATACCTTCTGTTTGGCAACTGCGAAAAAACCCCTCCGTGATGAATCGCCAACGTAAAAAAGCTAGGTTTTTGTTCTGAAAATATATATATTAAAAAAAAAATTATAAACATAATAAATAAAAATTTAACTTCATATGCGTTATTATCAACTATATATCCAGAAAAAGAACTTAAAAAATAAAAATTAAAAAAAAAAGTTAATATTTAACAAAAACTCACCATAAACTTTGTCAATGAAGTCATGTTTACCAGCATTGCCTCGCAGATACCATGTTGTCACCACCATTTTTTAATTTGTGTCAACTTTGATTTGGTTTTTAATTTAAGAATTTGTGGATTGATTTTGGGGTAAATGTTAGGGATTGCAATTGCAATCTGAAACATACGATTGAATGAGTTTTGGGGGTGGAATTAGGTATATATATGGGTGGGAGGGGTTAATTACTGAAGTACCCCGCACGTGCCAAGCACATGGTGCGTTAACGGCTGAAAATGGACGGAATGTTAATGTTGGACCAAGAATGCAACGGTTGTGATACCACAGGGATAGGTTTCACTACTTTTCACACATTTGTACCAAACTTGCAAAGCTGTTGATACCTCAGGGACCAAAAATGCAATTCGTTCTTATCAAAATTACAATTTTGATCATAAGATATACTCCAATACTCCATGATAACAAAGATAGCTTGGTATGTAAGATTTTAATTAGCATCGTGACTTCGTGAGATCGCACATAACTTAGAATAGGAGGATCATCAAGCTTTGATACCAATTGTAGATCTTTGATGCATCTTTTTCGTTGCAAAAGAAAAAAAGAAAAAGAAAAAAAAAAAGTGAAAATGCTCGCTGTTGTAAGTGGCCAGTTCAATACTTACCTTTTTGGTAAAAGTTTTTTATATCAAGTGTGGAAGTCTTCATCTCAAATGTGCTGCGTCTACAACTAGGACGCAATTAGGTACTTTTTGTTAACTACTTCAAACTTCAAATGTGTTGATGGACTATATCAGAGCTATAGGTGAGGACTCTATGTTTGTTTATGATTTGCTTCTCGATTTGTTTACATACCAAAAGCATCTCACATTTACCCTGACTAATTGAAAATCATATATAATAGATTAATTGCATAGTCATCACTTACTTTTGCATCACTATTATAAATTTATAATGCAAGACCTAGACCTTTATAATTTATAAACTCTAACCAAGCTCATATGAACTTGACCTAGTAACAATATTGGAACACAGAATGTAAGGCATTCTCATGAGAAGGGCCATTACAAGTAAATAGGTTTGTTATGCTTCATCAAGGCCGAGTGATTTGGGTTAGTATATATTTTGATTTTGGTTTGTTTGGGTGTCATGTTTATCTCACTTGTAAAACTGAAGCCAAATTTCTAGTGGCTAGTACCTAGTACATTCATGTCCAATGTGCCGGTTGATTGGGCTTCCTGTTATTTAACAGCCCAACTTATATTGCAGATTTCCGCACCCATATGGCCATATAGCATTGATTTGGTCCACCAACTTCTCTTTTTAGTACACGATGACATGATGTGAAGCAAATCAATTATTGAACTTATTTTTTTAATGCCTAATGTAGATTTCGTAACAAAACTTAGATTTGTTTTAAGATGCAATGGGTCAAAACATAAAAATACACCTAGTTTTGTGATCCTGGTGATATTTTATGGACCCTAGAGTTATTCGGTCCTTGCCTGCCAATGACCACAAAGAAAAACTATATGAAATTTTCTATGACATGCATTGACACAAAATTCCGGTAATAACATGTTAAAAAAGATAACTCAGCAGGTTAAAGAAGTCTCTTTTTCTATATAGATCATTTCGTCAACCAAAATAGGCTCCTAATTAATTAGTCCTAAGGGGCAAGGGTGTAGTACCAAATCCTTGGCAAATTGGCAAGTTTGGCAAGTTTTAGACCAATAAGGAGATGCCACATGTTATAGCCAAAAACTTGCCAATACTAGCCGAAATCTTGCCAATTTTGAGGGTATAGTGCCAAACTTTTGCCAATTTGCCAATTTAAAAAACTTATCAAACAAACCCTAAAGTTTCATTAAGTTACAAAACACAATACAAATACAAATTAAAAACATTTAGAACTAGGAATAAAAAAACAATACAACTAGAAAATACAACTAGAAAATAAATAACAAACTAATACAACCCGTCATGAGATCATCCGTATTTGCCGGCGATGTCGCGTTTGCGTTGCAAAACTATGCTACGCATGGGATCGACCAAATGATCGTGAGGTTGCGCAAAGATTTGGAGGTCTAGTTCCATCGTCTTTTGTCGTTGAAAATCGAGTTGGGATTGTAGCAAATCCCGCGCAAGCTTCTCACGTTCGGCAATGGCGGCCATCCTCATTTGCCGATTGAGCCTCTTTTCTTCTTTGTGTGCCATACTCACCTCCCTATACTCTTCAACGGAATCAAGCAACACTTCCTTGTTTTTGACCGAACTCGTGGCCTTACTACGTGATTTGCGAGAAAATGAGGGCATCGAGTCCTCATTCAAATCGGGAACTCGAGTGTAGTGGCTCGACTCATCGGTTCGAACCCTTTTCTCACTCCCACTAGTATCTTCAGTGCGAGGAGTGCCGGCCGTAGGAGTAGTAGGCTCGGTCGAAGTAGGAGTACTACCAAAACCACTCGCCGGTGGAACATACGAGAACTTATCATGTTCCTTTGCAACTTTCCAAGCTTTAATATGTTTGAATCCCTTGTTCTTGTGTCGTTTCGCCCACTCTTCCAAGCTTTGTGTCAAGATATACGCCTCATCGGCACCGCTAGCCCATTTATGTTTCTATAAACACATAAATACAAAACGTAAAACAATATATATATGTACATAAACGTAAAACAATATAGATATATATATATATATATAATAAACGTAAAACAATATATATATATATATAAGAAAGAAAATTAACCATCGTATTGTAGATGCCGGTAAACTCGTTCAATAGCGGTTGCATTTTCTTCCACTTTGTGTTGACTTGATGGTACGTTCGTGAATGATTTTTTTGTTCCTTATTGTAGTGTTCATGAATCCTATTCCAAAAGGATTCGTATCTTTGTTGATCGGCGGTGGCGGGTGGCGGGATCCGTAGAGATATGAAAATATGCTCGAGCCAACAATTCTTCATCTTCGCCACTCCAAGCGATCGGGGGTGCTCTTGTGGTTGAGGCGGTTTTTTTCGCCTTCCCACGACCGGGTGGAGGTGGCGCCTCCACCTCCTCCTCGCTAGAGGTGTCTCGCACATCGTCAAATGACTCGTCGGGTTGCACTTGGTCATCATCATCTTCAAGAAACGTGATCGTGGGTTCGGTAGGTGGAAGTTGAAAGCGGCACGTGTCGACTTGCACGGGGAAATCCGAGCTCAACAATTGAGAGATGTCGTCATCTACGGTTCGGTTTTGACTTGACGAACCGCCGAAATCGTATTGTGGTTCGACGGTTGTAGGAAGTTGAAATGGGAGTTGATTTTTTGGTGCTCGGTATTTTTTGGATGTTTTTTTAGTAGGAATCATTTTGAAGATTATATGTGAAAGAGATGAGATATACAGAGAAGATGTAAAATTTTAAGAATTGAAAATGAATGAAAGGTATATATAGTAATAAGGATAGGGGTAATTTTTGTAAATTTTTTTTAAAAAAAACGGTCACATTTGACCAAAATTAAAAAAAAAAACGCTCCCAACGTTCACATGTCAGCTCCCCAACGTTCACTTGCATTGGCCAAAACTAGCCGATGTAACTTGCCAAACTTGCCGATTAAAGTTGTCGATGCATGTGCTATAGCCTTGCCAAACTGCCGATCCTAGCCGATGCTTTTTGCCGATAAAACAAGCCGACTACACCCTTGCCCCTAATAGTCTCGAAAAAATGCAAATGGTCATATATAATACCAGTACAATGTTACATTGTTATAAGTGATCGATTATGAAAACTACCCAATATGGAAAACGGCAATGCCTAAGTGTGCTAAACATAGCACAACACTTCAATTTTCATGGTTACTCCGCACCCTTAACCACACAAGCTGATGCAAGACCTATGTACACGAACACGTTAACGAGTAATGACGAGCCCGATGAATTCTATACTTAAAATCTACTACCTGGCTTACTTAATAAACAGAACCTGAAACAGGGGACATATGTTGGATATGACCGCCTTTTTAGTTTTTAGTCTTGGACACAACACACAAGTTTGGTAGAAATATAGATCCTTAAACAGATCTAGGCCAAAGTGATATAAAACCCGAAAGGTGGACTAAGATGTTTCATTTGCCTCATATTATTGATGTACGTGCCTTTGAATAGGACTTTAATAAAGATTTCCAAACTTATTGAGATGTTATCTAATCAATGATTAACGGCGAACTATCTTAACATTTTCACTTGCATATATTTACTAACGCGATTTCAAGATTCAAATGGTATTAAATCCAAACACAAATCACTCAAAGGCGATATTTGAAACCAAAAAACCTCTCACTTTAGAAAGAAAAATGGAGATCTACACGTATCTATATTAGACAAAATCCAAAAAACGACCAAAATGACAATATGTACAACACGGCAAGATTAGACGAAACCAATAACACTAAAATTACTTGCTAACAACTTAACATCTATGTTTTCTTTCCAAGAACCCGAAAAACTAAAATGTAAACCTGTGATTATATTATAGACTGACCAACTAGACCACCCTTTGGGCCTGGTTCTGGTTGTTAATTATCTTGTCTTTTGAAATATACAAAGTAATACAAATATAACCAAGCTCAAAGTACTTGTACCAGCTAACAAGCAATAATACTTATCAAGCCTGGCTTCGTTCATATCATCGGCGAACCAGTTCCCTTTCCCCCCTTCCGAGGTAGTAAAATACTCGACTAGATACACCAACAACGCACTCAAGAAGCTCCCGACTCCAAACACACTTGTATACAAAGCTATTCCCATTGTCCTCATTCCTTGAGGAACCGCACTGTAAAAAAACTCTTGCATTCCAACCACAGTAAAAATATCTGAAATCCCCAATAATATGTATTGAGGGAGTAGCCAGAATATACTAAGTGTTTCCAATTGTAATTGCAAACGCTTCATTTCAACTGTGGCCGCAAATATCATTGCAATGACAGAAAGGAACATCCCAATGGCGATTCTTTGCATTGTTGTGATTCCATTTTCATTGCGTAAGATTAAACGAGTGAAGGGAATGAAGATTGTGTCATAAAATGGCATGAGAAGGACTATGGATATTGTGATTGCGCTTTGAAGGGTGGCTGGTGGGATCTTGTAGCTATCTCCTATGTTTCTTTTCATTGACATGCCTTGTTTTATGAAAAACGTCGCTGGTTGTTGGAAAATGACCGCGAACATGAGCAGAGTTGTCCATATTGGTAGTAGCCGAACCACGACTTTTAAGATTTCAACCAGATGATTAGTGTTGTGTGAGTTTTGGTCATGAGCTAAACATTCAGTTTCATTTTCTCCTTTTAAACACAATGGTTTATCTTCAAGCCTGAAAACAGAATGTAATTAACCACTTTATACTACATTGTTTACAAATATTACTAATACCTAAAGGCAGGGGATTAAAAATATATACACTTACTACAGCTTTTATAAAGGCAAATACTAAATACAGGCTCTAGGGCTGTGGTTAGCTTGCATAAAAAAATTATACCTTTCATATCAAAAGTTCATCTCCGGACTTTTATGATAAAAAGTACAACTATTTTATGCACGTCAATAACAACCCATAAGTCTAACATTAGAAAGATCCTTTTATAAATTAGTGGAATGTGAGTTAAAATACTAACAAGGATCGAAGTTGAGACGAATCATAATTCTTAAAGAACTTACTCAATCTCGGCAAGGCTGGATATTTCATCGTTTTTTGAATGGACAAATTTAGACAAAGAACATTTAACGGTTTGAACGATTTTCTCCAAAGATTTAACGTCATTGCTTGTATCGTGGCTATAAGTGTAAAACCGGCTGCCACAAGAAAACATAACCATAGAGACGACCATGGCCATGGTGGGCATGGCGAACCCTAAACCCCAACCAACGGAATCTTGTATATTAGGCATAATCGACACGCCTAAAAGAGCTCCACTACACACACCGAAATACCACCACTGAAAGAACATACTTTTCTTGTTTGAATCCTTATTGTCATTTTTCGTCGTTGGAAGCTCATCTTGATCGGTGTCTATCTGATCAGCGCCGAACGCTTGCAATGAAGGGTTGTATCCACCTATGCCTAGTGAAATCAGATATAGTGACATGTACAATGATGATGATGAAGACGAGGAGTTTTTTTGGTTTAATGCTGTTGATGTTAATGCCAATAGTCCCTAAAAAACAAATGCAAAATGCTAATCAAAACTTCTATTGAGAAAAAACTAAGGAAATTAAATTATATTGATTGCATATATATTTCTAAAACTGTATTGATTGTATATTAGGCAGGATCATACGATTAGATATATGAAAGACGAGGCTAAAATAGTAGAATAGCGGTTCCAATATGAGTCCACAAGAGGGGCCACGAATAATGGCACCATGGAGGTGAACCCGGTCCAGCTATTAACAGTCCTGGCAGCAGAGGAGCTACTTCCATCACATCTATCAAATACATCACAAGATTCGACCCCACCCCTTTAAACACAAACCTCTCGATTCCAGCAATCACTACACACAAAAAAAAAAACATATATAACTCCCACGTTGTTAACGTACGTTATAAACATCAACAATTAATAGATACAAGGCGGTCGGGTAATATATAATATAGAAATTGAAACATAATATATCAATTTGGCCTTCATATAAGATACAAAAAATACTTATATATATATGTACCTATTAAAAGAACACAAGGCTTATTGAGTACTCGGAATCTTGTCTCTCCGGCCATTAAATGATGGATCGATATAATATATGATATGATATTATTATGGTGTGATAGAAAATAATGGTAATAAGTGGGAGGTGATTGGAGAGGCAAACAAGGTACAAATACTTGACGTTTGTTTGAGAGACAAAAGTTTATATTAATGGAACACCATGGATGCACTCACGATAAAAAAGCAAATAAAAAGAAAAAAACTGGCTAGAGTCAGTTGAAGGTGTCATCACAATGATGAATCATACAACAACATTACTTAGCATGTCAAATCCAACTCTAATCTTAATTTTGGATATATTTACAAAACCAATTATGTATATTTGTTTGCCTATGTTTCTCTTCGTATAATTTTGGCAAATTTTAGAAGATGCTTTTGCGTTTAGAAATCATGTGACACATGTACATTCCACATTCTTGCCACATAGATGCAAACATATACTCCGTAACTTGAACATCATAAATCTTCTTTGATAAAATCCTATCTTAATCTTAATATATACTACGAGCATAAGACAGTTGAACTAATGACTTATTGACCAATCAAATTGCTCGATTTCATCAAATTGATACTCGCTTATGTTAAAAAAACCTAATAATCATTATCCAAATATATTATTATATTAGTATTTATATTAATATGTAGAAAAAGTCTCATTAATTTACACTTTTTTGTTTTCCATCAATAATTTACACTTTTTAGCCCTAAATACTTAATTTATATTTATTTTTAGCCATCAACTTGAGAGAATTTTTAAAATTTACAATCATTTAATTAATTAAAACAAATTTCAACATATGAAATATTACTTACAAAAAAAAATTTCAAAACCTAATGACTTATTAACAAATATTATATTAGACTTTTATAAATTATAAATATTAATATTTAGTTTAATATTTAATATAAACACAATTTGAACTTTAGATACATATCCCAAAACATAATAACAGATGACGATATACAACATCATTATCCTAGAATCACATAACATAGGACGATCACATAACAAATCACGATTTACAACAGAGGGTTATTTGAATACTAAATCCAAATCAATATGAAACTCTATTCAAGATTCATTTTATCTCTCGATCAAAAAGGTACATAATTTCTCCTTTTTTATATGTTAGTTTTGCGTATTAATGTTTAAAGTTATAATTGTCACTCAAATCAAGAGTCCTAATTGTTATCAAAGAATATGAAAACAATCCTAATTGTTATCTAATTATCATAGAACATGTGATTGAAAATAAACTTATGCGTGTTATGGGCCCGCATCATGATCAAATACATATACTTGAATGTCAAGTAGAGAATCACAAGTATGCTTATATTTTAATTCTTTTTTTTTAACAGCAGAAATTTTATTACTAAATGCAACTAGCAAGGCGCTAGCTGCTAAGGTATACAAGTACAAAAAAATCTAGAAAGAACCAAAACCACTAATCTAGACGTATGTTTATATTTTAATTCTTAATTATCTTTCATAATAATATCACATTATAAGTACAACTGGTTTTTAAAATTTTTATAATAGAGAAATTATTATAGCATGTGCCTTGTGAAATGACTACGGCAAACAATTCCATCAATATGTCTCAGCTAATAATGATAGTGACGAACCTATGATTATTGTACTACAACTTGCAAAGTATAACAACTAGAACCGTATATCTTCAAAATTATAAGCTTTTATGACTTAAATGTATGAAGATCTAATATTGATAATATCGCAAACCCCGTGTCCAGTGTTGGACACGGGTCTAAAATCTAGTATATATCATATAATATAACTTACATATTATTAATAGACATAATATATAATCGTTTTATATACGTTTTCAAATTTTATTTTTTGTGTAACAACGTTGTCATTTCTTAGCTAGACCCATATATAATAATAAATATATTTAACATCATCCAAGATATCTATGTTATATCAAATTAGTCCCTCTTAAGTTTACTACTTTTCAGAAACTAGTTGAAACTAGTAATATACATGATAACTAGCTATCCTTCTAGCTTGTTGTTACGTATATCACAATATATAATATATTTATATATTTATATATATATATATATATAATAAGAGGAAAGGGAATATGTGGCTATCATGTAGCTAAGCTTGGGTATAGAACCCCTCACATGCCATTTTTTTATACCATTAAAATCATGGGGGCCATGTGATTTATTTATTTTATAACAAATATTAAAAAATTGATATGTGAGGGGATCTACACCTAAGCTTGGGTACATGATAGCCATATATTCACTTTTCCCTATATATATATATATATGTGTATATATTATATATATATATATATAGGGAAAAGATAAAATGAGTCCAGCTTATTTTGAGTCCAATTTGAGTCCATTGATTTTCTTCCATCTCCTCAAATTCCAACCACCTTCTACCACCACCACCATCTCCGACCACCACCATGATTTTCCGGCGACGGCGACCACCGCCACCACGACTTACACATGTGTAAAATTTGATTTTCAATAGCCTTTTCAAACTGTATGCATAAAATCAAATTTGATTTTGTATAGGTTTCTTGATATGGACTCTATTTATTTTTCTAAATGTATGCATAAAATCAAATTTGATTTTCAATAACTTTTTCAAACTGTATGCATAAAATCAAATTTGATTTTGTATAGGTTTCTTGATATGGACTCTATTTATTTTTCTAAATGTATGCATAAAATCAAATTTGATTTTCAATAACTTTTTCAAACTGTATGCATAAAATCAAATTTGATTTTGTATAGATTTCTTGATATAGACTCTATTTGTTTTTCTAAATGTATGCATAAAATCAAATTTGATTTTGTATACTTTTTGACACTGTACGTATCAAATCAAATTTGATTTTATTCATACATTTACACAAACAAATGGAGTTTATATCAACAAACCTATATATAATCAAATTTGCTTCTATGCTTGAATCTGTTGTATTTCATATCATATGATTGGCTGTATAATCAGTAAATACGTATATAATCAAATTTGATTTAGTACATACACTTTGGTTTAGACATTTCATCAAACACCTTGTGAGCAAAACTCTTCTAAGAACTTCTAAACAACGATAACCAAATTTACAACTTCTCATCATATAAACAACAAAAATCACGAAAAAGAACAAAAAATCTTGCCAAAGATACAACTTCTTATCATATGAAAAAACAAAAATAATAGAAAAAAACTACAAATCATGGATAAAAATGGTTTCTTTATCCATTTTTTATATAAAAAACATAAACTACATAAAATATCACTCTAGTAATATCTAAAACATCATCATCCATTTGTTGTTGTTGCTAGTGGTTTGAGATGAGAGAGAGAGGGCAACTTTGTGTGTGTCTGTATGTGTTGATGGTGGTAGTGGTGGTGGTGGTGGCGGTCGGATATGGTGGTGGTGGTGGTGGTCACCGTCCAAGGAGGAGAAGAGAGGGAGAGAGTGTGTGTTTTGTGTGTGTGTGTTTTGGTCAGGAGAAAAGAGAAGAGAAATGGGAGATAAAGTTCTTTTTTTTAGTGTAAATTACGAATATACCCCTCCGTGTTTTATTTTTAATTAGGGGTAAATGTTAATCTCAACCATTGATGGGAATGATCCAAGGGCTAAGATTAAGCCCTTGAGATACATGAAAAATTAAGGATGTAAATGAACAAACACCATATTAAAAGCTTTGAAATAACAATAATAAAGATTTTTATAAAGAAAGTTCGATATAGAAAATTGGAATCGGTTCAAGAAATGTTGTTTGTAGCTAGATAGATAACTTTTATGGGTAGGATGTAATATATGATCATCTATATAACCGTTAAAGTACTTAAAATGGTAAGTGAATGTGAAACTTAATTTGATACAATGCGTGACTCCTAAAGACGATTTACCTCGAAGTAAACAAGAAAAATGACACATTTTTATGTACGAGTAATATACATAAAGAGTGAATACGAAAGGCGTTTTTCGCGTCTAAGTACCAATTAAGTAATTACGTACAATTGTGCACTTCACATTTTCCATTTCAGATAAAAGTCGAAGTTACAAGTTGAGTTATATAACTTTATTTGTGGAGATTGAGTATGACATATACTATAAACATGGGCGGCACTAGCTAGGAGCAAAAATGACCCTCGTCCTGAACCACTTTGTTAGGGATACAAAAATTTAATTTTTAAAAAAAATATATTTTGTAATTTTAATACTCCCCCGTACCATTAAAAGTGTCTTAGTTTGAATTTTCAAAGTCTTTATCTATAAACTTTGACCTTAAATATATTTTTTTGTGTTATATAAAACTTGATGAAAATTATGCCAATGAAAACACATTTAAAACACAATCGATTCATATAACAAACATCAAGTATTATCTTCAAAAAAAAAAATATTTAAGGTCAAAGTCGGAAAAGATATACTTTGAAAATTCAAAAGAGGACACTTTTAGTGGGACGGAGGGAGTATTATAATTTTGCTATGTTGATAGTTTGTTGTTATAACGTAATCTACATTTACAAAAAAAAAATTTCTTTTTTATATTTAATTAACTTCGTTAGGGATCATAAACCCAGAGATTATGTCTAATCTTAAACATATGGGAAAAGTGAATATAAGGTTGTCAGACACCTAAGCTTAGATGTGAAACCCCTCACATACTAATTTTCTAATATTTTTTGTTTAATGAATAAATGTTTGGGCCCCCATGAATTTTATGGATTAAAAAATTAATATGTGAGTGTTCCACATCTAAGCTTAGGTACCTAAGAGCCTTATACTACCATCCTCCTAAATATATATTACATTTAATTGTTTGACACATAGAAGACCTAGTTTTTCTTTCTTAATTATTACCGTTGATTTTATAATATGTCAATTCTTTCTTTAGTTACTGGTTAGGTACATCTTTAGTCTCATATTTTAAACATACAAAGTATATTCCTTCAAATTATTATCGTGAAGTTGTTAGCTAGCTAGTTATATTTTGTATGTTTTAGATAAATTGGGAGCAGAAATATTTCACTTCTTGTTAAGCATGCATGTAATTTAATTTGTTTGAGAAGCTTTATGTATATATGATCAGATAAAAGCAACCTTACATATATAAACTCATTTATAAGCATGCAATTCCCACGTGGTTAGTAGGCCGGGATAGACGATTACACAAGCCCGTCGCGTGTCCACTACTGTTAGTAATTTTATCAAATATACCAGCTTAATTTGTATATGTTTAGATGTGTTATGTGTAGTTGTATTTAGACTTTAGTTACTGTATATAATTAAAATTAAAATACTCAATATTTCATAAGTTAATTAACTTGCAATATATGCTATAAGTCTATAACTAACTTGATTAACTTGTGCATAAATATCATCATAGTAATTTGATTAATTATTTATTTTACTTTTTTTACACTTTTGTATCTTGATAAGCAACCAATTAACTTTTCAGATACGTGTGACCCGATTACCAATAAGTTAAATATTGTTAATTATAATTATAATTTCCATGTTTATGAAAATTTGCGATTATTAATGGTGAGCTTCTAATTTAAGTTGATAGCAACCATTGGCTTAAACCTCAGTGGTCAGGGGTATCTTTTAGATCCATTATGTGGGTCTCGGGTGTGAGTTTACCCAAAGTTTCAGGTTCGAGCCCTGGGGTTCTTATCTCAATGGTATTTTCCATGAGGAGGGGGTTGGAGGTCCATAAATATTTGGTTAAGATTGTATCCAACACGTCTGAATCGAAACTCACTTTACAAAAAAAAAAAAAAAAAAAGATATTATGTTCAAAACATTTTGTAAAACTTAACGTAACTACATAAGTAACATAAGGTATTTCAGTTTAAAAAAAATCATAAACCATATGCATAATATAGTTAATTAAGCGTACAAGGATGCAGGATATGTCGTAATATGAGTTCCTCAAGTGAGTCACATGTTTAATTAGCTAGATCGATCATTGGACACTATACAACGTACCAAACTACCGTTTAAGTTTAAGTTTAGAGTTTTAGATTACTAACTCTATCATATATATCGAACCATTTCTAGATTATTGAAGATGCTTTATGCATATAAAAGGGCATATGTAACAAACTTTCAGAAAATGATTCATTTTGTATAGCAAGTAGATACTAGATAAAGAAAGGTGGAAATCAAAGTTTGAAGACACTAGATATGGTTGTATGGTTTGTGTCGACACTATACATAACTATTGATTTTATTATTTTTAGAATGGCGATTGAGTTAGTTAAATTATTTGCAATCGAGCATTCATAGCAACATCCAAATGGACAGTATGCAAACCCTCAATCCCTGATCCATAGTTAACCAATCCTCTTATTTCACCTCATCTTTCCCTCACTCATTCCTCATTCCACTATTTTGTTGGCATCCCTTCCCCTCACTCACTCACAATTTGCTCCAACGGTCACAAAATAATGTATTACTCCCCTGACCCTCTACTCTGCGTGGAAGTTCCCCTTACTTTCCCTCCCCTCACTCTCCCATCACCATCGGCGGGGGTTTCCCGCGCGGTGAATGAGAATTTTTCACCCTCTGTCCATCCACTACCAATGCCCTAAGCGTAATATGAGTATGTCACATTCGGGCCGGGTCATCAAGAGTTCTAGCATTTGACGAAAATAAGGAACCACTCAGATCTTGTCCCTTAACATGAATAACACTAATCAACTTATATGTTGCTTCTTGAATAAAAGTTAATTTTCAAAAAAAAAAAAACTTATATGTTGCCGTCTGGTCAAATCTGGGAAATTTACCAATCATTAATTGCATGTTTGGGGTCAAATGGTTGAACTTTATAACCAAAACTCCAAAAGGGTACCACAGATTGTACGATGACTAAAAAAAACTTGTTAATAAAAGAAGCAAATTTACATATACTAGCTCTTTTTTATCAACTGGGCCGACATATCTTTGAGATAATTGCACTAGACTACCAAGTCCACGAAATGTTCTTTAGATTCGGTTTCAATGTGTTTAAGACAATTCATAAGGCTTAGGTAAATGGAAGATGGAGTGAGATGACATGGTAGGTGAATGATGGTGAAAGCTTTAAATCTACTTGATCAAATACATTATACATAGGTGAAATTGGAGTAGGATTCTCAATACCTCATATATAATAATATAATCTCATTTATCATATGTATGTGTTAACATTAACAAAATGCTATATAATGTTGGGTTATATAATAAATTATCAAATTAAATCACGAAGCACGCAACGGAAGATTAAACTATGCAATTAATTAATTAACTAAGGAAAGAAAACATGTACCTTTAATTGTAGATGATAAAGTAAGAAACTTTATAATAAGGTTTAAAATAAAACCTCTCTACGATCGCACACACGACACGTCAAACAATACCCGAAGATTGCTAGATCTTGAATCACCAAAAACCAAAAGCTCTTCTTGAATTCCACTTGCTCGAATGAAACAAAAGAAAGATTTTTTGCTCGTCTGTTTTAGTCGAATCCCAACTCTATGTTGATCGACCAAGATATAAGCACGTACCAACAATTCTAATTGGTTAGTCAAATAAGAATTAACCAATTAAGCACCAACCAATGAAACTCTTTGTTTGCTGCTTATATTTCGAATTCGTGGACAGGGTTTATATTTATATTCACTTGTATTGTTAGGTATATATTATTAGGATATATATAGGGTATAAATATATCCCTAATAACTTAACCTTCAAGCAATATAATTTATAAATATAACTTGACTTGGACTAGGATTTAATTAATAATTACATTTAATTATTAATTAATATTTAATAATTAATAATTCATATTTATTAATTAATAAATAATTATAATTAACATATCTAGTTAATAATGTCCAATTATCATTTTTCTCAATTTGGTGATTATAAATATGTAGATACAATATATACATATTACCGGATATCTAAGTGTCAACGCGTGTGACCCCGTAGGCTTAAATACTTTCCGGACATACGTTCATTTTTACGTGATCATATACTAACAGCTCCCACTTGAGCTCGTAACAAATGAAGGTAATAACATTGGTTAGCATCTAGCAACACGTCAATGCTCCCAGAAAAATTAAGTATAGTTTCTTAAATTATATTTAAATGGTTGAGGCATTTATTATCCCTTTGTTCAGATACCGTGTTAAACATGAATATGGATCAATGTCATTTCATGATTTAACGATTCTGTTTCTCATTCCATAACTAATTAATGATTACCAAATATAATCGAGAACCATCTGGATTTATTTGGGCACGGCCATGCAAACATCTTAATTAGTCCTAATGAGGGTGCCAATGGTATCATTCTGCAACTATTAGTTGGAGGAACAAATCCTGTATTGACTACACGTGTCAGTCATCATACTTCACTACACTTTCTAAAAATAGCCCTTTATTTACTCCCTTATTCAGGAGAGTTAGAACTATATCAAGTAAGTGCAATCCATACATGCTGACCTGCTTGTATCTCAAGTCAAAGGATAAATAAAGTAACCATTTACGAATTTTTACTTAATGACGCCGATCCATAAAGTAATAATTCGTTTGTGGGGTAGTCCGATATGCATCAACTATGGATATCATGTGAGTTTGGTGGGACCATCCATTATATATTCCAAGAATATAACCAATCACTCAGATTTGTCTTAGTTTAATTATATTCCCATATAATTAATCGACAATGGATAATTTAGAATATTTAATAAAATATTCAAGGATTAAACATGCAAATATGGGATACAATAAATATTAAATGAAATCAAACATATCAAGTACTTTATTTCATTATGAAAAATATAAATTGTTTAACATCCCTTATCCAAATACCGAAACAACAGATTTACATGAAATAACTAGCTAACTTAAGTCCCATGCCCTCGGCATGCCTTTCAAGCTTGGGTCTAGCCAAAGCTTTTGTGAAAGGATCAGCTAAGTTAAAATCTGTGTGAACTTTGAGTAATTTGATCTCCCCTAGTTCGATTTGCTCACGAACATAGTGATATCGTCTAGCATAATGTCTGGCACCTTTCTGAACTCCGGGTTCGTTGGCAATGATTAATGCACCAGTATTATCACAGTACATATCAGTGGGTAAGTCACTTGAGGGGATCACGTCAAGCCCGCTAATGAACTTCCTTATCCAGACTGCTTCCATTGCGGCTTCTGAGGCGACAATGTACTCAGACTCTGTTGAAGACATGGCAACTGTTGAAGCACCTCCGTTAAGAACGAAGACGAATCCTGACTGAGACTTCGTGTCATCTCTATCAGTTTGAAATCCAGCATCACAGTATCCGGTCACTTTGAGCTCTAAATCTAGATTTCCTCCATACACCAAAAACATATCTTTAGTAGCCCGTAGGTACTTCAGAATGTTCTTAACAGCAGTCCAGTGACTTTCACCTGGATTCTGTTGATATCGGCTAACGATGTTTTGCGCGAACGCCACATCGGGTCTAGTGCATCTAACCGCATACATAATAGATCCCACAGCCGAAGCATAAGGAACTCTTTGCATACGCTCCACCTCATTAGGTGTATTAGCACCCTGTTTGACAGATAAACTAAGTCCTTCTTGCATAGGTGTAAACCCACGCTTAGAATTCTCCATCTTGAATCGCTTCAAGACCTTATCAATATAAGCACTTTGACTTAGTCTAATTAATCGCTTTGATCTATCTCGGTAGATCTTGATTCCAAGAATAAATGTCGCTTCTCCTAAATCTTTCATGGCAAAACACTTTCCAAGATGGGATTTAACATCTTGCAACATTGGAATGTGTTTTCCTATGATCAATATGTCATCAACATACAAGACAAGGAAAGTAACATTACTCCCACTAGCTTTGCGATATACACATGGCTCATCGGGATTTTGAACGAAACCAAACTTTTTGATTTCTTCATCAAACCGCTTGTTCCAACTTCTTGATGCTTGCTTTAGTCCATAAATAGACCTTTGAAGCTTGCATACTTTGTTGGGATGTTTTGGATCAATAAAACCTTCAGGTTGATCCATATAGACTTCTTCATCCAAGTAACCATTTAAGAAGGCAGTCTTAACATCCATTTGCCATATCTCAAAGTCATAGTACACAGATATGGCTAAGAGAATCTTAATGGCTCTAATGTCCGCAACTGGAGAAAAGGTCTCATCATAGTCAACTCCAAAACGTTGAGTATAACCTTTCGCCACGAGACGAGCTTTATAGGTGTGTACATTTCCATCCATGTCCGTCTTCTTCTTGAAGATCCACTTGCACCCAACAGTTTGAGCATTTTGTGGAAGATCAACCAAGCACCAAACTTGATTGTCTTTCATGGATTTCATTTCCACCTTCGTAGCTTCAAGCCATTTGTTAGATTCCGGATCTGATAATGCTGCTTTGAAATTCGGAGGCTCATCGAGATCTCCTAAAATGTTTTCTTCTACCATCAGACATAATCTGTCAGTAGGAAGTCTTGTCCTTTCGGACCTACGAAGTGGAATCGCTTCATCATCATCGACTTGAGGTTCATCACTTTGAACATTTTCCCCCCCAAGTTGATGATTGCTAGGAGCTTCAGAAGGTGACACATCTTCCTCTTGAGTCTCATCAAGTTCTACAACCCTCCCACTATTCTCTTGAGCTAATTTCTTTTCAAAGAATTCAGCATATCGAGCAACGCGAACAGTGTTTGTGACGGGATTATAGAAGTCGTAACCCATCGTTTCCTTAGGGTATCCGACAAAGATGCACTTAGTAGTTCTGGGTTCAAGTTTGTCAGGCGTATCGCGCTTCACAAGTGCCTCACATCCCCAGACTCTTAAGTAAGACAGATTAGGAACATTTCCATGCCATAATTCATATGGTGTCTTGTCAACCTTCTTGGTTGGAACCATATTGAGAATGCGTACAGCAGTCTCTAGAGCATAATCCCAAAATGAAAATGGGAGAGTCGTAAGGGTCATCATAGATCTCACCATGTCTAGCAAGGTTCGATTTCTCCTTTCAGACACTCCATTATGTTGAGGAGTGTATGAGGAGTAAGCTGTTGGACTATTCCACACGCTTTCAGATAATCCTTAAACTCTTGGCTTAAGTATTCACCACCTCGATCTGAACGAAGAATCTTGATGGTTTTGCCGAGTTGATTTTCTACTTCATTTTTAAACTCTTTGAATGTTTCAAACACTTCATGTTTATGTTTAAGCAAGTAAACATAACCATAATGAATGAAATCATCCGTAAAAGTTATGAAGTAGCTAGCTCCTTTTCTTGACACATGTCTAAATGGAAACATCGGTATGAATGAGTCCAAGAAGATCTTTAGCCCTTTCCGGTTTATTCTGAAAAGGTTTTCTTGTCATCTTGCCAGAAATACATGACTCGCATTTATCAAATGATTCATCATTTAATTGTAAGATCCCTTCACGTTGAAGTCTTTCAATGCGATTTTTGCCAATGTGTGCAAGACGACAGTACCACAGATAGGTAGAGTCCAAGTTAGTCTTGGCTCTTTTGCTAACATTATACATTGAATTATTTGAATCACAACCACGCATATCAATTTCATAAATACCATCACAAGCAATAGCATCAAAATAATGTACATTATTTTTAGAAACTGAAATACCATTATCATTAAAAACATTAATGAATCCGTTGTCTTTCAACAAAGAAACTGAAACTACACCTCTAGTAATAGATGGTGCATAATGACAATTGTCCAAAACAATAATTAAACCGGAAGGAAGAACTAAATGATATTCTCCAATAGCTTCAACAGGTGCTGGTAGACCATTGCCCACGAACAACTGCAAAGCTTCGGGCTTCAGCTTCCTCCTTTTCCTAAGTGTTAACTAAGGTTAGTTAACTAAGGTTAGTTAACTAAGGTTAGTTAACTAAGGTTAGTTAACTAAGGTTAGTTAACTAAGGTTAGTTAACTAAGGTTAGTTAACTAAGGTTAGTTAACTAAGGTTAGTTAACTAAGGTTAGTTAACTAAGGTTAGTTAACTAAGGTTAGTTAACTAAGGTTAGTTAACTAAGGTTAGTTAACTAAGGTTAGTTAACTAAGGTTAGTTAACTAAGGTTAGTTAACTAAGGTTAGTTAACTAAGGTTAGTTAACTAAGGTTAGTTAACTAAGGTTAGTTAACTAAGGTTAGTTAACTAAGGTTAGTTAACTAAGGTTAGTTAACTAAGGTTAGTTAACTAAGGTTAGTTAACTAAGGTTAGTTAACTAAGGTTAGTTAACTAAGGTTAGTTAACTAAGGTTAGTTAACTAAGGTTAGTTAACTAAGGTTAGTTAACTAAGGTTAGTTAACTAAGGTTAGTTAACTAAGTAGTTAACTAAGGTTAGTTAACTAAGGTTAGTTAACTAAGGTTAGTTAACTAAGGTTAGTTAACTAAGGTTAGTTAACTAAGGTTAGTTAACTAAGGTTAGTTAACTAAGGTTAGTTAACTAAGGTTAGTTAACTAAGGTTAGTTAACTAAGGTTAGTTAACTAAGGTTAGTTAACTAAGGTTAGTTAACTAAGGTTAGTTAACTAAGGTTAGTTAACTAAGGTTAGTTAACTAAGGTTAGTTAACAAGGTTAGTTAACTAATGGTTAGTTAACTAATAGTTAACTAAGGTTAGTTAACTAAGGTTAGTTAACTAAGGTTAGTTAACTAAGGTTAGTTAACTAAGGTTAGTTAACTAAGGTTAGTTAACTAAGGTTAGTTAACTAAGGTTAGTTAACTAAGGTTAGTTAACTAAGGTTAGTTAACTAAGGTTAGTTAACTAAGGTTAGTTAACTAAGGTTAGTTAACTAAGGTTAGTTAACTAAGGTTAGTTAACTAAGGTTAGTTAACTAAGGTTAGTTAACTAAGGTTAGTTAACTAAGGTTAGTTAACTAAGTAGTTAACTAAGGTTAGTTAACTAAGGTTAGTTAACTAAGGTTAGTTAACTAAGGTTAGTTAACTAAGGTTAGTTAACTAAGGTTAGTTAACTAAGGTTAGTTAACTAAGGTTAGTTAACTAAGGTTAGTTAACTAAGGTTAGTTAACTAAGGTTAGTTAACTAAGGTTAGTTAACTAAGGTTAGTTAACTAAGGTTAGTTAACTAAGGTTAGTTAACTAAGGTTAGTTAACTAAGGTTAGTTAACTAAGGTTAGTTAACTAAGGTTAGTTAACTAAGGTTAGTTAACTAAGGTTAGTTAACTAAGGTTAGTTAACTAAGGTTAGTTAACTAAGGTTAGTTAACTAAGGTTAGTTAACTAAGGTTAGTTAACTAAGGTTAGTTAACTAAGGTTAGTTAACTAAGGTTAGTTAACTAAGGTTAGTTAACTAAGGTTAGTTAACTAAGGTTAGTTAACTAAGGTTAGTTAACTAAGGTTAGTTAACTAAGGTTAGTTAACTAAGGTTAGTTAACTAAGGTTAGTTAACTAAGGTTAGTTAACTAAGGTTAGTTAACTAAGGTTAGTTAACTAAGGTTAGTTAACTAAGGTTAGTTAACTAAGGTTAGTTAACTAAGGTTAGTTAACTAAGGTTAGTTAAGAAATAATTAACTAGGATTAGTTAACTAAGGTTAGTTAACTAAGGTTAGTTAACTAGCCCATGGTATTCCTTAACTTAACCATAGTTACCAACAAACTAAACTAGTAACCATGGTAAATTACTACCTATAAATACAAGCTAAGGTTTCATTTCTATACAACGAATAAAAATACATGATTTTACTGAGAGGTACTATTCGCTCATATAACGTAAGCAATGACGTCAAATGAAAATAATTTTTCAAAATGGCCGACAACAAATAAGATATCTGGATCTTGATGGAACAAGATAAAGTAGGATGGCTTCATCAGACTATTTTGATATAAGCAATAATAAAAGTGTTAACTACAAACAAATTATATATAAATTTCGCAATAAAGAAAAGAGGGAAATAGACATACGAAGATCACTAACTGTTTATGTAATCCTACTTTATAGTTTAAGTAGCCAAATTCCTAAATCTATGAAGATCACACAATTATCTATTCAATGTATACTTGTTAATCCCATGCTTAACCCAATGATCTTTCAAGTCAATTGGACAATCGAGATCGTACCCTTCTAACAATAATTTCTCTATGACCTTTGAGAATGTACTACAACCCATTCTTCTCCCCGGCAACCTTACAATACGACTTGGCCCAACATATGTTGGCAACGGATACATGGAAAGAGAAGCTGTACAACAAACGGAGGTCCATCCCTCTGTACTCCACCCGCGACAGGTCCTAGGTATCCCTGTGCATGAGCATATCGGTGTTGGCATCTCTGATATGTTCATTTCTTCCCCAAATACTACCAAAGTAGTATTTTGTTTCACAAACTGGTAAGACCTTTTTGACCTTACATTTCTTTGGGCTTTCGAGGACGATACCTTTGCGGACTTTTTCTTTCGACTATAAAGCTTGCAAATATAAGCCCATGAGTCTTCTACGTGCTTCTCAAACTCTGGTCCATGACTCATTATCGTATCAACCGGTTCCACCCTGTTCGAGGTTGAGACCCCATAATATGTGTCACTAATTGGATTGGGGTATAGTGTGGGCGAGTCTGACATTGGACGTTTGCCTGGTGCCCTGTTACCCTCCTCGGAAGATTCTGGTTGGAATGATGGTTCCGGTTGGAATGTTGATTTCAACTGGAATGTTGCTTCTGGTGTATCGAGAGAGAAGTTTTGATATAAAGGGTTCATTGGGATTGGAGATGAAACTCCATGAGGTACTGCATCAACAAGAGTTGGGAACGATGCACTGACATTTTCTGTTGGGGGTTCTAGCTGTGATGTTGGTACTGTATTTTGGAGAAGCCAGTCTTGGCAAAAATCATCGATTGATGTTCCCCATTCACTAGTACCAATCATCTGGTTTTGCCATGCGTCCATGATTATATTGAGTTCTTCTTATCTACAATAAGTTTTGGTCAGACAATTGACATAACAAATACATAAGAAACATTATCAACAATATTATTCTGATTTAAAAACACATTCTGGACAACTTAAGATCTGATTTATAAAAATTTATAACAGATTCCAAATATTTCTATAAAATCCCTCTTGATTTCAAGAATTAGGAGTTCTGTCAGAACTCGACCCTGACATGTTGCTTCCCCCAGCAGCATTTCTTTTTCTTCTCTTATGAGGTGGAATATTGGGATTTTCTTCTTCTTCTTCAGATGACATGGCGAAAATGGACTTCTCTCTTTGAGAAAGATTATCTTCTTCTTGCTGAGCTAGGGCTCTTGCAAACTTTTCATCTTCTTTTATTTGACGCTTCACAAGGATAGATTCCTCCTCTTCTAAAAATTTAGATAAAAGTTTTATATAAACATATAAATAGATAGTATATTATCCAAGATGAGAAAGAAAGAGCACAAAAATGTAGCTTACCAAAGAGAAAGTCGGAGATCTGTTAGAAAACAAGCTGACTGTGAACGGAATAGCTAAAAACAAATTGGCAGATGAAGAACTAAGTAAATAAAAGAGATAGAGAAAGAAGATTTAGTGTGCATTCTTCCTTAAGAAAACGCGTTTCTATTATAGAGGATGAAAAGGGAAATGTGACCTGGAATAACGGACAGGTGTGCATAAACTACAGTAATTTTTAATCATTGCTACGGTAATTAGTAATTACCGAATTATTATTATTATTTTTTTTTTCTAAAGATAAAATTTCTAAACTTTATCATCCCTTTAACCAAGGTTGAAAAGAGCTGAACAGTTTACTCAAAAGTGTATACTATGTTGAGAAAATCCTCAACTTAATTAATAGCTTAATGAATAGACCGTCTTCCACTTATCACTATTTTTCTTCACTGCTTCTTTTCAAGAACCATATCAATTGCTAATTCATCTTTTTGAACCCTAGATGAATTTTTGATCCAAACTATTGTTTCAGGAGTGATCTAGATAATATTTGTTTCTTTGACCCGTGGATCGCCTTTAATGATTGAATTTAAGAAAATGAGACAAATGTTATCAACAAAAATATGTCAACTTTTCCAACTGGATAACAGTAGTGTCTTGGTAAAAGAACTTCAAATTTGAAAATAAGAATTATTTGAAAGACTAAAATTATGATGGGCGATCAACGATTAAAATACACAAATGAACTTGGTATAAAAATCTATCAAGACAAATATGGGAGATTCTTTTAACTGGGAATTTCCCTAATCGACAACAATCCCCAAAAGAGATCGAAGAAAGTTGTATTTCATTATTCGTACAATACAAGTGAAACTTGTTACGTTATTTAAGCGGAAATACAACAATTAGGGATACAACATATTTAAAAACCATACAAAGAAACCCAGGTGGTGACAAACAGTAAGGGAACCACGCCAAGAACAAACGCTACTAACCACTGAATAGCCTCATTCAATGGAAGTTGAGCCACAGTAATTAACCACGCTATGATAATAATGTATATCATGATTAGGAAAGGGAACATTTTTGATATAAGGTTTCGGGTTTTGGTTAGATTCTGAAGAAAGGAAAATGTTAAGTTGATATGGCATGGAGAAAAGTATGCTAAGGTATTATTATATAGTCTAAGAAGGAGCCGTTTCTAACGGTCAAATACGGAAGATAAAGTGAATTTGAAGTTTTGTATAGTGTTTTAGTCAGACTTTTTTTTTTTTTTTTTTTTTTTTTTTTTTTTTTTTTTTTTTTTTTTTTTTTTTTTTTTTTTTTTTTTTTTTT
The DNA here is from genome assembly GCA_034093135.1 of Erigeron breviscapus. NCBI lineage: Eukaryota > Viridiplantae > Streptophyta > Magnoliopsida > Asterales > Asteraceae > Erigeron > Erigeron breviscapus. The sequence continues at coordinate 118,227,572 of CM067169.1, read as the reverse complement.
TTTTTTTTTTTTTTTTTTTTTTTTTTTTTTTTTTTTTTTTTTTTTTTTTTTTTTTTTTTTTTTTTTTTTTTTTTTTTTTTTTTTTTTTTTTTTTTTTTTTTTTTTTTTTTTTTTTTTTTTTTTTTTTTTTTTTTTTTTTTTTTTTTTTTTTTTTTTTTTTTTTTTTTTTTTTTTTTTTTTTTTTTTTTTTTTTTTTTTTTTTTTTTTTTTTTTTTTTTTTTTTTTTTTTTTTTTTTTTTTTTTTTTTTTTTTTTTTTTTTTTTTTTTTTTTTTTTTTTTTTTTTTTTTTTTTTTTTTTTTTTTTTTTTTTTTTTTTTTTTTTTTTTTTTTTTTTTTTTTTTTTTTTTTTTTTTTTTTTTTTTTTTTTTTTTTTTTTTTTTTTTTTTTTTTTTTTTTTTTTTTTTTTTTTTTTTTTTTTTTTTTTTTTTTTTTTTTTTTTTTTTTTTTTTTTTTTTTTTTTTTTTTTTTTTTTTTTTTTTTTTTTTTTTTTTTTTTTTTTTTTTTTTTTTTTTTTTTTTTTTTTTTTTTTTTTTTTTTTTTTTTTTTTTTTTTTTTTTTTTTTTTTTTTTTTTTTTTTTTTTTTTTTTTTTTTTTTTTTTTTTTTTTTTTTTTTTTTTTTTTTTTTTTTTTTTTTTTTTTTTTTTTTTTTTTTTTTTTTTTTTTTTTTTTTTTTTTTTTTTTTTTTTTTTTTTTTTTTTTTTTTTTTTTTTTTTTTTTTTTTTTTTTTTTTTTTTTTTTTTTTTTTTTTTTTTTTTTTTTTTTTTTTTTTTTTTTTTTTTTTTTTTTTTTTTTTTTTTTTTTTTTTTTTTTTTTTTTTTTTTTTTTTTTTTTTTTTTTTTTTTTTTTTTTTTTTTTTTTTTTTTTTTTTTTTTTTTTTTTTTTTTTTTTTTTTTTTTTTTTTTTTTTTTTTTTTTTTTTTTTTTTTTTTTTTTTTTTTTTTTTTTTTTTTTTTTTTTTTTTTTTTTTTTTTTTTTTTTTTTTTTTTTTTTTTTTTTTTTTTTTTTTTTTTTTTTTTTTTTTTTTTTTTTTTTTTTTTTTTTTTTTTTTTTTTTTTTTTTTTTTTTTTTTTTTTTTTTTTTTTTTTTTTTTTTTTTTTTTTTTTTTTTTTTTTTTTTTTTTTTTTTTTTTTTTTTTTTTTTTTTTTTTCTAAAGATAAAAGTTTTATATAAACATATAAATAGATAGTATATTATCCAAGATGAGAAAGAAAGAGCACAAAAATGTAGCTTACCAAAGAGAAAGTCGGAGATCTGTTAGAAAACAAGCTGACTGTGAACGGAATAGCTAAAAACAAATTGGCAGATGAAGAACTAAGTAAATAAAAGAGATAGAGAAAGAAAGAGCACAAAAATGTAGCTTACCAAAGAGAAAGTCGGAGATCTGTTAGAAAACAAGCTGACTGTGAACGGAATAGCTAAAAACAAATTGGCAGATGAAGAACTAAGTAAATAAAAGAGATAGAGAAAGAAGATTTAGTGTGCATTCTTCCTTAAGAAAACGCGTTTCTATTATAGAGGATGAAAAGGGAAATGTGACCTGGAATAACGGACAGGTGTGCATAAACTACAGTAATTTTTAATCATTGCTACGGTAATTAGTAATTACCGAATTATTATTATTATTATTTTTTTCTAAAGATACAAGTTGTAGGATGTTATACATGCTAATTATAAATGCTAATCGTGTTTAAGATTGTGTGCAAGATCATCCTACTCTGTTGAGAATAGAAGGCATCAATTAGGGATACGCCTTGTATCTTTCTGTTAATTATGTGTGATTGTCTAATGTAGAATAGAGACTTAGATGCCATGTCCTCTAATATCGATTTATTGTCATTGAGATAAAACGAAAATCAAGTTAAGTATAATTTTATTCGATACAATCTAGATTTCGAGGGCGAAATTCCTTTAACGGGGGAATAATGTAACATTTGCCATTTTAGTCCATTACTTGTTATATATGATAATGGCAAACTTTATGAATATAAGAAAACTTTGGGTATTTTTGGTGCATATATATATATGTGTGTCGGACTAGTGAGATATTGTAATATCTGCTATCTGGATGATCTGTTTCATTAAGGAAACGAACCCGAAACACTCGCAACCTTACATCTAATCCAAGTTAAGACATAATTAACTAGGATTAGTTAACTAAGGTTAGTTAACTAAGGTTAGTTAACTAAGGTTAGTTAACTAGCCCATGGTATTGCAAAACCATCAAACTAGCCCATGGTTATTAACTAAGGTTAGTTAACTAAGGTTAGTTAACTAAGGTTAGTTAACTAAGGTTAGTTAACTAAGGTTAGTTAACTAAGGTTATTAACAAGGTTAGTTAAGAAATAATTAACTAGGATTAGTTAACTAAGGTTAGTTAACTAAGGTTAGTTAACTAGCCCATGGTATTCCTTAACTTAACCATAGTTACCAACAAACTAAACTAGTAACCATGGTAAATTACTACCTATAAATACAAGCTAAGGTTTTCATTTCTAATTGCTAATTCACACTCTCAACACTTCTCTTCTTAAATCCCTATCATTCCGAGATCCATACTTGTTCAAGTTCAAGCATATCTTACACAACCTTTCATCATCCCAAGCTTTCGATTCAACCAAAGTTGTTTTGAATTCGTTGGTTTCGAAATTGTAAACACGACGTTGTTATTGCGAATTCTTTCAAGAACTTATCAAAGCCTAGTTATAATGGCCACATGGAGTTAGGATTATTCCATATTCATCAAGTTTACAAATCCAAGTTATAGTCGATTCTCTCAAGATCTTCTTTGGAGCTCATCCCTATATCGTTACTTTGATCTTAGAACTCATAATATCTCCATACTTGTAAGTGTTTCTATGAAACCTTACTATACTTTGCTTTATGATTATATGACTATATGTTATGTATTGAAATGCTTGTCAACTTAATTTTATACTCAATTGATACATAATTGCATTTAAATACGGTAACTATCGCTTTTATATATGAATATTGAAATATTGTTACTATTGCGAAAAATGAATTATTAGCGAAAGTACGAGAAATCGTAAAACTTTTATTAAATCATTTTAAATACTTATTATGGTATATAAACAAGGGCATAGTTATATACCTAACTATCCTAATTCATATAATTACTATTCACCATCTGTGAATTATTTCGTATTTTCGAATTGTTTGATTTATGGATAGAATATATCCTTGATACGCTTTTAACCGCACAATGTTTCCGAAAGTGATTGCACCTTGGGCCTCTTTGGCTTATACCGGAGGAATGGAAGGTAGTTCGCGAAAAGTTTGCATAAGCATTCACTAAGCAACTTAATTCGCCCCGGTATTCTCCACGACCCAAGGCCAACCCTAACACAACTTGGAAATAAAATGCTGGTTTTTCCTGCCATTTAAGGTATTTCTTCAATTGTAATCAATACATTTTGTATTGATTATAATACATACCATTCAAGGTATCTTTTCATATCTCTGCTATTGAAAACATCTATTCGTTACAAGATTAATACATTCTTCGTATTAATCCTATTATTTAAAAATACTTCAAAAGGATTTAGAAATATCAGAGGAATACCGTTAGCGCATTGTTTACGATGTAAGTCGCACCGTTAGCGCATTGTTTACGATGTAAGTCGCACCGTTAGCGCATTGTTTACGATGTAAGTCGCACCGTTAGCGCATTGTTTACGATGTAAGTCGCACCGTTAGCGCATTGTTTACGATGTAAGTCGCACCGTTAGCGCATTGTTTACGATGTAAGTCGCACCGTTAGCGCATTGTTTACGATGTAAGTCGCACCGTTAGCGCATTGTTTACGATGTAAGTCGCACCGTTAGCGCATTGTTTACGATGTAAGTCGCACCGTTAGCGCATTGTTTACGATGTAAGTCGCACCGTTAGCGCATTGTTTACGATGTAAGTCGCACCGTTAGCGCATTGTTTACGATGTAAGTCGCACCGTTAGCGCATTGTTTACGATGTAAGTCGCACCGTTAGCGCATTGTTTACGATGTAAGTCGCACCGTTAGCGCATTGTTTACGATGTAAGTCGCACCGTTAGCGCATTGTTTACGATGTAAGTCGCACCGTTAGCGCATTGTTTACGATGTAAGTCGCACCGTTAGCGCATTGTTTACGATGTAAGTCGCACCGTTAGCGCATTGTTTACGATGTAAGTCGCACCGTTAGCGCATTGTTTACGATGTAAGTCGCACCGTTAGCGCATTGTTTACGATGTAAGTCGCACCGTTAGCGCATTGTTTACGATGTAAGTCGCACCGTTAGCGCATTGTTTACGATGTAAGTCGCACCGTTAGCGCATTGTTTACGATGTAAGTCGCACCGTTAGCGCATTGTTTACGATGTAAGTCGCACCGTTAGCGCATTGTTTACGATGTAAGTCGCACCGTTAGCGCATTGTTTACGATGTAAGTCGCACCGTTAGCGCATTGTTTACGATGTAAGTCGCACCGTTAGCGCATTGTTTACGATGTAAGTCGCACCGTTAGCGCATTGTTTACGATGTAAGTCGCACCGTTAGCGCATTGTTTACGATGTAAGTCGCACCGTTAGCGCATTGTTTACGATGTAAGTCGCACCGTTAGCGCATTGTTTACGATGTAAGTCGCACCGTTAGCGCATTGTTTACGATGTAAGTCGCACCGTTAGCGCATTGTTTACGATGTAAGTCGCACCGTTAGCGCATTGTTTACGATGTAAGTCGCACCGTTAGCGCATTGTTTACGATGTAAGTCGCACCGTTAGCGCATTGTTTACGATGTAAGTCGCACCGTTAGCGCATTGTTTACGATGTAAGTCGCACCGTTAGCGCATTGTTTACGATGTAAGTCGCACCGTTAGCGCATTGTTTACGATGTAAGTCGCACCGTTAGCGCATTGTTTACGATGTAAGTCGCACCGTTAGCGCATTGTTTACGATGTAAGTCGCACCGTTAGCGCATTGTTTACGATGTAAGTCGCACCGTTAGCGCATTGTTTACGATGTAAGTCGCACCGTTAGCGCATTGTTTACGATGTAAGTCGCACCGTTAGCGCATTGTTTACGATGTAAGTCGCACCGTTAGCGCATTGTTTACGATGTAAGTCGCACCGTTAGCGCATTGTTTACGATGTAAGTCGCACCGTTAGCGCATTGTTTACGATGTAAGTCGCACCGTTAGCGCATTGTTTACGATGTAAGTCGCACCGTTAGCGCATTGTTTACGATGTAAGTCGCACCGTTAGCGCATTGTTTACGATGTAAGTCGCACCGTTAGCGCATTGTTTACGATGTAAGTCGCACCGTTAGCGCATTGTTTACGATGTAAGTCGCACCGTTAGCGCATTGTTTACGATGTAAGTCGCACCGTTAGCGCATTGTTTACGATGTAAGTCGCACCGTTAGCGCATTGTTTACGATGTAAGTCGCACCGTTAGCGCATTGTTTACGATGTAAGTCGCACCGTTAGCGCATTGTTTACGATGTAAGTCGCACCGTTAGCGCATTGTTTACGATGTAAGTCGCACCGTTAGCGCATTGTTTACGATGTAAGTCGCACCGTTAGCGCATTGTTTACGATGTAAGTCGCACCGTTAGCGCATTGTTTACGATGTAAGTCGCACCGTTAGCGCATTGTTTACGATGTAAGTCGCACCGTTAGCGCATTGTTTACGATGTAAGTCGCACCGTTAGCGCATTGTTTACGATGTAAGTCGCACCGTTAGCGCATTGTTTACGATGTAAGTCGCACCGTTAGCGCATTGTTTACGATGTAAGTCGCACCGTTAGCGCATTGTTTACGATGTAAGTCGCACCGTTAGCGCATTGTTTACGATGTAAGTCGCACCGTTAGCGCATTGTTTACGATGTAAGTCGCACCGTTAGCGCATTGTTTACGATGTAAGTCGCACCGTTAGCGCATTGTTTACGATGTAAGTCGCACCGTTAGCGCATTGTTTACGATGTAAGTCGCACCGTTAGCGCATTGTTTACGATGTAAGTCGCACCGTTAGCGCATTGTTTACGATGTAAGTCGCACCGTTAGCGCATTGTTTACGATGTAAGTCGCACCGTTAGCGCATTGTTTACGATGTAAGTCGCACCGTTAGCGCATTGTTTACGATGTAAGTCGCACCGTTAGCGCATTGTTTACGATGTAAGTCGCACCGTTAGCGCATTGTTTACGATGTAAGTCGCACCGTTAGCGCATTGTTTACGATGTAAGTCGCACCGTTAGCGCATTGTTTACGATGTAAGTCGCACCGTTAGCGCATTGTTTACGATGTAAGTCGCACCGTTAGCGCATTGTTTACGATGTAAGTCGCACCGTTAGCGCATTGTTTACGATGTAAGTCGCACCGTTAGCGCATTGTTTACGATGTAAGTCGCACCGTTAGCGCATTGTTTACGATGTAAGTCGCACCGTTAGCGCATTGTTTACGATGTAAGTCGCACCGTTAGCGCATTGTTTACGATGTAAGTCGCACCGTTAGCGCATTGTTTACGATGTAAGTCGCACCGTTAGCGCATTGTTTACGATGTAAGTCGCACCGTTAGCGCATTGTTTACGATGTAAGTCGCACCGTTAGCGCATTGTTTACGATGTAAGTCGCACCGTTAGCGCATTGTTTACGATGTAAGTCGCACCGTTAGCGCATTGTTTACGATGTAAGTCGCACCGTTAGCGCATTGTTTACGATGTAAGTCGCACCGTTAGCGCATTGTTTACGATGTAAGTCGCACCGTTAGCGCATTGTTTACGATGTAAGTCGCACCGTTAGCGCATTGTTTACGATGTAAGTCGCACCGTTAGCGCATTGTTTACGATGTAAGTCGCACCGTTAGCGCATTGTTTACGATGTAAGTCGCACCGTTAGCGCATTGTTTACGATGTAAGTCGCACCGTTAGCGCATTGTTTACGATGTAAGTCGCACCGTTAGCGCATTACTTATTATATAAGTCGCACCGTTAGCGCATTGTTAATTATTAACTATGTAAGCCGCACCGTTGTTGAACGTTATATGGAATCGTTGTTGTTGAACGTTATATGGAATCGTTGTTGTTGAACATTATATGGAATCGTTGTTGTTGAACGTTATATGGAATCGTTGTTGTTGAACGTTATATGGAATCGTTGTTGTTGAACGTTATATGGAATCGTTGTTGTTGAACGTTATATGGAATCGTTGTTGTTGAACGTTATATGGAATCGTTGTTGTGAACGTTATATGGAATCGTTGTTGTTGAACGTTATATGGAATCGTTGTTGTTGAACGTTATATGGAATCGTTGTTGTTGAACGTTATATGGAATCGTTGTTGGAACGTTATATGGAATCGTTGTTGTTGAACGTTATATGGAACGTTGTTGTTGAACGTTATATGGAATCATTGTTGTTGAACGTTATATGGAATCGTTGTTGTTGAACGTTGACTTGTATTGAATTGTGATAATGTGAAACCTTATAGGTTTTCCTTGGATGTGATTAGTTCTCCTAATCCTCACTTATTGTTAACGGTTGTTATCCGACACGGTTATTCCTTGTTACTTGTCCCTACGAACTCACCAACTTTATGTTGACGCTCTTTAGTACACTTTTCAGGTAATCAAGTTAATCAGAGACAAAATGGATGATTGCATGCTTAATTGCTAGGATTGGACTAGCTCTTGGACTTTCTGGATCCGACCCCCTCTTATCATAAGAACATTTGGGTCATTGGCCTTCTTTGGAATCGTCTTCTCATATTCAATGAGCATAGCATGAAGTTCATTGACGCTTTTTTTCATAGAGTGCATGGTATAGTTTTGCACAAAACCCTCATATTTCTTCGTAAGGGATTTGAGAATCATGCCAACTTTTACCTCTTTATGATAAGCGTACTCCATCGAATCCAATTTGTCAAAAATGCTCTTCATCTTGAGCACATGACTGCTAACCAATTTTCCAGATTCAAGTTTCATGTCATGGAGTTCCACGACTAAGTCGAACAGTTCCACTCCAGCTTGTTTTTCATACAAGGATTTAAGTTCTGTGATCATATCATATGGAGTGTAGAGCTCGAATTGTTTTTGAAGCTCGGGAGACATGCTCGCAAGCATCAAACAACAAACTTCATTGAATCTAGTGTACTGAATCCTATATTTAGCTTTTTCAGCTGCTGTGGATTCAGCACTTGGTTCGGTTGGCCATTACCTTTCAATGACATCCATGCGTTCCTCAACTCTTAGAACAATTCTCAGTTGACGATACCAGTCATTGAAATTTGATCCATTAAGCTTTTCTCTTTCAAACATTTGCCGAAAAGCATTGGTGTTTGTGGAAGGATTCATTGCCATCTACAAAACAGATTAAGTTCAAAAATCAGTATTTTCGATAATAAATCCTTAGGAAATCAATTACCCAATGTTTATCAAATAAACAATTAATTTCATTAAGGCTAGGATCCAATTGACATACAATCATTTCATCAGTTGATCTGCTAGAAATGATTGTACTCAAAAGGTAAGTGACGAGCAATAATTGCATTACATGTGCAATTCCTAGTAAGAATGGGACCTACAAATTACACTTGATTCATCAAGTGATTTGTAGTCATGTTTTGTCCCATCTTTTGCCACGGGTCAAGGTCTCACCGCTTAACTCGCTTTAAGTCGTCCAACCAAGAACGCGCAAATTTGTCCACCACTGTGTACCAGTGAGTGGGATTTGCCATGCAACTGCCATTTCACCACTGTGTACCAGTGAGTAAAACAACAGCCACAAGTGTCCTTTTCAAGTTGGATGGCAAATGACTTAAGTTTATTGGGTCAATCAATTTGATGTGTGATCAAAAAGTTATGTTTGAAGATTCATGCATATCTTCTAAACATAATATGTTTATAAAACTCATTTTTATTGCCTTTAAATACAAAAGAGCTCGGTAGCTCCATTTGAACGCACAAAGAAGCGCAAGGGCAAAGGTATGCGATAAACGCGATTTAAAAACCCGCCCTTTTAGGAGGCTAGCGCACTCCGACTTATACCTCTCTTAGAGTTTGTTCAAATGGGTGAGCCGGTGTATCTTTTGATTTTAGGGCACCAATTTTATAAACAAAATCTTATTTCGATATATTTAGTCAAGTTTATTTTTCCAAAAACAATTTTGCACACAATTTTCATAAAAGGCAAAATTAAACTTACTAAATTTACAACTTAACAATTAAGGTAATCAACCTAATTTTGGTCACTATGGTATAAGATTGGCTCCTCTTTCATATGGAAAGAGACCACATTCATCAAGTTGCCTTGATTGTGTAAGCCAAAATTTCTATAACAAATTATCTACCATAAATAACAAGATGCTGATCTGGAAAATCCAGCAGCTTCACGACCAAATCTGTCCCTGAAGAAGGCCGAACTGGGCTTAGCACAAAACATAAAAGTTGTAGCCCTATGAGTCAAGCATCTACTGTAAAGATTTCAGCTTCTAACTCCTTACGGTTGATTAGTTATGATTTTTTTAGTGAACTGGTGTCAAACAAGAACTTTCACAAAACATAATCACATTGTCACACAATTAGTTATTCAATTATCTAGCATAATTAACCCTAATGATCAAGATTTCATATCAATATATCTAAGTAATAATCATGAATAATTTGCATGAAAAATTCATGATTTTTACTTCTATTTAACAATTAAATAATTAAAAGTACACCATAAACGCATGCAATTATCACATAATAATGCTTAAAGATCAAAACTTGGAATTAGGGTTTTAAAAAAAAAAAAAAATTTTATTTAGATCTGATTTCGAAACATATATAAATAAATAAAATTAATTTTGTTTCCATTTAATTTAATATAAACCATTATAATAAAATAACAAAATTAATCTAAAATTTATATATAAATTTCGATCCTCATGAACCCTAACCCCCCTTCAAATTTTGATCTTTTGGTAATTAATCATCACATAGTAGGCTCGTGATACCACTGTTGGGTTATATAACAAATTATCAAATTAAATCACGAAGCACGCAACGGAAGATTAAACTATGCAATTAATTAATTAACCAAGGAAAGAAAACATGTACCTTTAATTGTAGATGATAAAGTAAGAAACTTTATAATAAGGTTTAAAATAAAACCTCTCTACGATCGCACACACGACACGTCAAACAATACCCGAAGATTGCTAGATCTTGAATCACCAAAAACCAAAAGCTCTTCTTGAATTCCACTTGCTCGAATGAAACAAAAGAAAGATTTTTTGCTCGTCTGTTTTAGTCGAATCCCAACTCTATGTTGATCGACCAAGATATAAGCACGTACCAACAATTCTAATTGGTTAGTCAAATAAGAATTAACCAATTAAGCACCAACCAATGAAACTCTTTGTTTGCTGCTTATATTTCGAATTCGTGGACAGGGTTTATATTTATATTCACTTGTATTGTTAGGTATATATTATTAGGATATATATAGGGTATAAATATATCCCTAATAACTTAACCTTCAAGCAATATAATTTATAAATATAACTTGACTTGGACTAGGATTTAATTAATAATTACATTTAATTAATTAATATTTAATAATTAATAATTCACATTAATTATTAATTAATATTTAATAATTAATAATTCATATTTATTAATTAATAAATAATTATAATTAACATATCTAGTTAATAATGTCCAATTATCATTTTTCTCAATTTGGTGATTATAAATATGTAGATACAATATATACATATTACCGGATATCTAAGTGTCAACGCGTGTGACCCCGTAGGCTTAAATACTTTCCGGACATACGTTCATTTTTACGTGATCATATACTAACATATAAGATCGACACAAACAAATGAAAGGGATCTTATATATATTTCAGAAATATGTTCATCCCTGGTTAACAATGATATCCCAACGATTGATCAGAAAAAGGTTCGAAAAATGTCAAGAAAATAAGAGAATAACTAATTATAATGAAAGAGATTCTATATTTCAGAAATATGCTCAACACTAATTACAATAAAAGGTTAATCTCTTGAATGTTGTGAGCAAAAATGCTCTCAGGATTGGAGAACGATTTCTTCTAAAATGAGTTAATTTCCCTTGAAATTAGAGTTGGATAATGGATATATGAATGAACAATACCGTTGAGTTTAAATTTACCGTTAAAAAGATTTGCAAAGTATTACTTCATTCATTTCAAAACATGACAAATGGATAATCTGTTAATTATAACAATGACCATATATATATACATGGTCAATCATTACCTAAAACGTACAAGTAGAAAAATGTAGCGAATCAAAATCGATAATACAAGTATTTGATAATGACCTGCAAACTAAAGTAGTTCTAAGCTAAAGTTTTATTTAAAGAAAATCATAAGAGTTAGAATAGAATTCCTTTATTTTATACAAGAGATCGAAAGCAGTTGGGATGGAGACATACTTTGGAAAGGATATAAAGAGAAACAGTTTTGGGGAAAAACAGAAAGGTACGTACCACTATTAAAAATATATGGTGCTCCATTGCTCCCAAAAGATGGTAATGCTGGTGTTTTTCTGATTTGGAGATCACTTTGAAAATCCTACTTTTGATTACTATGTTAGTTGCATGTATGTATGTATGTGTAATGATATATCCCTTTATAATTTATGTCTACTGCATCCTTCTACGTGTATTTCATGACACGTATCAATACTTATTTCTTTGATCACTTCATCTCATTTTTATATTTTGTCATGTGTTACAATCATATAAATATTTTTATATATATAAATTATGGAAAACATATTGTGTGTAATATATATGGTCCCTTCTTCATCTTTCATGTACCTATTCACTTTTAAAATTCACTCTCCAACTTTAGGTGTTCAATTTCATTTCCTCTTCTCTTATAAACCAAAAATATAATGTTGCTTTTCTAAAGGTTTTCAATTTAATGAGACACCTGCTACGGAAAAAAAAAGAAGTTATTCTTCAAGTTAATTATAACACTTACTTGGTCTTTGAACAAGTTGATAATGGCAAGCGTTATCAGGTCATTTTTGCAATTACATGATTGAATAATGGGTAAAATGTAAAATAAGATAAAAGAAAAGTGAAGAAAGAGGGGTAGCTAAATTTTGTTTTCACAATAAAAAAAAAGTAACCTTAAAACCACCATAAACATCTATCATTAGTTCGTAAACCAAAACTCTCATATAGATGAAAAAAATATATGGTATTAGCTATTAGAATATGATCACGTTAAATAAACGCATGTCCGGAAATCATTTAAGCCTACGGGGTCACACAAAATGACACGTATACTCTATGTAATTAATTAATATATTAAACGTAATATATTGATTAATATGATCATGAAATGATTAATAAACAAAAGTTAAATGTTTAATATATGTTTATTAATTAAAAGAGGAAGACTTAAGTGAAATTAGGAATTATGGAAACTTCCTAATTCCACTATGGGGGCCGAAAATGTAAAAGGCTTTTAGGCCTTAAGGTTACTTATCCATCAAGTTGAAAAACCTAACAATTAAGGCTATATATAGTGGATTAATGTTAAGGGTTTTTCACACATTCACACAATACAATTAGTTGTAATTTCTCTCCTCTCCCTCTTGTTCTATTCGGCCGAAACCCACTCCTCAAGGGGTTTTCGGTTTTCGACTTTCTTATACAAAGGGTATTACACAACGGGTTTGTGAGTTCGTGATCGGGTACTAGCATACATCATAGGGGTGTCAAGTGTGCGATCGTAGAGGGGTTTTTCTTTAAACCCTAACTAATAATAATCATATTATTATTAATTTTATTGGAAGCTTACGCTAAAAGGTACACTTTCAATTCCCTACTTTGTTAATTATTATTATTGCATATACGTTTCTTTCCGATGCGTACTCGTGATTATTTATTTGATAATATGCTTAAACTCTAACAGTGGTATCACGAGCATAATATGTGATATATAAATTACAAAGTTCAAAACTTGAAGGGGGGTTTAGGGTTGGTTCGATTTAATTAGTAATTAAATATTAAAAATCGTTTTTTATTATTTATTTTAATTAATTTCGAAATTTTAATAAAAATAAAATTAGGGTTTTGTTTTTATTATTAATTCAACCTATTTCATATTAATGGTTAATTGAAACCCTCTATGCAAGTTTTGATTATGTGAATTGGCATGCTTATTTGATATAAATTGCATGTTTAATTGTATCTTTATTTAATGTTGTTAAATAGAAGTAAAAATTATAAGGAATTCATGCAAAATTCTTTATGATTATTACTTAGATATTTAGATATAAATTGCTTAGCTTAATGGTCCAATAATTAGGGTTAATTATTTGATAATTATGTGACTATGTGAATTTTTTGTGTGATTTTTCTGCTTGACACCAGTTCACTAAAAAATTCATATAAAATCAACCGTAATGAGTTAGGAGTTTCCTTTTGGACTGTAGATGCACGACTCATAGGGCTACAACTTTGTAGTTCTGGTCGAAGCCTGATTCGGACTGCAAATAGGTCTAAACTGGTCGTGAAGCTGCTGGAAATTTCCAGTCAGCATGTTTGAATGTATTTACTTGCTAATTGTTTGTTTAAAGGCTTACGCAATCAAGGTAACTTGATGTATGTGGTCCTCTTCTATGAAGGGGGAGCCGAATTAGACATATACATTAACCATAGTGACCATGTTTTAGGTGGCCTACCATAACTCGTTGCATGATTAAATTTGTTAATAGTTAGTAAGTTTATTATTTTGCTTATATTGTTATAAAAGGTGATGCAAAATTGTTTTATTGAAAAGAATAAACTTGACTAAGAATTATCGAAATATGATTTTGTTTTAATAAAATTGGTGTCTTATAACCAAGAGATACACCGGCTCACCCATTTGAACAAACTCTAAGAGAGGTATAAGTCGGAGTGCGCTAGCCTCCTAAAGGAGCGGGTTTTTAATTACGTATATCGCAAACCTTTGCTCCTGCGCTTCTTTGTGCGTTCAAATGGAGCTACCGAGCTCTTTTGTGTTGTTAAGACAATAAAAATGATTTTATTAAACATTATGTTATGAAGATTTGCATGAGTCTTCATACATAAACTTTTGATTCACATCAATTGCATTACCCATTTAAAGTTAAGTCTTTGCCAACCACTTTGCTAAGAACACTTGCAAGTGCTTTTTGCTCTGCGTGAGACGTAGGTGAATTGTAACTCCAAGGTAAATTACTACTCATCGTGAGACGGTGGTAGACTATTTACACGTTCTTAATTGGGCGACTTAAAGCGAGTTAAGCGGTGAGACCTTGACCCGTGGCATAAGATGGGACAAAACATGTTTACAAAACACTTACTACCCCTAATAAGTGTTGTTGTAAGTCCCATATATCTAGGAATTGCACTTGTAATGCAATTACTGCTCGTCACTTACCTTTTGAGTACATCATTTCTAGCAGATCAACTGATGAAATGATTGTACGTCAATTGGATCCTAGCCTTAATGAAATTAATTGTTAAATGAATTTAACATGGGTAAATTATATTTCTTAAGGATTATTATCGAAAATACTGATTTTTGAACTTATATCTGTTTTGTAGATGACAACAACAAATCCTTCTCAAAACATACACCAATCGGCTTTCAGGTCGATGCTAGAAAGAGAAAAACTTTCTGGAACCAACTTCAATGACTGGTTTCGTCAGCTGAGAATCGTTCTAAGAGCCGAGAAGAAATCTAATGTTCTTGAAGAGCAGATGCCTGTTGTTCCGGGTGCCAGTGCTACGGCTGCACAATTGGCTAAATACAATACTCAGTATGATAGACACAATGAGGTTGCTTGTTTGATGCTAGAAAGCATGACTCCCGAGCTTCAAAAGCAATTCGAGAATTATAATAATCTGTGTGATATGATCAAAGAACTCAAGTCTATCTACGAAAAGCAAGCTGGAGTGGAATTGTTTGAACTTGTTGAAACACTTCATGACTTGAAACACGAGTATGGAACACCGGTTAGTCCTCATGTACTCAAGATGAAGAGGTTATTTGAGCAATTGGAAAGGTTAAACTATGCTTATCATCCGCCTATTGCTATTGGCATGATCCTTAAGTCTCTTTCAAAGGACTTTGAGGAATTTGTGCGCAATTACAATATGCATAGCTGTAACACCCGTCGTTTAAAAATACGGATTTCCAAAAACTTTTCACCTAACGGTGTTAAAGAATGCGGAATAACGTTTAAAAGTCCAAACCATAAAATCCAGTTTGGTTTGTTCATAAAATAGAAGGTGTTACTCGTCACATCATCAAAATAGTATAAATGGAAATCCTACGGTTGCCCAACATAAAACAACCGTACACAAGTCATATCAAAACATGATAGTCATATCAAAATAAAATGTCTAAAAGGAGCAGCAACTATGGGTAACTAAAAGCATCTTCAAGTATTCTACCCATGTCTCGCTCATTATCCATCAGCACACTTCTAGCTTGCTAAACCTGAGGGGACAACACATTTCAAGAAACAAGTGTTAGCTAACGAATTAGCTAAGTAAGATAACACTAATTTAAATAAACGTTTGTCCAATTAAAACTTGGTAAAGTAGCTTTTCATATTAAAGACACATTTCGCATATCATCACAAACATATCATAGCATCAACATCTTTCATGATAGGATTGACCATCCTAAATGTGCCTAATCATCATTTCATCATCACATATCATCACATTAGGTGTGACATAAGTCACGCATATCATATAAGGTGTAAGTTTGTGTGTAGGCGGTCATAAGACCTAACGGGAACCTCACACCCGACTAGATGGATGAGCCATACGGTGGTCCATCAAGTGTCGTTAAGGAATGGCAAGCCACTCCAGGAGTAGTCCGTATGTTCAAGACATTGGTGGGTAATCACTCCACCCGGAGATACTCTAACCACGTAATTACGTTGCAAGGAGCCACCCAAGCAACAACATATACGCACCCACCCGGCTAAGGTGAATACGGGTTAAACTTAACACTTCATCATATATACGAGCTCGATTTCATCACATATAGTTTAGGTGACAAAGTTACCTAAACATAACATATAATCATCTTTTACGTTTGGGCCCTTAAACGTGCACGTGACATGGCAACCTATAGAGTCTAGTGAACTAGATGACCAAGCCACACATACATGCACGTCATCATCAACATATACTTGCATCACATTTCATTACATTGCATATCATTTCGTAACATAACTTTGCATTGCATATAAAGGGAAATGCATTTCAGGTCTCATAGGTCAAATACATATCCCATATAACCTCCCATACAACCCGAATACCCTTAAGTATACAAGATAAGATTGGAGAAGTTATATTCTGAAAACCATGCTTTTGTTGAATCCCTCAGCGTGTCAAAGTAGTGTATCTTACCTCGAAGTAGCACGCAATAAAGGATAGCTAAGTTACCGAACAAAGCAACAACTCTCGTCTACCTATGATTAGTAAACGGCCATTAATAAGCTAGTCATTAAGACCATAATCTGGAATTACATATCTAAGGACACACTCTAGATTTCAGGAGTAAGTTAGGTGTCAAAACGAGGTTACGGTTCAAAACTATAACATTTGCTGAAAACAGACAAGTTGCGCCGCAACATAGAGTTGCGCCGCAGCTCAAGCATTTTGTTGCGCCGCAACGAAGATAGTTGTGTCGCAACTTATCTTTCTGGAATTGAGTTGCGCCGCAACTAGGAGTTGCGCCGCAACCCGTTGCGATTCTGCACAACTTTGATCGATTGAACCCCAAACCAACACCAAACGATTCCAAATCAAATATCAGACCTTAATACATCAAAATGCTTCATTTTCAAACCATTATAATGCTAATAACTCCTTTATTAAACCACACATGATTTGCATTATCAAAACAAACGTTATTTCGACATCAATTGACCATCCAATGGTCAAGATCTGATTTCTAATGACTCATGCAATTGAAAAAACATAAAATCAACATCAATATACTTCTATTACCTGAAGATCACAATGGGGATGCTAAATACCCGATCAATCACTCTTAAATTGCACTTTTGAAGGATTTTCGGCTTAGAAATTTGGTAAGGGATCAAAGGGGTGGCTAGGGCTTGGGAGAAAAGTGTTTAATCTGCAAAATGACAACTAATGACTCCATCCTTGACCCTAATCCCGTTTTTGACTTTCACCACATGTCAAATTTGGTCCCTAGGCTTCCATATAGCTCATTACTAGTCAAAAACTCCTCTAAGGACCATATACTACCTAAATACTTCATTAATCACTCCTAATAGGCATATAATTACTTCATAAACATATTTTCATATCATGCATTAAGACTTTCAAGTCCCACATATATAACACATAAACCACATATAAGCATTAAATCTAGCAATAGACTTAACGGACACATAATATTGACTTAACGACTCTAGTCAAACGTTAATAAAAGTTTGGGATGTTACAATAGCATGAGTAAAACCATAGCTGGACTTCATGCCATGTTGGTTGAGTATGAGAAAAAGCTTCCAAAGAAATCTGCTACACCCCAAGTTCTTATGATCAAGGGGGGAAAGGTTCAGAAAGGAAAACAATCGAAAGCTAAGGGCAAGAACGAAGGTAAGGGAAAGCAAGTTGCTTCAGTCTCGAAACCTAAAAAGACCCCTCCGGCGAAAAAGGAGCATCCGGCTAAAGACCAGACTTGTCATCACTGTGCTGAGGTGGGACACTGGAAGAGGACCTAAGTATCTAGCTGAGTTGAATGCGAAGAAGAAGCAAGCTGGTTTAGCCAGTACTTCAGGTATCTTCACAATTGAATTATATTCCTTTTCTAAGCGTAATTCGTGGGTTTATGACACTGGCTGTGGAACTCATATCTGTAATTACTTTACAGGGGCTTAGAGGAAGAAAGAAACTGAAGCCAGGAGCTTTACAACTGTTCATGGGCAATGGTCTACCGGCAGCTGTAGAAGAAATAGGCGACTATCATTTAGTTTTACCTACTGGTTTAGTTATTGTTTTAGACAATTGTCATTATGCACCATCTATTACTAGAGGTGTCATTTCAGTTTCTTTGTTGAAAAACAACGGATTCATTAATGTTTTTAATGATTATGGTATTTCAGTTTCTCGAAATAATGTTCATTATTTTAATGCTATTGCTTGTGATGGTATTTATGAAATTGATATGCATGGTTGTGATTCAAATAATTCAATGTATAATGTTAGCAAACGAGTCAAGACTAACTTGGACTCTACTTATCTTTGGCATTGTCGACTTGCTCATGTTGGCAAGAAACGCATTGAAAGACTTCAACGTGAAGGGATCCTACAATCAAATGATGAATCATTTGACAAGTGCGTGTCTTGTGTGTCCGGCAAGATGACAAGTAAACATTTTCCGCATAAACCGGAGAGGGCTAAAGAGCTACTTGGACTAATACATACCGATGTATGTGGCCCATTTAGACATGTGTCAAGGAAAAGTGCTAGCTACTTCATCACTTTTACGGATGATTTCAGTCGTTATGGTTATGTTTACTTGCTTAAACATAAACATGAAGTCTTCGAAACATTAAAAGAGTTTAAAAATGAAGTAGAAAATCAACTCGGTAAAACCATCAAGATTATTCGTTCGGATCGAGGTGGGGAATACTTAAGCCAAGAGTTTAAGGATTATCTAAAAGCTTGTGGAAGTATTCAACAGCTTACTCCTCCATATACTCCACAACATAATGGTGTATCTGAAAAGAGAAATCGAACCTTGCTAGACATAGTGAGATCAATGATGAACCTTACGACTCTCCCATTTTCATTTTGGGATTATGCTCTAGAGACTGTTGTACGCATTCTCAATATGGTTCTAACCAAGAAGGTTGACAAGACACCGCATGAATTGTGGCATGGAAGTGTTCCTAATTTGTCATACTTAAGGGTCTGGGGATGTGAGGCACTCGTGAAACGAGAAACGCCTGACAAACTTCAACCTAGATCAGTTAAGTGCATCTTTGTAGGATACCCTAAGGAAACGATGGGTTACTACTTCTACTTTCCTGCCGACAACACTGTTAAAGTTGCTCGATATGATGAGTTCTTTGAAAAGAATCTCATAAATCAAGAAACCAGTGGGAGGATTGTTGAACTTGATGAGACTCAAGGAGAAGATGTGTCACCTTCTGAACCTACTAGTGATCATCAACTTGGGGGGGGGGATGTTCAAAGTGATGAACCTCAAGTTGAAGATAATGCGATTCCAATTCGTAGGTCCTCAAGGACAATACGTGCTCGTGAAAGATTGAATCTTAATATTGAGTCTGAAGAACACGTATTAGGAGACTTAAATGAACCTCCTAATTTCAAAGCTGCATTATCAGATCCAGAATCTGACAAATGGCTTGAAGCTGCGAATGTGGAAATGAAATCCATGAAAGATAATCAAGTCTGGAGCTTGGTTGATCTTCCACCTAATGGTAGAACCGTTGGTGTAAATGGATCTTCAAGAAGAAGACCGACATGGATGGAAATGTACACACCTATAAAGCTCGTCTCGTGGCGAAAGGCTATACTCAGCTTTACGGAGTTGACTATGAGGAAACCATCTCTCCCGTAGCGTACATTAGAGCTATTAGGATCATCTTAGCCATAGCAGCGTACTATGACTATGAGATATGGCAAATGAATGTCAAAACCGCTTTCTTGAATGGTTTTCTAGACGAGGAAGTTTATATGGTTCAACCAGAAGGTTTTGTCGATTCAAAATATCCCAACAAAGTGTGCAAGCTTCAAAGGTCCATTTATGGACTAAAGCAAGCATCACGAAGTTGGAATAAAAGGTTTGATGAGGAAATTTAAAAGTTTGGTTTTGCTCAAAATCCTGATGAGCCATGTGTATATCGCAAAGCTAGTGGGAGTAATGTTACTTTCCTTGTCTTATATGTAGATGACATATTGATAATAGGAAATCACATTCCAATGTTGCAAGATGTAAAATCACATCTTGGAAAGTGTTTTGCTATGAAAGACTTGGGTGAAGCAGCATTCATTCTTGGAATCAAGATCTATAGAGATAGAAGTAAACGATTGATTGGATTAAGTCAAAGTGCTTATATTGATAAGTAGGAGTGATCAAAATACGGTCTAACCCGTAAAACCCGTTGAACCGGCCCGAAAAAAATCGAGCCCGACCCAACCCGTTAAGTCTATGGTCCGGTCCACGGGCCTAAATTTTATGTAATCCCGGTTTACGGGCCGGTCCGGGCTAACCCGGGAAAAAAACCGAGAACCCGACCAACCCGTATTAACTTTGTTGTTAGACTCATAAACTGTCACGTAACTCTATAGATATATACATTTTATTATTTTTACTTGTATTTTTATATATTATATATGTATTTTAGTATTTGATTTGGTTTCTAATTCCATGCAACATTATAATTATCGTGATTCAAACCTGTATTGTTTTGTTAAGCCTATCACCTTAAGTTGGGAAACTCACCTATATTAAGTCTATTTTTTCTGAAGTATTATGACTTCTGCTATGTTATTTATGACATTTAAATGATGACTACTGCTTTAGGAGTTATGCTCATTGTGACAATTTAATCGATGACCATTCATTGTGACTAACTGCTAGTTCTAGATCTCCAATATTAGTAAGAATTGTACTCGTAACAATGAATGAGTTGATTAATGTAATCACTTGTTTGTATTTTGTTTTTTCTATTAATACATTATACTCCCGTTCAAAAACAAAATTAATTTATGTCAAATCATGATCAAGATCAGCAACGAATCTGCAATATAATTGATGATGCAGAATTGAAGGTCTTTCTGATTGTAGTAGGTATGGAAAGTCCATTGCTATCTTCATGAATATGTTTGTTGCTAGTTTGCTACTATATATATATTGCTCTTAATTTTAAGTTGTTGGAATTCCTCAAAATAATATATATATTGCTCTTAATTTTAAGTTGTTGGAATTCCTCAAAATAATATACTATACAAGTGTGACAATTTAATCGATGACCATTCTTTTGAGAATATGTGTAACGGGTCACGGGCTGGCCCGCAAAAAAATCGAACCCGTGATGAACCCGGACCGAACCAACCCAATAAATTATGGGCCGGTCCTCGGTTCACATTTTTGGTAATTCACGGGTCACGGGTCGGGCCGGGTTGAGCCCATGATCACCCCTATTGATAAGATCTTGAAGCGATTCAAGATGGAGAATTCTAAGCGTGGTTTCGTACCTATGCAAGAAGGACTTAACTTATCTAGCAAAAACGGTGCCTCTACACCTAAGGAGGTGGAGCGTATGCAAAGAATTCCTTATGCTTCGGCTGTGGGATCTATTATGTATGCGGTGAGATGCACTAGACCTGACATTGTGTTCGCGCAAAATATTGTTAGCCGATATCAACAGAATCCGGGTGAAGATCACTGGACTGCTGTGAAGAATATTCTTAAGTACATGCGTGCTACTAAAGATTTATTTCTGGTGTATGGAGATATCCCGATACAGAGCTCAAAGTGACTGGATACTGTGATGCTGGATTTCAGACTGATAAAGATGATACAAAATCTCAGTCGGGATACGTCTTCGTTTTAAATGGAGGCGCGGTGGATTGGAAGAGCAAGAAGCAAACCACAGTTGCTATGTCTGCTACAGAGTCTGAGTATATTGCCGCCTCAGAAGCCGCCATGGAAGCTGTCTGGATTAGAAAGTTTATTTCTGGGCTTGACGTGATGCCCTCAAATAACACACCTTTGGATATGTATTGTGATAATCCTGGTGCAATCATCATTGCTAATGAACCCAGAGTTCAAAAAGGTGCCAGACATTACCAAAGAAGATATCACTATGTTCGTGAGCAAATCGAACAAGGTGAAATCAATTTACTCAAAGTTCACACAGATTGTAACTTAGCAGATCCTTTTACAAAGGCATTGTCAAAAGGAAAAATCGATAAGCATGCCGAGGGCATAGGACTTAAATTAGTTGATTATATCATGCAAATCTGTTGATTAGTATTTGGATAAGGGATGTTGAACAATTATTATTATGAATGAATTAAATACTTGGTATGATTGTTTTCATTTCAATATATAATTGTATCATATATTTGCATGTTTAAATCCATGAATATTTAATATTCTAAATGTCCATTGTCGATTAACTATATGGGAATATAGTTAAACTAAGACAAATCTGAGTGATTGGTAAATATTTTTGGGAATATTTGAAGATGGTCCTACCAAACTCACATGATATCCATATAGATGCGTATCGGACTACCCCACTTAACGAATCATCACTTTATGGAGCGGCGTCATTAAGTGAAATTCGTGAAATGGTTGCTTTATTTATCCTTAGACTTGAGATACAAGCAGGTTATGCATGTATGGATTGCATTTTCTTGATATAGTTCCTAACTATCCTGAATAAGGTAGTAATAAAGGGCTATTTTCAGAAATGTAGTGACATAACATGACTAACACGTGTAGTCAAAATAGGATTTGTTCCTTCAATTTACAACTGAAGAATGATACCATTTGGGCCTCTCATTGATTAATTAAGATGTTTATACGGCCGTATCCAAATGAACTCCAGATGTAGTCTCGATTAATTTGGTAATCTTAATTAGTTATAGAAATGAGAAACAGAATCGTTAAATTATGGAATGACTTCGATCCATATCCATAATTAACAAGGTATTTGAAACAAAGGGATAATAAACACTGAAACCGTTTCAAAATACTTTAAGAAACTATACTTAAATATTTCTGGAGCATTGGTGTGTTGCTAGACGCTAACCAATGTTATTGCCTTTATATAACATGCTCAAGTGGGAGCTGTTGGAATATGATCACGTTAAATAAACGCATGTCCGGAAATCATTTAAGCCTACGGGGTCACACAAAATGACACGTATACTCTATGTAATTAATTAATATATTAAACGTAATATATTGATTAATATGATCATGAAATGATTAATAAACAAAAGTTAAATGTTTAATATATGTTTATTAATTAAAAGAGGAGGACTTAAGTGAAATTAGGAATTATGGAAACTTCCTAATTCCACTATGGGGGCCGAAAATTTTAAAGGCTTTTAGGCCTTAAGGTTACTTGTCCATCAAGTTGAAAAAACTAACAATTAAGGCTATATATAGTGGATTAATGTTAAGGGTTTTTCACACATTCACACAATACAATTAGTTGTAATTTCTCTCCTCTCCCTCTTGTTCTATTCGGCCGAAACCCACTCCTCAAGGGGTTTTCGGTTTTCGACTTTCTTATACAAAGGGTATTACACAACGGGTTTGTGAGTTCGTGATCGGGTACTAGCATACATCATAGGGGTGTCAAGTGTGCGATCGTAGAGGGTTTTTTCTTTAAACCCTAACTAATAATAATCATATTATTATTAATTTTATTGGAAGCTTACGCTAAAAGGTACACTTTCAATTCCCTACTTTGTTAATTAATATTATTGCATATACGTTTCTTTCCGCTGCGTACTCGTGATTATTTATTTGATAATATGTTTATATTCTAACATTAACTATTAAGAGCTAGATACATTCTAGTTTCGTACCACTTCGTAAGTACACTTTTGCATATCATCAATATTTCATATTATTATTGTATGTTCTCAAATTTTTAAGTTGAAGTGGTTATGTAACTTTGCAAGTTTGCAACTTTATTTAAAGTTTTGGCTTATTCAACATGTTTGATAAGATAAAATCACACAAAAATAAAGTAAATGTTAAAAAAAGATATAATAAAAAATGACATTCCAAAACATGACCGATGCAGAAAACTATAGCATGAGCAATGAGAAATTGACCGAAGTACAATGTCACCTTTTTCTTTTATCTTTATTTTTTTTTAGAGTTAATTTCACAAATCGTCCTTGTGGTTTTACCAAAAAATCACGTTTCATCCTTTAAACTTCAAAATGACACTGGTAGTCCTTTATACGTGGATAATAGTCACGTTTCGTCCTTTAATCTAACGGATGATGGTCACGTTTCGTCCTTTATACGGTCGACTAAAGGACAAAACGTGACCATTATCCGCGTATAAAGGACTACCAGTGTCATTTTGAAGTTTAAAGGATGAAACGTGATTTTTTGGTAAAACCACAAGGACGATTTTTGAAATTAACTCTTTTTTTTATTTATTATTGTTTAATTGTAATCAAGCTGATATACGATACAAATACTCTAAAAATTCATAAAAGGGGACATGAAGTTTGTAATCATGATAAAAGATATAGAAATGAAACTACAAAAATAGTTACATAATGAAAATTATTTATTGATACTTTCCGACTCTCTTACTAATAATAGATTGATAGTTGTATGAGACTATGAGCTATAGTTAACGTTAGGGATGTGCACGGTTTGGTCCAAACCGGCTAAACCATTTAAACCGAGGTATTTGGACGGATTGGTTGGTTTTAAATCAAAATTTTGAACCGTCGGTTTGTTTTTTCCGTAAACCATTTGTATGGTTTGGTTTTGGTTTTAGATATTATACAATCCGGTAAAACCAAACCGGACCATTTAATTATAATAATTGTAAGTTTATATTTATATTAATAGTTAATAATTTGTAATTTATATTTATATTAATAGATATTTAGTTAATAATAGTTTATATTTATATTAATAGTTAATAATGTAAATTATATATACTTATATTTGTCAAAGTTGTAGACATGATATCAAATCTTAAATTGTTATGTTTGTTTTGTCTAATAAGACTTATGAATATTTTGTTATGTCATGATATCGAATCTTAAATGCTACGTATTATTTTATGCTTTTATACATTTAATTTCAAAAAAAAAAATACATTTAACCGTCCAAACCAAACCGGATTAATTGGTTTTAGTTGGTTTGGTTCGACATAACAATTTGGACGGATTGGTTTGAAAAATCGTTAAACCGTATGTATTGGTTTGGTTGAGATTTTAAGCTAAAATCGTCCAAACCGGACCATGCACATCCCTAATTAACGTACATAAAATAGTTCTATTTTTATCATAAAATTCAGAGCTGACACATTTGATATGAAAGGTACGTACAAGTTTTTTATGTACGTCAACAACAGTCCTTAGAGCATTATCCTACT
The DNA here is from genome assembly GCA_034093135.1 of Erigeron breviscapus. Classification (NCBI taxonomy): domain Eukaryota; kingdom Viridiplantae; phylum Streptophyta; class Magnoliopsida; order Asterales; family Asteraceae; genus Erigeron; species Erigeron breviscapus. The sequence continues at coordinate 118,202,393 of CM067169.1, read as the reverse complement.
CTTAATTATGTTTAAAAATTGATAAGGTTTTTCTAAACGGATTATTCATGAAAAAATGAGTGTTTAACCGTATGCAATCTAGCGACGTGATATCTAGTGATCGATTTCAAACTTTTTCGTTAATTAACCATCATCAAAATATTTGTTTAAAGAAATTTGAACTTGAAATCCGTAGAAATTAATTAGATGTCTAACCAAGGTATAATAAGTAAGTAAGTAAACACTAAATACCGTTTTCTAAGGGTTTTGGATTCCAATACCTTGACAGTGTATGTAGGGGGTTAAGATTTAAACAGTGTTACCCTTATCACAAGGGTGTAGAGAGATTGCTTTTATATTCTATTTAAATGATAAAAAAGGACCCATAGCCTTAAAAGGCACTATTTCCACCACTTATCTAACCTTTCTGGTTAAACGTCTAACCAAGGCATATATTATTATTTTTGCACATATAACACATATATACTTCGAAATTCGAATAAGATAAGATAATCTATCTGGGTGTACTTTAGATTCCAATACCTTGACAGTGTATGTAGGGGGTTAAGATTTAAACAGTGTTACCCTTATCACAAGGGTGTAGAGAGATTGCTTTTATATTCTATTTAAATGATAAAAAAGGACCCATAGCCTTAAAAGGCACTATTTCCACCACTTATCTAACCTTTCTGGTTAAACGTCTAACCAAGGCATATATTATTATTTTTGCACATATAACACATATATACTTCGAAATTCGAATAAGATAAGATAATCTATCTGGGTGTACTTTATATTGTATTATTACGTGTTAAAGTTTGTAGTGGTATACTAGCACTAACATAATTTATGAAAGCAATACGTCCACGACACTCTAATTACAATATACTACAATCTCATTTATCTATGCATTCAAAATATAAAAATCTTCTAGAAATATATAATAAATTTTTACAGTTTAAAAGTTGCTCCTTCCATACCATTATGATGATCGTGCATAACCCAAAAAAAAAATAAAAAAAATCCATGTAGTTAATGGACATTTTATTTGAGAATATTTCATTTAAAATTTTATAATAATGATAATAGATAGATAAGTGAAGATCAAACAAAAAATAGTAAGGAAGAGAATCAAAAAGAGAAAAACGGATTTTGAATATAGATCTGTATTCGTAAGTGTAAAATACTAAAATCTGCTTATTTATTTAGAGTTTGTAATTTTTGCACTTATTAGGCTACAAACTATAAATTAATTTGTGCTATTGGGCTAAATGTACACGTAAATAATATAATAGGCCCAATATAATACCCTGGCTCTAATTATTATCATGCTCAATAGGAATTGGGCTAACTGGTTTTGATTCTCAAAGCCTAACTGTTGTATAAGTATGAGTTAATGATTTAAATCATTCAAGCCCAAAAGATTTTAACGTTCCACATCCACAACAATGTATGTTACCTCATCGCGCAACACATTTGTTATTTTTCAAAAACTATTTCTAAGTTTATAAAAATCATAAATTATCAAAAGTTTTGCTAGTTTATAAAACTAGTAGGAGTTTGGCCAATAAAAACTATATATTCAATATGTAAAAATAGCTTAGAACTCTAAATTTTAAAAAGATTGTTATTGCATGTTTAAAATTCATTTAAAACTTATCCTTAAGAATTATTATTAGGTATAATTTTGCAAAATATTTTCACATCCCCACTATTAGTACCAAATAAATGGTTTAATATCATTTAACATATGAGTTTTATTTATTTATTTAGGATATTAAGTAAGTCAGATTCTGTGTAAATATAATAAAGGGTTAATATCACAAATGGCCCATGTGGTTGTCGAAATTAGCATTTTGCACCCTGTGGTCGATTAATGTTTCTAGATGCCCCTATAGTTGCATTTTTTTATCACCAGAAGCCCCTGACTCAAACGTCCGTCCATGAGGAGCCGTTAATGCCCTCACGTGCTACCCACGTGAGGGTATTTTTGTCCGTCTGCTTTATATATTCATTTATAAACATTTTTTTATCCTTTTTCTCCTTCTAAAACACGATCAAAACACACACACATATCATTTCCTCTCTTTTTTCCCTCTTTTCCCCTTTTTAGGGTTCATACATTTTCCAAATACGAATTCATGGTTTTACGATGCTATTGTGGAAATCCAACAGTAGTTCGAACTTCATGGACACCTTACAGCCCGGGTCGAAGATTTTATGGTTGTGCAAGCAAGGTAAGTAATTGTGGTTACTTCGGGTGGGTTGATCCACCCATGTGTCAAAGATCCATGGACATAATACCTGGTTTACTAAGAACTAAAACCAATCTTGAAGCTGCATTGCGTAGAAGAGAACAACATTGGAGAATGAAGATGTATTTAATTTGTAGTTGGTTATTTTTTTTTGTAATTTTCTTTTGTTGTTAAAAGTAGTTGGTTGTATGTAATTAATGTAATCTGACATTTTGATGTACTTGGTTCCAATTAGGGGTGTTGGAAAAAACCATACCCAATTAACCCGACCCAACCCGAATGGATTTGGGTTATATGGGTTGGGTTATTCGGGTTTCGGGTTCGTTATTTGGTTAACAAACCCATATAAATTTAATTGGTTTGGGTTATGGGTGATTTTTTTATTTGGGTTAACCCGAATAACCCATATAAAATTTTCTTTTTTTTATCTATGTAATATTTATAGGAGTATTATATAGTTGACTCAATCTTTATGCTTTTATTTATAAATTACCAAATATGATTCCTGCTCGGTTATTTTTGTATTGTAAGTATTATGGTAGATAAAAATCAAACATACCGTTTTGCCTTTTGTTAGTATTATACAAAAGTATTACTATATTACGAGTATAATAGTTATACTATATACGTCTTGTATTAAAATTTCATATAACAATAGCTTAATTAAATTTTATTTCAATAGTTTAGTTAAATAATATTTGTGTTATATATTGTCAAGATTGTTTAATTAATTAAGTGTTTTATATTATTTTGAATAGTTTATAATTTATCTATGAACGAAATGCATTTTTGGTTCCTGTGTTATCACTTCATTTGCAATCTCGGTCCAAACATTTGCAAAGTGGCGATTCTGGTGCATGTGATATCACACCCGTTGCAATCTTGATCCAAATTTAACTTTCCGTCCATTTGCTTCCGTTATTGGCCCCATGTGCATGTCACGTGCGGGATAGATTCGTCCATTTAGTTCCCATAGGACCATATATGCAAAAATTTAATCCCACAATCTCACCTACCCCTTTATCTTTTTTCCAAAAAAAAAATAAAAATCGATCACCATTATCTGTAATTCAGATAACAATAACAACAAAATATTTTGGGTGAAAAACTTTTACCAAAAACAAATCATCACCATTATCTACAATAACAACAAAAAAAAATTTGGTATGTCATCACCATTATCTACAACAATAACAACAAAAAAAATTTTGGGTATCAAAAATTTACAAAAAAAAACATCACCATTATCTACAATCATCATTCTCAACAACAATACCCAACAAAAATTTAGTCCACTACAGCAAAATCCGATGACAAAGATCTGGCCCAGAAGCTCCGGCGACGAACATCTGACGACGAAGATCCGGCAAAAAGGGTTCTTTGGGTATCAAAGATAAAGACAGACTGCGGTGAATCAAAAGAGCGACTGCGGCGCTGGTGAACCCATCAGATCAGTTTCTTCATCTTCTTCTTCGTCACCATCATCATCCATCACCGCCGCCTGTTTCCATCATCACCCGACACCGCCGTTTGTATATATATACAGATCTACAAGTATATATATTATATATAGAAGTGAAAGCACGGATCTGTGGAGAAATCGCAAGACCTCTATCTGAGTTGGGGATTTTCTATGGAAATAAGTGTTTATTGATGGTGTGGTGGGATTTTGTTAGGAGGAATTAAAACTCACTGGAATATCACAACATATGTCATTTTTTCATTTTATAATACTTGACTTTTTTTGCATTGTAGATTGAGCAATAACCACCACCGAAAGTTATTTTATTTTAATTGAAAGTTATTTTTTTTGCTTTGTATATACTTTTGATTTATTATATAAACGTGTTGTTTGTTGTTTTTTTAGGCTGATTTATTGAATTTTTTTTACGCTTGTTGCTGTTTTTTTTAATATAGATTTGATGATATATAAAAATAGATAAATTTGTTAGTAGATGATTGTAGGTGATGAATGATGAGATGGTAGAGGATAAATGATGAGATGTATGAAAATAGATTTGAGAATTTTTCTTTTTGAATGAATATAAATAAAGTTTACTAGTTGCATGAATGGTCCTTTTGTGCATAAAGACAATATTGCCCTCACGTGAGAGGCACATGGGGCCAATAACGGAAGCAAATGGACGGAAAGTTAAATTTGGATCGAGATTGCAACGGGTGTGATATCACAGGCACCAGAATCGCCACTTTGTAAATGTTTGGGACCAAAATTGCAAAAATGCATTTCGTTCTTTATCTATTTTACATATGTATGACTATTTATCGATTAATACAACCATGTTGTAATGCACTAAATCAAGAATTATATAATCAAAGTTGTTGAAATACCTTTGAATATAAATAATTTGTTACTTTACACTTTTACGAAGTATGATTTTCTATGTTTTTGAAATTAAAGTTATATTGAAGTATAATTAACCAACTTTTCTTTTTAAGTTTAGTACGCTTCAAAGTCCACATAATATTTTATTTGGGTTACTCAAAACCCGAACCAAACAACCCAAACCCGAATAACCTAAACCCAAATAACCCGAATCTTATTCGGTTTGGGTTACGGGTGAACTTATTATTCTTCAAAACCCGAATAACTCGAACCAAATAACCTGAAACCCGAATAACCCGACCGATCAACACCCCTAGTTCCAATGTTAATGCAATGCCTGGATTTGATTTTTTGCTTTGGTTGAATTTCAATTTTTGGTTATTCTGTGACAATAAACAAGCAAATACAAAAAATGTTAGATTAAACAATATTTTTGTGACAATAAACAAGCAAACAACAATGTGAGAAAATAACAATAACACTAATGTGACAATAACAATAACAATAATGTGATACCAGACAACAATGTGACAATAACAATAAACAAGATTACACAAACAAACAGACAACAATGTGATACCAGAAAATTTGCTTGTATCAAGCATGAAATACCATAATTCAAGTCATATTACAAACCAAGTCATACCTAATTGAGTTCAAATACATAACAAATACATAGTACCAAAAGACATAGTTCAAATACATAATTGCAATCTAAATGCACTTGCAGTTCCAAAAGAGTGTTTCCAAATTATACCAAGTCTACTTAATACCAACCCTACTTAATTCCAGAAAACCTCCTAACAGCAAGCTTGGGACTTGTGTTTAATCTTTCACTTCCACCAGTTTTGGGGTTCCAGGAGTTGCACTTGCAGTTCCACCAACACTTGCAGAAACACTAGCTTGAGTTGCACCAACATTTGGTTGACTTGCAGAAACACTAGCTTGACTTGCAGAAACACTGGCTTGAGCTTGACCACCTGCTTGACTAGCACTGCAATAGAAATACATAGCAGCTTAATACTTATTCCAATTTATAAAAAAAACAAATACAAAAAAAATAAAGATTTTACCTTTGCTTCTTCTGTTTCTTTGGCTTGTTCTGTTGACTGGAAGTAGATGGCATTTGGCCTTTGCAGCTTTTTGAATTGTGGCCTTTCTGCTTACATTTTGAGCATGTAATAGTCTTCCCAACCCTAGATAGCTTAGACCCTTGAACAAGTGGTTTTTTCATTTTCTCATCAGCACTTTTCCTTCTTTTCTTGGTTGGTCTTCCTACATGTGTCTTATGTTTTGGGGGTAACAGCTTGGTTGGAACATGATCTACAGGCCATGTTGAAGCACCAGTGACTGGATTTGTCTAGAAATCATACACTTCCCTCCATGTTTCAAGTTTCTATGCCTTGTGAACTGATATGTCGTATTTTATACCCATTTCCCACAATGAATTTAGTTGCTTTCGTATAGTTTATGAGTCGTTTTCGTATACATTTGGTGCGTTTATGGTATTTGTTAGTGTTTCAGGGAAATAACAGGTACTTGAGCATATTTCTGGAAGAAACGACATTTTTGAGGTGAAATAAGTGCTTACGGATGTTTTTCGAGGCACGTGGATGAAGTTTGAAGCTGGTCAACGAAAGTCAACTGAATAAGAAGCCTGTTGCGCCTCAATGAAGTAGATGCGCCGCAACAAAATTTCAGAGAGTTAAGTTGCGCCGCAACTACCCTAGTTGCGCCGCAATGCCTTCAAGTTCAAGCCAGCAACGAAGTCAATAAAAGTCAAAGTCTACAGAAGTCAAAGGCCATTGCGCCGCAACATCCCAGTTGCGCCGCAATTAGGGCCGAATCTGGAGAACTTCTTAGGGTTACTATATAAGCTTGCAAAAACATTCTTTAAACTACCTTTTACCTTCCAGCCGTTTTTAAGACTTCTTTGAAGGGTTTTTCATCTGGAGAATCATCTTTGAAGATCAAGAACACGATTGGATTTATTTCATCATTCCGTATTCGATTTTTAGTCATTCTTGAAACGATTTCAACATTCGGTACATTATGTCTTCATATATTATTGATTGTTTTTATCTTTTCATTATGAGAGGCTAAATCTCTCAGCACCTACTTGGGTAGTGAACATGTCATAAGATTGTTTGATGTTACTTGCAATTGTTGAACAAGATTTCTATGTTTAATCGAAGATCCGCATTTATTTGAGTTTAAATATTGTTTTTATCTTTTATATTTATTGATTGATAATTGTAATTAGAAGTTTGAGAGAAATCTATGTCATTGTCAATTGGTTTATGAAACGATTAATCGGTCTTTAATTAATCTAAAGTCGTTGGAGTTCGAGAGAAACTAGCGATAAAGGTTTAAACAATTAAATTCATTTTGAGTGTGCAAACGTCTATGATAGAGAGATCTGATTAGGCGAACAAGCGGTTCGAGAGAAAGCTTTTCAAGATTAAATCATAAAATCAACTTAGGTTCTTATTGCTTAATTGTTTGGAGTAGAAATTATTCGCGAGAGCGATAACTATATTTTGAGCAATTAAAGTTTCAAGTATAACGAGAGTTCATCTTGACTACCTTTTAAGTCGTTCAACAATGCAAGTGATGTTTAGACCCTATGATTGACATGTAAGCTAGTCCAAGTAGGTGCCCCTTTTAATATTATTGTCATAAAATCATTTTTACTTTCGTCTTCCGACGAACCCTGCCCCGGTAACACCGGATTTAATTTATTTACTTTTACTTTTTGCAAAGTGACAATTCGGTCACAAAACCCCCCTCTTTACTTGAACTACTTTATTTCAACAATTGCTTACTTAGTCCTTGTGATCGACCTCGGATTTACCAGTTTACTATACTGCATGCGATCAGGTTCACTGCCCGTGAGTGTGTTGTAGTCAGTCTTTTGGTAGTTCGTGTTTATAAATTTTATTACTCGATTTCACACATCATGAACAAACTCTCCCACACACCCAGGCCTTCTGCTATTGTTACCCATATTCCACAAGGCTGCTACAACATGTTTGCAGGGTATGCCACTTAAATCCCACTTTCTACAGCTACAAGACTTTTCTGTCATGTTTACCACAGCTTGATCCTGCCATGGACCTTTCACTTGGTATAAATCAGAAACATTCCATACAACTTGATACTTATGTGCTTATTTTTCATTGGCCTGAAGTATTGCAGTTGCTGTGGGAGTTAATTGTCCTTCACACTTATCAATCACTTCTTGAACAACAACTATTCTTTTCATCATATACTCTCTAATATACTCTAAACAAATCTAAATCATCTCCAAGATGGGTCAGAAAACATGTCCATGCACTCCTGTTTTCTGCTTCCACAATAGCAAATGCTAATGGGTAGATGCCATTATTTCCATCTACACCCACTGCAGTGAGAACTTGACCAGGAAAAGGTCCCTTCCTAAATGCTCCATCTAACCCTAAAAAATCCCTACCACCAGCTTTGAAACCCTTCTTTAATGCCGATATCGGTTATTTTATACATATTCATATTACGCGATATCATATTTTTTTTATTTTTGAATTATGATTATTTTAATAGACTTTTATATTTAATATGTGTTTTATAAAATTATAGGTCTATGAGATGGAATAGGGTGAAAATTGTTAGTATATGATCCCTAATATGAACGTATGTCCGGAAATGATTTGAGCCTACGGGGTCACACGTCTCGATTCAAATATAGTTAATATTAATTGATTTATTAATTAATATGGATCACGAATAAGTTAACGAACGGTCGTTAATATTTAACGGTTACTAGCTAACGGTCGTTAAAGTAAGGAGATAATTGTAATTAAAACGATTAGGAAGGTTCTAGAAAAGCATATAGGGGGCCGGCCTCCCTACTAGGCTTCCTAGTGAAACCCTAAACTTGATGGCCAAGTTTAATCCTACCTATAAATACTAAAGGTAGCCTTATGGTTTTCTACAACAAACTACAAAGTTATAACTCCTAAAACCTTTCATCTCCTTCTCTCCTCTCATTCTTTTGGACGGCCAAACCAAGGGAAAACCCTTTGGGTTTTTGGTTTTCGGTTTTGAAGAAGGAGATCAAGCCAAAGGTTGCTTGGTTCGTGATCAAGTGCTAGCACACCTATATCGGTGGATCGTGTGTGCAATCGTAGAGGGATTTACTTCAAATCCTTTTAAAGTTGTTAGGACCAGTTCACCTGGTAAACTGGCCAGTCTCCAGTTGCATCTGGAGACCCAGTGAAACTGGAGACCTAGATGATTTGTCGAGAAATATATTGAAGTTCAGTTGCACCGTACAGTCAACGCAACTGAAGACTTCCTCCAGTTGAGAACTGACCAAGTTGAAGAATCATTCCAGTTGAAGTCGAAGACAACAAATGGAAGATAGAGAATGGCAATGGCAGCGAAGCCCAGTTGACATTCTAGTCAGTTACAAACTGGAGACCATCAGTGGAAAGCTCTTACAAAGCTTTACACTGATTACGAGGAATTGACTTTTATACTTTTTGTACCTTTACCCGGATAATAAGCCTTATCTTATTATTTAAGTAATAAAAGGTACATAAAGGTGGTTAAGTAAAGTTGCTTTAACATGCGACTTTACACTGCCTTTTAAGGAATTAAATGTTATTCCTTAAATGATCTCAACCACATTTGTACGGCCAAAGTTAACATCCCAATGTTAACTTTGCCTATAAATACAAGTCATTGCACAAACAAGAATACTACTTCTATCGAACAAGTTCTCTCGAACTACTTCTTCGAATACACTTCGATAGAATTCACACTTTGCAAACCTGCAATATTCTTGGTGAACTTGTGCAATATTCTCTCAATCGCTAAAAGGAACATTTCACAACTTTAAGTGTTTCGATTGTCTTGAGAATTTCCGAGTGTAGATCAATTGTATTTCATAGGTTGTTGGGATATTTACATTCTTGTATTATCTTGGTTCCGCAACAACCTTGTAATTTATTTAACATCAATAAATAAATTACACATTGAAAATTACATATTGTCTCATCAAGGTATCTTACAAGTTATTTGTATTATTGCATTGTTCTTTACTTATTGTCATTTAAATAAGTAATCTATCTAGAACTTGGTATATACACACTGCAACTGGTCGTCTCCAGTTCAGTGCATATATTGCAAAGTAACTCCACCATCGATATAGAGGTGTCTTCAGTAGTACCATCTATCAAGTTGGGACTTACAAAGTTTCTTTACTTTATCATCTACATTAAGAGGTATTCCTTAATCCTATTTCAAGGTTAATTATTTGATTACATGGTTTGATTTGCTTCCGTTGCGTACTTGTGAATAATGATATTTAGTTATATATTCCAACAGTGGTATCACGAGCCACCCATGTGATTTTTAATTACCTAAAAATCAAAACTTGAAGGGGGGTTAAGGTTTCATATTTTTCGAATTTTTTATGTAATTATTTGATTATTTTATTAATTAATTGGTTTAATTGTAATAAAATAATGAAATAAACAATAATTATTTTTTTTTGATAAACCCCAATTCGAAAATCTGGAAATAAAAAAAAAAAAAAAATTTAGGAAACCCAAATTGCAAGTTTTGATTTATTGCATGATTAATGTGTTAATTGCATGCGTTTATGAATTACCTCTATTTTAATTGTTAAAAAGAAGTAATAATCATGAGTTTTTACATGCAATTGATTCATGACTATTACTTAGTTATAATGATAAAATTACTTGATCACTAGGTCTTTTAGGTGGATAATTAAAATAATTAATTGTTTGACAATGTGATAATTATATATTAATGTTGCTGCTTGACACCAGTCCACTAAAACGATCATATCTTTTAATCCGTAAGGAGTTAGAAGTCGTCCTTTGAACAGTAGATACTTGACTCATAGGCTACAACTTTGTAGTTCTGTGCTAAGTCCAGTTCGGCCATCCTCTAGGCCTAAATGGGTCGTGAAGCTGCTGGATTTTTCAAATCAGCACTTTATGTGTTTATGTGATAAATTTGTTATTAAATTTTGGCTTACGCAATCAAGTTTACTTGATGTATGTGGTCCTTTTCCTTGAGAAAGGGGAGCCAATCTTAAACCATAGTGGCCTAACCGAGGATGGATACCTAATTGTTACGTGTTTATATTTAGTATGTTTAGTTTTGCCCTTTAAGAAAATTGCGTGCAAAATTGTTTTTCGAAAATTAAACTTGACTAAATTACATTGAAATAATGATTTTGTTTATAAAATTGGTGCCCTAAAATCAAAAGATACACCGGCTCACCCATTTGAACAAACTCTAAGAGAGGTATAAGTCGGAGTGCGTTAGCCTCCTAAAAGGGCGGGTTTTTAATTGCGTCCATCGCAAACCTTTGCCCTTGCGCTTCTTTGTGCGTTCAAATGGAGCTACCGAGCTCTTTTGTATTTAAAGGCAATAAAAATGAGTTTTATAAACATATTATGTTTAGAAGATATGCATGAATCTTCAAACATAACTTTTTGATCACACATTAAATTGATTGACCCAATAAACTTAAGTCATTGCCATCCAACTTGTAAAGGACACTTGTGGCTGTTGTTTTACTCACTGGTACACAGTGGTGAAATGGCAGTTGCATGGAAAATCCTACTCATTGGTACACAGTGGTGGACAAATTTGCGTGTTCTTGGTTGGACGACTTAAAGCGAGTTAAGCGGTGAGACCTTAACCCGTGGCAAAAGATGGGACAAAACATGACTACAAATCACTTGATGAATCAAATGTAATTTGTAGGTCCCATTCTTACTAGGAATTGCACATGTAATGCAATTACTGCTCGTCACTTACCTTTTGAGTACAATCATTTCTAGCAGATCAACTGATGAAATGAGTGTATGTCAATTGGATCCTAACCTTAATGAAATTAATTATTTTATAAACATTGGGTAATTGATTTCTTAAGGATTTATTATCGAAAATACTGAATTTTGAACTTAATCTGTTTTGTAGATGGCAATGAATCCTCCTACAAACACCAATGCTTTTCGGCAAATGTTTGAAAGAGAAAAGCTTAATGGATCAAATTTCAATGACTGGTATCGTCAACTGAGAATTGTTCTAAGAGTTGAAGAACGCATGGATGTCATTGAAAGGCAATGGCAAACCGAACCAGGTGCTGAATCAACAGCAGCTGAAAGAACTGAATATAGAGTTCAATACACTAGATTCAATGAAGTTTGTTGTTTGATGCTTGCGAGCATGTCTCCCGAGCTTCAGAAACAATTCGAGAATTACACTCCATATGATATGATCAGAGAACTTAGATCCTTGTATGAAAAACAAGCTGGAGTGGAACTATTCGACTTAGTCGTGGAACTCCATGACATGAAACTTGAATCTGGAAAATCGGTTAGCAGTCATGTGCTCAAGATGAAGAGCATTTTTGACAAATTGGATTCGATGGAGTACGCTTATCATAAAGAGGTCAAAGTTGGCATGATTCTCAAATCCCTTACTAAGGAATTTGAGGGCTTTGTGCAAAACTATACCATGCACTCTATGAAAAAGAGCGTCACTGAACTTCATGTTATGCTCATTGAATATGAGAAGACGATTCCAAAGAAGGCCAATGACCCAAATGTTCTTATGATAAAGGGGGTTGGATCCAGAAAGCTAAGAAATCGCACCAAGCTAAAGGCAAGTTTGATGGTAAGGGCAAGGGTAAGCAAGCTGCTAATTCCCCCAAACCAAAGAAAACCCCTCCGGCTAAAAAAGAGCATCCGGAAAAAGACCAGACATGTCATCATTGTAATGAAGTCGGGCACTGGAAGAGGAACTGTCCCAAGTATCTTGCCGAGTTGAATGTGAAGAAGAAGCAAGCTAGCAGTGCTAGTGCTTCAGGTATCTTCACTATTGAATTATTTTCCTTTACTAAGCGTAAATCATGGGTTTATGACACTGGCTGTGGAACTCATATCTGTAATGAATTACAGGCACTTAGGAAAAGGAGGAAGCTGAAGCCCGGAGCTTTGCAGCTGTTCATGGGCAATGGTCTACCAGCACCTGTTGAAGCTATTGGAGAATATCATTTAGTTCTTCCTTCCGGTTTAATTATTGTTTTAGACAATTGTCATTATGCGCCATCTTTTACTAGAGGTGTAGTTTCAGTTTCAGTGTTAAAACACAACGGATTCATTAATGTTTTAATGATAATGGTATTTCAGTTTCTAAAAATAATGTTCATTATTTTGATGCTATTGATAATAATGGTATTTATGAAATTGATATGCGTGGTTGTGATTCACTAAATGATAATTCAATGTATAATGTTAGCAAAAGAGCCAAGACTAACTTGGACTCTACCTATCTTTGGCACTATCGTCTTGCACACATTGGCAAAAATCGCATTGAAAGACTCCAACGTGAGGGGATCTTACAATTAAATGATGAATCATTTGATAAATGCGAGTCATGTGTTTCCGGCAAAATGACTAGAAAACCTTTTCTGCATAAACCAGAGAGGGCTAAAGATCTTCTTGGACTCATTCATACCGATGTTTGCGGCCCATTTAGACATGTGTCAAGAAAATGAGCTCGCTACTTCATAACGTTTACGGATGATTTCATTCGTTATGGTTATGTTTACTTGCTTAAATATAAACATGAAGTGTTTGAAACATTCAAAGAGTTTAAAAATGAAGTAGAAAATCAATTCGGCAAAACCATCAAGATTCTTCGTTCAGATCGAGGTGGTGAATACTTAAGCCAAGAGTTTAAGGATTATCTGAAAGCGTGTGGAATTGTCCAACAGCTTACTCCTCCATACACTCCTCAACATAATGGAGTGTCTGAAAGGAGAAATCGAACCTTGCTAGACATGGTGAGATCTATGATGAACCTTACAACTCTCCCAATTTCGTTTTGGGATTATGCTCTAGAGACTACTGTACGCATTCTCAATATGGTTCTAACAAAGAAGGTTGACAAGACACCATATGAATTATGGCATGGAGATATCCCTAATCTGTCTTACTTAAGAGTCTGGGGATGTGAGGCACTTGTGAAGCGCGATACGCCTGACAAACTTGGACCCAGAACTACTAAGTGCATCTTTGTCGGATACCCTAAGGAAACGATGGGTTACGACTTCTATGATCTTGTCAAAAACACTGTTCGCGTTGCTCGATATGCTGAATTCTTTGAAAAGAACTTAGCTCAACCGAATAGTGGGAGGGTTGTAGAACTTGATGAGACTCAAAAAGAAGATATGTCACCTTCTGAAGCTCCCAGCAATCATCAACTTGGGGGGGAGGGGGGAAATGTTCAAAGTGATGAACCTCAAGTCGATGATGATGAAGCGATTCCACTTCGTAGGTCCGTAAGGACAAGACGTCCTACTGACAGATTATGTCTGATGGTAGAAGAAAACGTTTTAAGAGATCTCGATGAGCCTCCAAATTTCAAAGCTGCATTATCAGATCCGGAATCTGACAAATGGCTTGAAGCTACGAAGGTGGAAATAAAATCCATGAAAGACAATCAAGTCTGGAGCTTGGTTGATCTTCTACAAAATGCTCAAACTGTTGGGTGTTAGTGGATCTTCAAGAAGAAGACGAACATGGATGGAAATGTACACACCTATAAAGCTCGTCTCGTGGCGAAAGGTTATACTCAACGTTTCGGTGTTGACTATGATGAGACCTTTTCTCCAATTGCGGACATTAGAGCTATTAGGATTCTCTTAGCCATAGCTGCATACTATGACTTTGAGATATGGCAAATGGATGTTAATACTGCCTTCTTAAATGGTTACTTGGATGAAGAAGTCTATATGGATCAACCTGAAGGTTTTATTGATCCAAAACATCCCAACAAAGTATGCAAGCTTCAAAGGTCTATTTATGGACTAAAGCAAACATCAAGAAGTTGGAATAAGCGGTTTGATGAAGAAATTAAAAAGTTTGGTTTCGTTCAAAATCCCGATGAGCCATGTGTATATCGCAAAGCTAGTGGGAGTAATGTTACTTTCCTTGTCTTATATGATGATGACATATTGATCATAGGAAAACACATTCAAACGTTGCAAGATGTTAAATCCCATCTTGGAAAGTGTTTTGCCATGAAAGATTTAGGAGAAGCGGCATTCATTCTTGGAATCAAGATCTACCGAGATAGATCAAAGCGATTAATTGGACTAAGTCAAAGTGCTTATATTGATAAGATCTTGAAACGATTCAAGATGGAGAATTCTAAGCGTGGGTTTACACCTATGCAAGAAGGACTTAGTTTATCTATCAAACAGGGTGCTACTACACCTAATGAGGTGGAGCGTATGCGAAGAATCCCTTATGCTTCGGCTGTGGGATCTATTATGTATGCGGTTAGATGCACTAGACCCGATGTGGTGTTCGCGCAAAACATCGTTAGCCGATATCAACAGAATCCAGGTGAAAGCCACTGGACTGCTGTTAAGAGCATTCTGAAGTACCTACAGGCTACTAAAGATATGTTTTTGGTGTATGGAGGAAATCCAGACTTAGAGCTCAAAGTGACCGGATAATGTGATGATGGATTTCAAACTGATAGAGATGACACGAAGTCTCAGTCAGGATTCATCTTCGTTCTTAACGGAGGTGTTGTGGATTGGAAAAGCAAGAAGCAAACCACAGTTGCCATGTCTGCAACAGAGTCTGAGTACATTGTCGCCTAAGAAGCCGCAATGGAAGCAGTCTGGATAAGGAAGTTCATTTGCGGGCTTGACGTGATTCCCTCGAGTGACTTACCCGCTGATATGTACTGTGACAACACTGGTGCATTAATCATTGCCAACGAGCCCGGAGCTCGAAAAGGTGCCAGACATTATGCTAGAAGATATCACTATGTTCGTGAGCAGATCGAACTAGGAGAGATAAAATTACTCAAAGTTCACACAGATTTTAACTTAGCTGATCCTTTCACAAAAGCTTTGGATAGGCCCAAGCTTGAAAGGCATGCCGAGGGCATATGACTTAAATTAGCTAGTTATTTCATGTAAATCTGTTGTTTCGGTATTTGGATAAGGGATGTTAACAATTTATATTTTTCATAATGAAATAAAGTACTTGATATGTTTGATTTCATTTAATATTAATTGTATCCTATATTTGCATGTTTAATCCTTGAATATTTTGTTAAATATTCTAAATTGTCCATTGTCGATTAATTATATGGGAATATAATTAAACTAAGACAAATCTGAGCGATTGGTTATATTAAGACAAATCTGAGCATTGGTTATATTAAGACAAATCTGAGCGATTGGTTATATTATTTGAATATATAATGGCTGGTCCCACCAAACTCACATGGTATCCATATGATGCATATCGGACTACCCCACTAACGAATTTATCACTTTATGGATCGGCGTCATTAAGTGAAATTCGTAAATGGTTACTTTATTGATCATTTGACTTGAGATACAAGCAGGTCAGCATGTACGGATTGCACTTACTAGATATAGTTCTAACTCTCCTGAATAAGGGAGTACATAAAGGGCTATTTTCAGAAAGTGTAGTGAAGTATGATGACTGACACGTGTAGTCAATACAGGATTTGTTCCTCCAACTAATAGTTGCAGAATGATACCATTGGGCCCCTCATTGGGACATTTAAGATGTTTACATGGCCATGTCCAAATAAATCCAGATGTGTATGGATTATGTTTGGTAATCTTAAGTAGTGATGAAATGAGAAACAGAATCGTTAAATCATGAAATGACATTGATCCATATTCATGTTTAACACGGTATCTAAACAAAGGGATAATAAATGCCTCAACCATTTAAATATACTTTAAGAAACTATACTTAAATATTTCTGGGAGCATTGGCGTGTTGCTAAACGCTAACCAATGTTATTACCTTCATTTGTTACGAGCTCAAGTGGGAGCTGTTAGTATGTGATCACGTAAAATGAACGTATGTCCGGAAATGATTTGAGCCTACGGGGTCACACGTCTCGATTCAAATATAGTTAATATTAATTGATTTATTAATTAATATGAATCACGAATAAGTTAACGAACGGTCGTTAATATTTAACGGTTACTAGCTAGCGGTCGTTAAAGTAAGGAGATAATTGTAATTAAAACGATTAGGGAAGGTTCTAGAAAAGCATATAGGGGGTCGGCCTCCCTACTAGGTTTCCTAGTGAAACCCTAAACTTGATGGCCAAGTTTAATCCTACCTATAAATACTAAAGGTAGCTTATGGTTTTCTACAACAAACTACAAAGTTATAACTCCTAAAACCTCTCATCTCCCTCTCCTCTCTTATCTTGGACGGCCAAAACCAAGGGAAAACCCTTTGGGTTTTTGGTTTTCGGTTTTGAAGAAGGAGATCAAGCCAAAGGTTGCTCGGTTCGTGATCAAGTGCTAGCACACCTATATCGGTGGATCGTGTGTGAAATCGTAGAGGGATTTACTTCAAATCCTTTTAAGTTTCTTTACTTTATCATCTACATTAAGAGGTATTCCTTAATCCTATTTCAAGGTTAATTATTTGATTACATGGTTTGATTTGCTTCCGTTGCGTACTCATGAATAATGATATTTAGTTTTATATTCCAACAGTGGTATCACGAGCCACCCATGTGATTTTTAATTACCTAAAAATCAAAACTTGAAGGGGTTAAGGTTTCATATTTTTCGAATTTTTATGTAATTATTTGATTATTTTATTAATTAATTGGTTTAATTGTAATAAAATAATGAAATAAACAATAAAATTTTTTTTGATAAACCCCAATTCGAAAATCTGGAAATAAAAAAAAAATAAAATTTTAGGAAACCCAAATTGCAAGTTTTGATTTATTGCATGATTAATGTGTTAATTGCATGCGTTTATGAATTACCTCTATTTTAATTGTTAAAAAGAAGTAATAATCATGAGTTTTTACATGCAATTGATTCATGATTATTAGTTAGTTATAATGATAAAATTACTTGATCACTAGGTCTTTTAGGTGGATAATTAAAATAATTAATTGTTTGACAATGTGATAATTATATATTAATGTTGCTGCTTGACACCAGTCCACTAAAACGATCATATCTTTTAATCCGTAAGGAGTTAGAAGTCTTCCTTTGAACAGTAGATACTTGACTCATAGGGCTACAACTTTGTAGTTCTGTGCTAAGTCCAGTTCGGCCATCCTCTAGGCCTAAATGGGTCGTGAAGCTGCTAGATTTTTCAAATCAGCACCTTATGTGTTTATGTGATAAATTTGTTATTAAATTTTGGCTTACGCAATCAAGTTTACTTGATGTATGTGGTCCTTTTCCTTGAGAAAGGGGAGCCAATCTTAAACCATAGTGGCCTAACCGAGGATGGATACCTAATTGTTACGTGTTTATATTTAGTATGTTTAGTTTTGCCCTTTAAGAAAATTGTGTGCAAAATTGTTTTTCGAAAATTAAACTTGACTAAATTACATTGAAATAATGATTTTGTTTATAAAATTGGTGCCCTAAAATCAAAAGATACACCGGCTCACCCATTTGAACAAACTCTAAGAGAGGTATAAGTCAGAGTGCGTTAGCCTCCTAAAAGGGCGGGTTTTTAATTGCGTCCATCGCAAACCTTTGCCCTTGCGCTTCTTTGTGCGTTCAAATGGAGCTACCAAGCTCTTTTGTATTTAAAGGCAATGAAAATGAGTTTTATAAACATATTATGTTTAGAAGATATGCATGAATCTTCAAACATAACTTTTTGATCACACATCAAATTGATTGACCCAATAAACTTAAGTCATTGCCATCCAACTTGTAAAGGACACTTATGGCTGTTGTTTTACTCACTGGTACACAGTGGTGAAATGGCAGTTGCATGGAAAATCCCACTCACTGGTACACAGTGGTGACAAATTTGCGCGTTCTTGGTTGGACGACTTAAAGCGAGTTAAGCGGTGAGACCTTAACCCGTGGCAAAAGATGGGACAAAACATGACTACAAATCACTTGATGAATCAAATGTAATTTGTAGGTCCCATTCTTACTAGGAATTGCACATGTAATGCAATTACTGCTCGTCACTTACCTTTTGAGTACAATCATTTCTAGCAGATCAACTGATGAAATGAGTGTATGTCAATTGGATCCTAGCCTTAATGAAATTAATTATTTATTTTATAAACATTGGGTAATTGATTTCTTAAGGATTTATTATCGAAAATACTGATTTTTGAACTTAATCTGTTTTGTAGATGGTAATGAATCCTCCTACAAACACCAATGCTTTTCGGCAAATGTTTGAAAGAGAAAAGCTTAATGGATCAAATTTCAATGACTGGTATCGTCAACTGAGAATTGTTCTAAGAGTTGAAGAACGCATGGATGTCATTGAAAGGCAATGGCCAACCGAACCAGGTGCTGAATCAACAGCAGCTGAAAGAACTGAATATAGAGTTCAATACACTAGATTCAATGAAGTTTGTTGTTTGATGCTTGCGAGCATGTCTCCCGAGCTTCAGAAACAATTCGAGAATTACACTCCATATGATATGATCAGAGAACTTGGATCCTTGTATGAAAAACAAGCTGGAGTGGAACTATTCGACTTAGTCGTGGAACTCCATGACATGAAACTTGAATCTGGAAAATCGGTTAGCAGTCATGTGCTCAAGATGAAGAGTATTTTTGACAAATTGGATTCGATGGAGTATGCTTATCATAAAGAGGTAAAAGTTGGCATGATTCTCAAATCCCTTACTAAGGAATTTGAGGGCTTTGTGCAAAACTATACCATGCACTCTATGAAAAAGAGCGTCACTGAACTTCATGCTATGCTCATTGAATATGAGAAGACGATTCCAAAAAAGGCCAATGACCCAAATGTTCTTATGATAAAGGGGGGTCGGATCCAGAAAGCTAAGAAATCGCACCAAGCTAAAGGCAAGTTTGATGGTAAGGGCAAGGGTAAGCAAGCTGCTTATTCCCCCAAACCAAAGAAAACCCCTCCGGCTAAAAAAGAGCATCCGGCAAAAGACCAGACCTGTCATCATTGTAATGAAGTCGGGCACTGGAAGAGGAACTGTCCCAAGTATCTTGCCGAGTTGAATGTGAAGAAGAAGCAAGCTAGCAGTGCTAGTGCTTCAGGTATCTTCACTATTGAATTATTTTCCTTTACTAAGCGTAAATCATGGGTTTATGACATTGGCTGTGGAACTCATATCTGTAATGAATTACAGGCACTTAGGAAAAGGAGGAAGCTGAAGCCGGAGCTTTGCAGCTGTTCGTGGGCAATGGTCTACCAGCACCTGTTGAAGCTATTGGAGAATATCATTTAGTTCTTCCTTCCGGTTTAATTATTGTTTTAGACAATTGTCATTATGCGCCATCTATTACTAGAGGTGTAGTTTCAGTTTCAGTGTTAAAAACAACGGATTCATTAATGTTTTTAATGATAATGGTATTTCAGTTTCTAAAAATAATGTTCATTATTTTGATGCTATTGATAATAATGGTATTTATGAAATTGATATGCGTGGTTGTGATTCACTAAATGATAATTCAATGTATAATGTTAGCAAAAGAGCCAAGACTAACTTGGACTCTACCTATCTTTGGTACTGTCGTCTTGCACACATTGGCAAAAATCGCATTGAAAGACTCCAACGTGAGGGGATCTTACAATTAAATGATGAATCGTTTGATAAATGCGAGTCATGTGTTTCTGGCAAAATGACTAGAAAACCTTTTCTGCATAAACCGGAGAGGGCTAAAGATCTTCTTGGACTCATTCATACCGATGTTTGCGGCCCATTTAGACATGTGTCAAGAAAATGAGCTAGCTACTTCATAACGTTTACGGATGATTTCATTCGTTATGGTTATGTTTACTTGCTTAAACATAAACATGAAGTGTTTGAAACATTCAAAGAGTTTAAAAATGAAGTAGAAAATCAACTCGGCAAAACCATCAAGATTCTCGTTCAGATCGAGGTGGTGAATACTTAAGCCAAGAGTTTAAGGATTATCTGAAAGCGTGTGGAATTGTCCAACAGCTTACTCCTCCATACACTCCTCAACATAATGGAGTGTCTGAAAGGAGAAATCGAACCTTGCTAGACATGGTGAGATCTATGATGAACCTTACAACTCTCCCAATTTCGTTTTGGGATTATGCTCTAGAGACTGCTGTACGCATTCTCAATATGGTTCCAACAAAGAAGGTTGACAAGACACCATATGAATTATGGCATGGAAATATCCCTAATCTGTCTTACTTAAGAGTCTGGGGATGTGAGGCACTTGTGAAGCGCGATACGCCTGACAAACTTGGACCCAGAACTACTAAGTGCATCTTTGTTGGATACCCTAAGGAAACGATGGGTTACGACTTCTATGATCCTGTCAAAAACACTGTTCGCGTTGCTCGATATGCTGAATTCTTTGAAAAGAACTTAGCTCAACCGAACAGTGGGAGGGTTGTAGAACTTGATGAGACTCAAGAAGAAGATGTGTCACCTTCTGAAGCTCCCAGCAATCATCAACTTGGGGGGAAATGTTCAAAGTGATGAACCTCAAGTCGATGATGATGAAGCGATTCCACTTTGTAGGTCCGTAAGGACAAGACGTCCTACTGACAGATTATGTCTGATGGTAGAAGAAAACGTTTTAGGAGATCTTGATGAGCCTCCAAATTTCAAAGCTGCATTATCAGATCCGAAATCTGACAAATGGCTTGAAGCTACGAAGGTGGAAATAAAATCCATGAAAGACAATCAAGTCTGGAGCTTGGTTGATCTTCCACAAAATGCTCAAACTGTTGGGTGTAAGTGGATCTTCAAGAAGAAGACGGACATGGATGGAAATGTACACACCTATAAAGCTCGTCTCGTGGCGAAAGGTTATACTCAACGTTTCGGTGTTGACTATGATGAGACCTTTTCTCCAGTTGCGGACATTAGAGCTATTAGGATTCTCTTAGCCATAGCTGCGTACTATGACTTTGAGATATGGCAAATGAATGTTAAGACTGCCTTCTTAAATGGTTACTTGGATGAAGAAGTCTATATGGATCAACCTGAAGGTTTTATTGATCCAAAACATCCCAACAAAGTATGCAAGCTTCAAAGGTCTATTTATAGACTAAAGCAAGCATCAAGAAGTTGGAATAAGCGGTTTGATGAAGAAATCAAAAAGTTTGGCTTCGTTCAAAATCCCGATGAGCCATGTGTATATCGCAAAGCTAGTGGGAGTAATGTTACTTTTCTTGTCTTATATGTTGATGACATATTGATCATAGGAAAACACATTCCAATGTTGCAAGATGTTAAATCCCATCTTGGAAAGTGTTTTGCCATGAAAGATTTAGGAGAAGCGGCATTCATTCTTGGAATCAAGATCTACCGAGATAGATCAAAGCGATTAATTGGACTAAGTCAAAGTGCTTATATTGATAAGATCTTGAAACGATTCAAGATGGAGAATTCTAAGCGTGGGTTTACACCTATGCAAGAAGGACTTAGTTTATCTATCAAACAGGGTGCTACTACACCTAATGAGGTGGAGCGTATGCGAAGAATCCCTTATGCTTCGGCTGTGGGATCTATTATGTATGCGGTTAGATGCACTAGACCCGATGTGGTGTTCGCGCAAAACATCGTTAGCCGATATCAACAGAATCCAGGTGAAAGCCACTGGACTGCTGTTAAGAGCATTCTGAAGTACCTACAGGCTACTAAAGATATGTTTTTGGTGTATGGAGGAAATCCAGACTTAGAGCTCAAAGTGACCGGATAATGTGATGATGGATTTCAAACTGATAGAGATGACACGAAGTCTCAGTCAGGATTAATCTTCGTTCTTAACGGAGGTGTTGTGGATTGGAAAAGCAAGAAGCAAACCACAGTTGCCATGTCTGCAACAGAGTCTGAGTACATTGTCGCCTAAGAAGCCGCAATGGAAGCAGTCTGGATAAGGAAGTTCATTAGCGGGCTTGACGTGATTCCCTCGAGTGACTTACCCACTGATATGTACTGTGACAACACTGGTGCATTAATCATTGCCAACGAGCCCGGAGCTCAGAAAGGTGCCAGACATTATGCTAGAAGATATCACTATGTTCGTGAGCAGATCGAACTAGGAGAGATAAAATTACTCAAAGTTCACACAGATTTTAACTTAGCTGATCCTTTCACAAAAGCTTTGGATAGGCCCAAGCTTGAAAGGCATGCCGAGGGCATAGGACTTAAATTAGCTAGTTATTTCATGTAAATCTGTTGTTTCGGTATTTGGATAAGGGATGTTAAACAATTTATATTTTTCATAATGAAATAAAGTACTTGATATGTTTGATTTCATTTAATATTAATTGTATCCTATATTTGCATGTTTAATCCTTGAATATTTTATTAAATATTCTAAATTGTCCATTGTCGATTAATTATATGGGAATATAATTAAACTAAGACAAATCTGAGCGATTGGTTATATTCTTTGAATATATAATGGCTGGTCCCACCAAACTCACATGGTATCCATATGATGCATATCGGACTACCCACTAACGAATTTATCACTTTATGGATCGGCGTCATTAAGTGAAATTCGTAGATGGTTACTTTATTGATCCTTTGACTTGAGATACAAGCAGGTCAGCATGTATGGATTGCACTTACTAGATATAGTTCTAACTCTCCTGAATAAGGGAGTACATAAAGGGCTATTTTCAGAAAGTGTAGTGAAGTATGATGACTGACACGTGTAGTCAATACAGGATTTGTTCCTCCAACTAATAGTTGCAGAATGATACCATTGGGCCCCTCATTGGGACTATTTAAGATGTTTACATGGCCATGTCCAAATGAATCCAGATGTGTCTGGATTATGTTTGGTAATCTTAAGTAGTGATGAAATGAGAAACAGAATCGTTAAATCATGAAATGACATTGATCCATATTCATGTTTAACACGGTATCTGAACAAAGGGATAATAAATGCCTCAACCATTTAAATATACTTTAAGAAACTATACTTAAATATTTCTGGGAGCATTGGCGTGTTGCTAGACGCTAACCAATGTTATTACCTTCATTTGTTACGAGCTCAAGTGGGAGCTGTTAGTATGTGATCACGTAAAATGAACGTATGTCCGAAAATGATTTGAGCCTACGGGGTCACACGTCTCGATTCAAATATAGTTAATATTAATTGATTTATTAATTAATATGGATCACGAATAAGTTAACGAACGGTCGTTAATATTTAACGGTTACTAGCTAACGGTCGTTAAAGTAAGGAGATAAAACGATTAAGGGAAGGTTCTAGAAAAGCCATAGGGGGCCGGCCTCCCTACTAGGTTTCCTAGTGAAACCCTAAACTTGATGGCCAAGTTTGGGTCTACCTATAAATACTATAGGTAGGCTTATGGTTTTCTTTAACAATTACACATAAGAATTGTAACTCCAAAAACCTCTCATCTCCCCCTCTCCTCTCTTATCTTTGACGGCCAAAACCAAGGGAAAACCCTTTGGGTTGTTGGTTTTCGGTTTTGAAGAAGGAGATCAAGCCAATTGTTGCTCGGTTCGTGATCAAGTGCTAGCACACCTATATCGGTGGATCGTGTGTGCAATCGTAGAGGGATTTATTTCAAATCCTTTTAAAGTTTCTTTACTTTATCATCTACATTAAGAGGTATTCCTTAATCCTATTTCAAGGTTAATTATTTGATTACATGGTTTGATTTGCTTTGTTGCGTACTCGTGAATAATGATATTTAGTTATATATTCCAACAGTGTCGAGATCTTAATAGATTAAATTCCTTGTTATTTATTGTTATGCTTGTTGGTAATACATGTGTGCTTTGTCGATGGTGTCGGAAGTATATATGTATGATTTCAATTGCTTGTCTATGAGTGATTGGTGCTAGTTCATGGTGTGATAGTAAACGACATAGTAATATTAGGAAGTAATTTGTTAAATGGGATTAGCGGTTGATGGTGTCACGTTAGTTTCATGTAGGCATAACTGTTAATAGATAATTAAACCAAATTGATTGATTAGGGAAATCGTATTAAACGTTGGTGGTGCCAGTTTTCTATGATTGAACTGATTAGTTAATTGAATTGAATAGAGTATAAGCTTGTTGCGCGCCAAGTTAGTGTTTTGTTCAAATCTAGGTTTTATTGTCAACGAACTTGAATTTGGTCTTAATTTAAATGCAACCGGAGTTATTGTGTCATGGATTCGAAGTAGATGATCTTTTAAATCAAGTGCTTACAACAAATCTTCTTAAATCAATTTTTAGTTTAATTTAGTTTATAGCTTATATCAAAGCGACGTTGGGTCATTAAACCAAACCATTAGAATTACATTAAACTCGCTTAGTTCCTAGATAATAGTCCCTGTGATCGATCCTGGACTTACTGATAGCTTTACTATACACGATAAGGTACACTACCTGTGTGTAGAAGTCTAATTATCAGTATTTTCTTGTTTATAAATTTAAGACTATATTTTACACATCAAGTGAATTCCCCACACTTTAACTTTGCTTGTCCTCAAGTAAATCCAAACTTAAGATTATTCAAATTTCCCATTCACAAAATTTCTCAAATTAGTTAAAGGAAACTTCACAAAAATTTATATCAAGCGGGCTTGAATTCCACATGCATTTAAATTATATATTTTCAAGAAAGCCTAAGACGAAATCAGAAACATCATATGCAAACAATCAATCAATCATACTTAGAATCAAATCTATGTCCGTGTGAAAACCTCTTAACATTTCTATCTTTCCAACTAATATTAAGCTCATACCTACTAAGCACACAATTCACAATCGAGACTAACATCAAAACAACAAATACTAAGAATTTATACGGAAAATGTCCTTAAACAAACTAAAGAACACTTGCTATTATTCAACTTCACTGCTTTCATTTGTACTTTTTGATTTTGTACGCTTTACAACTTTGAATTTGAATTTATTTCACCCTTGTGATGGCTTCGTGGCCTTTTATGCTTTTTAATTTGTAGACATTTCCCGCATAAACCCCTAATACATGAAGTAACAACACTAGCTCTTTCGCAAGATTTAAGGACGAGACTCGATTCATAAATGAAGAGCAGGCATTCAAGGCCATATAACTAGTTACGTTCCCCACAAGAGTGGAACCTTGGTGCTTTGTGCCTACCGGTACATCATATGATGGAGTCATTAACTAATTCATATTTCAATTAAGTACAATTAACGCATGCATTTGTAATTTCCTAAATTGTGTTGAAGTTCAAGACAAACCTACTATTAATTGGAAAGATGAAATGCCACGGACACTAGATATGTGAAAGCTAAAAATGACCAATCTCATGTTTATGTTATTTTTCTAACATTTCAGAACCCACAAATTCATCACTTTTCGTCTTTAAACTAAACTTACTCAAAAATTTAAAATTTAAGCAAATATGCATGTAAAGATAGATACTTCAAAAACTTATAACTTTTGACCCGGTTTTTCCTATTTACCTCTCCCCCCACACTTGAGTTGTACAATGTCCCAAATGTACAATGAACTAAGACAAATCTATGGGAAATACGGAAAAGCAAATAAAAGAGTAAAAAAACTTAGAAACTTCCCGGGTTTAATTGTGTGCTCCAAATGCTCGGTTGAATCCAAAAATAGTATAAGCTAGTTGCATCTCAACCGCATTTTACTCCCCTTTTTAAAACTCTTACACAAACTCAACAAACACATTAAAAATACCACAATAAAAATAAAAAGGTAAAAAAAAAAACGGTTAAACTAAAAATAAAAATAAAAGCTAAAAATCATAAATACGAAAAATAAACTAACTAAACTAAAAACCAAAATCTTTTTGTATTTTCTTTGTTTTTCAATTTTTTTGGATTTTTTAATATAAGAAATTCGAAATGCAAAATAAAACTAAATAAATCAAGAAAATAAATAAAAAAATAAAAAAAATAATAAAGACACGGGTTGCCTCCCGAGAAGCGCTTAATTAATTCACGAGTCTTTAGCTAGACTCTTACCCCCAAAGTTTACCATGGTAGGGTCTTAAACACCCCCAAAACTTAAAGTGTCTGGCGGTTTACGCGAATAAGGTGAATAAAATGTGAATTTTAACTTAACCATTACCCAAACCATGTCGTTCACCTTATCAAAATTCACTTGTAAGATGTCAAAATCCTTTGTTTTCTTTTCAAAATTCATCTTAAAAATCCAACCTTTCATCCTAACATATAACATTTCAAGACTTTTGTTATGGCACGAAGTTTTCAAGTAATTCATGTCAAGGCTTATATCCGTCCATTCAAAAGGGTCGGGACTAAGGGGTCCGGGGCTAGTTTAAAGAATAAGCCATAATGCATGAAATTAGTACTAGCCCTGAGATTAACCAATTCAATGCATCCAAAACTGTTTAAAGCATAAGAATTTAGAAAGCTCCTTGAATAACCCGACTTGGGTTGCAAATCATCTTGACTCGTGTCCTCGCATTCCGCTATCGTGAGATCCATATCATCCTTATCCAGCTCCTTCTTTCGTGCCATGATCTTCCTTAAAGATGTCGGTGGCTTTGCACTCCTGCAAACAAATGAAAAGAAAGCATTTTAGTATATATAAATCAATTAAATTCGAATGCTTACCTGAGAATGGAATTTACTTTGGCTTTCTTTGGTGGGATCATGGACTCCCCCACACTTAAAGTGTCTCGTGGTCTGAACTTAAGTGAGAAACCCTCGAACAGGACATTGGATTTCTCCCAAGTGACATCTCCCGTATCTCCATTATTAGCTTCAATGACGGCTAGTAAATTCCTTATTGTGGATACAAGCTTGCTTCCCATGGTCGGGGTAGTCACTATTTCTTCATCCCATATGATTTCAAGCTCTTCTTCCCATTCTGCTTCATCCCAAACGACTTCACTTTTTTCCTCCAATTCGACATCAACATGGTCACTTCCATGCTCATTGCTCGACTCATGCGGTTCCGGATGTGAAATTTGATGACTTTCAATAGTTTCGCTCTTTTAAGGTTCAACGTATTCTTCCATGTTGTCAAACATTTCATCCGGATTCATTGAGAAGAATTCGTCACCTAATATTTCCCTTGTTTCTTCATCCAACCCACGACAATATATCGAAACAAATTGACGAATGGTAAGCCCGTACATGCCGAACTTTTCAATTATTTTTCTTATCCTTAACCAAGCTTCCTCATAAGTTTCATCAACAAACTGCTCAAAGTTTCGAAGCTCGTCAGGATATTCCTCCTCCGAATCATAAACTTGATATGCCATGGGTGTCACTAAACCTGCAAAACAAACACTAGGACAACCCGTGAAAAGCACCGATGGAAGAAAAAGTATGCTAAATAAAAATAAAAACAAAAACAAAAATAAAAATTGAAGACTAAACTATGCTAAACTAATAAAGCAAGTAACTTTCTTGTAAATTAATACCAAAAAAAAAGATCAAACTACAAAATCTCAAACCAAATTCCTAAAAACAGTCCCCGGCAGCGGCGCCAAAAACTTGATGTGTAAAATCTAGTCTTAAATTTATAAACAATAAAATACTGATAATTAGACTTCTACACACAGGCAGTGTACCTTATCGTGTATAGTAAAGCTATCAGTAAGTCCAGGATCGATCACAGGGACTATTATTTAGGAGCTAAGCGAGTTTAATGTAATTCTAATGGTTTGGTTTAATGACCCAACGTCGCTTTGATTTAAGCTATAAACTAAATTAAACTAAAAATTGATTTAAGAAGATTTGTTGTAAGCAATTGATTTAAAGATCATCTACTTCGAATCCATGACACAATAACTCTGGTTGCATTTAAATTAAGACCAAATTCAAGTTCGTTGACAATAAAACCTAGATTTGAACAAAACACTAACTTGGCGCGCAACAAACTTATACTCTATCCAATTCAATTAACTAATCAGTTCAATCATAGAAAACACGCACCACCAACGTTTAATACAATTTCCCTAATCAATCAATTTGGTTTAATTATCTATTAACAGTTATGCCTACATGAAACTAACGTGACACCATCAACCGCTAATCCCATTTAAACAAATTACTTCCTAATATTACTATGTCGTTTACTATCACACCATGAACTAGCACCAATCACTCATAGACAAGCAATTGAAATCATACATATATACTTCCGACACCATCGACAAAGCACACATGTATTACCAACAAGCATAACAATAAATAACAAGGAATTTAATTTATTAAGATCTCGACACAACGTTAATAAAGTAAAGTTGAATTAAAAATATGCAACCATTGTCAAACGTATCACTTCATCTAAGTAGATGCTAAAATTATTAGTCCATAAATAAACTAGTAATTTATTAACGTAAAATAAAGAAAAGACTTCAAGAAGTAACCCATGATGTTTGTGTTAGTATGTGATCACGTAAAATGAACGTATGTCCGGAAATGATTTGAGCCTATGGGGTCACACGTCTCGATTCAAATATAGTTAATATTAATTGATTTATTAATTAATATGGATCACGAATAAGTTAACGAACGATCGTTAATATTTAACGGTTACTAGCTAACGGTCATTAAAGTAAGGAGATAATTGTAATTAAAACGATTAGGGAAGGTTCTAGAAAAGCCCATAGGGGGCCGGCCTCCCTACTAGGTTTCTTAGTGAAACCCTAAACTTGATGGCCAAGTTTGATTCTACCTATAAATACTAAAGGTGGTCTAATGGTTTTCTTTAACAACTACAAATTAAAGAGAATTATAACTCCTAAACCTCTCATCTCCTCCTCTCTTCTTTTGGACGGCCAAAACAAGGAAAACCCTTTGGGTTTTTTTTGTTTTCGGTTTTGAAGAAGAGATCAAGCCAAAGGTTGCTTGGTTCGTGATCAAGTGCTAGCACACCTATATCTGTGGATCGTGTGTGAAATCGTAGAGGGATTTACTTCAAATCCTTTTAAAGTTTCTTACTTTATCATCTACATTAAGAGGTATTCCTTAATCCTATTTCAAGGTTAATTATTTGATTACATGGTTTGATTTGCTTCCGTTGCGTACTCGTGAATAATGATATTTAGTTTTATATTCCAACAGTGGTATCACGAACCACCCATGTGATTTCTAATTACCTAAAAATCAAAACTTGAAGGGGGGTTAATGTTTCATATTTTTTGAATTTTTATGAATTTTTTTTGATTATTTTATTAATTAATTGGTTTAATTGTAATAAAATAATGAAATAAACAATAAAAATTTTTTTTGATAAACCCCAATTCGAAAATCTGGAAATAAATTTTTTTTTTGGAAACCCAAATTGCAAGTTTTGATTTATTGCATGATTAATGTGTTAATTGCATGCGTTTATGGATTACCTCTGTTTTAATTGTTAAATAAAAGTAATAATCATGAGTTTTTACATGCAATTAATTCATGATTATTACTTAGTTATAATGATAAAATTACTTGATCACTAGGTCTTTTTAGGTGGATAATTAAAATAATTAATTGTTTGACAATGTGATAATTATATATTTATGTTGCTGCTTGACACCAGTCCACTAAAACGATCATATCTTTTAATCCGTAAGGAGTTAGAAGTCGTCCTTTGAACTGTAGATACTTGACTCATAGGGCTACAACTTTGTAGTTCTGTGCTAAGCCTGTTCGGCCATCCTCTAGGTCTAAATGGGTCGTGAAGCTGCTGGAATTTTCCAGCACCTTATGTGTTTATGTGATAAATTTGTTATTAAAATTTGGCTTACGCAATCAAGTTTACTTGATGTATGTGGTCCTTTTCCTTGAGAAAGGGAGCAAATCTTAAACCATAGTGGCCTAACCAAGGATGGATACCTAATTGTTACGTGTTTATATTTAGTAAGTTTAGTTTTGCCCTTTAAGAAAATTGTGTGCAAAATTGTTTTTTCGAAAATTAAACTTGACTAAATTATATTGAAATAATGATTTTGTTTATAAAATTGGTGCCCTAAAATCAAAAGATACACCGGCTCACCCATTTGAACAAACTCTAAGAGAGGTATAAGTCGGAGTGCGCTAGCCTCCAAAAAGGGCGGGTTTTTAATTGCGTCATTCGCAAACCTTTTCCCTTGCGCTTCTTTGTGCGTTCAAATGGAGCTACCGAGCTCTTTTGTATTTAAAGGCAATAAAAATGAGTTTATAAACATATTATGTTTAGAAGATATGCATGAATCTTCAAACATAACTTTTTGATCACACATCAAATTGATTGACCCAATAAACTTAAGTCATTGCCATCCAACTTGTAAAGGACACTTGTGGCTGTTGTTTTACTCACTGGTACACAGTGGTGAAATGGCAGTTGCATGGCAAATCCACTCACTGGTACACAGTGGTGGACAAATTTGCGCGTTCTTGGTTGGACGACTTAAAGCGAGTTAAGCGGTGAGACCTTAACCCGTGGCAAAAGATGGGACAAAACATGACTACAAATCACTTGATGAACTAAGTGTAATTTGTAGGTCCCATTTTTACTAGGAATTGCACATGTAATGCAATTACTGCTCGTCACTTACCTTTTGAGTACAATCATTTCTAGCAGATCAACTGATGAAATGAGTGTATGTCAATTGGATCCTAGCCTTAATGAAATTAATTATTTTATAAACATTGGGTAATTGATTTCTTAAGGATTTATTATCGAAAATACTGATTTTTGAACTTAATCTGTTTTGTAGATGACAATGAATCCTCCTACAAACACCAATGCTTTTCGGCAAATGTTTGAAAGAGAAAAGCTTAATGGATCAAATTTCAATGACTGGTATCGTCAACTGAGAATTGTTCTAAGAGTTGAAGAACGCATGGATGTCATTGAAAGGCAATGGCCAGCCGAACCAGGTGCTGAATCAACAGTAGCTGAAAGAACTGAATATAGAGTTCAATACACTAGATTCAATGAAGTTTGTTGTTTGATGCTTGCGAGCATGTCTCCTGAGCTTCAGAAACAATTCGAGAATTACACTCCATATGATATGATCAGAGAACTTAGATCCTTGTATGAAAAACAAGCTGGAGTGGAACTATTCGACTTAGTCGTGGAACTCCATGACATGAAACTTGAATCTGGAAAATCGGTTAGCAGTCATGTGCTCAAGATGAAGAGCATTTTTGACAAATTGGATTCGATGGAGTACGCTTATCATAAAGAGGTAAAAGTTGGCATGATTCTCAAATCCCTTACTAAGGAATTTGAGGGCTTTGTGCAAAACTATACCATGCACTCTATGAAAAAGAGCGTCACTGAACTTCATGCTATGCTCATTGAATATGAGAAGACGATTCCAAAGAAGGCCAATGACCCAAATGTTCTTATGATAAAGGGGGTCGGATCCAGAAAGCTAAGAAATCGCACCAAGCTAAAGGCAAGTTTGATGGTAAAGGCAAGGGTAAGCAAGCTGCTAATCCCCCCAAACCAAAGAAAACCCCTCCGGCTAAGAAAGAGCATCCGGAAAGACCAGACCTGTCATCATTGTAATGAAGTCGGGCACTGGAAGAGGAACTGTCCCAAGTATCTTGCCGAGTTGAATGTGAAGAAGAAGCAAGCTAGCACTGTTAGTGCTTCAGGTATCTTCACTATTGAATTATTTTCCTTTACTAAGCGTAAATCATGGGTTTATGACACTGGCTGTGGAACTCATATCTGTAATGAATTACAGGCACTTAGGAAAAGGAGGAAGCTGAAGCCCGGAGCTTTGCAGCTGTTCGTGGGCAATGGTCTACCAGCACCTGTTGAAGCTATTGGAGAATATCATTTAGTTCTTCCTTCCGGTTTAATTATTGTTTTAGACAATTGTCATTATGCGCCATCTATTACTAGAGGTGTAGTTTCAGTTTCAGTGTTAAAAAACAACGGATTCATTAATGTTTTTAATGATAATGGTATTTCAGTTTCTAAAAATAATGTTCATTATTTTGATGCTATTGATAATAATGGTATTTATGAAATTGATATGCGTGGTTGTGATTCACTAAATGATAATTCAATGTATAATGTTAGCAAAAGAGCCAAGACTAACTTGGACTCTACCTATCTTTGGCACTGTCGTCTTGCACACATTGGCAAAAATCACATTGAAAGACTCCAACGTGAGGGGATCTTACAATTAAATGATGAATCGTTTGATAAATGCGAGTCATGTGTTTCCGGCAAAATGACTAGAAAACCTTTTCTGCATAAACCGGAGAGGGCTAAAGATCTTCTTGGACTCATTCATACCGATGTTTGCGGCCCATTTAGACATGTGTCAATAAAAGGAGCTAGCTACTTCATAACTTTTACGGATGATTTCAGTCGTTATGGTTATGTTTACTTGCTTAAACATAAACATGAAGTGTTTGAAACATTCAAAGAGTTTAAAAATGAAGTAGAAAATCAACTCGGCAAAACCATCAAGATTCTTCGTTCAGATCGAGGTGGTGAATACTTAAGCCAAGAATTTAAGGATTATCTGAAAGCGTGTGGAATTGTCCAACAGCTTACTCCTCCATACACTCCTCAACATAATGGAGTGTCTGAAAGGAGAAATCGAACCTTGCTAGACATGGTGAGATCTATGATGAACCTTACAACTCTCCCAATTTCGTTTTGGGATTATGCTCTAGAGACTGCTGTACGCATTCTCAATATGGTTCCAACCAAGAAGGTTGACAAGACACCATATGAATTATGGCATGGAGATATCCCTAATCTGTCTTACTTAAGAGTCTGGGATGTGAGGCACTTGTGAAGCGCGATACGCCTGACAAACTTGGACCCAGAACTACTAAGTGCATCTTTGTCGGATACCCTAAGGAAACGATGGGTTACGACTTCTATGATCCTGTCAAAAACACTGTTCGCGTTGCTCGATATGCTGAATTCTTTGAAAAGAAATTAGCTCAAGAGAACAGTGGGAGGGTTGTAGAACTTGATGAGACTCAAGAAGAAGATGCGTCACCTTCTGAAGCTCCCAGCAATCATCAACTTGGGGGGGAAAATGTTCAAAGTGATGAACCTCAAGTCGATGATGATGAAGCGATTCCACTTCGTAGGTCCGTAAGGACAAGACGTCCTACTGACAGATTATGTCTGATGGTAGAAGAAAACGTTTTAGGAGATCTCGATGAGCCTCCGAATTTCAAAGCTGCATTATCAGATCCGGAATCTGACAAATGGCTTGAAGCTACGAAGGTGGAATGGAAATGAAATCCATGAAAGACAATCAAGTCTGGAGCTTGGTTGATCTTCCACAAATGCTCAAACTGTTGGGTGTAAGTGGATCTTCAAGAAGAAGACGGACATGGATGGAAATGTACACACCTATAAAGATCGTCTCGTGGCGAAAGGTTATACTCAACGTTTCGGTGTTGACTATGATGAGACCTTTTCTCCAGTTGCGGACATTAGAGCTATTAGGATTCTCTTAGCCATATCTGCGTACTATGACTTTGAGATATGGCAAATGGATGTTAAGACTGCCTTCTTAAATGGTTACTTGGATGAAGAAGTCTATATGGATCAACCTGAAGGTTTTATTGATCCAAAACACCCCAACAAAGTATGCAAGCTTCAAAGGTCTATTTATGGACTAAAGCAAGCATCAAGAAGTTGGAATAAGCGGTTTGATGAAGAAATCAAAAAGTTTGGTTTCGTTCAAAATCCCGATGAGCCATGTGTATATCGCAAAGCTAGTGGGAGTAATGTTACTTTCCTTGTCTTATATGTTGATGACATATTGATCATAGGAAAACACATTCCAATGTTGCAAGATGTTAAATCCCATCTTGGAAAGTGTTTTGCCATGAAAGATTTAGGAGAAGCGGCATTCATTATTGGAATCAAGATCTACCGAGATAGATCAAAGCGATTAATTGGACTAAGTCAAAGTGCTTATATTGATAAGATCTTGAAACGATTCAAGATGGAGAATTATAAGCGTAGGTTTACACCTATGCAAGAAGGACTTAGTTTATCTATCAAACAGGGTGCTACTACACCTAATGAGGTGGAGCGTATGCGAAGAATCCCTTATGCTTCGGCTGTGGGATCTATTATGTATGCGGTTAGATGCACTAGACCCGATGTGGCGTTCGCGCAAAACATCGTTAGCCGATATCAACAGAATCCAGGTGAAAGCCACTGGACTGCTGTTAAGAACATTCTGAAGTACCTATGGGCTACTAAAGATATGTTTTTGGTGTATGGAGGAAATCTAGACTTAGAGCTCAAAGTGACCGGATACTGTGATGCTGGATTTCAAACTGATAGAGATGACACGAAGTCTCAGTCAGGATTCGTCTTCGTTCTTAACGGAGGTGCTGTGGATTGGAAAAGCAAGAAGCAAACCACAGTTGCCATGTCTGCAACAGAGTCTGAGTACATTGCCGCCTCAGAAGCCGCAATGGAAGCAGTCTGGATAAGGAAGTTCATTAGCGGGCTTGACGTGATCCCCTCGAGTGACTTACCCACTGATATGTAATGTGATAACACTGGTGCATTAATCATTGCCAACGAACCCGGAGCTCAGAAAGGTGCCAGACATTATGCTAGAAGATATCACTATGTTCGTGAGCAGATCGAACTAGGAGAGATCAAATTACTCAAAGTTCACACAGATTTTAACTTAGCTGATCCTTTCACAAAAGCTTTGGCTAGGCCCAAGCTTGAAAGGCATGCCGAGGGCATAGGACTTAAATTAGCTAGTTATTTCATGTAAATCTGTTGTTTCGGTATTTGGATAAGGGATGTTAAACAATTTATATTTCATAATGAAATAAAGTACTTGATATGTTTGATTTCATTTAATATTAATTGTATCTATATTTGCATGTTTAATCCTTGAATATTTTATTAAATATTCTAAATTGTCCATTGTCGATTAATCATATGGGAATATAATTAAACTAAGACAAATCTGAGCGATTGGTTATATTCTTTGAATATATAATGGATGGTCCCACCAAACTCACATGGTATCCATAGATGCATATCGGACTACCCCACTAACGAATTTATCACTTTATGGATCGGCGTCATTAAGTGAAATTCATAAATGGTTACTTTATTGATCCTTTGACTTGAGATACAAGCAGGTCAGCATGTATGGATTGCACTTACTAGATATAGTTCTAACTCTCCTGAATAAGGGAGTACATAAAGGGCTATTTTCAGAAAGTGTAGTGAAGTATGATGACTGACACGTGTAGTCAATACAAGATTTGTTCCTCCAACTAATAGTTGCAGAATGATACCATTGGGCCCCTCATTGGGACTATTTAAGATGTTTACATGGCCATGTCCAAATGAATCCAGATGTGTAACAACCCTACTTTTTGAATATTATATATGAGCTAGTTATGTTGTCGTTGATCTCGCAAGCCATAGTTACTTAAAGCTAGTAGATAATGCCCCTAAATTAGCAATCTAAAGCTATTGTTCAATTCTAAATGTGAATTATAAAGTACCATTGAACAAAAATTTGTTTATGATCAATCGGATTATCTAAATAATAATGTAAGTCTCACAAGTTGAGATAACCATCAAAAATTCTTATAAATGTCCAACAAATCAATCATCAAACCAATTTAAGTAAATATGACATGAGAATAAAGATTTCCATCTCAAAGTATAATTATAAACTAATATGTGCATAAAAGTGGTTAAGTAACAACAAGTATATATTTATATGCTTAAAATAAATACAAGCTTATAAATTAAGGATTATGTAACAAATTAAAAATACAAAAAGATGTACATACACACACCTATACATGACATATATACATATATACACATGCTAGAATAAACATATTAACTTATACTACAAACTAATACAATTTACCTTATAATACATACACAAATACATATACATACACCTAACAAATATATACACCTTATATACACAATTTTTATAAAAAAAAAAAGATAGAAAACCCTCCCTATGCCCCCATAAGGCCGGCCCTCCCTCCCCCCATTTCACACTCAACCCTTTCATTTCAAACACACTTTTCTCTCTTGGAACTCACCACTCCAACACACACTCTTCACACTCTTCACACACACTCTTATTCTCTCAAGACAAACTCTCTCTTCTCCCTCCTTTCTCCTTGTTTCACGGCCAAAAGAGAGAAAGAAAAGGCAAACATAAGTCAATATAAACATACATTAATAATAAGGATTTAGGCTAGATTGTTAAGGGTAAATTCAAGGTGCATTTAAGGGTTGTTCTAAGCTTAGATTAAAGGTTTTATAAGGGTTTGGAGGCCACGAAAATCTGCCCTCTTTCATCATCCAAAACCAAGTTCAAGAGGGTATAATCTTCATCCTTTTTACTAGATCTAATCTTGTTTTGTTTATATTCAAAGGTTTTATCAAAAACTCATACCTTCTTCTTGTTTTCTTTGTAATATACACTTAATGAGGGCAAAGTTGATAGGATCTTTCTTTCCATGCTCATGCATGTCGAATCTAAGAAGAAAGATCCAAGGATTCAACAAGTTTAAGACCCAAAAGTGTGGTTATAGATTAGTAGTTTTTAAAGTGACTTTCTTGTTGATAGATCTATAAGTTTTTGTATAATTTTGAAGAGTATATTCTGAGATTTTTTATTCAAAAGATGTTTTTATATTGTTGAAGGTTAGATCTATAAAAGTTGATAGTAAAAAGTGTTGATTTGAATGCATATATGCTAGATTTAAGAAAGTTGGATCTTTTGTTGGATTATGAGATGGATATGGACTTGTTATAAGTAAAAAATATGTTAATGTTAATGTTAATATTCTGGAAAAATTGATAAAATATCAAGGATATAAAGCTTGAATCAAACATGTTAAAATAAGCTAGAAATCACAAACCGAAAACACGCAAAAATGCATTTTGAGCACACACATGCACCATAATCTTATGACCAAGAAAATATGATAAATCTACTGGAAATAAGTGGAAATAAAAGTATAAAACTCAGATCTATTGGTTCATGACAACAATAAGCTCAAAAATCACCTTTTCGGGTCAAATAATCACTAACCGAAAGCACCAAATTGCACATATCACACCACCACCACTATCACAATTTTGGACACCAAAATATGATGAACTTTCTGGAAATAATGAAACAAGAATGAAAATCCATTTTGAAGCACTTTAATTGCTTAAGAAATGAGGCTAAAATCACTATTTCGGTAAACGATTTTTAATCATAAAACCTCAAAATGAGCAAGACACAAGAGAGGTTGAATTGATATGATTTTGTATGGATAAAAGTTGCCTAAAAGGCCTGAGATTTTTGACCAAAATGGTTAGTGATGATTTCTAAGAATTTCCATGAATTATTGAATTTAAATGGTAATTAAAAGACATAAAAATCAATAAATAAATTATGTAAATCATGAATTTGGCTAAATCTTCTTAACCATTGATAAAAAAAACTAAAACCTACTGGAGAAAAATAGTTAAGAGTCAAGAGACATGTGTTACATAATTTAAAGATAAATAATTAAGTAAAAATAACTAATTAAATATTATTATTAAAATAAATGGAAAATACACAAATAAAAGTATAAAACATGAAAATATAAATTAAGGAGAATATATATCAGAAGATAATTCAAAAAATCATAATTTATAAAGGCAATTATGACACTTAAAAGTATTTTTAAGGAATTATTTAATTAATAAATCAATAAAATGAATAAATAATTAATTAAATAATATTAAATTAAATATATAATTACAAATCAGAAAATATACATAAAATATTAATATTATAAGACCACTAATGTCAAATATTATTACTAAGCAAAGTATACAATGGAAATCATATAAACCAAAGCCAAATACCGAAATTCCAGTAAACGTACAAAAACGTATAATGAGAAAACGACTCTTACCACCAAATTCCTTATACCCAAGCAATGAGAACATCATAATGCACTTAAATTCCATAATATAATAACAACCAAGGATGGGCAAGTCTACTAGTATACATCTCATGATCTAGCTCACTAGTTCATGTCACGCGAACTTACGTGAATATATACGTTATGGTTTAGGCTTGCTTGAGGCGCAACAAATCTAAGCGAAGGAATCACGTTTGATCAGCCCCTTTCACTCTCTAACCAAGTGAGTCATAGCCCCCTTTCAAACTCTTTTATATGTTTTACTTGCGGGGTGAAAAGCATGATTAATTAAAATGACTTTCTATTATGAAATGATTCTTTGAAACAATGATAATGATATGGGAATTATATTGTATGTTCAACGGGTTATATGTTATATGATGAGCTTGAGTACTGTCAAACGGTGGTCCCCTGTACACTACTATTAACTCATTTGAGGCCTGTAGTTAGAGGGTTGCGCAACTAGGACTTGTCCCCTCATCCACTATTATAGGTAACGGTGGGATGTTTGGGTTGCCTTTGTGGCCACCTTCATCGCCAGTCTGGCCTCGCGGTGCTCTAACTACTATATATTTATGGGCGTCTCCATGGCACGACCCTTGGTTATCTTTATTCACGTGATTGACAGCATGTGCTTATCATTATCTTATCATTTGGGACTATATCTGATTATTGGGACATAACCGTCTTAGTAGTGGCTCAAGAACAATCTTCATCAATTATGTCATGGTAGTCTTACCATTGACCCAGGGTAT
The DNA here is from genome assembly GCA_034093135.1 of Erigeron breviscapus. Lineage (NCBI taxonomy): Eukaryota > Viridiplantae > Streptophyta > Magnoliopsida > Asterales > Asteraceae > Erigeron > Erigeron breviscapus. The sequence continues at coordinate 118,163,139 of CM067169.1, read as the reverse complement.
TGATATTATATTGTGGATGACAATTATTAATTGAACATACGGTTTGGATATGGACAGTATGATGGAATTCTTGGAAATTTTATGATATAATCTTTCTTGAATTGGATTAACTATATGTGTGTTGTTAGCATAATCCTATGAACTCACTCAACTCTCGTAGTTGACACTTTTTCTTCATGCTTTTCAGTTCTGGGGCAGTAAGTTAGCTTTTTGGACCGCTTCATGGATGATGTGTTTAATTGTTGCATTTTGGACTAGCAATGCAAACATTTGATCTTTTGATTATGATTTTGGTTGTGTAATGTTTATTAAACGTCAACTTGAACTTGTAACCTTTTGAATTTGAATGGCATTTGAAATTATGTTGATGTTTTATACTTAAATCTTTTGTACCATGTCGTTCTGTGGCATCTCGAGTTTCCGCTATAGTCGGGGTGTTACAGATGTGCAATATGCTTTGGTAATCTTATAGTGATGAAATGAGAAACAAAATCGATTAAGAATCATGAAATGACATTGATCCATATTCATGTTAACACGGTATCTGAACAAAGGGATAATAAATGCCTCAACCATTTAAATATACTTTAAGAAACTATACTTAAATATTTCTGGGAGCATTGGCGTGTTGCTAGACGCTAACCAATGTTATTACCTTCATTTGTTACGAGCTCAAGTGGGAGCTGTTAGTATGTGATCACGTAAAATGAACGTATGTCTGGAAATGATTTGAGCCTACGGGGTCACACGTCTCGATTCAAATATAGTTAATATTAATTGATTTATTAATTAATATGGATCACGAATAAGTTAACGAATGATCATTAATATTTAACGGTTACTAGCTAACGGTCGTTAAAGTAAGGAGATAATTGTAATTAAAACGATTAGGGAAGGTTCTAGAAAAGCCCATAGGGGCCGGCCTCCCTACTAGGTTTCCTAGTGAAACCCTAAACTTGATGGCCAAGTTTGATTCTACCTATAAATACTAAAGGTAGTCTAATGGTTTTCTTAACAACTACAAATTAAAGAGAATTATAACTCCTAAACCTCTCATCTCCTCCTCTCTTCTTTTGGACGGCCAAAACAAGGAAAACCCTTTGGGGTTTTTTTGTTTTCGGTTTTGAAGAAGAGATCAAGCCAAAGGTTGCTCGGTTCGTGATCAAGTGCTAGCACACCTATATCGTGGATCGTGTGTGAAATCGTAGAGGGATTTACTTCAAATCCTTTTAAAGTTTCTTTACTTTATCATCTACATTAAGAGGTATTCCTTAATCCTATTTCAAGGTTAATTATTTGATTACATGGTTTGATTTGCTTCCGTTGCGTAATCGTGAATAATGATATTTAGTTATATATTCCAACACATTTAACATGTTGTAAATGCTTGTATAAGTAAAAACTATAAACAATCAAAGAAATAAATGGACGCTGCTGCTGCCCTTCGAACAAGGCAAAATCCCTTTGATTTGGCGGCTGCTTCACGCCCCTACGCAAACCTCACGTACGAATTCCCCTTAAAACAATGAATAATCAATCATATTTATATTTGTATGGGAATTTGACTTTGATTAATTCCCAAGTTTGTGCACCGCCTTTCTCATTCTCTCGGCCTCTTTCTTTTGGTCCATTCTCACGGCCCATCACCTTGGGTTTGATGTCCACTTCAATTCTTTTCCATCTTGCCAAATCTTTGATGACTATATATTTGTACTTCTTGTCTACGTGAGAATGTAGAGTTCAAAATAAAATCTGTATTTTTAATCCATGTACACCATACGGACTTTGTTTCCTTGCATCTTGAGCTTGAATCTTTTATTTCTTCACAAAACGATCTTCATTTGGTTTATTTTCACCCTATTCCATCTCATAGACCTATAATTTCATAAAAACACATATTAAATATAAAAGTCTATTAAAATAATCATAATTCAAACATAAAAAAATGATATCGCGTAATATGAATATGTATAAAATAACCGATATCAAATGCCCCTATGCATATGTATATTCTTTTAAAAACCCTTGTATCAGAATCAGGATTCATAGGAGGTTGGACATCAATCCTGACAGTGGTTTCTGGATTTCTAGCCTGTAGATCTAGCAGATAACTCCTTAGATTAGCATACTGTTCAACAAAATCACCTCTCAGCTTTGTCATTGCTTTCTGTTTTGCCATGTAGACCACCTGTCTATCTATTCCTAACTCAAAGTGTCTCTGAAGCTGTTCTTGCAATGCCTTCCCACTAATCTCTGTATCTGCACAAACAGTGTCACCAATGTGTTCAGAGAGAAAGGTGCTGCTTGCCCATTTGAGATGTCTTGTTTCCAGACACTTATGTATATCCTTGTGGGTTTTCACATAAAAATGCTCATCTTGGTCTGTTTTAAAAATAAATAAAATTCAAGGGCAAGTGGATGGAGCTGCAATTACATTTTTACCCTTATCTTTTTTTTGACCATCTTTCAAAGATTCCTTGTTAATTGTTTTTTCTGTCATGTATTCAGGAACCTTCCCACCACAAACCACTCTTATTCTTTTTGGTTCATTTCTTACAAATTTAAGTTCCCTCCTTGTTTCAACTGCATGAGTTTTAATTAAAGACTTTATTTGTTTTGGACACAAGAATTTCTGACCAGGGTAAAAAGGACTTCTTTCCACCTTTCCATCTGCATTCAGCTTCCTCAGTTTTGCCCTTCTGCTATTGCCATCCTCATTTGATCCAGGACCACTATCATATTGATCAAAGTCAATACCAACTACTTCTTCATTGATTTCTAAGTTTCCTACTCCTGATTCAACACCTTTCCTAAGCCAATAATCATCCCTTTCAAAATGCTTATTCATATGGCTCATGTCTACTTCAACATCATTTATCTTGTCACTTTGCTCCAAATTATTATGAAAATACTCATCATTTTCTCTAATACTAGGACCTTCTTCATATATCACATTAGTGTTTTGGTCAAAAATTACCCAAGATAATCAACCTTGAAGACTTAGATCAATTATGTAACCAAACTTTCGTTCGTGAGGTTAAGGGCTTGTAAAATATTGAGTTTCAAAGATGCGTTATAAATAAAAGACTTGTAAAAAGATTTATGTCGACTTAACAAGGGTTTAAAGGACAAATGTAATAGTAAATATCAGATCTAATTACGATGAAATAATGTAAAGAACAAGATATAATGCAAATTAAAGTAAAGATCGAATAAAAACTAGATAAAAGTAAAGATGAAGGAAAACAAGAACACCGAGATTTGTTATCGAGGAAATGTAACACCCGACGTTTAAAAATATGGGTTTTCAAAAATCTTCACCTAACGGTGTTAAATTGCGGAAGTAAAGACCGTAAAAGTCAAAACCGATAAAAACATTTCGGTTTCTGCATTTAGTTGGTGTTACATGCCATATCAAACAATAGTTCAAATGAAAACCCAACGGTTGCCCAACATTAAACAACCGTTCACACATTATTACATAAATTCGACATCAAAATGAAATGTAATCAAAAGTCTCCATAATAAGCAACTATGGGTAGCTAAGGAATCTGCATGCTTTCTACCCACGCTCTCACGTCCTGCACCTACAAGTCCTTCAAGCTAAACCTGAGGGAACAACCACATTAAAGAAACAAGTGTTAGCTATAAGAATAGCTAAGTAAGACCACACTTAATTTAAAGCATTTGTCCAATTAAAACATTTCTTCATTAATAGACAAACTCATTAGGCACAACACACAACACACATAACTGCATAACAACTTCATATCAATAGGATAATCATCCTAAATGGGCCTATCCTGCATTAGTTCACACATTGTCACACGTATCTTCGTTAACTGCATATAAGTGTGCCCTGCATCACACCCGACTGGATGATTAGTCAAAAGACTACTCATCTTACGTCGTTAAGGAATGGCAAGCCAATCCAAGAGTAATCCGTATGTGGAGGTTGGTTCAAACCCCTCGTATTACTCGCCCTGCATTATAAAGACCATGTTGCAAGGAGCCACCCAAGCAACAACTACGTCAACGTACTCGTCCGGCTAAGACTTGTACGGGTTAAGCTTAACACTTTCCCTGCATTATATTTACGAGCTCGATTCACACATAATAGTTTAGGCAACACACATAACCTAAACATAATCACACATTACCTTCATTTCGTTTGGGCCCTTAAACGTGCAAGTGACATGGCAACCTACCAAGTCTAGTGTGCTAGGTGTACAAGCCATGTAGTATGCATATGTCACACATTACTCCATTTCTACATTTCACACATAATAAGATACTTCGTAATTCTACATAAACTACATATCAATACACTACATTAAACAATACTTCATTTCACTACATTAGGGTCTGCATTTCAGGTCTCATGGTCAACTACATATCCCATAGTACCTCCCGTGTAACCCGAGATACCCACATATATCATAAGTTACCGTTAAGGAAGTTATAAGTATGAAACCTTTGCTTGTTGAACCCTTAGCGTGACAAAAGTAGTGTATCTTACCTTGATACAGCTTAACAACAAGCTACAAGCATAATACAACGATGACTAGGTGTCTCCAATAACCTAGAACAAGTATAAGATCGAAATATAAGCTAAACGACACCTTTTGTGAAATCTGGGCATGTGGTGCGCCGCACCTTCCATGTGGTGCGTCACACCAATCCTATCAACACTAGGTGCGCCGCACCAGCCCTTGGTGCGTCGCATATCGGGGTCCACCAAAAACCTAAACTGGCTGTGGTGCGCCGCACCACTCCTTTGGTGCGCCGCACCTGGGGTGCAGACCAGCAAACCAATTTTTGTTCTTTGATCAAACGATTTCCATACGAACCCATACCCCAAATCCAACCTGGGACCTAAAATTAACCCTTTTAATTGCACTTTCATCATCTTTAACCATCCTATTAATCCTTTAATCCTTTACATCATGAATCAATCATTTAATCACCCGAATAACATGAAATCGGTGAACGTTTAATCAAATAACCCAACCCAAACCCTTATGGCCTGGATTAGGACTAATATAAGACTCACACAATCATATTTCAAAAGAGGAATACCTATATTACCTGTATTAGGTGACAAAGATCCAAGATCTAAGCAATACACGATCGATTTGGCTCCAAAACGAATAGATCTAGTGAGAAACTTGAGAGGGAAGGGAGGGGATCGGCTAGGGCTTGTTTAGAGGAAGAAAATCTGCATAATGGCTCTCTCATGACAACCCTAAGCCTCTAAACCCGTTTTTGACTTTGCACACATGTCAAAACTAGCCCCTAAGCTTCCTAATCCTTCATTATTGGTCACAAACTACTTTATTGACCATATACATCATTAATCCTTCATTAAATGTCACTACATAGACGTTAATCTTCATATTACACACATTTATACTACATTAACATTTAGGCTTACAAGCCTCACACATAACACACATTAACTACATATAAGCATTAAATCTAAAATAGACTTAACGACACACACAATATTGACTTAACGGCATTAGTCAACTAGTAAAGAAAAGTTTGGGATGTTACAGGAAAAGCCCTTAATCCTTTTGGATTGCCGGCATAAAAACCCCGGGAGGAAGCAATCGTCCCTGCCTTTGTTCTCTTATTAATTATTGTTAAAATGATTACAATGGTGGAACTTAGTTGATCGATTAATGCTAAGTGTGTGAGAAAAAGATGAGAATACAGAGAATTGTGTGTGAATACAAGTGAGCAGAGGTGTTGCAAGATAGATTGGATGTCCTATATCGATCAACCTTGTTCGTTTATATAGAACTAGTGGCTAACTAACTATGCGAAATACTAGGGATCTTCCAGGTCTTCGATATTGAGACGTTGAAGAGAATCTGACTGGTCAAGTGAACGTTATAGTCTTTTTCCCTCATGTTGAAATCAACTAGAAGTCCGATTATGTAGCAAGACCAAGTCTTCTTTGCTTGTTGATGAATAATCCCATGTGTTAATTCCATTTTGCACCGTTAGAGATATTTTCATAGCCAAATATCGATTATTCTAGAGTCTGCACAAATAACTCATGTGGAAATAATAATAACAAGTATTTATAACGTTAGTAACATATTCAGTAAGTTACAAGAATATTATTGATATCAAGATCTTAGTAGTTCAAGATATTGGTACGTGAAATTTTACCCATAACAATTAGCAATACCTTTTTCACCTTGTACCTTTACATTATCACTTGGAACCTCATCATGTAACTCTACATTATAAGTTGGAACCTCATCATGTACCTCCACATTTTCAGTTGGAACCTGATCATGTACCTTCACATTTTCACTAGTTGACTGCTCATGATGTACCTCTGCATTGAACTCAAATTGATCAAAGTTCTCACAGCTTTCTTGACTGGGTCCTTATAATAACAGCCTTGTAAAACTCCTTGGTTTGACCACTTTTTGAACATTAACTGTATCATCTACTATCTCTTCAATGACCACACTACTTGAACCACGATACTCTCCTATAGTAGACTTTAAATGCTCAATGTAAACTTCAAACATGTCATATTTGCCAACATAACTTATCATTTTTATCACATATTGGTCACTAGCAAATGGTAACAGCCCAGTATCTAAATCATCTATACCAGGTTTTAGGAAGTGATAGTACATTATCATTTCTTTATAACCTAATTTCTTAACATAGTAGTTAAATTCATGGATTGAAAACTTGTCACTATCGATATAATCAACTATTACCTCTTGGCTGGTAATACTCCATACCTGGAAATCCCACAAAGTATCCACCATGATGAATCCGGATAGAAAATAAGTTTCCAATTTCTTCTGAATAAGAAGTAAATAAAATGTGTAAGTTTACGAATAAAATGTGGTAATTTTTAATTTATTTAGATTATTTTAAAATTTTAAAACCACATAAAATATAGGGTAAACTTACTATAATGGAGCTTCCTCAGCCTGCTATCTTCTTCATCGAACTGTGTAGACCTAAAAATGGGCTCTCCCTGATCATCAAGGACTGTATAATCGAACATCACCATTGTTAAAGCACACAAACTAGGAACGATAAAAGGGAAGAACAAAGGGGGGGTTTTGGGAGGTATGTGTGTGTTTTTAATCGGTTAGGTTTAATAGAAAAGGGATAAAAAGTGTTTAGAAATGAAATATAAAGCAGACGGACGAAAATATCCTCACGTGGGTAGCACGTGAGGGCATTAACGGCTCCTCATGGACGGACGTTTGAGTCAGGGGCTTCTGGTGATAAAAAATGCAACTATAGGGGCATCTAGAAGCATTAATCGACCACAGGGTGCAAAATGCTAATTTCGACAACCACATGGGCCATTTGTGATATTAACCATATAATAAAACACTAAGACCAATTTCTAGGTGGTTAAATGTACTCGTATAATTTAGTAACTTTAATTTGTCTCCATATAAAGAATTTTCTGAAATAAAAAAAAAACATTTAAAAGAAAAAAATTGGGAGAGAGTGGCGGGAGTAATGAATATTTGTGTTGTTAAAATGAAACGAAATGAAAAGGAAAACTTAAAAAGCCACCCGCGCCTCGTTTGAGATATCCCGCTATTCCTAACAGTAGGCCCCACTTTCAGTATATAATCCTGGCCGCTCATTTTCTGCTTGTTGCATATCAATCAAATCTCACACACACACATATATACATACACATATATATATATATATATAATATTTCCAGGCAGCAAGCAGCAATCTTTGACTATTACTATTACTCAAAACCCACTTTTTTTTTTTTGCCATCAATCAAAATCAAGAAAAATGGAACAAATAATAATATCTTCTCATCAAAGATCTTTACTGAATCCATATGTTCTTCATTTACAAAAACTTGGCCTTGAACTCAAATGCCCCCTCTGGTTCGTTTTTTACTTATTTTTATTTTATATAAAATAGTACGAGTACTACTTTCTAACATCTTCGATTTTTTGTTTTTTTAATTTATTTTGCAGTTTAGGGTTGTTTAAAAAACCTGTATTGCTTCCTTGTACTCATATTTTTTGCAAGTAAGTTACTTTTTTATTATTTTCATTTCTTTAAATAAATCTTTGATAATATTATTTAACCCCCCTTTTTTTGGTTTTTACAGTTTGTGTTTGCCTGAGGCTGCATCTGAGTGCCCTGCTTGTAAACATTCATATGTTCATCAAGGTATGTTTTTTTATTATTTTTTTTTTTTTTGTGAATTTACTTTTGGGTTTTACAGTTGCTGATTTATTTTGTTAAACTTTAGTTAGATATATGTGTTTCATTTATTTGACGAAAACATATGTGTTTGTTACTATAATATAAATAAAGTTATAAAATTTATAGATATTTGTCACGATTACAACAAGGTACCCAATCGCTACATAAGCCGGGTATGGGGAGGTATGATGTAGACAGACCTTACCCCTACTCAAAGGTAGAGAGACTGCTTCCAGATCCACCGAAGTGGAAGGGACCTCCGGCCCGGGGTGAAAAATAGGGTTAGATCCACCGGAGTGGAAGCTTAACCGGAATCCTCTCGATCTCAAACTCTCAATCTCAACCTCTCAATCACAATCCCAGCCTCAATCTCGGATCTAGATTTGGATCCAGGGAGAATGAGCCGTTGGAGAGGAGAGAGGGCAGAGAGAAAGAGAGCGTTAGAGAGAGAAAGATAGATATTTGTCACGATTGTATAGACTAAAAAAAATAGAAACTTTCGAACTAGGTTATTAGCTAGTCACAATTATTCCATTACAAAATATGTTAATGGTTAATAATGCATTTACAGTACTGTTAAAAAGGATAAATACATAAGTGATTAATTTGATAATTGGTTTGGTACTTTGGTATTATGCTTGAAAATATGGTAAAATGAAAAAATGTTAACAAGATTTTTCTGAATTGTTTGTTTGAGGCTTAATGATTGTTTACACAATTATGCGTATATGTTAAATGTTGTTTTTTTAACTTAGAGTTTCATTGAAAAACTGTGTTATGTGTTGTTGGTCATGATTGACTAATTACTCAAAAAGTTCTTGATTTGGTGACAAATTATAAGTTAGTAACCTTAGGTTTATAGTAAAGTTAAAGTTTTGTTTCTTAAATATAATTGTTTGGATATGTTGAGTACCTTTTTGTGTAGTTTGTCGTCTATATTGTAACGTTTTTCTTGTTTTTTTCATTTGCTTAGTCTGATTAAAATGTTTATTTTTATTGTATGGCAGAGGTTAAATCTGCATCTTTTATGGAAAATATTGTTAACATCTATAAGAGTCTTGATGCCACCTTCAATGCAAGTCTTGTTCGTCCTGTATGTTCCGGTAAGAAGAAATTATCTTTATTGTGTATGTTACTGTTATAAGTGTTATTTTCATCCATTTTTTGATGATTTGATGGCTGATTTTCATCTCTGCAGATGTTAAGTCAGTGAATTTGCAAACTGATATGCCTACCCTAATGAATTGCTCTGCTGTTACTACCCCGGAAAGTGGTCAAAAACAAGAGTTTAAGAAGAGTGTTGGTGAGAATCCTAGTGTTTTAGATGCAGAGCGGAAGGCAATGGGTGAGAAGGAATTGGAGACTGGTGTCGGTGGAGTTGGATTTATGCAGATGGAACAGATGAGCCCTCCGTTCTCGAGTGATAGCAAAGATGATGGTAATTCTAGTGATCCAAATGGTTGCCATAAGGTAATACACATTTACACATATTTTATATAGCTGCAGTTTTTCTGAATATTTGAATGTCTTACATATAAGTATTTTGGTAGTGGCATTTTAGGATGAGAATGGTGAATATTGACATTTCGTGCAGTATATTTATAGTTTTCTGGTGTCAGTTATCAACTTATCATGTTAGTTTTCCCATGTGATTGGTGCAAAAATGCATACACTTAACATTCTATTGGTATTTGCCTTTTGCAATTATACATTCTAGTGTTACATGACTATGGAGAGTATGGAGTACTAGATTTGAGTTTGGATTAAAATGTCACTTGTATCATGTGTACATGTACTTTTTTACAATATTGTAATAAATTTTTGATGGTCTTCTTTTCACAGAATTCAGTATGTTCATCAAAGAGACCAGCTGAGAATGATACCCATGTCACAAATGTAGAGTTGAACACTAGATGCATCTCTGGAACCGCCTGTCAAACCAATGAAGGCAAAAGGCAAAAGA
>CM067169.1:118083068-118151941 GCA_034093135.1 Erigeron breviscapus | reverse complement strand
TCAAGGAAGCTCAAACATTAGTGGAGACGTGTGAAGTTTGTCAACGCAAGGTAACATTTCAAAGAAGGATGAGATGCCACAAAACTTCATTCAGGTTTGTGAGTATTTGATGTTTGGGGAATTGATTTTATGGGACCCTTTCCGCCTTCAAATAAGTGTCTTTATATTTTAGTGGCGGTTGATTATGTGTCGAAATAGGCTGAGGCTAAGGCCTTGCCAACTAATACGTATTACATACGGAAAGTTACATTTTTACCCTACAGTTTCAAAGGTATCATTTTTCGTCCTTATACTTTGGACATTTGACAATTTAGTCCCTCAAGTTTCAAGAATGACAATTTAGTCCCTCAAGTTTCAAGAATGACAATTTGGTCCTTTTAAATTTTGCAACATAAATGAGTTTTCATTTAGAAAATACTTGAAATGATACTTAAAGATAAATTCAAAGACTTATAAAAACACAGGAAGTAAATTACGTTGACAAGCGTATTAAAAAGATAACCTTATAGTTGTATGTCTATATTTGAATTTAGCACGAATATAAATCAATTAACATTGAAATTAGGGAATACGTAACGTGGCCAGTTGACTCACTCGTCATCGTTGACTACATCAATCTCTTCTACTTTGCTGTTGAACTATCAAGAATAAGGTGAGTTTCGTAAACCCTCCCTACTCAATTGAGATTCGGGCTGAAAAGTGTACATGTTTGTTTAACTGTTGATTGTTGATTTGATTGATTTTATGATTGAATTGTTGATGTGGACATGTTAGCGCATTGTTTACGATGTAAGTCGCACCGTTAGCGCATTGTTTACGATGTAAGTCGCACCGTTAGCGCATTACTTATTATATAAGTCGCACCGTTAGCGCATTGTTAATTATTAACTATGTAAGCCGCACCGTTGTTGAACGTTATATGGAATCGTTGTTGTTGAACGTTGACTTGTATTGAATTGTGATAATGTGAAACCTTATAGGTTTTCCTTGGATGTGATTAGTTCTCTTGTTACTTGTCCCTACGAACTTCACCAACTTTATGTTGACGCTCTTTAGTACACTTTTCAGGTAATCAAGTTAATCAGAGACAAAATGGATGATTGCATGCTTAATTGCTAGGATTGGACTAGTTTTGGACTTTCTAGATCCATGATCCTTACTTCCCTTTTATGGGTTACTTTTAAGATCAACTACTATTGATTGAATTGCCTTTTATTATTGATTGAACATGTATTTCGATAAATGTTGATGATTGTATACGTTTGTACAAGTTTAAGGATTGTTTCAATCCTATGTTTTCATATAGTTTGATTTTACATAATTTCCATGTCGTGCTGTGCTTTTCTAAGTGATACCCCATGATTCCGCCATGTTGGGGTGTTACATGGGAGCATAAGCAGCTTGCTTACCCTTGCCTTTACCATCAAACTTGCCTTTAGCTTGGTGCGATTTCTTAGCTTTCTGGATCCGACCCCCTCTTATCATAAGAACATTTAGGTCATTGGCCTTCTTTGGAATCGTCTTCTCATATTCAATGAGCATAGCATGAAGTTCAGTGACGCTCTTTTTCATAGAGTGCATGGTATAGTTTTGCACAAAACCCTCATATTCCTTCGTAAGGGATTTGAGAATCATGCCAACTTTTACCTCTTTATGATAAGCGTACTCCATCGAATCCAATTTGTCAAAAATGCTCTTCATCTTGAGCACATGACTGCTAACCGATTTTCCAGATTCAAGTTTCATGTCATGGAGTTCCACGACTAAGTTGAATAGTTCCACTCCAGCTTGTTTTTCATACAAGGATTTAAGTTCTCTGATCATATCATATGGAGTGTAGATCTCGAATTGTTTTTAAAGCTCGGGAGACATGCTCGCAAGCATCAAACAACAAACTTCATTGAATCTAGTGTACTGAATCCTATATTCAGCTTTTTCAGCTGCTGTGGATTCAGCACTTGGTTCGGTTGGCCATTGCCTTTCAATGACATCCATGCGTTCCTCAACTCTTAGAACAATTCTTAGTTGACGATACCAGTCATTGAAATTTGATCCATTAAGCTTTTCTCTTTCAAACATTTGCCGAAAAGCATTGGTGTTTGTGGAAGGATTCATTGCCATCTACAAAACAGATTAAGTTCAATCAGTATTTTCGATAATAAATCCTTAAGAAATCAATTACCCAATGTTTATCAAATAAACAATTAATTTCATTAAGGCTAGGATCCAATTGACATACAATCATTTCATCATTTGATCTGCTAGAAATGATTGTACTCAAAAGGTAAGTGACGAGCAGTAATTGCATTACATGTGCAATTCCTAGTAAGAATGGGACCTACAAATGACACTTGATTCATCAAGTGATTTGTAGTCATGTTTTGTCCCATCTTTTGCCACGGGTCAAGGTCTCACCGCTTAACTCGCTTTAAGTCGTCCAACCAAGAACGCGCAAATTTGTCCACCACTGTGTACCAGTGAGTGGGATTTGCCATGCAACTGCCATTTCACCACTGTGTACCAGTGAGTAAAACAACAGTCACAAGTGTCCTTTACGAGTTGGGTGGCAATGACTTAAGTTTATTGGGTCAATCAATTTGATGTGTGATCAAAAAGTTATGTTTGAAGATTCATGCATATCTTCTAAACTTAATATGTTTATAAAACTCATTTTTATTGCCTTTAAATACAAAAGAGCTCGGTAGCTCCATTTGAACGCACAAAGAAGCGCAAGGGCAAAGGTATGCGATAAACGCGATTTAAAACCCGCCCTTTTAGGAGGCTAGCGCACTCCGACTTATACCTCTCTTAGAGTTTGTTCAAATGGGTGAGCCGGTGTATCTTTTGATTTTAGGGCACCAATTTTATAAACAAAATCTTATTTTGATATTTTTAGTCAAGTTTATTTTTCCAAAAACAATTTTGCACACAATTTTCATAAAAAGGCAAAAATTAAACTTACTAAATTTACAACTTAACAATTAAGGTAATCAACTAATTTTGGTCACTATGGTATAAGATTGGCTCCTCTTTCATATGGAAAGAGACCACATGCATCAAGTTGCCTTGATTGCGTAAGCCAAAATTTCTATAACAAATTATCTACCATAAATTAACAAGATGCTGGTCTGGAAAATCCAGCAGCTTCACGACCAAATCTGTCCCTGAAGAAGGCCGAACTGGGCTTAGCACAAAACATAAAGTTGTAGCCCTATGAGTCAAGCATCTACTGTAAAGATTTCAGCTTCTAACTCCTTACGGTTGATTAGTTATGATTTTTTTAGTGAACTGGTGTCAAACAGAAACTTTCACAAAACATAATCACATTGTCACACAATTAGTTATTCAATTATCTAGCATAATTAACCCTAATGATCAAGATTTCATATCAATATATCTAAGTAATAATCATGAATAATTTGCATGAAAAATTCATGATTTTTACTTCTATTTAACAATTAAATAATTAAAAGTACACCATAAACGCATGCAATTATCACATAATAATGCTTAAAGATCAAAACTTGGAATTAGGGTTTTAAAAAAAAAAAAAAATTTTATTTAGATCTGATTTCGAAACATATATAAATAAATAAAATTAATTTTGTTTCCATTTAATTTAATATTAACCATTATAAAATAACAAAATTAATCTAAAATTTATATATAAATTTCGATCCTCATGAACCCTAACCCCCCTTCAAATTTTGATCTTTTTGTAATTAATCATCACATAGTAGGCTCGTGATACCACTGTGGGTTATATAACAAATTATCAAATTAAATCACGAAGCACGCAACGGAAGATTAAACTATGCAATTAATTAATTAACCAAGGAAAGAAAACATGTACCTTTAATTGTAGATGATAAAGTAAGAAACTTTATAATAAGGTTTAAAATAAAACCTCTCTACGATCGCACACACGACACGTCAAACAATACCCGAAGATTGCTAGATCTTGAATCACCAAAAACCAAAAGCTCTTCTTGAATTCCACTTGCTCGAATGAAACAAAAGAAAGATTTTTTGCTCGTCTGTTTTAGTCGAATCCCAACTCTATGTTGATCGACCAAGATATAAGCACGTACCAACAATTCTAATTGGTTAGTCAAATAAGAATTAACCAATTAAGCACCAACCAATGAAACTCTTTGTTTGCTGCTTATATTTCGAATTCGTGGACAGGGTTTATATTTATATTCACTTGTATTGTTAGGTATATATTATTAGGATATATATAGGGTATAAATATATCCCTAATAACTTAACCTTCAAGCAATATAATTTATAAATATAACTTGACTTGGACTAGGATTTAATTAATAATTACATTTAATTATTAATTAATATTTAATAATTAATAATTCATATTTATTAATTAATAAATAATTTATAATTAACATATCTAGTTAATAATGTCCAATTATCATTTTTCTCAATTTGGTGATTATAAATATGTAGATACAATATATACATATTACCGGATATCTAAGTGTCAACGCGTGTGACCCCGTAGGCTTAAATACTTTCCGGACATACGTTCATTTTTACGTGATCATATACTAACATATAAGATCGACACAAACAAATGAAAGGGATCTTATATATATTTCAGAAATATGTTCATCCCTGGTTAACAATGATATCCCAACGATTGATCAGAAAAAGGTTCGAAAAATGTCAAGAAAATAAGAGAATAACTAATTATAATGAAAGAGATTCTATATTTCAGAAATATGCTCAACACTAATTACAATAAAAGGTTAATCTCTTGAATGTTGTGAGCAAAAATGCTCTCAGGATTGGAGAACGATTTCTTCTAAAATGAGTTAATTTCCCTTGAAATTAGAGTTGGATAATGGATATATGAATGAACAATACCGTTGAGTTTAAATTTACCGTTAAAAAGATTTGCAAAGTATTACTTCATTCATTTCAAAACATGACAAATGGATAATCTGTTAATTATAACAATGACCATATATATATACATGGTCAATCATTACCTAAAACGTACAAGTAGAAAAATGTAGCGAATCAAAATCGATAATACAAGTATTTGATAATGACCTGCAAACTAAAGTAGTTCTAAGCTAAAGTTTTATTTAAAGAAAATCATAAGAGTTAGAATAGAATTCCTTTATTTTATACAAGAGATCGAAAGCAGTTGGGATGGAGACATACTTTGGAAAGGATATAAAGAGAAACAGTTTTGGGGAAAAACAGAAAGGTACGTACCACTATTAAAAATATATGGTGCTCCATTGCTCCCAAAAGATGGTAATGCTGGTGTTTTTCTGATTTGGAGATCACTTTGAAAATCCTACTTTTGATTACTATGTTAGTTGCATGTATGTATGTATGTGTAATGATATATCCCTTTATAATTTATGTCTACTGCATCCTTCTACGTGTATTTCATGACACGTATCAATACTTATTTCTTTGATCACTTCATCTCATTTTTATATTTTGTCATGTGTTACAATCATATAAATATTTTTATATGTATATAAATTATGGAAAACATATTGTGTGTAATATATATGGTCCCTTCTTCATCTTTCATGTACCTATTCACTTTTAAAATTCACTCTCCAACTTTAGGTGTTCAATTTCATTTCCTCTTCTCTTATAAACCAAAAATATAATGTTGCTTTTCTAAAGGTTTTCAATTTAATGAGACACCTGCTACGAAAAAAAAAAGAAGTTATTCTTCAAGTTAATTATAACACTTACTTGGTCTTTGAACAAGTTGATAATGGCAAGCGTTATCAGGTCATTTTTGCAATTACATGATTGAATAATGGGTAAAATGTAAAATAAGATAAAAGAAAAGTGAAGAAAGAGGGGTAGCTAAATTTTGTTTTCACAATAAAAAAAAAGTAACCTTAAAACCACCATAAACATCTATCATTAGTTCGTAAACCAAAACTCTCATATAGATGAAAAAAATATATGGTATTAGCTATTAGAATATGATCACGTTAAATAAACGCATGTCCGGAAATCATTTAAGCCTACGGGGTCACACAAAATGACACGTAACTCTATGTAATTAATTAATATATTAAACGTAATATATTGATTAATATGATCATGAAATGATTAATAAACAAGTTAAATGTTTAAATATGTTTATTAATTAAAAGAGGAGAGACTTAAGTGAAATTAGGAATTATGGAAACTTCCTAATTCCACTATGGGGGCCGAAAATTTTAAAGGCTTTTAGGCCTTGAGGTTACTTGTCCATCAAGTTGAAAACCCTAACAATTAAGGCTATATATAGTGGATTAATGTTAAGGGTTTTTCACACATTCACACAATACAATTAGTTGTAATTTCTCTCCTCTCCCTCTTGTTCTATTCGGCCGAAAAACTCCAAGGGTTTTCGGTTTGACTTTTAGGGATTAAATACAACGTTTGTGAGTTCGTGATCGGGTACTAGCATACATCATAGGGGTGTCAAGTGTGCGATCGTAGAGGGTTTTTTCTTTAAACCCTAAATAATAATAATCTTATTATTATTAATTTTATTGGAAGCTTACGCTAAAAGGTACACTTTCAATTCCCTACTTTGTTAATTAATATTATTGCATATACGTTTCTTTCCGCTGCGTACTCGTGATTATTTATTTGATAATATGCTTATACTCTAACAGTGGTATCACGAGCCTAATATGTGATATATTAGTTACAAAGTTCAAAACTTGAAGGGGGGTTTAGGGTTGGTTCGATTTAATTAGTAATTAAATATTAAAAATCGTTTTTTTATTATTTATTTTAATTAATTTCGAAATTTTAATAAAAATAAAATTAGGGTTTTGTTTTTATTATTAATTCAACCTATTTCATATTAATGGTTAATTGAAACCCTCTATGCAAGTTTTGATTATGTGAATTGGCATGCTTATTTGATATAAATTGCATGTTTAATTGTATCTTTATTTAATGTTGTTAAATAGAAGTAAAAATTATAAGGAATTCATGCAAAATTCTTTATGATTATTACTTAGATATTTAGATATAAATTGCTTAGCTTAATGGTCCAATAATTAGGGTTAATTATTTGATAATTATGTGACTATGTGAATTTTTTGTGTGATTTTTCTGCTTTACACCAGTTCACTAAAAAATCATATAAAATCAACCGTAATGAGTTAGGAGTGTCCTTTGGACTGTAGATGCACGACTCATAGGGCTACAACTTTGTAGTTCTGGTCGAAGGCTGATTCGGACTGCAAATAGGTCTAAACGGGTCGTGAAGCTGCTGGGATATTTCCAGTCAGCATGTTTATGCTGTATTACTTGCTAATTGTTTGTTTAAAGGCTTACGCAATCAAGGTAACTTGATGTATGTGGTCCTCTTCTTTGAAGGGGGAGCCGAATTAGACATATACATTAACCATAGTGACCATGTTTAGGTGGCCCACCATAACTCGTTGCATGATTAATTAGTTAATAGTTAGTAAGTTTATTATTTTGCTTCTTTTATTGTGATATAAATGGTGATGCAAAATTGTTTTATTGAAAAGAATAAACTTGACTAAGAATTATCGAAATATGATTTTGTTTTAATTAAAATTGGAGTCTTACAACCAAGAGATACACCGGCTCACCCATTTGAACAAACTCTAAGAGAGGTATAAGTCGGAGTGCGCTAGCCTCCTAAAGGAGCGGGTTTTTAATTGCGTATATCGCAAACCTTTGCTCCTGCGCTTCTTTGTGCGTTCAAATGGAGCTACCGAGCTCTTTTGTGTTGTTAAGACAAAAAAATGATTTTATTAAACATTATGTTATGAAGATTTGCATGAGTCTTCATACATAAACTTTTGATTCACATCAATTGCATTACCCATTTAAAGTTAAGTCTTTGCCACCCACTTTGCTAAGAACACTTGCAAGTGCTTTTTGCTCTACGTGAGACGTAGGTGAATTGTAACTCCAAGGTAAATTACTACTCATCGTGAGACGGTGGTAGACTATTTACAAGTTCTTAATTGGGCGACTTAAAGCGAGTTAAGCGGTGAGACCTTGACCCGTGGCATAAGATGGGACAAAACATGTTTACAAAACACTTACTACCCTAATAAGTGTTGTTGTAAGTCCCATATATCTAGGAATTGCACTTGTAATGCAATTACTGCTCGTCACTTACCTTTTGAGTACATCATTTCTAGCAGATCAACTAATGAAATGATTGTATGTCAATTGGATCCTAGCCTTAATGAAATTAATTGTTAATGAATTTAACAAGGGTAAATTATTTCTTAAGGATTATTATCGAAAATACCGATAATTGAACTTTTGTCTGTTTTGTAGATGACAACAACAAATCCTTCTCAAAACATACACCAATCGGCTTTCAGGTCGATGCTAGAAAGAGAAAAACTTTCTGGAACCAACTTCAATGATTGGTTTCGTCAGCTGAGAATCGTTCTAAGAGCCGAGAAGAAATTGGATGTTCTTGAAGAGCAGATGCCTGTTGTTCCGGGTGCCAGTGCTACGGCTGTACAATTGGCTAAATACAATACTCAGTATGATAGACACAATGAGGTTGCTTGTTGATGCTAGAGCATGACTCCCGAGCTTCAAAAAGCAATTCGAATTTACAAATCTGTGATATGATCAAAGAACTCAAGTCTATGTACGAAAACAAGCTGGAGTGGAATTGTTGAACTTGTGAAACACTTCATGACTTGAAAACGAGTATGGAACACCGGTTAGTCCTCATGTACTCAAGATGAAGAGGTACTTTGAGCAATTGGAAAGGTTGAATTATGCTTATCCTCAGCCTATTGCTATTGGCATGATTCTCAAGTCTTTATCTAAGGACTTTGAGGAATTTGTGCGCAATTACAATATGCATAGCTTGTAACACCCGTCGTTTAAAAATGGATTTCCAAAAAACTTTCACCTAACGGTGTTAAAGAATGCGGAATAATTTAAAAGTCCAAACCATAAAATCCAGTTTGGTTTGTTCATAATAGAAGGTGTTACTCGTCACATCATCAAAATAGTATAAATGGAAATCCTACGGTTGCCCAACATAAAACAACCGTACACAAGTCATATCAAAACATGATAGTCATATCAAAATAAAATGTCTAAAAGGAGCAGCAACTATGGGTAACTAAAAGCATCTTCAAGTATTCTACCCATGTCTCGCTCATTATCCATCAGCACACTTCTAGCTTGTTAAACCTGAGGGGACAACACATTTCAAGAAACAAGTGTTAGCTAACGAATTAGCTAAGTAAGATAACACTAAGTTAAATAAACATTTGTCCAATTAAAACTTGGTAAAGCAGCTTTTCATATTAAAGACACATTTCGCATATCATCACAAACATATCATAGCATCAACATCTTTCATGATAGGATTGACCATCCTAAATGTGCCTAATCATCATTTCATCATCACATATCATCACATTAGGTGTGACATAAGTCACGCATATCATATAAGGTGTAAGTTTGTGTGTAGGCGGTCATAAGACCTAACGGGAACCTCACACCCGACTAGATGGATGAGCCATACGGTGGTCCATCAAGTGTCGTTAAGGAATGGCAAGCCACTCCAGGAGTAGTCCGTATGTTCAAGACATTGGTGGGTAATCACTCCACCCGGAGATACTCTAACCACGTAATTACGTTGCAAGGAGCCACCCAAGCAACAACATATACGCACCCACCCGGCTAAGGTGAATACGGGTTAAGCTTAACACTTCATCATATATACGAGCTCGATTTCATCACATATAGTTTAGGTGACAAAGTTACCTAAACATAACATATAATCATCTTTTACGTTTGGGCCCTTAAACGTGCACGTGACATGGCAACCTATAGAGTCTAGTGAACTAGATGACCAAGCCACACATACATGCACATCATAATCAACATATACTTGCATCACATTTCATTACATTGCATATCATTTCGTAACATAACTTTGCATTGCATATAAAGGGAAATGCATTTCAGGTCTCATAAGTCAAATACATATCCCATATAACCTCCCATACAACCCGAATACCCTTAAGTATACAAGATAAGATTGGAGAAGTTATATTCTGAAAACCATGCTTTTGTTGAATCCCTCAGCGTGTCAAAGTAGTGTATCTTACCTCGAAGTAGCACGCAATAAAGGATAGCTAAGTTACCGAACAAAGCAACAACTCTCGTCTACCTATGATTAGTAAACGGCCATTAATAAGCTAGTCATTAAGACCATAATCTGGAATTACATATCTAAGGACACACTCTAGATTTCAGGAGTAAGCTAGGTGTCAAAACGAGGTTACGGTTCAAAACTATAACATTTGCTGAAAACAGACAAGTTGCGCCGCAACATAGAGTTGCGCCGCAGCTCAAGCATTTTGTTGCGCCGCAACGAAGATAGTTGTGTCGCAACTTATCTTTCTGGAATTGAGTTGCGCCGCAACTAGGAGTTGCGCCGCAACCCGTTGCGATCCTGCACAATTTTGATCGATTGAACCCCAAACCAACACCAAATGATTCCAAATCAAATATCAGACCTTAATACATCAAAATACTTCATTTTCAAACCATTATAATGCAAATAACTCCTTTATTAAACCACACATGATTTGCATTATCAAAACAAACGTTATTTCGACATCAATTGACCATCCAATGGTCAAGATCTGATTTCTAATGACTCATGCAATTGAAAAGACATAAAATCAACATCAATATACTTCTATTACCTGAAGATCACAATGGGGATGCTAAATACCCGATCAATCACTCTTAAATTGCACTTTTGAAGGATTTTCGGCTTAGAAATTTGGTAAGGGATCAAAGGGGTGGCTAGGGCTTGGGAGAAAAGTGTTTAATCTGCAAAATGACAACTAATGACTCCATCCTTGACCCTAATCCCGTTTTTGACTTTCACCACATGTCAAATTTGGTCCCTAGGCTTCCATATAGCTCATTACTAGTCAAAAACTCCTCTAAGGACCATATACTACCTAAATACTTCATTAATCACTCCTAATAGGCATATAATTACTTCATAAACATATTTTCATATCATGCATTAAGACTTTCAAGTCTCACATATATAACACATAAACCACATATAAGCATTAAATCTAGCAATAGACTTAACGGACACATAATATTGACTTAACGACTCTAGTCAAACGTTAATAAAAGTTTGGGATGTTACAATAGCATGAGTAAAACCATAGCTGGACTTCATGCCATGTTGATTGAGTATCGAGAAAAAGCTTCCAAAGAAATCTGCTACACCCCAAGTTCTTATGATCAAGGGGGGAAAGGTTCAGAAAGGAAAACAATCGAAAGCTAAGGGCAAGAACGAAGGTAAGGGAAAGCAAGTTGCTTCAGTCTCGAAACCTAAAAAGACCCCTCTGGCGAAAAAGGAGCATCCGGCTAAAGACCAGGCTTGTCATCACTGTGCTGAAGTGGGACACTGGAAGAGGAATTGTCCTAAGTATCTAGCTGAGTTGAATGCGAAGAAGAAGCAATCTGGTTTAGCCAGTACTTCAGGTATCTTCACAATTGAATTATATTCCTTTTCTAAGCGTAATTCGTGGGTTTATGACACTGGATGTGGAACTCATATCTGTAATTCTTTACAGGGGCTTAGAGGAAGAAAGAAACTGAAGCCAGGAGCTTTACAACTGTTCATGGGCAATGGTCTACCGGCAGCTGTAGAAGAAATAGGCGACTTTCATTTAGTTTTACCTACTGGTTTAGTTATTATGTTAGACAATTGTCTTTATGCACCATCTATTACTAGAGGTGTAATTTCAGTTTCTTTGTTGAAAAACAACGGATTCATTAATGTTTTTAATGATATTGGTATTTCAGTTTCTCGAAATAATGTTCATTATTTTAATGCTATTGCTTGTGATGGTATTTATGAAATTGATATGCATGGTTGTGATTCAAATAATTCAATGTATAATGTTAGCAAACGAGTCAAGACTAACTTGGACTCTACTTATCTTTGGCATTGTCGACTTGCTCATGTTGGCAAGAAACGCATTGAAAGACTTCAACGTGAAGGGATCCTACAATCAAATGATGAATCATTTGACAAGTGCGTGTCTTGTGTGTCCGGCAAGATGACAAGTAAACATTTTCCGCATAAACCGGAGAGGGCTAAAGAGCTACTTGGACTATACATACCGATGTATGTGGCCCATTTAGACATGTGTCAAGGAAAGGTGCTAACTACTTCATCACTTTTACGGATGATTTCAGTCGTTATGGTTATGTTTACTTGCTTAAACATAAACATGAAGTCTTTGAAACATTCAAAGAGTTTAAAAATGAAGTAGAAAATCAACTCGGTAAAACCATCAAGATTATTCGTTCGGATCGAGGTGGGGAATACTTAAGCCAAGAGTTTAAGGATTATCTAAAAGCTTGTGGAAGTATTCAACAGCTTACTCCTCCATATACTCCACAACATAATGGTGTATCTGAGAGGAGAAATCGAACCTTGTTAGACATGGTGAGATCAATGATGAACCTTACGACTCTCCCATTTTCATTTTGGGATTATGCTCTAGAGACTGTTGTACGCATTCTCAATATGGTTCTAACCAAGAAGGTTGACAAGACACCGCATGAATTGTGGCATGGAAGTGTTCCTAATTTGTCTTACTTAAGGGTCTGGGGATGTGAGGCACTCGTGAAACGAGAAACGCCTGACAAACTTCAACCTAGATCAGTTAAGTGCATCTTTGTAGGATACCCTAAGGAAACGATGGGTTACTACTTCTACTTTCCTGCCGACAACACTGTTAAAGTTGCTCGATATGCTGAGTTCTTTGAAAAGAATCTCATAAATCAAGAAACCAGTGGGAGGATTGTTGAACTTGATGAGACTCAAGGAGAAGATGTGTCACCTTCTGAACCTACTAGTGATCATCAACTTGGGGGGGGGGGATGTTCAAAGTGATGAACCTCAAGTTGAAGATAATGCGATTCCAATTCGTAGGTCCTCAAGGACAATACGTGCTCGTGAAAGATTGAATCTTAATATTGAGTCTGAAGAACACGTATTAGGAGACTTAAATGAACCTCCTAATTTCAAAGCTGCATTATCAGATCCAGAATCTGACAAATGGTTTGAAGCTGCGAATGTGGAAATGAAATCCATGAAAGATAATCAAGTCTGGAGCTTGGTTGATCTTCCACCTAATGGTAGAACCGTTGGGTGTAAATGGATCTTCAAGAAGAAGACCGACATGGATGGAAATGTACACACCTATAAAGCTCGTCTCGTGGCGAAAGGCTATACTCAGCTTTACGGAGTTGACTATGAGGAAACCATCTCTCCTGTAGCGTACATTAGAGCTATTAGGATCATCTTAGCCATAGCAGCGTACTATGACTATGAGATATGGCAAATGGATGTCAAAACCGCTTTCTTGAATGGTTTTCTAGACGAGGAAGTTTATATGGTTCAACCAGAAGGTTTTGTCGATTCAAAATATCCCAACAAAGTGTGCAAGCTTCAAAGGTCCATTTATGGACTAAAGCATCACGAAGTTGGAATAAAAGGTTTGATGAGGAAATTAAAAAGTTTGGTTTTGCTCAAAATCCTGATGAGCCATGTGTATATCGCAAAGCTAGTGGGAGTAATGTTACTTTTCCTTGTCTTATATGTAGATGACATATTGATAATAGGAAATCACATTCCAATGTTGCAAGATGTAAAATCCCATCTTGGAAAAGTGTTTTGCTATGAAAGACTTGGGTGAAGCAGCATTCATTCTTGGAATCAAGATCTATAGAGATAGAAGTAAACGGTTGATTGGATTAAGTCAAAGTGCTTATATATATTAAGTAGGAGTGATCAAAATACGGTCTAACCCGTAAAACCCGTTGAACCGGCCCGAAAAAAATCGAGCCCGACCCAACCCGTTAAGTCTATGGTCCGGTCCACGGGCCTAAATTTTATGTAATCCCGGTTTACGGGCCGGTCCGGGCTAACCCGGGAAAAAAACCGAGAACCCGACCAACCCGTATTAACTTTGTTGTTAGACTCATAAACTGTCACGTAACTCTATAGATATATACATTTTATTATTTTTACTTGTATTTTTATATATTATATATGTATTTTAGTATTTGATTTGGTTTCTAATTCCATGCAACATTATAATTATCGTGATTCAAACCTGTATTGTTTTGTTAAGCCTATCACCTTAAGTTGGGAAACTCACCTATATTAAGTCTATTTTTTCTGAAGTATTATGACTTCTGCTATGTTATTTATGACATTTAAATGATGACTACTGCTTTAGGAGTTATGCTCATTGTGACAATTTAATCAATGACCATTCATTGTGACTAACTGCTAGTTCTAGATCTCCAATATTAGTAAGAATTGTACTCGTAACAATGAATGAGTTGATTAATGTAATCACTTGTTTGTATTTTGTTTTTTCTATTAATACATTATACTCCCGTTCAAAAACAAAATTAATTTATGTCAAATCATGATCAAGATCAGCAACGAATCTGCAATATAATTGATGATGCAGAATTGAAGGTCTTTCTGATTGTAGTAGGTATGGAAAGTCCATTGCTATCTTCATGAATATGTTTGTTGCTAGTTTGCTACTATATATATATTGCTCTTAATTTTAAGTTGTTGGAATTCCTCAAAATAATATACTATACAAGTGTGACAATTTAATCGATGACCATTCATTGTGACTAACTGCTAGTTCTAGATCTCCAATATTAGTAAGAATTGTACTCGTAACAATGAATGAGTTGATTAATGTAATCACTTGTTTGTATTTTGTTTTTTCTATTAATACATTATACTCCCGTTCAAAAACAAAATTAATTTATGTCAAATCATGATCAAGATCAGCAACGAATCTGCAATATAATTGATGATGCAGAATTGAAGGTCTTTCTGATTGTAGTAGGTATGGAAAGTCCATTGCTATCTTCATGAATATGTTTGTTGCTAGTTTGCTACTATATATATATTGCTCTTAATTTTAAGTTGTTGGAATTCCTCAAAATAATATACTATACAAGTGTGACAATTTAATCGATGACCATTCTTTTGAGAATATGTGTAACGGGTCACGGGCTGGCCCGCAAAAAAACCGAACCCGTGATGAACCCGGACCGAACCGACCCAATAAAATATGGGCCGGTCCTCGGTTCACTTTTTTGGTAATTCACGGGTCACGGGTTGGGCTCGGTTGAGGTGCTTATATTGATAAGATCTTGAAGCGATTCAAGATGGAGAATTCTAAGCGTGGTTTCGTACCTATGCAAGAAGGACTTAACTTATCTAGCAAAAATGGTGCCTCTACACCTAAGGAGGTGGAGCGTATGCAAAGAATTCCTTATGCTTCGGCTGTGGGATCTATTATGTATGCGGTGAGTTGCACTAGACCTGACATTGTGTTCGCGCAAAATATTGTTAGCCGATATCAACAGAATCCGGGTGAAGATCACTGGACTGCTGTGAAGAATATTCTTAAGTACATGCGTGCTACTAAAGATTTATTTCTGGTGTATGGAGATATCCCGATACAGAGCTCAAAGTGACTGGATACTGTGATGCTGGATTTCAGACTGATAAAGATGATACAAAATCTCAGTTGGGATACGTCTTCGTTTTAAATGGAGGCGCGGTGGATTGGAAGAGCAAGAAGCAAACCACAGTTGCTATGTCTGCTACAGAGTCTGAGTATATTGCCGCCTCAGAAGCCGCCATGGAAGCTGTCTGGATTAGAAAGTTTATTTCTGGGCTTGACGTGATGCCCTCAAATAACACACCTTTGGATATGTATTGTGATAATCCTGGTGCAATCATCATTGCTAATGAACCCAGAGTTCAAAAAGGTGCCAGACATTACCAAAGAAGATATCACTATGTTCGTGAGCAAATCGAACAAGGTGAAATCAATTTACTCAAAGTTCACACAGATTGTAACTTAGCAGATCCTTTTACAAAGGCATTGTCAAAAGGAAAAATCGATAAGCATGCCAAGGGCATAGGACTTAAATTAGTTGATTATATCATGCAAATCTGTTGATTAGTATTTGGATAAGGGATGTTGAACAATTATTATTATGAATGAATTAAATACTTGGTATGATTGTTTTCATTTCAATATATAATTGTATCATATATTTGCATGTTTAAATCCATGAATATTTAATATTCTAAATGTCCATTGTCGATTAACTATATGGGAATATAGTTAAACTAAGACAAATCTGAGTGATTGGTAATATTTTTGGGAATATTTGAAGATGGTCCTACCAAACTCACATGATATCCATATAGATGCGTATCGGACTACCCCACTTAACGAATCATCACTTTATGGATCGGCGTCATTAAGTGAAATTCGTGAAATGGTTGCTTTATTTATCCTTAGACTTGAGATACAAGCAGGTTATGCATGTATAAATTGCATTTTCTTGATATAGTTCCTAACTATCCTGAATAAGGTAGTAATAAAGGGCTATTTTCAGAAATGTAGTGACATAACATGACTAACACGTGTAGTCAAAATAGGATTTGTTCCTTCAATTTACAACTGAAGAATGATACCATTTGGGCCTCTCATTGATTAATTAAGATGTTTATACGGCCGTATCCAAATGAACTCCAGATGTAGTCTCGATTAATTTGGTAATCTTAATTAGTTATAGAAATGAGAAACAGAATCGTTAAATTATGGAATGACTTCGATCCATATCCATAATTAACAAGGTATTTGAAACAAAGGGATAATAAACACTGAAACCGTTTCAAAATATACTTTAAGAAACTATACTTAAATATTTCTGGGAGCATTGGTGTGTTGCTAGACGCTAACCAATGTTATTGCCTTTATATAACATGCTCAAGTGGGAGCTGTTGGAATATGATCACGTTAAATAAACGCATGTCCGGAAATCATTTAAGCCTACGGGGTCACACAAAATGACACGTATACTCTATGTAATTAATTAATATATTAAACGTAATATATTGATTAATATGATCATGAAATGATTAATAAACAAAAGTTAAATGTTTAATATATGTTTATTAATTAAAAGAGGAGGACTTAAGTGAAATTAGGAATTATGGAAACTTCCTAATTCCACTATGGGGGCCGAAAATTTTAAAGGCTTTTAGGCCTTAAGGTTACTTGTCCATCAAGTTGAAAAAACTAACAATTAAGGCTATATATAGTGGATTAATGTTAAGGGTTTTTCACACATTCACACAATACAATTAGTTGTAATTTCTCTCCTCTCCCTCTTGTTCTATTCGGCCGAAACCCACTCCTCAAGGGGTTTTCGGTTTTCGACTTTCTTATACAAAGGGTATTACACAACGGGTTTGTGAGTTCGTGATCGGGTACTAGCATACATCATAGGGGTGTCAAGTGTGCGATCGTAGAGGGTTTTTCTTTAAACCCTAACTAATAATAATCATATTATTATTAATTTTATTGGAAGCTTACGCTAAAAGGTACACTTTCAATTCCCTACTTTGTTAATTAATATTATTGCATATACGTTTCTTTCCGCTGCGTACTCGTGATTATTTATTTGATAATATGTTTATATTCTAACATTAACTATTAAGAGCTAGATACATTCTAGTTTCGTACCACTTCGTAAGTACACTTTTGCATATCATCAATATTTCATATTATTATTGTATGTTCTCAAATTTTTAAGTTGAAGTGGTTATGTAACTTTGCAAGTTTGCAACTTTATTTAAAGTTTTGGCTTATTCAACATGTTTGATAAGATAAAATCACACAAAAATAAAGTAAATGTTAAAAAAAGATATAATAAAAAATGACATTCCAAAACATGACCGATGCAGAAAACTATAGCATGAGCAATGAGAAATTGACCGAAGTACAATGTCACCTTTTTCTTTTATCTTTATTTTTTTTTAGAGTTAATTTCACAAATCGTCCTTGTGGTTTTACCAAAAAAATCACGTTTCATCCTTTAAACTTCAAAATGACACTGGTAGTCCTTTATACGTGGATAATAGTCACGTTTCGTCCTTTAATCTAACGGATGATGGTCACGTTTCGTCCTTTATACGGTCGACTAAAGGACAAAACGTGACCATTATCCGCGTATAAAGGACTACCAGTGTCATTTTGAAGTTTAAAGGATGAAACGTGATTTTTTGGTAAAACCACAAGGACGATTTTTGAAATTAACTCTTTTTTTTATTTATTATTGTTTAATTGTAATCAAGCTGATATACGATACAAATACTCTAAAAATTCATAAAAGGGGACATGAAGTTTGTAATCATGATAAAAGATATAGAAATGAAACTACAAAAATAGTTACATAATGAAAATTATTTATTGATACTTTCCGACTCTCTTACTAATAATAGATTGATAGTTGTATGAGACTATGAGCTATAGTTAACGTTAGGGATGTGCACGGTTTGGTCCAAACCGGCTAAACCATTTAAACCGAGGTATTTGGACGGATTGGTTGGTTTTAAATCAAAATTTTGAACCGTCGGTTTGTTTTTTCCGTAAACCATTTGTATGGTTTGGTTTTGGTTTTAGATATTATACAATCCGGTAAAACCAAACCGGACCATTTAATTATAATAATTGTAAGTTTATATTTATATTAATAGTTAATAATTTGTAAGTTTATATTTATATTAATAGATATTAATAGTTAATAATAGTTGTATTTATATTTATATTAATAGTTAATAATGTAAATTATATATACTTATTATTTGTCAAAGTTGTAGACATGATATCAAATCTTAAATTGTTATGTTTGTTTTGTCTAATAAGACTTATGAATATTTTGTTATGTCATGATATCGAATCTTAAATGCTACGTATTATTTTATGCTTTTATACATTTAATTTCAAAAAAAAATACATTTAACCGTCCAAACCAAACCGGATTAATTGGTTTTAGTTGGTTTGGTTCGACATAACAATTTGGACGGATTGGTTTGAAAAATCGTTAAACCGTATGTATTGGTTTGGTTGAGATTTTAAGCTAAAATCGTCCAAACCGGACCATGCACATCCCTAATTAACGTACATAAAATAGTTCTATTTTTATCATAAAATTCAGAGCTGACACATTTGATATGAAAGGTACGTACAAGTTTTTTATGTACGTCAACAACAGTCCTTAGAGCATTATCCTACTCTTAATTATGTTTAAAAATGATAAAAAAGGACCCATAGCCTTAAAAGGCACTATTTCCACCACTTATCTAACCTTTCTGGTTAAACGTCTAACCAAGGCATATATTATTATTTTTGCACATATAACACATATATACTTCGAAATTCGAATAAGATAAGATAATCTATCTGGGTGTACTTTATATTCCAATACCTTGACAGTGTATGTAGGGGGTTAAGATTTAAACAGTGTTACCCTTATCACAAGGGTGTAGAGAGATTGCTTTTATATTCTATTTAAATGATAAAAAAGGACCCATAGCCTTAAAAGGCACTATTTCCACCACTTATCTAACCTTTCTGGTTAAACGTCTAACCAAGGCATATATTATTATTTTTGCACATATAACACATATATACTTCGAAATTCGAATAAGATAAGATAATCTATCTGGGTGTACTTTATATTGTATTATTGACAGTGTATGTAGGGGGTTAAGATTTAAACAGTGTTACCCTTATCACAAGGGTGTAGAGAGATTGCTTTTATATTCTATTTAAATGATAAAAAAGGACCCATAGCCTTAAAAGGCACTATTTCCACCACTTATCTAACCTTTCTGGTTAAACGTCTAACCAAGGCATATATTATTATTTTTGCACATATAACACATATATACTTCGAAATTCGAATAAGATAAGATAATCTATCTGGGTGTACTTTAGATTCCAATACCTTGACAGTGTATGTAGGGGGTTAAGATTTAAACAGTGTTACCCTTATCACAAGGGTGTAGAGAGATTGCTTTTATATTCTATTTAAATGATAAAAAAGGACCCATAGCCTTAAAAGGCACTATTTCCACCACTTATCTAACCTTTCTGGTTAAACGTCTAACCAAGGCATATATTATTATTTTTGCACATATAACACATATATACTTCGAAATTCGAATAAGATAAGATAATCTATCTGGGTGTACTTTATATTGTATTATTACGTGTTAAAGTTTGTAGTGGTATACTAGCACTAACATAATTTATGAAAGCAATACGTCCACGACACTCTAATTACAATATACTACAATCTCATTTATCTATGCATTCAAAATATAAAAATCTTCTAGAAATATATAATAAATTTTTACAGTTTAAAAGTTGCTCCTTCCATACCATTATGATGATCGTGCATAACCCAAAAAAAAAATAAAAAAAATCCATGTAGTTAATGGACATTTTATTTGAGAATATTTCATTTAAAATTTTATAATAATGATAATAGATAGATAAGTGAAGATCAAACAAAAAATAGTAAGGAAGAGAATCAAAAAGAGAAAAACGGATTTTGAATATAGATCTGTATTCGTAAGTGTAAAATACTAAAATCTGCTTATTTATTTAGAGTTTGTAATTTTTGCACTTATTAGGCTACAAACTATAAATTAATTTGTGCTATTGGGCTAAATGTACACGTAAATAATATAATAGGCCCAATATAATACCCTGGCTCTAATTATTATCATGCTCAATAGGAATTGGGCTAACTGGTTTTGATTCTCAAAGCCTAACTGTTGTATAAGTATGAGTTAATGATTTAAATCATTCAAGCCCAAAAGATTTTAACGTTCCACATCCACAACAATGTATGTTACCTCATCGCGCAACACATTTGTTATTTTTCAAAAACTATTTCTAAGTTTATAAAAATCATAAATTATCAAAAGTTTTGCTAGTTTATAAAACTAGTAGGAGTTTGGCCAATAAAAACTATATATTCAATATGTAAAAATAGCTTAGAACTCTAAATTTTAAAAAGATTGTTATTGCATGTTTAAAATTCATTTAAAACTTATCCTTAAGAATTATTATTAGGTATAATTTTGCAAAATATTTTCACATCCCCACTATTAGTACCAAATAAATGGTTTAATATCATTTAACATATGAGTTTTATTTATTTATTTAGGATATTAAGTAAGTCAGATTCTGTGTAAATATAATAAAGGGTTAATATCACAAATGGCCCATGTGGTTGTCGAAATTAGCATTTTGCACCCTGTGGTCGATTAATGTTTCTAGATGCCCCTATAGTTGCATTTTTTTATCACCAGAAGCCCCTGACTCAAACGTCCGTCCATGAGGAGCCGTTAATGCCCTCACGTGCTACCCACGTGAGGGTATTTTTGTCCGTCTGCTTTATATATTCATTTATAAACATTTTTTTATCCTTTTTCTCCTTCTAAAACACGATCAAAACACACACACATATCATTTCCTCTCTTTTTTCCCTCTTTTCCCCTTTTTAGGGTTCATACATTTTCCAAATACGAATTCATGGTTTTACGATGCTATTGTGGAAATCCAACAGTAGTTCGAACTTCATGGACACCTTACAGCCCGGGTCGAAGATTTTATGGTTGTGCAAGCAAGGTAAGTAATTGTGGTTACTTCGGGTGGGTTGATCCACCCATGTGTCAAAGATCCATGGACATAATACCTGGTTTACTAAGAACTAAAACCAATCTTGAAGCTGCATTGCGTAGAAGAGAACAACATTGGAGAATGAAGATGTATTTAATTTGTAGTTGGTTATTTTTTTTTGTAATTTTCTTTTGTTGTTAAAAGTAGTTGGTTGTATGTAATTAATGTAATCTGACATTTTGATGTACTTGGTTCCAATTAGGGGTGTTGGAAAAAACCATACCCAATTAACCCGACCCAACCCGAATGGATTTGGGTTATATGGGTTGGGTTATACGGGTTTCGGGTTCGTTATTTGGTTAACCAAACCCATATAAATTTAATTGGTTTGGGTTATGGGTGAAATTTATTTTATTTGGGTTAACCCGAATAACCCATATAAAATTTTCCTTTTTTTATCTATATAATATTTATAGGAGTATTATATAGTTGACTCAATCTTTATGCTTTTATTTATAAATTACCAAATATGATTCCCTGCTCGGTTATTTTTGTATTGTAAGTATCATGGTAGACAAATATCAAACATACCGTTTTGCCTTTTGTTAGTATTATACAAAAGTATTACTATATTACGAGTATAATAGTTATACTATATACGTCTTGTATTAAAATTTCATATAACAATAGCTTAATTAAATTTTATTTCAATAGTTTAGTTAAATAATATTTGTGTTATATATTGTCAAGATTGTTTAATTAATTAAGTGTTTTATATTATTTTGAATAGTTTATAATTTATCTATGAACGAAATGCATTTTTGGTTCCTGTGTTATCACTTCATTTGCAATCTCGGTCCAAACATTTGCAAAGTGGCGATTCTGGTGCATGTGATATCACACCCGTTGCAATCTTGATCCAAATTTAACTTTCCGTCCATTTGCTTCCGTTATTGGCCCCATGTGCATGTCACGTGCGGGATAGATTCGTCCATTTAGTTCCCATAGGACCATATATGCAAAAATTTAATCCCACAATCTCACCTACCCCTTTATCTTTTTTCCAAAAAAAAAAAAAAATCGATCACCATTATCTGTAATTCAGATAACAATAACAACAAAATATTTTGGGTGAAAAACTTTTACCAAAAACAAATCATCACCATTATCTACAATAACAACAAAAAAAAATTTGGGTATCAAAAATTTACAAAAATATCATCACCATTATCTACAACAATAACAACAAAAAAAATTTTGGGTATCAAAAATTTACAAAAAAAACATCACCATTATCTACAATCATCATTCTCAACAACAATACCCAACAAAAATTTAGTCCACTACAGCAAAATCCGATGACAAAGATCTGGCCCAGAAGCTCCGGCGACGAACATCTGACGACGAAGATCCGGCAAAAAGGGTTCTTTGGGTATCAAAGATAAAGACAGACTGCGGTGAATCAAAAGAGCGACTGCGGCGCTGGTGAACCCATCAGATCAGTTTCTTCATCTTCTTCTTCGTCACCATCATCATCCATCACCGCCGCCTGTTTCCATCATCACCTACCACCGCCGTTTGTATATATATACAATCTACAAGTATATATATTATATATAGAAGTGAAAGTACGGATCTATGGAGAAATCGCAAGACCTCTATCTGAGTTGGGGATTTTCTATGGAAATAAGTGTTTATTGATGGTGTGGTGGGATTTTGTTAGGAGGAATTAAAACTCACTGGAATATCACAAACATATATCACTTTTTCATTTTTTAATACTTGACTATTTTTACATTGTAGATTGAGCAATAACCACCACCGAAAGTTATTTTATTTTAATTGAAAGTTATTTTTTTTGCTTTGTATATACTTTTGATTTATTATATAAACGTGTTGTTTGTTGTTTTTTTAGGCTGATTTATTGAATTTTTTTATGCTTGTTGCTGTTTTTTTTAATATAGATTTGATGATATATAAAAATAGATAAATTTGTTAGTAGATGATTGTAGGTGATGAATGATGAGATGGTAGAGGATAAATGATGAGATGTATGAAAATAGATTTGAGAATTTTTCTTTTTGAATGAATATAAATAAAGTTTACTAGTTGCATGAATGGTCCTTTTGTGCATAAAGACAATATTGCCCTCACGTGAGAGGCACATGGGGCCAATAACGGAAGCAAATGGACGGAAAGTTAAATTTGGATCGAGATTGCAACGGGTGTGATATCACAGGCACCAGAATCGCCACTTTGTAAATGTTTGGACCAAAATTGCAAAAATGCATTTCGTTCTTTATCTATTTTACATATGTATGACTATTTATCGATTAATACAACCATGTTGTAATGCACTAAATCAAGAATTATATAATCAAAGTTGTTGAAATACCTTTGAATATAAATAATTTGTTACTTTACACTTTTACGAAGTATGATTTTCTATGTTTTTGAAATTAAAGTTATATTGAAGTATAATTAACCAACTTTTCTTTTTAAGTTTAGTACGCTTCAAAGTCCACATAATATTTTATTTGGGTTACTCAAAACCCGAACCAAACAACCCAAACCCGAATAACCTAAACCCAAATAACCCGAATCTTATTCGGTTTGGGTTACGGGTGAACTTATTATTCTTCAAAACCCGAATAACTCGAACCAAATAACCTGAAACCCGAATAACCCGACCGATCAACACCCCTAGTTCCAATGTTAATGCAATGCCTGGATTTGATTTTTTGCTTTGGTTGAATTTCAATTTTTGGTTATTCTGTGACAATAAACAAGCAAATACAAAAAATGTTAGATTAAACAATATTTTTGTGACAATAAACAAGCAAACAACAATGTGAGAAAATAACAATAACACTAATGTGACAATAACAATAACAATAATGTGATACCAGACAACAATGTGACAATAACAATAAACAAGATTACAAGATTAAACAAACAAGCAGACAACAATGTGATACCTGAAAATTTGCTTGTATCAAGCATGAAATACCATAATTCAAGTCATATTACAAACCAAGTCATACCTAATTGAGTTCAAATACATAACAAATACATAGTACCAAAAGACATAGTTCAAATACATAATTGCAATCTAAATGCACTTGCAGTTCCAAAAGAGTGTTTCCAAATTATACCAAGTCTACTTAATACCAACCCTACTTAATTCCAGAAAACCTCCTAACAGCAAGCTTGGGACTTGTGTTTAATCTTTCACTTCCACCAGTTTTTGGGGTTCCAGGAGTTGCACTTGCAGTTCCACCAACACTTGCAGAAACACTAGCTTGAGTTGCACCAACATTTGGTTGACTTGCAGAAACACTAGCTTGACTTGCAGAAACACTGGCTTGAGCTTGACCACCTGCTTGACTAGCACTGCAATAGAAATACATAGCAGCTTAATACTTATTCCAATTTATAAAAAAAACAAATACAAAAAAAATAAAGATTTTACCTTTGCTTCTTCTGTTTCTTTGGCTTGTTCTGTTGACTGGAAGTAGATGGCATTTGGCCTTTGCAGCTTTTTGAATTGTGGCCTTTCTGCTTACATTTTGAGCATGTAATAGTCTTCCCAACCCTAGATAGCTTAGACCCTTGAACAAGTGGTTTTTTCATTTTCTCATCAGCACTTTTCCTTCTTTTCTTGGTTGGTCTTCCTACATGTGTCTTATGTTTTGGGGGTAACAGCTTGGTTGGAACATGATCTACAGGCCATGTTGAAGCACCAGTGACTGGATTGATCTTGAAATCATACACTTCCCTCCATGTTTCAAGTTTCTATGCCTTGTGAACTGATATGTCGTATTTTATACCCATTTCCCACAATGAATTTAGTTGCTTTCGTATAGTTTATGAGTCGTTTTCGTATACATTTGGTGCGTTTATGGTATTTGTTAGTGTTTCAGGGAAATAACAGGTACTTGAGCATATTTCTGGAAGAAACGACATTTTTGAGGTGAAATAAGTGCTTACGGATGTTTTTCGAGGCACGTGGATGAAGTTTGAAGCTGGTCAACGAAAGTCAACTGAATAAGAAGCCTGTTGCGCCTCAATGAAGTAGATGCGCCGCAACAAAATTTCAGAGAGTTAAGTTGCGCCGCAACTACCCTAGTTGCGCCGCAATGCCTTCAAGTTCAAGCCAGCAACGAAGTCAATAAAAGTCAAAGTCTACAGAAGTCAAAGGCCATTGCGCCGCAACATCCCAGTTGCGCCGCAATTAGGGCCGAATCTGGAGAACTTCTTAGGGTTACTATATAAGCTTGCAAAAACATTCTTTAAACATACCTTTTACCTTCCAGCCGTTTTTAAGACTTCTTTGAAGGGTTTTTCATCTGGAGAATCATCTTTGAAGATCAAGAACACGATTGGATTTATTTCATCATTCCGTATTCGATTTTTAGTCATTCTTGAAACGATTTCAACATTCGGTACATTATGTCTTCATATATTATTGATTGTTTTTATCTTTTCATTATGAGAGGCTAAATCTCTCAGCACCTACTTGGGTAGTGAACATGTCATAAGATTGTTTGATGTTACTTGCAATTGTTGAACAAGATTTCTATGTTTAATCGAAGATCCGCATTTATTTGAGTTTAAATATTGTTTTTATCTTTTATATTTATTGATTGATAATTGTAATTAGAAGTTTGAGAGAAATCTATGTCATTGTCAATTGGTTTATGAAACGATTAATCGGTCTTTAATTAATCTAAAGTCGTTGGAGTTCGAGAGAAACTAGCGATAAAGGTTTAAACAATTAAATTCATTTTGAGTGTGCAAACGTCTATGATAGAGAGATCTGATTAGGCGAACAAGCGGTTCGAGAGAAAGCTTTTCAAGATTAAATCATAAAATCAACTTAGGTTCTTATTGCTTAATTGTTTGGAGTAGAAATTATTCGCGAGAGCGATAACTATATTTTGAGCAATTAAAGTTTCAAGTATAACGAGAGTTCATCTTGACTACCTTTTAAGTCGTTCAACAATGCAAGTGATGTTTAGACCCTATGATTGACATGTAAGCTAGTCCAAGTAGGTGCCCCTTTTAATATTATTGTCATAAAATCATTTTTACTTTCGTCTTCCGACGAACCCTGCCCCGGAAACACCGGATTTAATTTATTTACTTTTACTTTTTGCAAAGTGACAATTCGGTCACAAAACCCCCCTCTTTACTTGAACTACTTTATTTCAACAATTGCTTACTTAGTCCTTGTGATCGACCTCGGATTTACCAGTTTACTATACTGCATGCGATCAGGTTCACTGCCCGTGAGTGTGTTGTAGTCAGTCTTTTGGTAGTTCGTGTTTATAAATTTTATTACTCGATTTCACACATCATGAACAAACTCTCCCACACACCCAGGCCTTCTGCTATTGTTACCCATATTCCACAAGGCTGCTACAACATGTTTGCAGGGTATGCCACTTAAATCCCACTTTCTACAGCTACAAGACTTTTCTGTCATGTTTACCACAGCTTGATCCTGCCATGGACCTTTCACTTGGTATAAATCAGAACCATTCCATACAACTTGATTCTTATGAGCTTCTTTTTCATTGGCCTGAAGTATTGCAGTTGCTGTGGGAGTTAGTTGTCCTTCACACTTATCAATCACTTCTTGAACAACAACTATTCTTTTCATCATATACTCTCTAATATACTCTAAACAAATCTAAATCATCTCCAAGATGCGTCAGAAAACATGTCCATGCACTCCTGTTTTCTGCTTCCACAATAGCAAATGCTAATGGGTAGATGCCATTATTTCCATCTACACCCACTGCAGTGAGAACTTGACCAGAAAAAGGTCCCTTCATAAATGCTCCATCTAACCCTAAAAAATCCCTACCACCAGCTTTGAAACCCTTCTTTAATGCCGATATCGGTTATTTTATACATATTCATATTACGCGATATCATATTTTTTTTATTTTTGAATTATGATTATTTTAATAGACTTTTATATTTAATATGTGTTTTATAAAATTATAGGTCTATGAGATGGAATAGGGTGAAAATGTTAGTATATGATCCGTAATATGAACGTATGTCCGGAAATGATTTGAGCCTACGGGGTCACACGTCTCGATTCAAAAATAGTTAATATTAATTGATTTATTAATTAATATGGATCACGAATAAGTTAACGAACGGTCGTTAATATTTAACGGTTACTAGCTAACGGTCGTTAAAGTAAGGAGATAATTGTAATTAAAACGATTAGGAAGGTTCTAGAAAAGCATATAGGGGGCCGGCCTCCCTACTAGGCTTCCTAGTGAAACCCTAAACTTGATGGCCAAGTTTAATCCTACCTATAAATACTAAAGGTAGCCTTATGGTTTTCTACAACAAACTACAAAGTTATAACTCCTAAAACCTTTCATCTCCTTCTCTCCTCTCATTCTTTTGGACGGCCAAACCAAGGGAAAACCCTTTGGGTTTTTGGTTTTCGGTTTTGAAGAAGGAGATCAAGCCAAAGGTTGCTTGGTTCGTGATCAAGTGCTAGCACACCTATATCGGTGGATCGTGTGTGCAATCGTAGAGGGATTTACTTCAAATCCTTTTAAAGTTGTTAGGACCAGTTCACCTGGTAAACTGGCCAGTCTCCAGTTGCATCTGGAGACCCAGTGAAACTGGAGACCTAGATGATTTGTCGAGAAATATATTGAAGTTCAGTTGCACCGTACAGTCAACGCAACTGAAGACTTCCTCCAGTTGAGAACTGACCAAGTTGAAGAATCATTCCAGTTGAAGTCGAAGACAACAAATGGAAGATAGAGAATGGCAATGGCAGCGAAGCCCAGTTGACATTCTAGTCAGTTACAAACTGGAGACCATCAGTGGAAAGCTCTTACAAAGCTTTACACTGATTACGAGGAATTGACTTTTATACTTTTTGTACCTTTACCCGGATAATAAGCCTTATCTTATTATTTAAGTAATAAAAGGTACATAAAGGTGGTTAAGTAAAGTTGCTTTAACATGCGACTTTACACTGCCTTTTAAGGAATTAAATGTTATTCCTTAAATGATCTCAACCACATTTGTACGGCCAAAGTTAACATCCCAATGTTAACTTTGCCTATAAATACAAGTCATTGCACAAACAAGAATACTACTTCTATCGAACAAGTTCTCTCGAACTACTTCTTCGAATACACTTCGATAGAATTCACACTTTGCAAACCTGCAATATTCTTGGTGAACTTGTGCAATATTCTCTCAATCGCTAAAAGGAACATTTCACAACTTTAAGTGTTTCGATTGTCTTGAGAATTTCCGAGTGTAGATCAATTGTATTTCATAGGTTGTTGGGATATTTACATTCTTGTATTATCTTGGTTCCGCAACAACCTTGTAATTTATTTAACATCAATAAATAAATTACACATTGAAAATTACATATTGTCTCATCAAGGTATCTTACAAGTTATTTGTATTATTGCATTGTTCTTTACTTATTGTCATTTAAATAAGTAATCTATCTAGAACTTGGTATATACACACTGCAACTGGTCGTCTCCAGTTCAGTGCATATATTGCAAAGTAACTCCACCATCGATATAGAGGTGTCTTCAGTAGTACCATCTATCAAGTTGGGACTTACAAAAGTTTCTTTACTTTATCATCTACATTAAGAGGTATTCCTTAATCCTATTCAAGGTTAATTATTTGATTACATGGTTTGATTTGCTTCCGTTGCGTACTCGTGAATAATGATATTTAGTTATATATTCCAACAGTGGTATCACGAGCCACCCATGTGATTTTTAATTACCTAAAAATCAAAACTTGAAGGGGGGTTAAGGTTTCATATTTTTCGAATTTTTTATGTAATTATTTGATTATTTTATTAATTAATTGGTTTAATTGTAATAAAATAATGAAATAAACAATAATTTATTTTTTTTGATAAACCCCAATTCGAAAATCTGGAAATAAAAAAAAAAAAAATTTAGGAAACCCAAATTGCAAGTTTTGATTTATTGCATGATTAATGTGTTAATTGCATGCGTTTATGAATTACCTCTATTTTAATTGTTAAAAAGAAGTAATAATCATGACTTTTTACATGCAGTTGATTCATGACTATTACTTAGTTATAATGATAAAATTACTTGATCACTAGGTCTTTTAGGTGGATAATTAAAATAATTAATTGTTTGACAATGTGATAATTATATATTAATGTTGCTGCTTGACACCAGTCCACTAAAACGATCATATCTTTTAATCCGTAAGGAGTTAGAAGTCGTCCTTTGAACAGTAGATACTTGACTCATAGGGCTACAACTTTGTAGTTCTGTGCTAAGTCCAGTTCGGCCATCCTCTAGGCCTAAATGGGTCATGAAGCTGCTGGATTTTTCAAATCAGCACCTTATGTGTTTATGTGATAAATTTGTTATTAAATTTTGGCTTACGCAATCAAGTTTACTTGATGTATGTGGTCCTTTTCCTTGAGAAAGGGGAGCCAATCTTAAACCATAGTGGCCTAACCGAGGATGGATACCTAATTGTTACGTGTTTATATTTAGTATGTTTAGTTTTGCCCTTTAAGAAAATTGTGTGCAAAATTGTTTTCGAAAATTAAACTTGACTAAATTACATTGAAATAATGATTTTGTTTATAAAATTGGTGCCCTAAAATCAAAAGATACACCGGCTCACCCATTTGAACAAACTCT
This sequence comes from Erigeron breviscapus, assembly GCA_034093135.1. Taxonomy (NCBI): domain Eukaryota; kingdom Viridiplantae; phylum Streptophyta; class Magnoliopsida; order Asterales; family Asteraceae; genus Erigeron; species Erigeron breviscapus. The sequence goes on along the minus strand of CM067169.1, from coordinate 118,121,625 downwards.
AAGAGAGGTATAAGTCGGAGTGCGTTAGCCTCCTAAAAGGGCGGGTTTTTAATTGCGTCCATCGCAAACCTTTGCCCTTGCGCTTCTTTGTGCGTTCAAATGGAGCTACCGAGCTCTTTTGTATTTAAAGGCAATAAAAATGAGTTTTATAAACATATTATGTTTAGAAGATATGCATGAATCTTCAAACATAACTTTTTGATCACACATTAAATTGATTGACCCAATAAACTTAAGTCATTGCCATCCAACTTGTAAAGGACACTTGTGGCTGTTGTTTTACTCACTGGTACACAGTGGTGAAATGGCAGTTGCATGGAAAATCCTACTCATTGGTACACAGTGGTGGACAAATTTGCGTGTTCTTGGTTGGACGACTTAAAGCGAGTTAAGCGGTGAGACCTTAACCCGTGGCAAAAGATGGGACAAAACATGACTACAAATCACTTGATGAATCAAATGTAATTTGTAGGTCCCATTCTTACTAGGAATTGCACATGTAATGCAATTATTGCTCGTCACTTACCTTTTGAGTACAATCATTTCTAGCAGATCAACTGATGAAATGAGTGTATGTCAATTGGATCCTAACCTTAATGAAATTAATTATTTTATAAACATTGGGTAATTGATTTCTTAAGGATTTATTATCGAAAATACTGAATTTTGAACTTAATCTGTTTTGTAGATGGCAATGAATCCTCCTACAAACACCAATGCTTTTCGGCAAATGTTTGAAAGAGAAAAGCTTAATGGATCAAATTTCAATGACTGGTATCGTCAACTGAGAATTGTTCTAAGAGTTGAAGAACGCATGGATGTCATTGAAAGGCAATGGCAAACCGAACCAGGTGCTGAATCAACAGCAGCTGAAAGAACTGAATATAGAGTTCAATACACTAGATTCAATGAAGTTTGTTGTTTGATGCTTGCGAGCATGTCTCCCGAGCTTCAGAAACAATTCGAGAATTACACTCCATATGATATGATCAGAGAACTTAGATCCTTGTATGAAAAACAAGCTGGAGTGGAACTATTCGACTTAGTCGTGGAACTCCATGACATGAAACTTGAATCTGGAAAATCGGTTAGCAGTCATGTGCTCAAGATGAAGAGCATTTTTGACAAATTGGATTCGATGGAGTACGCTTATCATAAAGAGGTCAAAGTTGGCATGATTCTCAAATCCCTTACTAAGGAATTTGAGGGCTTTGTGCAAAACTATACCATGCACTCTATGAAAAAGAGCGTCACTGAACTTCATGTTATGCTCATTGAATATGAGAAGACGATTCCAAAGAAGGCCAATGACCCAAATGTTCTTATGATAAAGGGGGGTTGGATCCAGAAAGCTAAGAAATCGCACCAAGCTAAAGGCAAGTTTGATGGTAAGGGCAAGGGTAAGCAAGCTGCTAATTCCCCCAAACCAAAGAAAACCCCTCCGGCTAAAAAAGAGCATCCGGAAAAAGACCAGACATGTCATCATTGTAATGAAGTCGGGCACTGGAAGAGGAACTGTCCCAAGTATCTTGCCGAGTTGAATGTGAAGAAGAAGCAAGCTAGCAGTGCTAGTGCTTCAGGTATCTTCACTATTGAATTATTTTCCTTTACTAAGCGTAAATCATGGGTTTATGACACTGGCTGTGGAACTCATATCTGTAATGAATTACAGGCACTTAGGAAAAGGAGGAAGCTGAAGCCCGGAGCTTTGCAGCTGTTCATGGGCAATGGTCTACCAGCACCTGTTGAAGCTATTGGAGAATATCATTTAGTTCTTCCTTCCGGTTTAATTATTGTTTTAGACAATTGTCATTATGCGCCATCTTTTACTAGAGGTGTAGTTTCAGTTTCAGTGTTAAAACACAACGGATTCATTAATGTTTTTAATGATAATGGTATTTCAGTTTCTAAAAATAATGTTCATTATTTTGATGCTATTGATAATAATGGTATTTATGAAATTGATATGCGTGGTTGTGATTCACTAAATGATAATTCAATGTATAATGTTAGCAAAAGAGCCAAGACTAACTTGGACTCTACCTATCTTTGGCACTATCGTCTTGCACACATTGGCAAAAATCGCATTGAAAGACTCCAACGTGAGGGGATCTTACAATTAAATGATGAATCGTTTGATAAATGCGAGTCATGTGTTTCCGGCAAAATGACTAGAAAACCTTTTCTGCATAAACCAGAGAGGGCTAAAGATCTTCTTGGACTCATTCATACCGATGTTTGCGGCCCATTTAGACATGTGTCAAGAAAATGAGCTCGCTACTTCATAACGTTTACGGATGATTTCATTCGTTATGGTTATGTTTACTTGCTTAAATATAAACATGAAGTGTTTGAAACATTCAAAGAGTTTAAAAATGAAGTAGAAAATCAATTCGGCAAAACCATCAAGATTCTTCGTTCAGATCGAGGTGGTGAATACTTAAGCCAAGAGTTTAAGGATTATCTGAAAGCGTGTGGAATTGTCCAACAGCTTACTCCTCCATACACTCCTCAACATAATGGAGTGTCTGAAAGGAGAAATCGAACCTTGCTAGACATGGTGAGATCTATGATGAACCTTACAACTCTCCCAATTTCGTTTTGGGATTATGCTCTAGAGACTACTGTACGCATTCTCAATATGGTTCTAACAAAGAAGGTTGACAAGACACCATATGAATTATGGCATGGAGATATCCCTAATCTGTCTTACTTAAGAGTCTGGGGATGTGAGGCACTTGTGAAGCGCGATACGCCTGACAAACTTGGACCCAGAACTACTAAGTGCATCTTTGTCGGATACCCTAAGGAAACGATGGGTTACGACTTCTATGATCTTGTCAAAAACACTGTTCGCGTTGCTCGATATGCTGAATTCTTTGAAAAGAACTTAGCTCAACCGAATAGTGGGAGGGTTGTAGAACTTGATGAGACTCAAAAAGAAGATATGTCACCTTCTGAAGCTCCCAGCAATCATCAACTTGGGGGGGAGGGGGGAAATGTTCAAAGTGATGAACCTCAAGTCGATGATGATGAAGCGATTCCACTTCGTAGGTCCGTAAGGACAAGACGTCCTACTGACAGATTATGTCTGATGGTAGAAGAAAACGTTTTAAGAGATCTCGATGAGCCTCCAAATTTCAAAGCTGCATTATCAGATCCGGAATCTGACAAATGGCTTGAAGCTACGAAGGTGGAAATAAAATCCATGAAAGACAATCAAGTCTGGAGCTTGGTTGATCTTCTACAAAATGCTCAAACTGTTGGGTGTTAGTGGATCTTCAAGAAGAAGACGAACATGGATGGAAATGTACACACCTATAAAGCTCGTCTCGTGGCGAAAGGTTATACTCAACGTTTCGGTGTTGACTATGATGAGACCTTTTCTCCAGTTGCGGACATTAGAGCTATTAGGATTCTCTTAGCCATAGCTGCATACTATGACTTTGAGATATGGCAAATGGATGTTAATACTGCCTTCTTAAATGGTTACTTGGATGAAGAAGTCTATATGGATCAACCTGAAGGTTTTATTGATCCAAAACATCCCAACAAAGTATGCAAGCTTCAAAGGTCTATTTATGGACTAAAGCAAACATCAAGAAGTTGGAATAAGCGGTTTGATGAAGAAATTAAAAAGTTTGGTTTCGTTCAAAATCCCGATGAGCCATGTGTATATCGCAAAGCTAGTGGGAGTAATGTTACTTTCCTTGTCTTATATGATGATGACATATTGATCATAGGAAAACACATTCAAACGTTGCAAGATGTTAAATCCCATCTTGGAAAGTGTTTTGCCATGAAAGATTTAGGAGAAGCGGCATTCATTCTTGGAATCAAGATCTACCGAGATAGATCAAAGCGATTAATTGGACTAAGTCAAAGTGCTTATATTGATAAGATCTTGAAACGATTCAAGATGGAGAATTCTAAGCGTGGGTTTACATCTATGCAAGAAGGACTTAGTTTATCTATCAAACAGGGTGCTACTACACCTAATGAGGTGGAGCGTATGCGAAGAATCCCTTATGCTTCGGCTGTGGGATCTATTATGTATATGGTTAGATGCACTAGACCCGATGTGGTGTTCGCGCAAAACATCGTTAGCCGATATCAACAGAATCCAGGTGAAAGCCACTGGACTGCTGTTAAGAGCATTCTGAAGTACCTACAGGCTACTAAAGATATGTTTTTGGTGTATGGAGGAAATCCAGACTTAGAGCTCAAAGTGACCGGATAATGTGATGATGGATTTCAAACTGATAGAGATGACACGAAGTCTCAGTCAGGATTCATCTTCGTTCTTAACGGAGGTGTTGTGGATTGGAAAAGCAAGAAGCAAACCACAGTTGCCATGTCTGCAACAGAGTCTGAGTACATTGTCGCCTAAGAAGCCGCAATGGAAGCAGTCTGGATAAGGAAGTTCATTTGCGGGCTTGACGTGATTCCCTCGAGTGACTTACCCGCTGATATGTACTGTGACAACACTGGTGCATTAATCATTGCCAACGAGCCCGGAGCTCGAAAAGGTGCCAGACATTATGCTAGAAGATATCACTATGTTCGTGAGCAGATCGAACTAGGAGAGATAAAATTACTCAAAGTTCACACAGATTTTAACTTAGCTGATCCTTTCACAAAAGCTTTGACTAGGCCCAAGCTTGAAAGGCATGCCGAGGGCATAGGACTTAAATTAGCTAGTTATTTCATGTAAATCTGTTGTTTTGGTATTTGGATAAGGGATGTTAAACAATTTATATTTTTCATAATGAAATAAAGTACTTGATATGTTTGATTTCATTTAATATTAATTGTATCCTATATTTGCATGTTTAATCCTTGAATATTTTGTTAAATATTCTAAATTGTCCATTGTCGATTAATTATATGGGAATATAATTAAACTAAGACAAATCTGAGCGATTGGTTATATTAAGACAAATCTGAGCGATTGGTTATATTCTTTGAATATATAATGGCTGGTCCACCAAACTCACATGGTATCCATATGATGCATATCGGACTACCCCACTAACGAATTTATCACTTTATGGATCGGCGTCATTAAGTGAAATTCGTAAATGGTTACTTTATTGATCATTTGACTTGAGATACAAGCAGGTCAGCATGTACGGATTGCACTTACTAGATATAGTTCTAACTCTCCTGAATAAGGAGTACATAAAGGGCTATTTTCAGAAAGTGTAGTGAAGTATGATGACTGACACGTGTAGTCAATACAGGATTTGTTCCTCCAACTAATAGTTGCAGAATGATACCATTGGGCCCCTCATTGGGACAATTTAAGATGTTTACATGGCCATGTCCAAATAAATCCAGATGTGTATGGATTATGTTTGGTAATCTTAAGTAGTGATGAAATGAGAAACAGAATCGTTAAATCATGAAATGACATTGATCCATATTCATGTTTAACACGGTATCTAAACAAAGGGATAATAAATGCCTCAACCATTTAAATATACTTTAAGAAACTATACTTAAATATTTCTGGGAGCATTGGCGTGTTGCTAAACGCTAACCAATGTTATTACCTTCATTTGTTACGAGCTCAAGTGGGAGCTGTTAGTATGTGATCACGTAAAATGAACGTATGTCCGGAAATGATTTGAGCCTACGGGGTCACAAGTCTCGATTCAAATATAGTTAATATTAATTGATTTATTAATTAATATGAATCACGAATAAGTTAACGAACGGTCGTTAATATTTAACGGTTACTAGCTAGCGGTCGTTAAAGTAAGGAGATAATTGTAATTAAAACGATTAGGGAAGGTTCTAGAAAAGCATATAGGGGGTCGGCCTCCCTACTAGGTTTCCTAGTGAAACCCTAAACTTGATGGCCAAGTTTAATCCTACCTATAAATACTAAAGGTAGTCTTATGGTTTTCTACAACAAACTACAAAGTTATAACTCCTAAAACCTCTCATCTCCCTCTCCTCTCTTATCTTGGACGGCCAAAACCAAGGGAAAACCCTTTGGGTTTTTGGTTTTCGGTTTTGAAGAAGGAGATCAAGCCAAAGGTTGCTCGGTTCGTGATCAAGTGCTAGCACACCTATATCGGTGGATCGTGTGTGAAATCGTAGAGGGATTTACTTCAAATCCTTTTAAAGTTTCTTTACTTTATCATCTACATTAAGAGGTATTCCTTAATCCTATTTCAAGGTTAATTATTTGATTACATGGTTTGATTTGCTTCCGTTGCGTACTCATGAATAATGATATTTAGTTATATATTCCAACAGTGGTATCACGAGCCACCCATGTGATTTTTAATTACCTAAAAATCAAAACTTGAAGGGGTTAAGGTTTCATGTTTTTCGAATTTTTATGTAATTATTTTGATTATTTTATTAATTAATTGGTTTAATTGTAATAAAATAATGAAATAAACAATAAAATTTTTTTTTGATAAACCCCAATTCGAAAATCTGGAAATAAAAAAAAAATAAAATTTTAGGAAACCCAAATTGCAAGTTTTGATTTATTGCATGATTAATGTGTTAATTGCATGCGTTTATGGATTACCTCTATTTTAATTGTTAAAAAGAAGTAATAATCATGAGTTTTTACATGCAATTGATTCATGATTATTAGTTAGTTATAATGATAAAATTACTTGATCACTAGGTCTTTTAGGTGGATAATTAAAATAATTAATTGTTTGACAATGTGATAATTATATATTAATGTTGCTGCTTGACACCAGTCCACTAAAACGATCATATCTTTTAATCCGTAAGGAGTTAGAAGTCTTCCTTTGAACAGTAGATACTTGACTCATAGGGCTACAACTTTGTAGTTCTGTGCTAAGTCCAGTTCGGCCATCCTCTAGGCCTAAATGGGTCGTGAAGCTGCTAGATTTTTCAAATCAGCACCTTATGTGTTTATGTGATAAATTTGTTATTAAATTTTGGCTTACGCAATCAAGTTTACTTGATGTATGTGGTCCTTTTCCTTGAGAAAGGGGAGCCAATCTTAAACCATAGTGGCCTAACCGAGGATGGATACCTAATTGTTACGTGTTTATATTTAGTATGTTTAGTTTTGCCCTTTAAGAAAATTGTGTGCAAAATTGTTTTTCGAAAATTAAACTTGACTAAATTACATTGAAATAATGATTTGTTTATAAAATTGGTGCCCTAAAATCAAAAGATACACCGGCTCACCCATTTGAACAAACTCTAAGAGAGGTATAAGTCAGAGTGCGTTAGCCTCCTAAAAGGGCGGGTTTTTAATTGCGTCCATCGCAAACCTTTGCCCTTGCGCTTCTTTGTGCGTTCAAATGGAGCTACCAAGCTCTTTTGTATTTAAAGGCAATAAAATGAGTTTTATAAACATATTATGTTTAGAAGATATGCATGAATCTTCAAACATAACTTTTTGATCACACATCAAATTGATTGACCCAATAAACTTAAGTCATTGCCATCCAACTTGTAAAGGACACTTGTGGCTGTTGTTTTACTCACTGGTACACAGTGGTGAAATGGCAGTTGCATGGAAAATCCCACTCACTGGTACACAGTGGTGGACAAATTTGCGCGTTCTTGGTTGGACGACTTAAAGCGAGTTAAGCGGTGAGACCTTAACCCGTGGCAAAAGATGGGACAAAACATGACTACAAATCACTTGATGAATCAAATGTAATTTGTAGGTCCCATTCTTACTAGGAATTGCACATGTAATGCAATTACTGCTCGTCACTTACCTTTTGAGTACAATCATTTCTAGCAGATCAACTGATGAAATGAGTGTATGTCAATTGGATCCTAGCCTTAATTAAATTAATTATTTATTTTATAAACATTGGGTAATTGATTTCTTAAGGATTTATTATCGAAAATACTGATTTTTGAACTTAATCTGTTTTGTAGATGGTAATGAATCCTCCTACAAACACCAATGCTTTTCGGCAAATGTTTGAAAGAGAAAAGCTTAATGGATCAAATTTCAATGACTGGTATCGTCAACTGAGAATTGTTCTAAGAGTTGAAGAACGCATGGATGTCATTGAAAGGCAATGGCCAACCGAACCAGGTGCTGAATCAACAGCAGCTGAAAGAACTGAATATAGAGTTCAATACACTAGATTCAATGAAGTTTGTTGTTTGATGCTTGCGAGCATGTCTCCCGAGCTTCAGAAACAATTCGAGAATTACACTCCATATGATATGATCAGAGAACTTGGATCCTTGTATGAAAAACAAGCTGGAGTGGAACTATTCGACTTAGTCGTGGAACTCCATGACATGAAACTTGAATCTGGAAAATCGGTTAGCAGTCATGTGCTCAAGATGAAGAGTATTTTTGACAAATTGGATTCGATGGAGTATGCTTATCATAAAGAGGTAAAAGTTGGCATGATTCTCAAATCCCTTACTAAGGAATTTGAGGGCTTTGTGCAAAACTATACCATGCACTCTATGAAAAAGAGCGTCACTGAACTTCATGCTATGCTCATTGAATATGAGAAGACGATTCCAAAGAAGGCCAATGACCCAAATGTTCTTATGATAAAAGGGGGTCGGATCCAGAAAGCTAAGAAATCGCACCAAGCTAAAGGCAAGTTTGATGGTAAGGGCAAGGGTAAGCAAGCTGCTTATTCCCCCAAACCAAAGAAAACCCCTCCGGCTAAAAAAGAGCATCCGGCAAAAGACCAGACCTGTCATCATTGTAATGAAGTCGGGCACTGGAAGAGGAACTGTCCCAAGTATCTTGCCGAGTTGAATGTGAAGAAGAAGCAAGCTAGCAGTGCTAGTGCTTCAGGTATCTTCACTATTGAATTATTTTCCTTTACTAAGCGTAAATCATGGGTTTATGACACTGGCTGTGGAACTCATATCTGTAATGAATTACAGGCACTTAGGAAAAGGAGGAAGCTGAAGCCGGAGCTTTGCAGCTGTTCGTGGGCAATGGTCTACCAGCACCTGTTGAAGCTATTGGAGAATATCATTTAGTTCTTCCTTCCGGTTTAATTATTGTTTTAGACAATTGTCACTATGCGCCATCTATTACTAGAGGTGTAGTTTCAGTTTCAGTGTTAAAACACAACGGATTCATTAATGTTTTTAATGATAATGGTATTTCAGTTTCTAAAAATAATGTTCATTATTTTGATGCTATTGATAATAATGGTATTTATGAAATTGATATGCGTGGTTGTGATTCACTAAATGATAATTCAATGTATAATGTTAGCAAAAGAGCCAAGACTAACTTGGACTCTACCTATCTTTGGTACTGTCGTCTTGCACACATTGGCAAAAATCGCATTGAAAGACTCCAACGTGAGGGGATCTTACAATTAAATGATGAATCGTTTGATAAATGCGAGTCATGTGTTTCTGGCAAAATGACTAGAAAACCTTTTCTGCATAAACCGGAGAGGGCTAAAGATCTTCTTGGACTCATTCATACCGATGTTTGCGGCCCATTTAGACATGTGTCAAGAAAATGAGCTAGCTACTTCATAACGTTTACGGATGATTTCATTCGTTATGGTTATGTTTACTTGCTTAAACATAAACATGAAGTGTTTGAAACATTCAAAGAGTTTAAAAATGAAGTAGAAAATCAACTCGGCAAAACCATCAAGATTCTCGTTCAGATCGAGGTGGTGAATACTTAAGCCAAGAGTTTAAGGATTATCTGAAAGCGTGTGGAATTGTCCAACAGCTTACTCCTCCATACACTCCTCAACATAATGGAGTGTCTGAAAGGAGAAATCGAACCTTGCTAGACATGGTGAGATCTATGATGAACCTTACAACTCTCCCAATTTCGTTTTGGGATTATGCTCTAGAGACTGCTGTACGCATTCTCAATATGGTTCCAACAAAGAAGGTTGACAAGACACCATATGAATTATGGCATGAAGATATCCCTAATCTGTCTTACTTAAGAGTCTGGGGATGTGAGGCACTTGTGAAGCGCGATACGCCTGACAAACTTGGACCCAGAACTACTAAGTGCATCTTTGTTGGATACCCTAAGGAAACGATGGGTTACGACTTCTATGATCCTGTCAAAAACACTGTTCGCGTTGCTCGATATGCTGAATTCTTTGAAAAGAACTTAGCTCAACCGAACAGTGGGAGGGTTGTAGAACTTGATGAGACTCAAGAAGAAGATGTGTCACCTTCTGAAGCTCCCAGCAATCATCAACTTGGGGGGAAATGTTCAAAGTGATGAACCTCAAGTCGATGATGATGAAGCGATTCCACTTTGTAGGTCCGTAAGGACAAGACGTCCTACTGACAGATTATGTCTGATGGTAGAAGAAAACGTTTTAGGAGATCTTGATGAGCCTCCAAATTTCAAAGCTGCATTATCAGATCCGAAATCTGACAAATGGCTTGAAGCTACGAAGGTGGAAATAAAATCCATGAAAGACAATCAAGTCTGGAGCTTGGTTGATCTTCCACAAAATGCTCAAACTGTTGGGTGTAAGTGGATCTTCAAGAAGAAGACGGACATGGATGGAAATGTACACACCAATAAAGCTCGTCTCGTGGCGAAAGGTTATACTCAACGTTTCGGTGTTGACTATGATGAGACCTTTTCTCCAGTTGCGGACATTAGAGCTATTAGGATTCTCTTAGCCATAGCTGCGTACTATGACTTTGAGATATGGCAAATGAATGTTAAGACTGCCTTCTTAAATGGTTACTTGGATGAAGAAGTCTATATGGATCAACCTGAAGGTTTTATTGATCCAAAACATCCCAACAAAGTATGCAAGCTTCAAAGGTCTATTTATAGACTAAAGCAAGCATCAAGAAGTTGGAATAAGCGGTTTGATGAAGAAATCAAAAAGTTTGGCTTCGTTCAAAATCCCGATGAGCCATGTGTATATCGCAAAGCTAGTGGGAGTAATGTTACTTTCCTTGTCTTATATGTTGATGACATATTGATCATAGGAAAACACATTCCAATGTTGCAAGATGTTAAATCCCATCTTAGAAAGTGTTTTGCCATGAAAGATTTAGGAGAAGCGGCATTCATTCTTGGAATCAAGATCTACCGAGATAGATCAAAGCGATTAATTGGACTAAGTCAAAGTGCTTATATTGATAAGATCTTGAAACGATTCAAGATGGAGAATTCTAAGCGTGGGTTTACACCTATGCAAGAAGGACTTAGTTTATCTATCAAACAGGGTGCTACTACACCTAATGAGGTGGAGCGTATGCGAAGAATCCCTTATGCTTCGGCTGTGGGATCTATTATGTATGCGGTTAGATGCACTAGACCCGATGTGGTGTTCGCGCAAAACATCGTTAGCCGATATCAACAGAATCCAGGTGAAAGCCACTGGACTGCTGTTAAGAGCATTCTGAAGTACCTACAGGCTACTAAAGATATGTTTTTGGTGTATGGAGGAAATCCAGACTTAGAGCTCAAAGTGACCGGATAATGTGATGATGGATTTCAAACTGATAGAGATGACACGAAGTCTCAGTCAGGATTAATCTTCGTTCTTAACGGAGGTGTTGTGGATTGGAAAAGCAAGAAGCAAACCACAGTTGCCATGTCTGCAACAGAGTCTGAGTACATTGTCGCCTAAGAAGCCGCAATGGAAGCAGTCTGGATAAGGAAGTTCATTTGCGGGCTTGACGTGATTCCCTCGAGTGACTTACCCACTGATATGTACTGTGACAACACTGGTGCATTAATCATTGCCAACGAGCCGGAGCTCAGAAAGGTGCCAGACATTATGCTAGAAGATATCACTATGTTCGTGAGCAGATCGAACTAGGAGAGATAAAATTACTCAAAGTTCACACAGATTTTAACTTAGCTGATCCTTTCACAAAAGCTTTGGATAGGCCCAAGCTTGAAAGGCATGCCGAGGGCATATGACTTAAATTAGCTAGTTATTTCATGTAAATCTGTTGTTTCGGTATTTGGATAAGGGATGTTAAACAATTTATATTTTTCATAATGAAATAAAGTACTTGATATGTTTGATTTCATTTAATATTAATTGTATCCTATATTTGCATGTTTAATCCTTGAATATTTTATTAAATATTCTAAATTGTCCATTGTCGATTAATTATATGGGAATATAATTAAACTAAGACAAATCTGAGCGATTGGTTATATTCTTTGAATATATAATGGCTGGTCCCACCAAACTCACATGGTATCCATATGATGCATATCGGACTATCCCACTAACGAATTTATCACTTTATGGATCGGCGTTATTAAGTGAAATTCGTAGATGGTTACTTTATTGATCCTTTGACTTGAGATACAAGTAGGTCAGCATGTATGGATTGCACTTACTAGATATAGTTCTAACTCTCCTGAATAAGGGAGTACATAAAGGGCTATTTTCAGAAAGTGTAGCGAAGTATGATGACTGACACGTGTAGTCAATACAGGATTTGTTCCTCCAACTAATAGTTGCAGAATGATACCATTGGGCCCCTCATTGGGACTATTTAAGATGTTTACATGGCCATGTCCAAATGAATCCAGATGTGTCTGGATTATGTTTGGTAATCTTAAGTAGTGATGAAATGAGAAACAGAATCGTTAAATCATGAAATGACATTGATCCATATTCATGTTTAACACGGTATCTGAACAAAGGGATAATAAATGCCTCAACCATTTAAATATACTTTAAGAAACTATACTTAAATATTTCTGGGAGCATTGGCGTGTTGCTAGACGCTAACCAATGTTATTACCTTCATTTGTTACGAGCTCAAGTGGGAGCTGTTAGTATGTGATCACGTAAAATGAACGTATGTCCGAAAATGATTTGAGCCTACGGGGTCACACGTCTCGATTCAAATATAGTTAATATTAATTGATTTATTAATTAATATGGATCACGAATAAGTTAACGAACGGTCATTAATATTTAACGGTTACTAGCTAACGGTCGTTAAAGTAAGGAGATAAAACGATTAAGGGAAGGTTCTAGAAAAGCCATAGGGGGCCGGCCTCCCTACTAGGTTTCCTAGTGAAACCCTAAACTTGATGGCCAAGTTTGGGTCTACCTATAAATACTATAGGTAGGCTTATGGTTTTCTTTAACAATTACACATAAGAATTGTAACTCCAAAAACCTCTCATCTCCCCCTCTCCTCTCTTATCTTTGACGGCCAAAACCAAGGGAAAACCCTTTGGGTTGTTGGTTTTCGGTTTTGAAGAAGGAGATCAAGCCAATTGTTGCTCGGTTCGTGATCAAGTGCTAGCACACCTATATCGGTGGATCGTGTGTGCAATCGTAGAGGGATTTATTTCAAATCCTTTTAAAGTTTCTTTACTTTATCATCTACATTAAGAGGTATTCCTTAATCCTATTTCAAGGTTAATTATTTGATTACATGGTTTGATTTGCTTCTGTTGCGTACTCGTGAATAATGATATTTAGTTATATATTCCAACAGTGTCGAGATCTTAATAGATTAAATTCCTTGTTATTTATTGTTATGCTTGTTGGTAATACATGTGTGCTTTGTCGATGGTGTCGGAAGTATATATGTATGATTTCAATTGCTTGTCTATGAGTGATTGGTGCTAGTTCATGGTGTGATAGTAAACGACATAGTAATATTAGGAAGTAATTTTTAAATGGGATTAGCGGTTGATGGTGTCACGTTAGTTTCATGTAGGCATAACTGTTAATAGATAATTAAACCAAATTGATTGATTAGGGAAATTGTATTAAACGTTGGTGGTGCCAGTTTTCTATGATTGAACTGATTAGTTAATTGAATTGAATAGAGTATAAGCTTGTTGCGCGCCAAGTTAGTGTTTTGTTCAAATCTAGGTTTTATTGTCAACGAACTTGAATTTGGTCTTAATTTAAATGCAACCGGAGTTATTGTGTCATGGATTCGAAGTAGATGATCTTTTAAATCAAGTGCTTACAACAAATCTTCTTAAATCAATTTTTAGTTTAATTTAGTTTATAGCTTATATCAAAGCGACGTTGGGTCATTAAACCAAACCATTAGAATTACATTAAACTCGCTTAGCTCCTAAATAATAGTCCCTGTGATCGATCCTGGACTTACTGATAGCTTTACTATACACGATAAGGTACACTACCTGTGTGTAGAAGTCTAATTATCAGTATTTTCTTGTTTATAAATTTAAGACTATATTTTACACATCAAGTGAATTCCCCACACTTTAACTTTGCTTGTCCTCAAGTAAATCCAAACTTAAGATTATTCAAATTTCCCATTCACAAAATTTCTCAAATTAGTTAAAGGAAACTTCACAAAAATTTATATCAAGCGGGCTTGAATTCCACATGCATTTAAATTATATATTTTCAAGAAAGCCTAAGACGAAATCAGAAACATCATATGCAAACAATCAATCAATCATACTTAGAATCAAATCTATGTCCGTGTGAAAACCTCTTAACATTTCTATCTTTCCAACTAATATTAAGCTCATACCTACTAAGCACACAATTCACAATCGAGACTAACATCAAAACAACAAATACTAAGAATTTATACGGAAAATGTCCTTAAACAAACTAAAGAACACTTGCTATTATTCAACTTCACTGCTTTCATTTGTACTTTTTGATTTTTGTACGCTTTACAACTTTGAATTTGAATTTATTTCACCCTTGTGATGGCTTCGTGGCCTTTTATGCCTTTTAATTTGTAGACATTTCCCGCATAAACCCCTAATACATGAAGTAACAACACTAGCTCTTTCGCAAGATTTAAGGACGAGACTCGATTCATAAATGAAGAGCAGGCATTCAAGGCCATATAACTAGTTACGTTCCCCACAAGAGTGGAACCTTGGTGCTTTGTGCCTACCGGTACATCATATGATGGAGTCATTAACTAATTCATATTTCAATTAAGTACAATTAACGCATGCATTTGTAATTTCCTAAATTGTGTTGAAGTTCAAGACAAACCTACTATTAATTGGAAAGATGAAATGCCACGGACACTAGATATGTGAAAGCTAAAAATGACCAATCTCATGTTTATGTTATTTTTCTAACATTTCAGAACCCACAAATTCATCACTTTTCGTCTTTAAACTAAACTTACTCAAAAATTTAAAATTTAAGCAAATATGCATGTAAAGATAGATACTTCAAAAACTTATAACTTTTGACCCGGTTTTTCCTATTTACCTCTCCCCCCACACTTGAGTTGTACAATGTCCCAAATGTACAATGAACTAAGACAAATCTATGGGAAATACGGAAAAGCAAATAAAAGAGTAAAAAAACTTAGAAACTTCCCGGGTTTAATTGTGTGCTCCAAATGCTCGGTTGAATCCAAAAATAGTATAAGCTAGTTGCATCTCAACCGCATTTTACTCCCCTTTTTAAAAGCTCTTACACAAACTCAACAAACACATTAAAAATACCACAATAAAAATAAAAAGGTAAAAAAAAAAACGGTTAAACTAAAAATAAAAATAAAAGCTAAAAATCATAAATACGAAAAATAAACTAACTAAACTAAAAACCAAAATCTTTTTGTATTTTCTTTGTTTTTCAATTTTTTTGGATTTTTTAATATAAGAAATTCGAAATGCAAAATAAAACTAAATAAATCAAGAAAATAATAAAATAATAAAAAATAATAATAATAATAATAATAAAGACACGGGTTGCCTCCCGAGAAGCGCTTAATTAATTCACGAGTCTTTAGCTAGACTCTTACCCCCAAAGTTTACCATGGTAGGGTCTTAAACACCCCCACACTTAAAGTGTTGGCGGTTTACGCGAATAAGGTGAATAAAATGTGAATTTTAACTTAACCATTACCCAAACCATGTCGTTCACCTTATCAAAATTCACTTGTAAGATGTCAAAATCCTTTGTTTTCTTTTCAAAATTCATCTTAAAAATCCAACCTTTCATCCTAACATAAAACATTTCAAGACTTTTGTTATGGCACGGAATTTTCAAGTAATTCATGTCAAGGCTTATATCCGTCCATTCAAAAGGGTCGGGAGCTAAGGGGTCCGGGGCTAGTTTAAAGAATAAGCCATAATGCATGAAATTAGTACTAGCCCTGAGATTAACCAATTCAATGCATCCAAAACTGTTTAAAGCATAAGAATTTAGAAAGCTCCTTGAATAACCCGACTTGGGTTGCAAATCATCTTGACTCGTGTCCTCGCATTCCGCTATCGTGAGATCCATATCATCCTTATCCAGCTCCTTCTTTCGTGCCATGATCTTCCTTAAAGATGTCGGTGGCTTTGCACTCCTGCAAACAAATGAAAAGAAAGCATTTTAGTATATATAAATCAATTAAATTCGAATGCTTACCTGAGAATGGAATTTACTTTGGCTTTCTTTGGTGGGATCATGGACTCCCCCACACTTAAAGTGTCTCGTGGTCTGAACTTAAGTGAGAAACCCTCGAACAGGACATTGGATTTCTCCCAAGTGACATCTCCCGTATCTCCATTATTAGCTTCAATGACGGCTAGTAAATTCCTTATTGTGGATACAAGCTTGCTTCCCATGGTCGGGGTAGTCACTATCTCTTCATCCCATATGATTTCAAGCTCTTCTTCCCATTCGACTTCATCCCAAACGACTTCACTTTTTTCCTCCAATTCGACATCAACATGGTCACTTCCATGCTCATTGCTCGACTCATGCGGTTCCGGATGTGAAATTTGATGACTTTCAATAGTTTCGCTCTTTTAAGGTTCAACGTATTCTTCCATGTTGTCAAACATTTCATCCGGATTCATTGAGAAGAATTCGTCACCTAATATTTCCCTTGTTTCTTCATCCAACCCATGACAATATATCGAAACAAATTGACGAATGGTAAGCCCGTACATGCCGAACTTTTCAATTATTTTTCTTATCCTTAACCAAGCTTCCTCGTAAGTTTCATCAACAAACTGCTCAAAGTTTCGAAGCTCGTCAGGATATTCCTCCTCCGAATCATAAGCTTGATATGCCATGGGTGTCACTAAACCTGCAAAACAAACACTAGGACAACCCGTGAAAAGCACCGATGGAAGAAAAAGTATGCTAAATAAAAATAAAAACAAAAACAAAAATAAAAATTGAAGACTAAACTATGCTAAACTAATAAAGCAAGTAACTTTCTTGTAAATTAATACCAAAAAAAAAAGATCAAACTACAAAATCTCAAACCAAATTCCTAAAAACAGTCCCCGGCAGCGGCGCCAAAAACTTGATGTGTAAAATCTAGTCTTAAATTTATAAACAAGAAAATACTGATAATTAGACTTCTACACACAGGCAGTGTACCTTATCGTGTATAGTAAAGCTATCAGTAAGTCCAGGATCGATCACAGGGACTATTATTTAGGAGCTAAGCGAGTTTAATGTAATTCTAATGGTTTGGTTTAATGACCCAACGTCGCTTTGATTTAAGCTATAAACTAAATTAAACTAAAAATTGATTTAAGAAGATTTGTTGTAAGCAATTGATTTAAAGATCATCTACTTCGAATCCATGACACAATAACTCTGGTTGCATTTAAATTAAGACCAAATTCAAGTTCGTTGACAATAAAACCTAGATTTGAACAAAACACTAACTTGGCGCGCAACAAACTTATACTCTATCCAATTCAATTAACTAATCAGTTCAATCATAGAAAACACGCACCACCAACGTTTAATACAATTTCCCTAATCAATCAATTTGGTTTAATTATCTATTAACAGTTATGCCTACATGAAACTAACGTGACACCATCAACCGCTAATCCCATTTAACAAATTACTTCCTAATATTACTATGTCGTTTACTATCACACCATGAACTAGCACCAATCACTCATAGACAAGCAATTGAAATCATACATATATACTTCCGACACCATCGACAAAGCACACATGTATTACCAACAAGCATAACAATAAATAACAAGGAATTTAATTTATTAAGATCTCGACACAACGTTAATAAAGTAAAGTTGAATTAAAAATATGCAACCATTGTCAAACGTATCACTTCATCTAAGTAGATGCTAAAATTATTAGTCCATAAATAAACTAGTAATTTATTAACGTAAAATAAAGAAAAGACTTCAAGAAGTAACCCATGATGTTTGTGTTAGTATGTGATCACGTAAAATGAACGTATGTCCGGAAATGATTTGAGCCTATGGGGTCACACGTCTCGATTCAAATATAGTTAATATTAATTGATTTATTAATTAATATGGATCACGAATAAGTTAACGAACGATCGTTAATATTTAACGGTTACTAGCTAACGGTCATTAAAGTAAGGAGATAATTGTAATTAAAACGATTAGGGAAGGTTCTAGAAAAGCCCATAGGGGGCCGGCCTCCCTACTAGGTTTCTTAGTGAAACCCTAAACTTGATGGCCAAGTTTGATTCTACCTATAAATACTAAAGGTGGTCTAATGGTTTTCTTTAACAACTACAAATTAAAGAGAATTATAACTCCTAAACCTCTCATCTCCTCCTCTCTTCTTTTGGACGGCCAAAACAAGGAAAACCCTTTGGTTTTTTTTGTTTTCGGTTTTGAAGAAGAGATCAAGCCAAAGGTTGCTTGGTTCGTGATCAAGTGCTAGCACACCTATATCTGTGGATCGTGTGTGAAATCGTAGAGGGATTTACTTCAAATCCTTTTAAAGTTTCTTTACTTTATCATCTACATTAAGAGGTATTCCTTAATCCTATTTCAAGGTTAATTATTTGATTACATGGTTTGATTTGCTTCCGTTGCGTACTCGTGAATAATGATATTTAGTTTTATATTCCAACAGTGGTATCACGAGCCACCCATGTGATTTCTAATTACCTAAAAATCAAAACTTGAAGGGGGGTTAATGTTTCATATTTTTTGAATTTTTATGAATTTTTTTTGATTATTTTATTAATTAATTGGTTTAATTGTAATAAAATAATGAAATAAACAATAAAAATTTTTTTTTTGATAAACCCCAATTCGAAAATCTGGAAATAAATTTTTTTTTTGGAAACCCAAATTGCAAGTTTTGATTTATTGCATGATTAATGTGTTAATTGCATGCGTTTATGGATTACCTCTGTTTTAATTGTTAAATAAAAGTAATAATCATGAGTTTTTACATGCAATTAATTCATGATTATTACTTAGTTATAATGATAAAATTACTTGATCACTAGGTCTTTTTAGGTGGATAATTAAAATAATTAATTGTTTGACAATGTGATAATTATATATTTATGTTGCTGCTTGACACCAGTCCACTAAAACGATCATATCTTTTAATCCGTAAGGAGTTAGAAGTCGTCCTTTGAACTGTAGATACTTGACTCATAGGGCTACAACTTTGTAGTTCTGTGCTAAGCCCAGTTCGGCCATCCTCTAGGTCTAAATGGGTCGTGAAGCTGCTGGAATTTTCCAACCAGCACCTTATGTGTTTATGTGATAAATTTGTTATTAAATTTTGGCTTACGCAATCAAGTTTACTTGATGTATGTGGTCCTTTTCCTTGAGAAAGGGGAGCAAATCTTAAACCATAGTGGCCTAACCAAGGATGGATACCTAATTGTTACGTGTTTATATTTAGTAAGTTTAGTTTTGCCCTTTAAGAAAATTGTGTGCAAAATTGTTTTTCGAAAATTAAACTTGACTAAATTATATTGAAATAATGATTTTGTTTATAAAATTGGTGCCCTAAAATCAAAAGATACACCGGCTCACCCATTTGAACAAACTCTAAGAGAGGTATAAGTCGAGTGCGTTAGCCTCCTAAAATGGCGGGTTTTAATTGCGTCCATCGCAAACCTTTGCCCTTGCGCTTCTTTGTGCGTTCAAATGGAGCTACCGAGCTCTTTTGTATTTAAAGGCAATAAAAATGAGTTTTATAAACATATTATGTTTAGAAGATATGCATGAATCTTCAAACATAACTTTTTGATTACACATCAAATTGATTGACCCAATAAACTTAAGTCATTGCCATCCAACTTGTAAAGGACACTTGTGGCTGTTGTTTTACTCACTGGTACACAGTGGTGAAATGGCAGTTGCATGGCAAAACCCACTCACTGGTACACAGTGGTGGACAAATTTGCGCGTTCTTGGTTGGACGACTTAAAGCGAGTTAAGCGGTGAGACCTTAACCCGTGGCAAAAGATGGGACAAAACATGACTACAAATCACTTGATGAACTAAGTGTAATTTGTAGGTCCCATTTTTACTAGGAATTGCACATGTAATGCAATTACTGCTCGTCACTTACCTTTTGAGTACAATCATTTCTAGCAGATCAACTGATGAAATGAGTGTATGTCAATTGGATCCTAGCCTTAATGAAATTAATTATTTTATAAACATTGGGTAATTGATTTCTTAAGGATTTATTATCGAAAATACTGATTTTTGAACTTAATCTGTTTTGTAGATGACAATGAATCCTCCTACAAACACCAATGCTTTTCGGCAAATGTTTGAAAGAGAAAAGCTTAATGGATCAAATTTCAATGACTGGTATCATCAACTGAGAATTGTTCTAAG
Organism: Erigeron breviscapus; assembly: GCA_034093135.1. Taxonomy (NCBI): domain Eukaryota; kingdom Viridiplantae; phylum Streptophyta; class Magnoliopsida; order Asterales; family Asteraceae; genus Erigeron; species Erigeron breviscapus. The sequence continues at coordinate 118,101,104 of CM067169.1, read as the reverse complement.
AGTTGAAGAACGCATGGATGTCATTGAAAGGCAATGGCCAGCCGAACCAGGTGCTGAATCAATAATAGCTGAAAGAACTGAATATAGAGTTCAATACACTAGATTCAATGAAGTTTGTTGTTTGATGCTTGCGAGCATGTCTCCCGAGCTTCAGAAACAAATCGAGAATTACACTCCATATGATATGATCAGAGAACTTAGATCCTTGTATGAAAAACAAGCTGGAGTTGAACTATTCGACTTAGTCGTGGAACTCCATGACATGAAACTTGAATCTGGAAAATCGGTTAGCAGTCATGTGCTCAAAATGAAGAGCATTTTTGACAAATTGGATTCGATGGAGTACACTTATCATAAAGAGGTAAAAGTTGGCATGATTCTCAAATCCCTTACTAAGGAATTTGAGGGCTTTGTGCAAAACTATACATGCACTCTATGAAAAAGAGCGTCACTGAACTTCATGCTATGCTCATTGAATATGAGAAGACGATTCCAAAGAAGGCCAATGACTCAAATGTTCTTATGATAAAGGGGGGTCGGATCCAGAAAGCTAAGAAATCGCACCAAGCTAAAGGCAAGTTTGATGGTAAGGGCAAGGGTAAGCAAGATGCTAATGCCCCCAAACCAAAGAAAACCCCTCCGGCTAAGAAAGAGCATCCGGCAAAAGACCAGACCTGTCATCATTGTAATGAAGTCAGGCACTGGAAGAGGAACTGTCCCAAGTATCTTGCCGAGTTGAATGTGAAGAAGAAGCAAGCTAGCACTGTTAGTGCTTCAGGTATCTTCACTATTGAATTATTTTCCTTTACTAAGCGTAAATCATGGGTTTATGACACTGGCTGTGGAACTCATATCTGTAATGAATTACAGGCACTTAGGAAAAGGAGGAAGCTGAAGCCCGGAGCTTTGCAGCTGTTCGTGGGCAATGGTCTACCAACACCTGTTGAAGCTATTGGAGAATATCATTTAGTTCTTCCTTCCGGTTTAATTATTGTTTTAGACAATTGTCACTATGCGCCATCTATTACTAGAGGTGTAGTTTCAGTTTCAGTGTTAAAAAACAACGGATTCATTAATGTTTTTAATGATAATGGTATTTCAGTTTCTAAAAATAATGTTCATTATTTTGATGCTATTGATAATAATGGTATTTATGAAATTGATATGCGTGGTGTGATTCACTAAATGATAATTCAATGTATAATGTTAGCAAAAGAGCCAAGACTAACTTGGACTCTACCTATCTTTGGCACTGTCGTCTTGCACACATTGGCAAAAATCACATTGAAAGACTCCAACGTGAGGGATCTTACAATTAAATGATGAATCGTTTGATAAATGCGAGTCATGTGTTTCCGGCAAAATGACTAGAAAACCTTTTCTGCATAAACCGGAGAGGGCTAAAGATCTTCTTGGACTCATTCATACCGATGTTTGCGGCCCATTTAGACATGTGTCAAGAAAAGGAGCTAGCTACTTCATAACTTTTACGGTGATTTCAGTCGTTATGGTTATGTTTACTTGCTTAAACATAAACATGAAGTGTTTGAAACATTCAAAGAGTTTTAAAATGAAGTAGAAAATCAACTCGGCAAAACCATCAAGATTCTTCGTTCAGATCGAGGTGGTGAATACTTAAGCCAAGAATTTAAGGATTATCTGAAAGCGTGTGGAATTGTCCAACAGCTTACTCCTCCATACACTCCTCAACATAATGGAGTGTCTGAAAGGAGAAATCGAACCTTGCTAGACATGGTGAGATCTATGATGAACCATACGACTCTCCCAATTTCGTTTTGGGATTATGCTCTAGATATTGTTGTACGCATTCTCAATATGGTTCCAACAAAGAAGGTTGACAAGACACCATATGAATTATGGCATGGAGATATCCCTAATCTGTCTTACTTAAGAGTCTGGGGATGTGAGGCACTTGTGAAGCGCGATACGCCTGACAAACTTGGACCCAGAACTACTAAGTGCATCTTTGTCGGATACCCTAAGGAAACGATGGGTTACGACTTCTATGATCCTGTCAAAAACACTGTTCGCGTTGCTCGATATGCTGAATTCTTTGAAAAGAAATTAGCTCAAGAGAACAGTGGGAGGGTTGTAGAACTTGATGAGACTCAAGAAGAAGATGTGTCACCTTCTGAAGCTCCCAGCAATCATCAACTTGGGGGGGAAAATGTTCAAAGTGATGAACCTCAAGTCGATGATGATGAAGCGATTCCACTTCGTAGGTCCGTAAGGACAAGACGTCCTACTGACAGATTATGTCTGATGGTAGAAGAAAACGTTTTAGGAGATCTCGATGAGCCTCCGAATTTCAAAGATGCATTATCAGATCCAGAATCTGACAAATGGCTTGAAGCTACGAAGGTGGAAGAAATGAAATCCATGAAAGACAATCAAGTCTGGAGCTTGGTTGATCTTCCACCAAATGCTCAAACTGTTGGGTGTAAGTGGATCTTCAAGAAGAAGACGGACATGGATGGAAATGTACACACCTATAAAGCTCGTCTCGTGGCGAAAGGTTATACTCAACGTTTCGGTGTTGACTATGATGAGACCTTTCTCCAGTTGCGGACATTAGAGCTATTAGGATTCTCTTAGCCATAGCTGCGTACTATGACTTTGAGATATGGCAAATGGATGTTAAGACTGCCTTCTTAAATGGTTACTTGGATGAAGAAGTCTATATGGATCAACCTGAAGGTTTTATTGATCCAAAACATCCCAACAAAGTATGCAAGCTTCAAAGGTCCATTTATGGACTAAAGCAAGCATCACGAAGTTGGAACAAGCGGTTTGATGAAGAAATCAAAAAGTTTGGTTTCGTTCAAAATCCGATGAGCCATGTGTATATCGCAAAGCTAGTGGGAGTAATGTTACTTTCCTTGTCTTATATGTTGATGTCATCATAGGAAAACACATTCCAATGTGCAAGATGTTAAATCCCATCTTGGAAAGTGTTTTGCCATGAAAGATTTAGGAGAAGCGGCATTTATTCTTGGAATCAAGATCTACCGAGATAGATCAAAGCGGTTAATTGGACTAAGTCAAAGTGCTTATATTATAAGGTCTTGAAACGATTCAAGATGGAGAATTCTAAGCGTGGGTTTACACCTATGCAAGAAGGACTTAGTATATCTATCAAACAGGGTGCTACTACACCTAATGAGGTGGAGCGTATGCGAAGAATCCCTTATGCTTCGGCTGTGGGATCTATTATGTATGCGGTTAGATGCACTAGACCCGATGTGGCGTTCGCGCAAAACATTGTTAGCCGATATCAACAGAATCCAGGTGAAAGCCACTGGACTGCTGTTAAGAACATTCTGAAGTACCTATGGGCTACTAAAGATATGTTTTTGGTGTATGGAGGAAATCTAGACTTAGAGCTCAAAGTGACCGGATACTGTGATGCTGGATTTCAAACTGATAGAGATGACACGAAGTCTCAGTCAGGATTCGTCTTCGTTCTTAACGGAGGTGCTGTGGATTGGAAAAGCAAGAAGCAAACCACAGTTGCCATGTCTGCAACAGAGTCTGAGTACATTGCCGCCTCAGAAGCCGCAATGGAAGCAGTCTGGATAAGGAAGTTCATTAGCGGGCTTGACGTGATCCCCTCGAGTGACTTACCCACTGATATGTAGTGTGATAACACTGGTGCATTAATCATTGCCAACGAGCCCGGAGCTCAGAAAGGTGCCAGACATTATGCTAGAAGATATCACTATGTTCGTGAGAAGATCGAACTAGGAGAGATCAAATTACTCAAAGTTCACACAGATTTTAACTTAGCTGATCCTTTCACAAAAGCTTTGGCTAGGCCCAAGCTTGAAAGGCATGCCGAGGGCATAGGACTTAAATTAGCTAGTTATTTCATGTAAATCTGTTGTTTCGGTATTTGGATAAGGGATGTTAAACAATTTATATTTCATAATGAAATAAAGTACTTGATATGTTTGATTTCATTTAATATTAATTGTATCATATATTTGCATGTTTAATCCTTGAATATTTTATTAAATATTCTAAATTGTCCATTGTCGATTAATCATATGGGAATATAATTAAACTAAGACAAATCTGAGCGATTGGTTATATTCTTGGAATATATAATGGATGGTCCCACCAAACTCACATGATATCATAGTTGATGCATATCGGACTACCCCACTAACGAATTATCACTTTATGGATCGGCGTCATTAAGTGAAATTCATAAATGGTTACTTTATTGATCCTTTGACTTGAGATACAAGCAGGTCAGCATGTATGGATTGCACTTACTAGATATAGTTCTAACTCTCCTGAATAAGGGAGTACATAAAGGGCTATTTTCAGAAAGTGTAGGGAAGTATGATGACTGACACGTGTAGTCAATACAAGATTTGTTCCTCCAACTAATAGTTGCAGAATGATACCATTGGGCCCCTCATTGGGACTATTTAAGATGTTTACATGGCCATGTCCAAATGAATCCAGATGTGTAACAACCCTACTTTTTGAATATTATATATGAGCTAGTTATGTTGCCTTATGATCTCGCAAGCCATAGTTATACTTAAAGCTAGTAGATAATGCCCCAAAATTAGCAATCTAAAGCTATTGTTCAATTCTAAATGTGAATTATAAAGTACCATTGAACAAATTTTTATGATCAATCAAATTATCTAAATAATAACGTAAGTCTCACAAGTTGAGATAACCATCAAAAATTCTTATAAATGTCCAACAAATCAATCATCAAACCAATTTAAGTAAATATGACATGAGAATAAAGATTTCCATCTCAAAGTATAATTATAAACTAATATGTGCATAAAAGTGGTTAAGTAACAACAAGTATATATTTATATGCTTAAAATAAATACAAGCTTATAAATTAAGGATTATGTAACAAATTAAAAATACAAAAAGATGTACATACACACACCTATACATGACATATATACATATATACACATGCTAGAATAAACATTAACTTATACTACAAACTAATACAATTTACCTTATAATACATACACAAATACATATACATACACCTAACAAATATATACACCTTATATACACAATTTTTATATAAAAAAAAAAAGATAGAAAACCCTCCCTATGCCCCCATAAGGCCGGCCCTCCTTCCCCCCATTTCACACTCAACACTTCATTTCAAACACACTTTTCTCTCTTGGAACTCACCACTCCAACACACACTCTTCACATTCTTCACACACACTCTTATTCTCTCAAGACAAACTCTCTCTTCTCCCTCCTTTCTTCTTGATACCCACGGCCAAAAAGAGAGAAAGAAAAGGCAAACATAAATCAATATAAACATACATTAATAATAAGGATTTAGGCTAGATTGTTAAGGGTAAATTCAAGGTGCATTTAAGGGTTGTTCTAAGCTTAGATTAAAGGTTTTATAAGGGTTTGGAGGCCACGAAAATCTGCCCTCTTTCATCATCCAAAACCAAGTTCAAGAGGGTATAATCTTCATCCTTTTTACTAGATTTAATCTTGTTTTGTTTATATTCAAAGGTTTTATCAAAAACTCATACTTTCTTCTTGTTTTCTTTGTAATATACACTTAATGAGGGCAAAGTTGATAGGATCTTTCTTTCCATGCTCATGCATGTCGAATCTAAGAAGAAAGATCCAAGGATTCAACAAGTTTAAGACCCAAAAGTGTGGTTATAGATTAGTAGTTTTTAAAGTGACTTTCTTGTTGATAGATCTATAAGTTTTTGTATAATTTTGAAGAGTATATTCTGAGATTTTTTATTCAAAAGATGTTTTTATATTGTTGAATGTTAGATCTATAAAAGTTGATAGTAAAAAGTGTTGATTTGAATGCATATATGCTAGATTTAAGAAAGTTGGATCTTTTGTTGGATTATGAGATGGATATGGACTTGTTATAAGTAAAAAATATGTTAATGTTAATGTTAATATTCTGGAAAAATTGATAAAATATCAAGGATATAAAGCTTGAATCAAACATGTTAAAATAAGCTAGAAATCACAAACCGAAAACACGCAAAAATGCATTTTGAGCACACACATGCACCATAATCTTATGACCAAGAAAATATGATAAATCTACTGGAAATAAGTGGAAATAAAAGTATAAAACTCAGATCTATTGGTTCATGACAACAATAAGCTCAAAAATCACCTTTTCGGGTCAAATAATCACTAACCGAAAGCACCAAATTGCACATATCACACCACCACCACTATCACAATTTTGGACACCAAAATATGATGAACTTTCTGGAAATAATAAAACAAGAATGAAAATCCATTTTGAAGCACTTTAATTGCTTAAGAAATGAGGCTAAAATCACTATTTCGGTAAACGATTTTTAATCATAAAACCTCAAAATGAGCAAGACACAAGAGAGGTTGAATTGATATGATTTTGTATGGATAAAAGTTGCCTAAAAGGCCTGAGATTTTTGACCAAAATGGTTAGTGATGATTTCTAAGAATTTCCATGAATTATTGAATTTAAATGGTAATTAAAAGACATAAAAATCAATAAATAAATTATGTAAATCAAGAATGGGGTTAAATCTAACCATTGATAAAAATAAACTAAAACCTACTGGAGAAAAATAGTTAAGAGTCAAGAGACATGTGTTACATAATTTAAAGATAATAATTAAGTAAAAATAACTATTAATTATTATTATTAAAATAAAAGGAAAATACACAAATAAAAGTATAAATAGAAATTATAAATTAAGGAGCATATATATCAGAAGATAATTCATAAAAATCATAATTTATAAAGGCAATTATGACACTTAAAAGTATTTTTAAGGAATTATTTAATTAATAAATCAATAAAATGAATAAATAATTAATTAAATAATATTAAATTAAATATATAATTACAAATCAGAAAATATACATAAAATATTAATTTATAAGACCACTAATGTCAAATATTATTACTAAGCAAAGTATACAATGGAAATCATATAAACCAAAGCCAAATACCGAAATTCCAGTAAACGTACAAAAACGTATAATGAGAAAACGACTCTTACCACCAAATTCCTTATACCCAAGCAATGAGAACATCATAATGCACTTAAATTCCATAATATAATAACAACCAAGGATGGGCAAGTCTACTAGTATACATCTCATGATCTAGCTCACTAGTCCATGTCACGCGAACTTACGCCGTGAATATATACGTTATGGTTTAGGCTTGCTTGAGGCGCAACAAATCTAAGCGGAGGAATCACGTTTGATCAGCCCCTTTCACTCTCTAATCAAGTGAGTCATAGACCCCTTTCAAACTCTTTTATGTTTTACTTGCGGGGTGAAAAGCATGATTAATTAAAATGACTTTCTATTATGAAATGATTCTTTGAAATAATGATAATGATATGGGAATTATATTGTATGTTCAACGTGGTATATGTTATATGATGAGCTTGAGTACTGTCAAACGGTGGTCCCCTGTACACTACTTTAACTCATTTGAGGCCTGTAGTTAGAGGGTTGCGCAACTAGGACTTGTCCCCTCATCCACTATTATAGGTAACGGTGGGATGTTTGGTCTGCCTTTGTGGCCACCTTCATCGCCAGTCTGGCCTCGCGGTGCTCTAATTACTATATATTTATGGGCGTCTCCATGGCACGACCCTTGGTTATCTTTATGCACGTGATTGACAGCATGTGCTTATCATTATCTTATCATTTGGGACAATATATCTGATTATTGGGACATAACCGGTCTTAGTAGTGGCTCAAGAACAATCTCATCAAATTATGTCATGGTAGTCTTACCATTGACCCAGAGGTATTGATATTATATTATGGATGGGAATTATTGGTTGAACATACGGTTTGGGTGTGGACAGTATGATGAAAATTCTTGGAAATTTATGACTTATTCCTTACTGAATTGGATTAAATATATGTGTGTTGTTAGCATAATCCTATGAACTCACTCAACTCTCGTAGTTGACACTTTTTCTTCATGCTTTTCAGGTCTAGGGCAGTAAGTTAGCTTTTTGGACCGCTTCATGGATGATGTGTTTAATTGTTGCATTTTGGACTAGCAATGCAAACATTTGATCTTTTGATTATGATTTTGGTTGTGTAATGTTTATTAAACGTCAACTTGAACTTGTAACCTTTTGAATTTGAATGGCATTTGAAACTTTATGTTGATGTTTATACTTAAATCTTTTGTACCATGTCGTTCTGTGGCATCTCGAGTTTCCGCTATAGTCGGGGTGTTACAGATGTTCTACTATGTTGGTAATCTTATAGTGAGAAATGAGAAACAAAATCGTTAAATCATGAAATGACATTGATCCATATTCATGTTAACACGGTATCTGAACAAAGGGATAATAAATGCCTCAACCATTTAAATATACTTTAAGAAACTATACTTAAATATTTCTGGGAGCATTGGCGTGTTGCTAGACGCTAACCAATGTATTACCTTCATTTGTTACGAGCTCAAGTGGGAGCTGTTAGTATGTGATCACGTAAAATGAACGTATGTCCGGAAATGATTTGAGCCTACGGGGTCACACGTCTCGATTCAAATATAGTTAATATTAATTGATTTATTAATTAATATGGATCACGAATAAGTTAACGAATGATCGTTAATATTTAACGGTTACTAGCTAACGGTCATTAAAGTAAGGAGATAATTGTAATTAAAACGATTAGGGAAGGTTCTAGAAAAGCCCATAGGGGCCGGCCTCCCTACTAGGTTTCCTAGTGAAACCCTAAACTTGATGGCCAAGTTTGATTCTACCTATAAATACTAAAGGTAGTCTAATGGTTTTCTTAACAACTACAAATTAAAGAGAATTATAACTCCTAAACCTCTCATCTCCTCCTCTCTTCTTTTGGACGGCCAAAACAAGGAAAACCCTTTGGGGTTTTTTTGTTTTCGGTTTTGAAGAAGAGATCAAGCCAAAGGTTGCTCGGTTCGTGATCAAGTGCTAGCACACCTATATCTGTGGATCGTGTGTCAAATCGTAGAGGGATTTACTTCAAATCCTTTTAAAGTTTCTTTACTTTATCATCTACATTAAGAGGTATTCCTTAATCCTATTTCAAGGTTAATTATTTGATTACATGGTTTGATTTGCTTCCGTTGCGTAATCGTGAATAATGATATTTAGTTATATATTCCAACACATTTAACATGTTGTAAATGCTTGTATAAGTAAACTATAAACAATCGAAAAAATAAATGGACGCTGCTGATGCCCTTCGAACAAGGCAAAATCCTTGGATTTGGCGGCTGCTTCACGCCCCTACGCAAACCTCACGTACGAATTCCCCTTAAAACAATGAATAATCAATCATATTTATATTTGTATGGGAATTTGACTTTGATTAATTCCCAAGTTTGTGCACCGCCTTTCTCATTCTCTCGGCCTCTTTCTTTTGGTCCATTCTCACGGCCCATCACCTTGGGTTTGATGTCCACTTCAATTCTTTTCCATCTTGCCAAATCTTTGATGACTATATATTTGTACTTCTTGTCTACGTGAGAATGTAGAGTTCAAAATAAAATCTGTATTTTTAATCCATGTACACCATACGGACTTTGTTTCCTTGCATCTTGAGCTTGAATCTTTTATTTCTTCACAAAACGATCTTCATTTGGTTTATTTTCACCCTATTCCATCTCATAGACCTATAATTTCATAAAAACACATATTAAATATAAAAGTCTATTAAAATAATCATAATTCAAACATAAAAAAATGATATCGCGTAATATGAATATGTATAAAATAACCGATATCAAATGCCCCTATGCATATGTATATTCTTTTAAAAACCCTTGTATCAGAATCAGGATTCATAGGAGGTTGGACATCAATCCTGACAGTGGTTTCTGGATTTCTAGCCTGTAGATCTAGCAGATAACTCCTTAGATTAGCATACTGTTCAACAAAATCACCTCTCAGCTTTGTCATTGCTTTCTGTTTTGCCATGTAGACCACCTGTCTATCTATTCCTAACTCAAAGTGTCTCTGAAGCTGTTCTTGCAATGCCTTCCCACTAATCTCTGTATCTGCACAAACAGTGTCACCAATGTGTTCAGAGAGAAAGGTGCTGCTTGCCCATTTGAGATGTCTTGTTTCCAGACACTTATGTATATCCTTGTGGGTTTTCACATAAAAATGCTCATCTTGGTCTGTTTTAAAAATAAATAAAATTCAAGGGCAAGTGGATGGAGCTGCAATTACATTTTTACCCTTATCTTTTTTTTGACCATCTTTCAAAGATTCCTTGTTAATTGTTTTTTCTGTCATGTATTCAGGAACCTTCCCACCACAAACCACTCTTATTCTTTTTGGTTCATTTCTTACAAATTTAAGTTCCCTCCTTGTTTCAACTGCATGAGTTTTAATTAAAGACTTTATTTGTTTTGGACACAAGAATTTCTGACCAGGGTAAAAAGGACTTCTTTCCACCTTTCCATCTGCATTCAGCTTCCTCAGTTTTGCCCTTCTGCTATTGCCATCCTCATTTGATCCAGGACCACTATCATATTGATCAAAGTCAATACCAACTACTTCTTCATTGATTTCTAAGTTTCCTACTCCTGATTCAACACCTTTCCTAAGCCAATAATCATCCCTTTCAAAATGTTTATTCATATGGCTCATGTCTACTTCAACATCATTTATCTTGTCACTTTGCTCCAAATTATTATGAAAATACTCATCATTTTCTCTAATGCTAGGACCTTCTTCATATATCACATTAGTGTTTTGGTCAAAAATTACCCAAGATAATCAACCTTGAAGATTTAGATCAATTATGTAACCAAACTTTCGTTCGTGAGGTTAAGGGCTTGTAAAATATTGAGTTTCAAAGATGCGTTATAAATAAAAGACTTGTAAAAAGATTTATGTCGACTTAACAAGGGTTTAAAGGACAAATGTAATAGTAAATATCAGATCTAATTACGATGAAATAATGTAAAGAACAAGATATAATGCAAATTAAAGTAAAGATCGAATAAAAACTAGATAAAAGTAAAGATGAAGGAACAAGAACACCGAGATTTGTTATCGAGGAAATGTAACACCCGACGTTTAAAAATATGGGTTTTCAAAAATCTTTCACCTAACGGTGTTAAATTGCGGAAGTAAAGACCGTAAAAGTCAAAACCGATAAAAACATTTCGGTTTTTGCATTTAGTTGGTGTTACATGCCATATCAAACAATAGTTCAAATGAAAACCCAACGGTTGCCCAACATTAAACAACCGTTCACACATTATTACATAAATTCGACATCAAAATGAAATGAAATCAAAAGTCTCCATAATAAGCAACTATGGGTAGCTAAGGATCCTTCATTGCTTTCTACCCAAGCTCTCACGTCCTGCACCTACAAGTCCTTCAAGCTAAACCTGAGGGAACAACCACATTAAAGAAACAAGTGTTAGCTATAAATAGCTAAGTAAGACCACACTTAATTTAAAAGCATTTGTCCAATTAAAAACATTTCTTCGTTAATAGACAAACTCATTAGGCACAACACACAACACACATAACTGCATAACAACTTCATATCAATTAGGATAATCATCCTAAATGTGCCTATCCTGCATTAGTTCACACATTGTCACACGTATCTTCGTTAACTGCATATAAGTGTGCCCTGCATCACACCCGACTGGATGATTAGTCAAAAGACTACTCATCTTACGTCGTTAAGGAATGGCAAGCCAATCCAAGAGTAATCCGTATGTGGAGGTTGGTCAAACCCCTCGTATTAATCGCCCTGCATTATAAAGACCATGTTGCAAGGAGCCACCCAAGCAACAACTACGTCAACGCACTCGTCCGGCTAAGACTTGTACGGGTTAAGCTTAACACTTTCCCTGCATTATATTTACGAGCTCGATTCACACATAATAGTTTAGGCAACACACATAACCTAAACATAATCACACATTACCTTCATTTCGTTTGGGCCCTTAAACGTGCAAGTGACATGGCAACCTACCAAGTCTAGTGTGCTAGGTGTACAAGCCATGTAGTATGCATATGTCACACATTACTCCATTTCTACATTTCACACATAATAAGATACTTCGTAATTCTACATAAACTACATATCAATACACTACATTAAACAATACTTCATTTCACTACATTAGGGTCTGCATTTCAGGTCTCATGGTCAACTACATATCCATAATACCTCCCGTGTAACCCGAGATACCCACATATATCATAAGTTACCGTTAAGGAAGTTATAAGTATGAAACCTTTGCTTGTTGAACCCTTAGCGTGACAAAAGTAGTGTATCTTACCTTGATACAGCTTAACAACAAGCTACAAGCATAATACAACGATGACTAGGTGTCTCCAATAACCTAGAACAAGTATAAGATCGAAATATAAGCTAAACGACACCTTTTGTGAAATCTGGGCATGTGGTGCGCCGCACCTTCCATGTGGTGCGTCGCACCAATCCTCCAGGGAATTCAGATCAAGACCAGGTGCGCCGCACCAGCCCTTGGTGCGTCGCATATCGGGGTCCACCAAAAAACCAAACTGGCTGTGGTGCGCCGCACCACTCCTTTGGTGCGCCGCACCTGGGGTGCAGACCAGCAAACCAATTTTTGTTCTTTGATCAAACGATTTCCATACGAACCCATACCCCAAATCCAACCTGGGGACCTAAAATTAATCCTTTTAATTGCACTTTCATCAACTTTAACCATCCTATTAATCCTTTAATCCTTTACATCATGAATCAATCATTTAATCACCCGAATAACATGAAATCGGTGAACGTTTAATCAAATAACCCAACCCAAACCCTTATGGCCTGGATTAGGACTAATATAAGACTCACACAATCATATTTCAAAAGAGGAATACCTATATTACCTGTATTAGGTGACAAAGATCCAAGATCTAAGCAATACACGATCGATTTGGCTCCAAAACGAATAGATCTAGTGAGAAACTTGAGAGGGAAGGGAGGGGATCGGCTAGGGCTTGTTTAGAAGGAAGAAAATCTGCATAATGGCTCTCTAATGACAACCCTAAGCCTCTAAACCCGTTTTTGACTTTGCACACATGTCAAAACTAGCCCCTAAGCTTCCTAATCCTTCATTATTGGTCACAAACTACTTTATTGACCATATACATCATTAATCCTCATTAAATGTCACTACATAGACATTAATCTTCATATTACACACATTTATACTACATTAACATTTAGGCTTACAAGCCTCACACATAACACACATTAACTACATATAAGCATTTAAATCTAAAATAGACTTAACGACACACACAATATTGACTTAACGGCATTAGTCAACTAGTAAAGAAAAGTTTGGGATGTTACAGGAAAAGCCCTTAATCCTTTTGGATTGCCGGCATAAAAACCCCGGGAGGAAGCAATCGTCCCTGCCTTTGTTCTCTTATTAATTATTGTTAAAATGATTACAATGGTGGAACTTAGTTGATCGATTAATGCTAAGTGTGTGAGAAAAAGATGAGAATACAGAGAATTGTGTGTGAATACAAGTGAGCAGAGGTGTTGCAAGATAGATTGGATGTCCTATATCGATCAACCTTGTTCGTTTATATAGAACTAGTGGCTAACTAACTATGCGAAATACTAGGGATCTTCCAGGTCTTCGATATTGAGACGTTGAAGAGAATCTGACTGGTCAAGTGAACGTTATAGTCTTTTTCCCTCATGTTGAAATCAACTAGAAGTCCGATTATGTAGCAAGACCAAGTCTTCTTTGCTTGTTGATGAATAATCCCATGTGTTAATTCCATTTTGCACCGTTAGAGATATTTTCATAGCCAAATATCGATTATTCTAGAGTCTGCACAAATAACTCATGTGGAAATAATAATAACAAGTATTTATAACGTTAGTAACATATTCAGTAAGTTACAAGAATATTATTGATATCAAGATCTTAGTAGTTCAAGATATTGGTACGTGAAATTTTACCCATAACAATTAGCAATACCTTTTTCACCTTGTACCTTTACATTATCACTTGGAACCTCATCATGTAACTCTACATTATAAGTTGGAACCTCATCATGTACCTCCACATTTTCAGTTGGAACCTGATCATGTACCTTCACATTTTCACTAGTTGACTGCTCATGATGTACCTCTGCATTGAACTCAAATTGATCAAAGTTCTCACAGCTTTCTTGACTGGGTCCTTATAATAACAGCCTTGTAAAACTCCTTGGTTTGACCACTTTTTGAACATTAACTGTATCATCTACTATCTCTTCAATGACCACACTACTTGAACCACGATACTCTCCTATAGTAGACTTTAAATGCTCAATGTAAACTTCAAACATGTCATATTTGCCAACATAACTTATCATTTTTATCACATATTGGTCACTAGCAAATGGTAACAGCCCAGTATCTAAATCATCTATACCAGGTTTTAGGAAGTGATAGTACATTATCATTTCTTTATAACCTAATTTCTTAACATAGTAGTTAAATTCATGGATTGAAAACTTGTCACTATCGATATAATCAACTATTACCTCTTGGCTGGTAATACTCCATACCTGGAAATCCCACAAAGTATCCACCATGATGAATCCGGATAGAAAATAAGTTTCCAATTTCTTCTGAATAAGAAGTAAATAAAATGTGTAAGTTTACGAATAAAATGTGGTAATTTTTAATTTATTTAGATTATTTTAAAATTTTAAAACCACATAAAATATAGGGTAAACTTACTATAATGGAGCTTCCTCAGCCTGCTATCTTCTTCATCGAACTGTGTAGACCTAAAAATGGGCTCTCCCTGATCATCAAGGACTGTATAATCGAACATCACCATTGTTAAAGCACACAAACTAGGAACGATAAAAGGGAAGAACAAAGGGGGGGTTTTGGGAGGTATGTGTGTGTTTTTAATCGGTTAGGTTTAATAGAAAAGGGATAAAAAGTGTTTAGAAATGAAATATAAAGCAGACGGACGAAAATATCCTCACGTGGGTAGCACGTGAGGGCATTAACGGCTCCTCATGGACGGACGTTTGAGTCAGGGGCTTCTGGTGATAAAAAATGCAACTATAGGGGCATCTAGAAGCATTAATCGACCACAGGGTGCAAAATGCTAATTTCGACAACCACATGGGCCATTTGTGATATTAACCATATAATAAAACACTAAGACCAATTTCTAGGTGGTTAAATGTACTCGTATAATTTAGTAACTTTAATTTGTCTCCATATAAAGAATTTTCTGAAATAAAAAAAAAACATTTAAAAGAAAAAAATTGGGAGAGAGTGGCGGGAGTAATGAATATTTGTGTTGTTAAAATGAAACGAAATGAAAAGGAAAACTTAAAAAGCCACCCGCGCCTCGTTTGAGATATCCCGCTATTCCTAACAGTAGGCCCCACTTTCAGTATATAATCCTGGCCGCTCATTTTCTGCTTGTTGCATATCAATCAAATCTCACACACACACATATATACATACACATATATATATATATATATAATATTTCCAGGCAGCAAGCAGCAATCTTTGACTATTACTATTACTCAAAACCCACTTTTTTTTTTTTGCCATCAATCAAAATCAAGAAAATGGAACAAATAATAATATCTTCTCATCAAAGATCTTTACTGAATCCATATGTTCTTCATTTACAAAAACTTGGCCTTGAACTCAAATGCCCCCTCTGGTTCGTTTTTTACTTATTTTTATTTTATATAAAATAGTACGAGTACTACTTTCTAACATCTTCGATTTTTTGTTTTTTTAATTTATTTTGCAGTTTAGGGTTGTTTAAAAAACCTGTATTGCTTCCTTGTACTCATATTTTTTGCAAGTAAGTTACTTTTTTATTATTTTCATTTCTTTAAATAAATCTTTGATAATATTATTTAACCCCCCTTTTTTTGGTTTTTACAGTTTGTGTTTGCCTGAGGCTGCATCTGAGTGCCCTGCTTGTAAACATTCATATGTTCATCAAGGTATGTTTTTTTATTATTTTTTTTTTTTTTGTGAATTTACTTTTGGGTTTTACAGTTGCTGATTTATTTTGTTAAACTTTAGTTAGATATATGTGTTTCATTTATTTGACGAAAACATATGTGTTTGTTACTATAATATAAATAAAGTTATAAAATTTATAGATATTTGTCACGATTACAACAAGGTACCCAATCGCTACATAAGCCGGGTATGGGGAGGTATGATGTAGACAGACCTTACCCCTACTCAAAGGTAGAGAGACTGCTTCCAGATCCACCGAAGTGGAAGGGACCTCCGGCCCGGGGTGAAAAATAGGGTTAGATCCACCGGAGTGGAAGCTTAACCGGAATCCTCTCGATCTCAAACTCTCAATCTCAACCTCTCAATCACAATCCCAGCCTCAATCTCGGATCTAGATTTGGATCCAGGGAGAATGAGCCGTTGGAGAGGAGAGAGGGCAGAGAGAAAGAGAGCGTTAGAGAGAGAAAGATAGATATTTGTCACGATTGTATAGACTAAAAAAAATAGAAACTTTCGAACTAGGTTATTAGCTAGTCACAATTATTCCATTACAAAATATGTTAATGGTTAATAATGCATTTACAGTACTGTTAAAAAGGATAAATACATAAGTGATTAATTTGATAATTGGTTTGGTACTTTGGTATTATGCTTGAAAATATGGTAAAATGAAAAAATGTTAACAAGATTTTTCTGAATTGTTTGTTTGAGGCTTAATGATTGTTTACACAATTATGCGTATATGTTAAATGTTGTTTTTTTAACTTAGAGTTTCATTGAAAAACTGTGTTATGTGTTGTTGGTCATGATTGACTAATTACTCAAAAAGTTCTTGATTTGGTGACAAATTATAAGTTAGTAACCTTAGGTTTATAGTAAAGTTAAAGTTTTGTTTCTTAAATATAATTGTTTGGATATGTTGAGTACCTTTTTGTGTAGTTTGTCGTCTATATTGTAACGTTTTTCTTGTTTTTTTCATTTGCTTAGTCTGATTAAAATGTTTATTTTTATTGTATGGCAGAGGTTAAATCTGCATCTTTTATGGAAAATATTGTTAACATCTATAAGAGTCTTGATGCCACCTTCAATGCAAGTCTTGTTCGTCCTGTATGTTCCGGTAAGAAGAAATTATCTTTATTGTGTATGTTACTGTTATAAGTGTTATTTTCATCCATTTTTTGATGATTTGATGGCTGATTTTCATCTCTGCAGATGTTAAGTCAGTGAATTTGCAAACTGATATGCCTACCCTAATGAATTGCTCTGCTGTTACTACCCCGGAAAGTGGTCAAAAACAAGAGTTTAAGAAGAGTGTTGGTGAGAATCCTAGTGTTTTAGATGCAGAGCGGAAGGCAATGGGTGAGAAGGAATTGGAGACTGGTGTCGGTGGAGTTGGATTTATGCAGATGGAACAGATGAGCCCTCCGTTCTCGAGTGATAGCAAAGATGATGGTAATTCTAGTGATCCAAATGGTTGCCATAAGGTAATACACATTTACACATATTTTATATAGCTGCAGTTTTTCTGAATATTTGAATGTCTTACATATAAGTATTTTGGTAGTGGCATTTTAGGATGAGAATGGTGAATATTGACATTTCGTGCAGTATATTTATAGTTTTCTGGTGTCAGTTATCAACTTATCATGTTAGTTTTCCCATGTGATTGGTGCAAAAATGCATACACTTAACATTCTATTGGTATTTGCCTTTTGCAATTATACATTCTAGTGTTACATGACTATGGAGAGTATGGAGTACTAGATTTGAGTTTGGATTAAAATGTCACTTGTATCATGTGTACATGTACTTTTTTACAATATTGTAATAAATTTTTGATGGTCTTCTTTTCACAGAATTCAGTATGTTCATCAAAGAGACCAGCTGAGAATGATACCCATGTCACAAATGTAGAGTTGAACACTAGATGCATCTCTGGAACCGCCTGTCAAACCAATGAAGGCAAAAGGCAAAAGA
>CM067169.1:118058044-118082068 GCA_034093135.1 Erigeron breviscapus | reverse complement strand
AAAATAAGTGATTAAAAACCCAAATCAAGAAGAAAAAAAAACCACAAGACCCATTATCTATCTCCTAGCATTTGCGAACATGAACTCGGATTTTATAGTCGGTGTGGATTGGTGAACAATAATTCAAGTTTGATCTAATCAATTATGATGTTATTGTGTTTGTAGATACTAGTTTCTGTTCACACGTAACCTTTCAGGGGTGAGAACGAGTGATCGTAACAAATGGTTGACATCAGTAGATACTAGTTTCTGTTCACACATTTTTTTTTTGTTCTGATTTTATTCATTTAGAATGGCATAGTATAATTTTCGAATGTAGATTGCGTTTAATGTCGATGTAAAGTAATGTGTGCCAAGGGGGTCTTTGGATTAGCTTATTTTGTAGAATTAATCAGTTTATTGAAATTTCGTAAAGCCAATAAGCTCGTATTTTCCGGCTAATTCATGTTGATAAACTTACAAGCAGGGAAAAATGAGGTTATCGGCTTTTTGACAATTTATTATGCCGATAAGGCCAAAAGATTTAGCTAATCCAAACATCCCCTATATTTATTCTGACAAAAAAAAAAAGCATAATTAAAAGGTAGTTAGCACTTTAGCATATTTGTTACATTCTAGAGGTAGTTTTTGTCTGTGTGCAAATGGCATGATCGTAAAGTGATTGGAAGATTACTTAAACCAGCTGACTGTAGTTGTATTGTATTTGTATCGATATTTAATGTTCTTCGGTTGTATATTTAGGGCTTCTTTTCGGTACAGCTTTACTAAGTTGTAATTCTTTTAATTTTGTTACAGAGGTAAATCCGTACCTTAGATGTTGGGACTTCCTGTAAAGAAAGTCCTTATTCTTGGAAGTTTGGACCGCTTAGCTCTTCATTTCTAGTGATAGCAAAGATATGGCAGACAGCAATTGCAGTGATCCAACCAGAAGGCGTAAGGTAAGAAAATAGTTCCATATTTTTAAAATTTATGTTACATTTCGGCTGCCTCAGTTTTTTCCTTTCCGTTACGTAAGTATTCACAGTATTGGTCCTGGACATATTTGGGGCTGTTTTGGTGAGTTACTATATTATTATGATGTATCTGTACACTTGTCATAATAATTTTATGTAGTAAGAGTTAGATGGTCATCATTTCAGAATCAAGTAAAATATACTTCGCCAAAGAAACGTGGTGAAATTTGTCGTTATGTGGGAAATCTGGAGTCAAATAGTAGAAGGGCATCTGGAGCTAAAAGTTTTGAAGCCAAAAGGCAAAAGAAAACTGATGATCGATTAGATGATACCAGTGATTTGGCCTCTGGAGATCTTGCTACTGCCAGCGGTACTTCTTGTTGGAGTATGTGTGAAGCCAAGGACCAAAGCAAACAAAGTGGCATGACCCACTTGTATCATCTCTAGACTTGTATATCTCTAGTATCTCTCTAAGATTTATGCTTAGGCAGGGCCCACTTGTATCATATCTACGCTTACTCTCCTTTGTAAGCTAGCTATCTCAATCTCTATATAAGAGATATATCTGTATTTGTAATATTTGTACCCCAAGCCAGAAATAAATAAACATCTCCTAGTTACCCGGTGGACGTAGGTCAGACCCAGACCGAACCACGTTAAATCTCTGTGTTGTTCTTTCGATTAATAACTTGTGTTGTGTGTGTTCGTGTGATTCCCGAGTGTTGTTGATCCTAACACTTCTGATACCACTTTTGAAAAAAAAAATTCTTGTAAGAACCCATCTGTCATTTTGAGCAAGTTGGATTTGAAAATGAGTCCATGTGCCTTTTGCCGTTCTTCTGAGAAGACTGAGGTGAGTTCTAACGTCAAACTTTTTAGTACGTATTGAGTGATGTTCTTGATTGTGATCAAATGTTTAGATTACCTAATAAGGCTTTTGTTAAAGAGAATCAAAAACTTCCATTGCCTTCTTAATGAATTGTGTAGGAAAGTGGACCAATGTTAGCATATGCCCAAGGGAAGGAAGTGGTGGGCGATGTGGCCAACTTTTCCAAGGTTATACATGTTCATGAAAGGTGTCGTAACTGGTATGTATTGAAGCATAATTATTTCACGTTTTGAGTAAAGAAAAGAGATTAAATTGACAAATTTCTGCTCACACAATCTTAAAATAAATCTTTGTAATGGGAATATTAAAAGGTACATATATTGCAGGACTCCCCGAATTTTTTTCAAGGGTGGACTTATCCAGAACTTAGAATCAGAAGTGAAAAGAGCTAACAGGCTAAAATGTAGCCGGTGTACTAAAAACGGAGCTGGTCTTGGCTGCTACATGGAAACTTGCACAAAAACATACCATGTGCCATGTGCATTGGACATTTGCAGAAGGGATAGTGTAAGCAACGATTCATGCAAGTTTGGATTATGTTATTATTCTGTTCGAGTTTTGTAATTGCGTGCCTTTTCTAGGATGACTATTTGATACTGTGTCCAAACCATACATCGTGCAAATTTCCAACAGAAGTAATTTCAAAACCCCGGAAGCAACGCATTAAGAGCAAGTATGAGTTATCAAATATCTTTTATACACATTTCATATGGAACTAAAAAAACTGAATTTAATTTTTTATTGTAGAAAATCTAATAAAAATTTGAGTTCCCGCACAACATTGGCGGATGCTGGAAACGATTTGGTGCTTTGTGGTTCAGATCTTTCCTCAGATGAAAAGGTTGGTACAGAAAATTACATCGGCAACAACCTTGTCATGTGTTCATGCTTTCTTTCTAATCTATAACTTTGAGAGTGCAGTTATCTCTGGTTGAATTTGCAAGTAGTAATGGGGCAGTGGTATCAAAGTACTGGAGAGATAATGTCACCCATGTCATTGCTGCTACAGATTCAAATGATGCTTGCATAAGAACAGTGAAAGTTCTGATGGCCATTTTAAATGGCAAATGGATTGTTAATTTGCAATGTAAGGCTTTTTATTCTTAGCAGTTGATCTTGGGGTTTTTGATTGAACAAGAAAGTGTCATCTTTCGTTTTCAGGGGTAAATGCTTGCAGGGAAGCAGGACATCTTGTGAAAGAAGAACCGTATGAAGTTCAGCTAGATAACCATGGCTCTTCTGGCGGTCCCAAAGCAGGGAGGCTAAGACTCAAAAATAATGTAAGACCAATATTTCCCCTTCTACATAAATTGATGCTCAATAAAATTTTCCTATTCATTTACTTTTGTTAATTTATATTTGCAGGTTCCAAAACTTTTCAACAACATGAAGTTTTACTTTGTAGGAGATTTTGTAGAAGCTTATAAGTCTGATTTTATAAATTTGATTACAACTGCTGGGGGCATAGTTAGCAAGACCAAGGAGCAACTACTTTCATCACGTAGTTATGCATCTACAGGTGTGAAAGTGAATCAAGTAACTTTGGTCGTTTACAATGCTGACACTTCAGATTGTTCTTTGTTTGAAGACAAAGAAACCACTAAATCTCAAAGATTAGCTTCAGCACAGGATCTAGCTCAAGAATATGGTTCTTCTGTCGTTGCGCATACTTGGATTTTGGAATCAGTTGCCGCATGTAGTTTACTGCCTTTTACATCAAGGGCCTGACAAGTGACAATAACTCAGTCTTTTTAAGGTGCCTGGAATGTATGTTGTATCATTTTTTGGGAAGCTTGTTTTTCTTACATTTTCTCGAAGACAATGGCTACACTTTATGAGCAAGCCAAGGGAGCTTTTGTTAGATGCTTTGTCTTGTGGATAAGGTTGAGCTTCTTAATTCTGTGATCGGTTGTATAAAATGAAGCATGAATGGAAAAGAATGATAAATTGTTTTATCAGCATGTGTTGTGAGTTTAGTGTAAAATTAGGTCAGTTAAATATATTGTTTTGATTTTTGATTTTTTATTTTTTGTGTGGGCAAATAGGTATTTCACCTCTATGGACTTAAAAGTGACAACTTAAGTTTATGATTGTTCAGATAAAAGTTAAAATGATATGGAAAAACCCTTATTTGTACACACATGGTTATCTTATTATTTGTATATAAAGTGAATACAAGTAAAAATAAGCAAAATAATTTTCATCTTAAACGCATTCAAGCGAGAATTTTAAGCAGGTGTCTTGTTCCCAAATGTAGCAGACACGAAAATGCGGTTAATTGGGAGAATGCATAGAGTAGGGTGCATACGAGTTTGAAATTTACACTTTAGTCCTTTTCAATGCTATTTAGAAAAAAATGACAAGATGAAAATGCACAAATGATTATGACATGCTCACATCTTTCTAACGAACGATTTAAAAGCCAATATACCTGATTCATTAGATTACGTGTCGAACAATAGAATTCTCCTTCCATATGAAACGGAATTTGTGATAGGGCAGTACAGAGAAATAACACATTAAAACTGAAAACATTTTTGCCATGCATCTTATAATGGTAAAGATCACAACGAAAATATGCCATTCAGAAGCAGAACATTGTGCATACACATAATCCCCACTGCCTCACATGAAACTGGGATGAACTGGTCCTTTTGAGAGCCCAACACGAACTTCCATTCCATGATGCATGTCCGGTGCCCGCATTGTTTCAGTGTCATGAACTCCTACATAACCATCAACATGAAGTCAAAACCTAGTAAACCCAACACGGACCAAAAAATTAGAAAAATAAGTCTACTACGTGTTATGCTGTTACCTTGGAGGTAATCTTCAACTCCAAAATCTTCCAAAGCTCCTGTCAAAGATTCTAATCCAAGCATGGAGGATGGGATAAGCCCGGGAGGCCTTTGAAATCTGAAAGCATTAAAAATTTTAAGGAACACCCACAATATATAATTCATGAAAAGTATATACACTTGCAAAAGCTACTATCAACAAGGAAACTTGACTAAATCTATTAAACAAGTTGAGTATTCAAGATGAGAAGAAATGACTGCCAAGATGATGAAACAAACTTTAGCTATTGAAATATAGGTGAGGCATACTTCAAAACTCAGATATCCAAACACTAAGAAAGTAAAGCAGATTGTCCCGACTCCTTCCATAGAAGGCCTGATCACTTCAGGAGTTCAGGTGACATGCAAACTTAAGCTCTATTTTCATAAATACAACAAGTTGTGAAAAGTTTTACAGTCTTCGTGTCACCAAACGGTGATACATAAAACGGATTGGAGGGATATGCGATAGCACATAACTATTTGCAGCCTCTCCAGTCATGTTCATGGTATTATCATTAACCCATCTTTTCTTTAAGCAATTTCAACATTGAAATCAAATCATTATGAAACTGACTCACCAAAATTCATAATTTCAATCTAAAGCAGCAACCACATTAAGTCAACAAATGTACTAATTCCAAACTAGCTATCTTATCTTAGACGTATCCATGAAAGCCGATAAAAGGCAAAGCCTTACAGTCCCTAGACATAAATACCATCACTAAAGAATTAAACATACATCTGTTTGTGGATTCCACTCGCTCACTCTGAATATTTTTTAAAACTCCCCTTATGTCAATCTCGTGGAGACCTATAATGCTCTTAACAACCTCTTGGCTCTTCACAACAAGTATACACTCTAAATTCTAAATTGTCACATTAAAAGGTCCAAGCTTGATATGCCTAACCATCAAGAGCAGCTTGGGATAATCAAAAGGATTCCGGATTATATCTAAAAGCTTTAAAAAAAAAAAAAACCCTACTACAACCAACAACTAAGTTAATGAATAATGATCATTCAAGATCCAATTTAATAAAAGCAACTAGTCTCTATCTACATATGTCTTAGACCGTCATCCGTAAATTCAAGGAATTTTTTGCACGAAACACATTCAAAAAGGGAACTAACTATCAGGTTTAATCATTTACCAAATCAATAAAGTAAAATCTACCTGCAACAAACTTCATAGTATATGACTTGGTTACGAATTAAAATAACTACACACTGAACTACAAGCCTTCAGATATTGATTTTTTTTCTAATCAATTTAAATAAATAAAAAGACACAAAATAAGCAAAACCCTAGCTCTAAAAAAGAACCACATATATAATTAAATATAATAACATAAAATATAAATAAGAAGAAAATACCTAGAAAGTATTTTTCGGTCAAGCTCCTGGCGTAAAGGAAAAGCTGAACCATAAGTGTTTGCAAGGATTTTCCTTTTCATCTGCTCTTCTCTCACAACCGCCTAATAATTAAATTAAAAAACAAATCCTGAATTAATTATAAAAAATCAATTAGATAGATATAGATACAGGAGGATATATGTATAGATGGGGATACCGATTGAAAGGCGGATTCAAGAGGATGAGATCCAACGATATCACTCTTGACGCCTTGAAGTCCGAAACGAAGTGCATCGTTTTTTAGCCCTCCGATCTCGTGTTCCATTTTCTTTCCTCCTACTTCCATTTTCTGAAGTTTTTTTCTTTCTGTTTATAATAATTTGATTAATTTGATCGACAACAATGGCTGAGGTTCTATAATCTAAGTAATATAACACCCAAAAGTCATGGGCCCAAAGCCCACTATTAAACTTTCAAGATTTTGCCATCTAAATTGAATAAAGTATATTTATTTCTTTATTATATATAAATAAATAGTTTAAGATCTACAAGCATAATATCCGCGCGTTGCGGCGGAATTTTGTTTTAGGAGTGACAATTTGTTATAAGGGTAGATATGGTAATTTAGTGTTGTAATGTGTGGAGAGACATTTTGGGAACCATAAATATGCTGAAAGGGACTTTTTGGGAAAAAAAAGTATGCTTAATTTTTAAGAAATACCATAAATAAAATTCAAAATACTTTATAAGATAGTAAAGATATATCTCTATTCTACTATCTATTCTCTACTATATATATCTATACATCTATATCTATACAATATTATAAAGCAGATTTCCTCTACATTTTCAACATTAAACTTAAATTTTCAATATTGATTTTAAGTAATTTCCCAAAATGTCCTCCTATCTATTCTATATTTACCTAAAATAACTATAATACCCTTTCCCTCTCCTCAAATCTCAACCAATCATTTTTTTCTCTTTCTTCCATAGATCATTTTATCCTTCTAATTCATTCAAAATATTTTATCTCAAAAACCATATATCGATAAATTATAAAAATTATATGGGTGTTCTTAAAATTTCATGCTCTTTCATTAGAGAGGTCATTCGATATACTTTCGACGAATTTTTAAATCCGATGACAGAGTCGGTACGGCTAAGGGCGGAGCCCGTAAGGTAGATCACCCCATCGCCGCCACCGCCGCCGCCACCATTACATCACCACCCCGTCATCACCTCCATCACCGCCGCAATGCGCGGGTATCGTTCTCGAATTTTTTAAGTTTTTAACTTTTCAACCACTCATTTTCATTCTCTCCTCAAATCTCAAGCACTTATTTTTTTCTCCTTTCTCTATAAATCATTTTATTCATCTAATTCATTCAAAATCTTTTATCTCAAAAACCGTATATCGATAAATTATAAAAATTATATGGGTGTTCTTAAAATTTCATGCTCTTTCATTAGAGAGGTCATTCGATATACTTTCGACGAATTTTTAAATCCAAGGGCGGAGCCCGTACGGATAAGACATTTGGCTATCATACTCTATGACCTATCACCTCTTATGACCTATCACACTTTATGAGCTATCTCCCCCACCATCTCACCGCCGCAACGCACGAGTACTTTATCCCGTATATATATATATAATATAAAGTTGAGTTATAGTTGTTTTGTTAGCACATAAGTTGTGATGTATAATATAAAGTTGAGCTATAGTTGCTTTGTTAGTACAAAAGTTGTGATGAAATTAATGACTTGATATTATTATGCTCAATTCTCATTGCTATGATGTTTATATGTTGATGATGATCATGATTATGTTGATAGTTAGTGTTATTGTTAATGTGGAGTTTAATTTAATGTGTTTAATAGGTTGATTTATTACGACCTTTAAGGTCTCCATTGAATAAAAGTTACCAGTTATAATGACTTCATTTATCCCCATAATCTTTTGCATTGCCCATCCATGTACATATTTGCTCGGTTTTTTGAATGATAAAAAACCGGTCATCATCTGAATCAAACATATTAAGAGACTTTTCATTAATGTGTTTTATATAATTGGTTTTTTATAAAATCTATAAACATATATAGTCGAAGGCCTAAAGTTTGTTTTGACACAAAGTTTATGAGGTTATATGTATGATTTTTATCTAGGGTTTATGCTTATTGTCATTATTATATAAGATGGTAATAATAATAATATGAATATATCAAAGTGCTTTGGTTAATTTGTATCATTGAATGCATATCTATATATATATATAATCTAAAGTTGGATGCAAGTTGCTTCTTAAACACTTCATTAGTATTATTAATTAATGATCTCTTTACTAATGATTCAATGTAATGTAAGTATACAAAACTAGTGAAGGGATCAAGTGAGAACCAACATATATGGTGAGAACCGTGAGAACCACTAAAAAATCATCTCTAAGGGCTTTGCCCTTAGAGTTAAGAGTTATGTCCGTATCATACCGCAACCATCTCTTGGATCGCCGCTAATCAAATCCATACTATTCTCATATGCATCCGGTGACAACCCCTTTAGAACGAATGAGGGGAACGCCCGTACCGTATCCATATGTTTTCAACACGTTACCCATATGATTTTTACAAAAAAATTTATTTATTTATTTTTATTTTTTTTAGAATGGGTTTTTGTTAAAAGAAAATAAGAAACAAAAAAAATTCAAAAAATAAAAACTAAAAATTAAAAAAATAAAAAACCACACCGAAAAAGAGAAAGTGGGAGGGAAACTAGTGGTTCTCACGATTCTCTCCCATCTTTTGGTTCTCACGTTAACCCTACCCTACAAAACTATATCCATACTTTAATTCTTTAATTCGGGTTTACTATCATCATTATTTATTATCATTATATGTAATAAACCCACTATTCGTTTACCCCAATATTTCTCATTGCATATTATATTCTATTTAACGAATGATTTATTAACTCTATGGAAGACCTTTGAGTTTTCACTGATCATTAAAGGTATTACAATTAATACGTCCCACGGTGTATCAATATACCAAAGTATATTGTACGCAGAACAGTTGTAGAAGGAGGTGAATACAACTTACTCGATCTTTATAGACTTTAATAAACCAGTTTTATAGACTTGACTTAATATTAAGAAAGTAAAGACCAGAATCAATAAAACAGTAAAGCAGTAAAAATTCTTGAACAGAGATACTAATTTTCAAAGAAATCCTTTATTAAGAAATATTCTATACACAGAATTATAGGGCTGTTGCGGAAATAAGATAGCCTACAGTTATCTAAACAACCCTTGAAATGAAAAACTACAATCAATAAGTTTCAGCTCAAGAGAATCAGCCCAAGCTGATCTCCAACAGACTAAGCTGTGAATAAGAACAGAGAAAACTTGTGTGAAGAATGATTCTCATGAATGTCACACATATGCAATCAAGGATTGGGGCTTCTATAGGCGAAGGCCCTTCTTCACTTGGTGTCCAAATAATCCACCTAGTTGTCATCTATTGGATGTCAGAGAGAATATTCATTCGTGCCATTCAGTAGTACGAGTGGTCCCAACGTACCGCCACTCATTCTTCTCTCCTCCAATAAGAATATGGACACGCATATATAAAACCAACCACCAACCTGGATACTAGGATTCTTCCTAGTCACATCATTTGTCCTTATCTTCAATCCAGGTTGTTATCTTCACTTGATTGTCAGACACAGATTGGGCCGTTTGTCAAAGCACCAATCTGCTTAAGTATTTCCAAGCTGACTTCCACTACCAGTTTGGTCTTCTATCTTCAATAATCCTCTTCGACTTGGATTGAATGCTAATAACGATGTTGATGCAGCTTGAATAATACTAGCTTCCATAAGATATTACAAAGTAAATACATGAAGCATGACTTGGGTCAGTTACAGATCGCAAGCTATGTCAGCTTAGTCTGACCCAGATCAGATTACAAACACCAAAAGATTTACTAAGTATTTACAGTCAGATTTGTCATTACCAAATTCATAATGAACATTAGGACTGTAACACCCCGCCTTACCACAACACAATATTGTCCGCTTTGCCCGCAGGCTCACGACTTTGTTTCTGGTTGCTCGGGAAAACTTCCCAGAAGGGTCACCCATTTGACATTGCTGCCGCCCGAGCACGCTTAACTGTGGAGTTCTCCTCTGATCCACACCAATACACTCAAAACGCGTTGTGTTATGTAAGGCCAATGATGTCACTTATAGCTAGGATCCCCCTTGTATGTCAGCGATGTATGCTTTCACACCCCCTCAATACAACTCAACGTCTTCGTTAAGTTATGCAAGTGCGCCATACACTCCTAACAATCCCAAGAGTTACTTTGATACCACTTGTAACACCCCGCCTTACCACAACACAATATTGTCCGCTTTGCCCGCAGACTCACGATTTTGTTTCTGCTTGCTCGGGAAAACTTCCCAGAAGGGTCACCCATTTGGCATTGCTGCCGCCCGAGCACGCTTAACTGTGGAGTTCTCCTCTCATCCACAGCCAATACGCCCAAAACGCGTTGTGTTATATAAGGCCAATGATGTCACTTATAGTCAGAATCCCCCTTGTATGTCAGCGATGTATGCTTATGTAATTTACAGTTTCTCAAATAGGATCATTGCATAACAATTCGGTGGTTATCAAAATTGGCTAAAGATTGTTTGGAAAAAAAGTTCTCCAAATTTATTTTATATATATACACATATTTTGATATGCATTATGTTCTAATGTATATATAGTTATGATTGTGATTGATATATATAATACATAATTAATTAATTGTTTTCCTTCCCCTTTATCGCAAACGATGTAACTTCGAGTGAAATATTGAATGTTAGAGACAAAGGTTTGATATAAAAAAATTCCCCTTAGAAGTTTGAAACTTCAAGTATGCAATTTTCTGTAGGGTAAAATGAGTTCCATTTTGTGTATATCATGATTGCTAATGATGGAGTTTACAACCAAATATGTAAGCTAAAAATCATCAAATTGATGCAAGCATTGATAGAACTATATATTCTTTAGCTGTTTCTAGACATGGAGTTGTATGACAAAGGTTTAACCATTGTTGATTTTGTTGGAGACCGAACGATATTCTACTTTGTTGTTGTTTATTTATGTTTTTAATACTCTAATCGATTACTTCTTGCATTGAGAGATGCCATTGGTTCAATTTTTCTTTAGTCTTTATTGTGACCCGTCAACCTGGTACTAATATTGAGTGTGGGGAAGGATTTCAATCATGCTGCAACAGTCTTTGGCGTAAGCATCTACCTTTTTTTTATACAACAACAACAACAAGGTACTCAATCCCGACATAAGTCGGGCTATGAGGGAGGTATGATGTAGACAGACCTTACCCCTACACAAAGGTAGGGAGGCTGCTTCCAGATCCACCGAGGTGGAAGGGACCTCCGGCCCGGGGTGAAAAAAATAGGGTTAGATCCACCGGAGTGGAAGACTTAACCGGAAAAATCTCAGATCTACTCTCGATCTCAAAGAGAAGCCGGAGAAACCTCTCAACGGCTCTCTAGAGAGAGAGAAGAGAGAGAGTATCTACCTTTTTTCTTTTTTTTTTTTTTTTTTTTTTTATAATGGAAGTTAATAGGATTAAGAGAATAAATTTGCAGCTAAATTCCCATTCCGTTTGCTTTTCTCAAATGTTCTAAATTCACCAATTTGCTTCTCATCTCCAGTAAGAATTTAAATTCTATATATATTATGTAAGTGTTCTCCGATCCCTTTTCCATCTACCATTTGAGATCTATTATGTAAGTGTTCTCCGATCCCTTTTTCCCGAGATCCATTTCTTTTTCATGGTTAGTGTTCCTTCACGATCGGAGCAATCATAATCAACCCAATACAAAATATCTTCTTAGCTCACAACTAGAGCATCTCCAGTAAGTGTAGTTCTGTGGTGAGGCTTTTTCCGGCAATGGTGTTTTGGTGGTGAGGCTGTCTTTGCAACACTACAGTGGTCTCAATTTATACTCATTTGGTCTTGATTTCTTCTCATTTGATGGTGATTACCAACAATCAGATGTCAAAAAAAGGTATGTATATTCAGTTTGAAAACTAGATTTTAGCTGCTGTTTTGATCCATGGTGTCAGCAAAAAGGGCCATTATTACTCCATTGGACGGGGCTAGCTCTAGCTCAGTTTGCGGGGTGTGGCCATGTCCATTTAAAAATTTTCATTCTTGTAAAGACGGTAGGCTTGGTTCCTTAGGGTATCCAAGATTGCTCTCTCACTTTAAGCGTGACCATTTGGGGTTAGAAGATAGGAAAAACGTTTTAAGAGATGCCATGTCTACAAATTTGGTCTTGTTTAGGGACGTGGGGAATTCTTTGATGATGCTTAGACAGTGGTTGTGTGGGAAATGCATGTCGTTGCATGCTCTCAGTAGAGGGTGTCATCATACTGATGGCGTTTCTAAATTCGTGCATGGTTCAGGTGAGGCGGATGATTTCGTTGTGGGGATCCCTAAACCCTGTGAGCCTCCTGAGATATTTTGCCCGGGAGAGTTGCACGCAGATGTCGCCCTCCTTGAGCATGTATTTTCCTTACCAATTAAAACTGTCAAAAGTATCCCTTTTAGTTGCCGCTTGGCATTTTCGCAAGCTTTGACTCAAACTTTGCGTAAAGTTGTCGCTACCCCTGGTTGTGTTGAAGCTTGGGTTAAACTTCTTCTTTTGCCTAGTTGCACTCTTCGGGTGGTTCCCCCGGCTTGTCGACAAGAACGCCGGTCGGGGAATCGCAAGTCTCTTCAGTATCGTAGCATCCAACATGCCCTTGCAGTATGGAAAGATGGGGTTGGGTTTAGTGAGCTGGTTTCTTCCCTCTTGGAGTCGCTTAAAGAGGAGGACTCGAGCCCCGGGAAGAGATCAACTGAAAAAAGCCCCAACGTTAAACAGTGTCTTCGAAAAGTTGCAGATGGTCACTTCACAGCTGCGGTTAAGGTGTTATGTTCATCGGGGGTTGCGCCCCTTGGTGACTCCACTTTAAAAGCTCTAATTGAAAAACACCCGGTCATGCCCCCGCCAGTGTTGCCTTCTGTTTTGGTTACCCAACCACCTCTTGCAGTTGACATGGATTGTGTGGTCGGGTGCATTAAATCCTTTCCGAAAGGGACTTCCTGTGGCAGAGATGGCCTGAGGGCCCAACATCTTTTAGACGGCCTTTGTGGGGAGGGTTCGGCGACCGCATCGGGGTTGTTAGCTGCCATTACTGACGTAGTTAACCTTTGGTTGGGGGGAAATTGCCCCAAGGTACTCGCTGAGTTCATTGCCTCGGCTCCTCTAACTCCACTGCTCAAGCCGGATAATGGGATTAGACCTATTGCTGTTGGTGCTATTTGGAGGAGATTGGTCTCGAAAGTGGCTATGAAGAAGGTTGGGAAAGAAATGGCAAATTATTTGGGGGATTTCCAATTTGGGGTTGGGATCCCGAATGGGGCGGAGGCTGTGCTTCACAGTGCGAACAGGTTTCTTAATTATTTCCATTCGGACGGATCTTTAGCTATGCTTACCGTCAATTTCTCTAATGCCTTTAACCTTGTGGATAGGACGGCCCTCTTACGCGAGGTCCGCCTGCGCTGCCCTTCTATTTCGTCTTGGGTTCAGTTCCTGTATGCGCAACCTGCCAGATTATATGTTGGGAATGTATGCATCGGGTCTACTACTGGAGTTCAACAAGGGGACCCTCTTGGTCCTCTACTCTTTGCCCTTGCTTTGCACCCTCTCGTTCACCGTGTGAGAGACACTTGTTCCCTCCCTTTCCATGCTTGGTACCTGGATGATGGCACGATCATTGGTAACGTAGAGGAGGTGGCTAAAGCTTTAACCATTATTAGAGCAGAGGGTCCTTCCTTGGGACTCAAGCTCAACATCAAGAAAACCGAAGTTTTCTGGCCGTCTTGTAATGGGTTGAAGGTGAAAGAAGGCCTTTTTCCCAGTGAAATTGGGAGGCCGGATAGAGGGGTGAAACTTCTGGGGGGAGCCGTCAGTAGGGATGGAGTTTATATTAGTAAGTTGGCTGTCAAAAGGGCCTCTAGCGCGGTGGACCTTATGAGGTGCCTCCCCTAGTTAAGGGATCCTCAAAGTGAGCTCCTCCTTCTGAGGTCATGTATGGGTGTTGCTAAGATGTTGTTCGGCTTGCGTACTTGTCAACCTTCTTTTGCTAAGGAGGCAGTGTCGTTGTTTGACAAAGGACTCAGGAGTGCTATTGAAGATATCGTTGTATGTGGGGGGCCGTACTTTGGTGATTTACAATGGAGGATGGCTTCCCTCCCGATCCGGTTTGGAGGGTTGGGGCTTCTTAAGGCTGAAGAAGTTTCCACCTACGCATTTGTGGCTTCAAGGGCTCAATCTTGGAAGCTGCAAGATCACATCCTACGTGATAGTGGTGTCACCGATCTCGACTCAGACTACGAACATGTGCTGCAATGTTTACATGTGACACTCCCAGACCTTGATCTAGGGGTTTTTTCTAGTAAGGATACCGCCCCTCAAAAACCTCAACAAATGTTGGCGAGTGCCCTTTATAGTAAAACCGTCAAAAGTCTTGGGATTGATTATAATCTGACCCCGCGGCAGAATGCAGTGTTGGAATGTTTACAAGGACCTCATGCACAAGATTTTCTGTCTGTTGTCCCTATTGAGGGGCTTGGGCAACACATGTCTTCGATTGAATACAGGGCGGTCCTTAAATACCGTCTAATGGTCCCATTGTTCCCAGTGGATGAGCCTTGTCCGGTGTGTCATAAGGCCTGTTTGGATAAGTTTGGGGAACATGCGTTGCATTGCAAAGAATTGCCAGGTTTCAAGTATCGGCATGATTTGGTTCGTGATGTGTTGTGGGATGCTCTAAGGATGGCAAGGATATCTGCAAAAAAAGAGGCCCCTGTTAACTTTCTAACAGATCCGGCTGAGGTGAGATCTACCTTGCGCCCTGCGGATGTTCTAGTTTTTGGATGGGATGGTGGGAAACACACGTGCGTGGATCTCACAGGTGTATCCCCCCTTGTTGGCCTCCGGGATAACGGTTTTGTGGCAGGGCAGGCGGCATTAAAGGCGGAACAGAAAAAGTTTGCTAAACATGATAAAGCTTGTACTGAAAACCAACATGTTTTTTGTGATCCTTTTTGCGAAATTCGATAATGTGAGAATGAAACTCATGCCCCAAGCCCGCGACCATGCCACAATGGTATGATCAAACAGTAAATAGAGTGACCCGTGACCCATATCCCAATAGCCAATATCTTATGAGTTTTAGTTTACTTGAAACAAATGCATTGTGAACGTCGATGATATATGTACGCCTATAGATTAGGTGTTGGTTGAATACTCATAAAGTAGCTTCTATGTATAGAGATCAAGTTAAATTGTCGTGAGACTCTTTAATGTAGAAAATTCAATGTATTAAGAGATAAAGTTAAATTGTAGTGAAGGTCAATATCCATGTATCAAGCATTGATTTCATATTTTGTGTAACTCTTTGACGTATACATGACGTGGTAGTAAGATCAGACTACATGAGAAAGAAAGGTATGCCTACTCTTTTACAAAACTACTTTCATCGGTTAATAACATGAGGGCTTTTATCGACTTCATCTTAAGATGGATAGATGGGCACTTCATGCAGGCTGGGTTAGCTGGCTGGGCAATTGGTCCTTTCGGTATTGTTTGAAATGGGTCACTTTTTATTGATCAGAAACGCTATCCAAATTTTGTTATTTTGATTTCAAAATATATTATTTTAGTCTTACTGTTTCCAAATACCTCTCATAAAATAAGAAAAGCCCCCACATTAAGGGCTCCTTTTGTACCATTAGCAAGAATTTGTCTCACTTGCATAGTATCGGGAAGTACGGCTTACGGTGCGTCGATAACCATTTGCTTTGTGATTCCTAATACAAGTTTTTTGTGATCCTTTTTGCGAAATTCGATAATGTGAGAATGAAACTCATGCCCCAAGCCCGCGACCATGCCACAATGGTATGATCAAACAGTAAATAGAGTGACCCGTGACCCATATCCCAATAGCCAATATCTTATGAGTTTTAGTTTACTTGAAACAAATGCATTGTGAACGTCGATGATATATGTACGCCTATAGATTAGGTGTTGGTTGAATACTCATAAAGTAGCTTCTATGTATAGAGATCAAGTTAAATTGTCGTGAGACTCTTTAATGTAGAAAATTCAATGTATTAAGAGATAAAGTTAAATTGTAGTGAAGGTCAATATCCATGTATCAAGCATTGATTTCATATTTTGTGTAACTCTTTGACGTATACATGACGTGGTAGTAAGATCAGACTACATGAGAAAGAAAGGTATGCCTACTCTTTTACAAAACTACTTTCATCGGTTAATAACATGAGGGCTTTTATCGACTTCATCTTAAGATGGATAGATGGGCACTTCATGCAGGCTGGGTTAGCTGGCTGGGCAATTGGTCCTTTCGGTATTGTTTGAAATGGGTCACTTTTTATTGATCAGAAACGCTATCCAAATTTTGTTATTTTGATTTCAAAATATATTATTTTAGTCTTACTGTTTCCAAATACCTCTCATAAAATAAGAAAAGCCCCCACATTAAGGGCTCCTTTTGTACCATTAGCAAGAATTTGTCTCACTTGCATAGTATCGGGAAGTACGGCTTACGGTGCGTCGATAACCATTTGCTTTGTGATTCCTAATACAAGTTTTTTGTGATCCTTTTTGCGAAATTCGATAATGTGAGAATGAAACTCATGCCCCAAGCCCGCGACCATGCCACAATGGTATGATCAAACAGTAAATAGAGTGACCCGTGACCCATATCCCAATAGCCAATATCTTATGAGTTTTAGTTTACTTGAAACAAATGCATTGTGAACGTCGATGATATATGTACGCCTATAGATTAGGTGTTGGTTGAATACTCATAAAGTAGCTTCTATGTATAGAGATCAAGTTAAATTGTCGTGAGACTCTTTAATGTAGAAAATTCAATGTATTAAGAGATAAAGTTAAATTGTAGTGAAGGTCAATATCCATGTATCAAGCATTGATTTCATATTTTGTGTAACTCTTTGACGTATACATGACGTGGTAGTAAGATCAGACTACATGAGAAAGAAAGGTATGCCTACTCTTTTACAAAACTACTTTCATCGGTTAATAACATGAGGGCTTTTATCGACCTTACTGTAATATTATAACAGTCAATCTTACTTCCTTCTACATTATATGTAGGCTGATGAAAGCAAGCTTGCCAGATGATTATCAAATCACAGAGACCAGGTATGAAATTTAGCATTTCAGTAGTTGTTATAGATTCTGGATTCTTTATATATATAAAAGAGGCTGCAACAATATTGTACATTGGGTGGTTAACGAAGGCCGTTATGTAAGGAGTGTGGTGGGCGAAGTAAACAATGGTTACGACTATTAGTGGCAAAGTGCATCGATCTGGGGTAAATCTACGTGATCAATACGGTAAGCTATATTACTAAGCCGAATAAGATATCTTCTAGATATATTAACTTAGGACGTCCTAATCCTAAGCACTTCAAACACGTTGATGCAACTTTTAATTTGCTTTAACAAGTTTGATACATATAATGACCCTAATCAACACATTTCCATTTACACGAAACAAACGAACACCTTTCCTTTCCATTTAGATGTGCTGACATTGCTAGCTTAATTAACATCAATTGTGGATATCTCGCCCCCAAGATGTGTCACTCAGACTATCTTTCTTCTTAGGACGGTGCACGTGAAAGTGCATTCAGACATGTCAAGGGTTCATTTTACAGGTACACAACTATTAAACTTCATTTAGACGTTCCAAATGGGGTATGGCGAGGATGTTTGGATGGTGCTTTCTTCACAGTTCACAAACATTTCAACAATATCTGCATCATTTGGTAAACTTAGCACACTTTTAAACAATATTTGTTTTCTGATTTACCGGTCTGACATGTCATAGATAAACATAACCCAAATCGACCCGTGATGATATACGGTATACGGAGCTTTACCTCCGTATAAGACTGGGTACGAAGAACCCTTCGTAAATAACGAAGGTGCTGGAATATCATACTAAGCAGGCATATTCAAAGCCGAAAGACGCTATGCATACCTCCGCGATTCCGGAGCTCCTGAAGATAATTACAAACAATAAACGAATGGATCTACACAAATCCATTCCAAACTTATTTGATCTCCCAATAAGGGAATGATATTAATAAAAACCTATAAACTAGGACATGATATAAGAGTCCTAGATATATCTTCCATACTTAGAAGATATTCTCAAAAGAGGGAGAGATTTACCCTAATTCTCTTACCCTCTTCCTTAAGTCCTTACCCTCTATATAAATAGGAAGAACCATACGATCTACACATCACAATTCAATACTCCATATATAAACCCTAATACATCCGACCTCCGGAAAAAGAACCTCAGCCTCATCAGCGGCTGGAAGTAATCAACAATAGGCGTAAAGCGGTCTTTGGCCCTCTTACCGGAAGGGAATCGCCTCTAAATCACCATTAACACCCCAATCTCCTTACTCACACCTCCGGTTGAGCCATAGTGCGATTATTTGATCAAACAAATTGGCGCCATCCGTGGGACACCTAGTACGAGTTCTTTTTTTCGACCCCACTCACAATCAAAATAATCAAACAACACCAATGACCAAACAAGAAGTTTTAACCCTTATCAGATCATTACGACGAAAAAAGATCGCAAGCGCCCTTAGAAGAAGCGGGCTTGTGCAGACAATCCCACGCCGACGCACATGTGCCAATCTCGAATCCACCAGCTGTCGCTATCAAAAGAAAAACTATGACTGCTAAGGAGACATTAGACTCACGACAGAAACGCCAGGGGTGCCCTGCGTTTAAGTCACAAGGTCAAGACCAAGATAGGTCAAGACCAAGGTAGGTCCGTGTTCAGACCGCGAGGTCAAGACCAAGATAGGTCCGTACAACAAGACCGGGACAGGACCGTACCACGAGACTGGGACAGGTCCGTACCACAAGACCAAAGTAGGTCCGTGCTCAGGCCACAAGGTCAAGACCAAGAGTCCGTACCACAAGACCAAAGTAGGTCCGTGTTCAGGCCACAGGTCAAGACCAAAGTAGGTCCGTGTTCAGACCGCGAGGTCAAGACCAAGAAAGTCCGTACCACGAGACCAAGATAGGTCTGTGTTCAGGCCACAAGGTCAAGACCAAGGTAGGTCCGTGTTCAGACCGCGAGGTCAAGACCAAGATAGGTCCGTACAACAAGACCGGGACAGGACCGTACCACGAGACTGGGACAGGTCCGTACCACAAGACCAAAGTAGGTCCGTGCTCAGGCCACAAGGTCAAGACCAAAGTAGGTCCGTGTTCAGACCGCGAGGTCAAGACCAAGATAGGTCCGTACAACAAGACCGGGACAGGACCGTACCACGAGACTGGGACAGGTCCGTACCACAAGACCAAAGTAGGTCCGTGCTCAGGCCACAAGGTCAAGACCAAGATAGGTCCGTACCACGAGACCAGGACAGTCCGTACCACGAGACCAAGATAGGTCCGTGTTTAGGTCTCAAGGACAAGACCAAAGTAGGTCCGTGTTCAGACCGCGAGGTCAAGACCAAATAGGTCCGTGTTCAGACCGCGAGGTCAAAGACCAAGATAGGTCCGTACCACAAGACCAAAGTAGGTCCGTTCAGACCGCGAGGCAAGACCAAGAGGTCCGTACCACAAGACCAAAGTAGGTCCGTGTTCAGACCGCGAGGTCAAAACCAAGAAGGTCCGTACCACAAGACCAAGATAGGTCTGTGTTCAGGCCACAAGGTCAAGACCAAGGTAGGTCCGTGTTCAGACCGCGAGGTCAAGACCAAGATAGGTCCGTACAACAAGACCGGGACAGGACCGTACCACGAGACTGGGACAGGTCCGTACCACAAGACCAAAGTAGGTCCGTGCTCAGGCCACAAGGTCAAGACCAAAGTAGGTCCGTGTTCAGACCGCGAGGTCAAAACCAAGATAGGTCCGTATTCAGCCGCGAGGTCAAGACCAAAGTAGGTCCGTGTTCAGGACCACGAGGTCAAGACCAAAGTAGGTCCGTGTTCAGGCCGCGAGGTCAAGACCAAAGTAGGTCCGTGTTCAGACCGCGAGGTCAAGACCAAGATAGGTCCGTACACAAGACCAAAGTAGGTCCGTGTCAGACCGCGAGCAAACCAAGAGGTCCGTACCACAAGACCAAAGTAGGTCCGTGTTCAGACCGCAGGTCAAGACCAAAGTAGGTCCGTGTTCAGACCACGCGAGACCAAGATAGGTCAAGACCAAGGTAGGTCCGTGTTCAGACCGCGAGGTCAAGACCAAGATAGGTCCGTACAACAAGACCGGGACAGGACCGTACCACGAGACTGGGACAGGTCCGTACCACAAGACCAAAGTAGGTCCGTGCTCAGGCCACAAGGTCAAGACCAAAGTAGGTCCGTGTTCAGACCGCGAGGTCAAAACCAAGATAGGTCCGTACAGACCACGAGGTCAAGACCAAAGTAGGTCCGTGTTCAGACCGCGAGGTCAAGACCAAGATAGGTCTGTCTCAGACCGCGAGGTCAAGACCAAGATAGGTCCGTACAACAAGACCGGGACAGGACCGTACCACGAGACTGGGACAGGTCCGTACCACAAGACCAAAGTAGGTCCGTGCTCAGCCACGGTCAACCAAGAGTCCGTACACAAGACCAAAGTAGGTCCGTGTTCAGACCGCAGGTCAAGACCAAAGTAGGTCCGTGTTCAGACCGCGAGGTCAAGACCAAGATAGGTCTGTGTTCAGGCCACAAGGTCAAGACCAAGGTAGGTCCGTGTTCAGACCGCGAGGTCAAGACCAAGATAGGTCCGTACAACAAGACCGGGACAGGACCGTACCACGAGACTGGGACAGGTCCGTACCACAAGACCAAAGTAGGTCCGTGCTCAGACCGCGAGGTCAAGACCAAGATAGGTCCGTACAACAAGACCGGGACAGGACCGTACCACGAGACTGGGACAGGTCCGTACCACAAGACCAAAGTAGGTCCGTGAATACATACAAGCAAATTACGACGTATTATGTGCAATAATTAGGCGCTTGAGGGATACACGACAGGTATACGAACCTAAACCTGTAACCCCACACGCCTATAGCATAGGGGGAATACAGGAAGAAACGGAATGGAACACTTACACCAGGAAAAATTATCAGGAAAAAGAAAGAGATCCCTGCAAAATCAATGTACAGGATGTCCGAGCAGAAGTCTAGATGACGAGTTTAAGCAAAAGACCCACAAAAAACAATCCCAGGGCCAGCCCGAGCTAGCAGTAGAGCCAGAAACAGCAAACAGAAAAGGTGACCCGAAACAACCACCGTCCATGCTTAAAAATGGAGACTCAGCATGCCTGATAGGCGTGTGTAATTCTCCTAATATACAAAGCCGCCCAGTACAAAACTGGGAGCATTATGGGGATATAACATGTTATGCCGGTAAGGGAGATCCAGATGATTTTTTAAACAAATTCACCGGAGCTGCACTAGCCCATAAATGGGATGTGCCAACTACCTGCCATGCTTTCTCATACTCCCTGACTGGCGAGGCAAAGGAATGGATGGATAGCCTAACGACGGACTCGATAAGTGACTTCGAGACTCTAAAAACAAAATTTAGATTACGGTTCAAGGCACAGAAAGACCATAGGAAGACGCATGTATGAGCACAATGCATAAAACTATAGAATGAGGAAACGCTTAGGGAATTCATTGCAAGATACACACATGAAACCCAGGAGATAAGCAAATTACCGGAGAGTCAAAGAATATCAGGACTTATCCATGGGCTTCGAGTACTCGAGTTAGTCGAATATCTAACGACGAACTTGCCCGAAACATACGACGAGCTGGTCATCAACGCCCATATTTGGATTAACACCACAGGAATAACGGGGACATAACGGTCCTTACGAAAACGAAAGAAAGAACCAATGGATGGTGAAAATGAGAACCTCGCCAAAAACCCAAAATGGGAAAGCACAACAAAGGAGGGAAAGGACATAATATTGTTAAGATTAACAAAATCACCAAAAGACATCCTTGCAACAGAACGGGTAGCACAAACATTTCCGGCCCCACCAAGGTTAACAACTCGTAAGAAAGATCTGGGAAAATATTGTGCATTCCACAAAGATCACGGGCACGATACAAACCTGTGTCGGAACCTCCAGAAGGCTATAGAAGACGCGCTCACTGATGGAAAACTGCAACATCTGGAAAGGAAAATAGACGGAGGGACGTCATCAACAGGGGTAGGAAACCCATCAGAAAAACCTGCCATAAGCTCCTATATAAAGGAGTCAACCATAGTGAAAGATTGATATATGAGGTTGAAGGATAGTCAGCATCTATGGGAGAACTGCAGCAACATTAATGGATAAGACTAACCAACCTCAATATCGGACCCATATCTGGGAAGAATACGGAGCAACATTAATAGTTGGAGAGGCTAATACGACAAGCCCTAGGAAATTGCTTGCTCTGTAAACAAAATAAGAAGTACTTCGGACCCCAGAAACAACAAGGTTCAAAAACATGACGCAGAAAAGGAACCGAGGGGTCAGGGAGCACAAAGCATTCAGAGACACAGGAGAAAATCAACGGAGAGCCAGAAAACTCTCCGTCATAAAGAAAATTCTCCAAAAAGACAAAGGGATAAGTCCGATCAGCTACCGGATAAGTCCCATAAAAGAAAGCTAACAGCTAGGAACCTTACTATGTAAAGTCCTCCTGCCAATTATTTTCAAATAAAATAAGAGCTTTCAAAGATCGATCAAAACATAAAACGCGCGCGTAAAATATACATGTATCAAAGACTTTATGAGAGGTTCAGGGGACGCCCGATGATGCCTCCATAAAGCAAAAGTGATCGCTATAAGACAAACGTCATAGGGCGACCATCATAAGACATTTAATGACACTATGGATAAATCTTACATAAGATAATGAAAGCCCAGTTTATATCACAGATAAAGCCTTGGGAACAATAAGGCAAATCTTGTGAGAATTCCCGCCTTGAGGAATAGTCTTGCAAAGGCAAAAGCCAGTAGATAGCTGATCAGCATCTTGAAAAGGCAAAAGCCATGTGATAATCCAAAAAAGGCCACATTGCTAAAGAATGGTTGTTATAACTATCCAAGAAGAAGAACATAATTCATACCAACAAGTGTATCAACCAAACAAAGTAGCAAAACATATCCAGTACACAAATGGATAAAAAAGTTCAAACAACAAGGACATTTTATGCATTAGGAATCTGCAACAGCTGAGAAGGAGAAGCATCCGGCTCCGAGGAAATGGCACATAAATACTATGAATGGACATTTTCAAGGCACTCATAGCTTCATTCAATAGACCCACAGTATCCTTCACAATCTCCGAGCCTTTAAGAGTCAAACGACCCTCTGCAGCAAGAAATCGGATCAGTTCTGATTCAGCATCCACTCTATTTGCGTTACAGATCTCCGAGATCCTCGTACCTACCTCGGGGCCATTCAAAAAAGACCTGCATACATGGGGGATTACATCGACAATAAGCTAACCATATTTCTCCTTCAGATCTGCAAGTGCAGAGCGACCGTCCTCCAACATGGCATCCTTGGTAGCTAACTTCTCCTTCAACACATTGATTTCATTCCCTTTAGCAAGAGCACTTCCACGAATAGCCTCCAGCTCTGCAGTTAAGCCATCCAATTTCACTTCTAAATCAGAAACCTTAAACTCCAACGACACCTTCTCCGCCCTCAACTTCTCAATCTGCTCAGAAGAAGGACCTAAATCCCCGGACAACTCACGCACTCTCGGATCAAGCACATTACCTATTACAGAAGCACAAAAAGATGATTGGTTGAATAAATCGGAAAGCCTTGATAAGTCT
>CM067169.1:117998828-118057044 GCA_034093135.1 Erigeron breviscapus | reverse complement strand
ATAACAATTTGATGATGGTCCTGAGGTCTGAGCAGGTCTCTTTGTCTGTTGATCCCCTTAATTCTTCCCAAAGTTATCTTCCCATCTCCTTTTCTTATTGAACCCTTTTTGATCACCAGACTTTCCTTCTGTATTTGCACGAAGTTTTGCTTTGTCAGCCAAACTGTTTGCCAACCGAACCGCATGTTCGATGTCAGTGGTTTCGGTAGCAGTTATCAAATCCTGAATCTTTGGTGGAAGTCCAGAAATGTACTGCTCAATCTTCTTATAATCGGGTGTAACCATGGTTGGGCAAAGAAGTGCCAACTCATCAAAGCGGTTGGTGTATTCAGATACTTCGTATCCCTTCGTCTTCAAATTATGAAATTCTACCTCCATTTTCTGAATTTCGCTCCTCGGGCAATACTTGGCTTTCATACGTTCCTTCAAATCTTCCCATGACATTGCATAAGCTGCATCAATTCCTACTGTAGTGGCGTACTCATTCCACCAGGTAAGATTTGATTCGTGTTGACTCTTGAATAGTTTTTATACAAAGTTAAACTTAGTTAGACATAAACAAGCATAATCTCTTCGAAATAACAAACCAAAACTCCCTATTCATGTTCAATTCCGATTTGACCCATTTCAAGTTTTACCCAAACCCTAGTTTGACTTCTTGAGCTCAAAATTGGCCAACACTCTTTTTATTCAATCAATACACGATTTTTACACAAAAAGGAAATGGATTTAGGTTATGAAATGCTTACTAAGTTCCTATCAATTGATGAATCCGAAAATTGAGCTATAATAATGAGTTTTCTTGAGCTTTGACCTCCAGCTTTTGATATGATATAATTATGATGATGAAAATGATGTTTCTTGCACCAATTTAAACCAAGAACATTCAATGATACAAGAATTAAAATAGAGAGAGAGAGGGGTGTGTTTGTGTGTGTTTTCTTGCAAGAGTGTTAGAGAGAGTGGATAGAATGAATGAGTGGATGGATGGATGGGTGCAAGAGTTGGGAGGGGATAGGGTTGGGTCAAGTCTTGGGTCATGGGTATGGGTATAACCCATGGGTTGACCCGTTTCAACTCACTAATCAATTAACACATCTTCTTGTATCGTTTCACATAATAAGTCAATAATCGGCACGTCAAGTACATCATTAGTCTTTAAGTCGCATAAACGAACTCAATTATATTATGACGTGATATCTTTAGTCAAGTAGCACATAAAGTCAAATAGTCAAAGATTACGAATGTTACACTGTACATGTCAATCAAAGAGAAAAATTTCATTTCCCAATTACAGAAACAACTTCAAAAATATCCCA
The DNA here is from genome assembly GCA_034093135.1 of Erigeron breviscapus. Classification (NCBI taxonomy): domain Eukaryota; kingdom Viridiplantae; phylum Streptophyta; class Magnoliopsida; order Asterales; family Asteraceae; genus Erigeron; species Erigeron breviscapus. Next base: position 118,055,725 of record CM067169.1, on the reverse strand, counting down.
TTGAAAATAAGATCGGCCAGAAGAAGCAACAAGTTTTAATACACGAAGATCACATATCATGCCCATCCGTTGTATTTAAGAATAAATAATATTTTACTGATACATACACATACAATGGATCTGAGTAGACTACTAATTTAAACAGACCTCACTTTAGGATTGCCACTGATGTTGCGAACCAATTGCGTTCTGCATATTCCAACTCCAACTCTCACCGCACCAAACAATGGATACACCTCCAGATATATACAAATTAATATCCCTTCCTCGATCAGTTTCACAACAACCGATCAAATATACATTTATACAAATGCTATATATATATACACACACATATATAAACGAACCTCAGGCCTCAACCAACGTTTCATCGCTGAAGAAGAAGCCATTATTATTAAGATATAAGAAACGTACACACTTTTAGGATGAGAAAATAAGCTACGGAGAATGATAAGATAAAAATTGAGATTCTTGTTGCCAATATATAATAAATACAGAGACTATGACTTAATTTTGAGAATACTTGGTTAGCAATTCGAGGTAGAATTTATTTTAGAGAAAATAGCCTAAATAACCAAAAACCTTTTTAAATATACCAAAATACCCAAGTTTTTTCGAATTCACCAAAAATACCCACAAAATCTCATGACCGCAAGGAGGAGGTGCGAATCGCAAGCACTGCTTGCGGATCGCAAGATTTGCTTGCGTATCGCAAGACTCAATTGTGAATGACCCGACCCACTCATTGCTTATCCTAACCCGGTTGTATTTTAAACCTAAACGCAAATCGCAAGCCTCCATACCACCTAGTCCGCCAACCACTTTCCTCCACCCCAAATCACCACCGTCGTCCACCACCTCTGCCAATCACCACCGACTTCCGCCACCATCACCGCCCAAGTGCGCAAAAACAATAGTATGTCTTCATAATTGCATTTTCCATATTTATCATGCATACCTTTAGATCAGATGAAAAATTTGTAACTTCTTTTTTATAACCCGCTTTCTTTAAGTGATAATTCATCCATTTTAGAAGAACTTATTTTGGTGCCAAACCCATAAGCTCTTCGGCTTCATGTAATTTAACAAAGTAGTGCCTTGTAAATTAAGTTTATGAAGTTACAAACAAAGTATACCCACCTCGTTGAGTGACTGGTATGTTTCTATTCTATTTTTCTTTTTATCTATCATCCTCGATTTGTATATCTGTATGTACATGTTATTATATATGTGATTTATTGACCAAAATTGGTAGGATTTCATTGCGTTTTCTATATGTATATATTTTTATGTATATTTTTTCATAAAAACCAAATTGATAATATATATCTGTATATGTCTGTATGTATATATGGCTTCTGTAAGGCAGCTTTGGTTGACTATAAGTTTTGATTGTAAATAATTCCACTCGTAAACATGAAATGAGGCCATCTTTCAGAGGAGATTTTAAAGAAAAGGTGTCTAGGGATGGTTGCCCTCATCTTTGGCTGATGATTTTGTTTACAAATCCAACAACCCTTAATTCTGTTTGCTTATTTCAAAAAGGAAATTTGAATAAGTAGCACCATATTATGTGGTTAATTTTATACTGTTGTTGTTAAAAAAAATGTATGTTGATGAAAAAGAGGCTGTGATGATGATGTAAAGCTTGATGCGAGTGGATTGGAGCTAAATTGAGATTATCTGCATCTTGGCTGGGCAAATTTAATAATAACTCATTTGGATGGTAATGTGAAAGTAGTTGTCTTTTACATTGCAACCGGAAAGTGTATTTGCAGCCATGGCAGGTATATCCTCTTTGTTCAACCGGAAAGTTGAAATTTGGGTCTAAATATTAATTTGGGGTTGGATCAAAAGATTGTGGATTTTGGTAATGTTGCAGAATTTGAATGGGTTGAATAGGAAAATGATCAGAAATTTGTTGGTGATTAAATTGTTGTGGAACCATGAAATTTTGATGATGATAAATATTTAGTTGTACATTGTGAATGCCATAAACGGGAGCTGAAGAACTTAGTTGATTACTTCCTGTTCCAGATCCAATTTCAGTACTTCTAGATTCAACACACAATGTAACAATATCATCACAAACACCAATATAACTCATGAATCGATCAACATCTTCATTATCGTTTATCAAGTAAACTTTAACATTTTTCAAATAAGTTAGACTCACCTCACTTTCAAGAGCTAAACTTAACTTTTTTGCAACATGTAAAATTAACTTTTTGTAAGTTAATTTTTTAACGGGCAATTTTAGTGAACGATTTATATTGTAAACTACCATTTATGTTCTCCCAAGACCCTCCATAACACAAATCTATCCAAACGTTGGTTGTTTCCATTACTAAATAAAAACTAAATTATTTAATGTTTATAGATAAGAAAAACATACTTTTTACTTTGCAAACTGAAAGAAAAATTATGGTGGTGTTTATGGTGAAAGGTATCGTGTTGTTTATGGTGAAAGGTTGTTGTTAAATTCATAAGTAAAAAAAGTACATGAAAATCTGATTGCTATCTTAACAAGTACAAGAAAATCTCACAAAAAATCTTATCCATAAGTAAAAAAAAGTCAAAATCGCAAGAATTGCTTGCGGATCGCAAGAACTGTTTGCGGATCGCAGGCATTGCTTGCGGATCGCAAGAACTGCTTGCGGATCACAGCCTTGCTTGAGCATCGCAAGGATTCCTTGCGATCGGGAAGCAGTGCTTGCGATCCGCATCTCCTCCTTGCAGTTTGCGATTTTATGGATGTAACATCCGTGACTTTTGACCCGTTGACTATTTGTGCAATTTGGCTAACAATTTAGTTAGTAATATAAATTAAAGTCTTTTGGGGTTCATTTAAGTGCAATGTGTACATATAGATCAATTTGTCGTGCAATTTGGGGCTTATGCGCTAGTCGAGTTCATTAGTCCTGCTAATCGATGCTTACAATTTAAATTCAACTAAATGTAAATGACTTTTGTAAATCAAGGTAGAAGCTTGGGAGAATAAGCGAGTTTTAGCGAAACGTTAAGTTAAAGTATGTTTGTGAGTCGTTTTGGCATTTAAAGGGTTAACGTTTAGCTATTTGTCGAATTTAGCGGAGTGGGAGCCTACCCTTTTGGAGTTTAGGCCGGCCCCCCTTCTAACTCCCCCTCCTCCACTCATTTCATTTCTATCTTCTCCTTCTCTCTCTATTTTCTCTTCCAAGAAAAACACAAGCACCTATATCTCTCTCTCTCTGGATTTCTACCTCATATATTAGAAGTTAAGCAAGATTTTGTTAGGGGTTTTCATCATCAACCTCATCTTAGCAACATATCGAAAATTCGGGTTTCAAGGTGCAAGAAAACATCTAATTCGGGTCAAATTCGGGTTTGAACACTAGGTGGAGATTTTGGTAAGTTAAACTCATCCCATAATCTTTATTTTATGTTTATTTACATATTTCTAGTTGATTTCAAGTAAATTCGGGTCACAAATCGGGTCAAAATGCAAATTAGGGTTTTGTGGATTCAAATTAGGGTTAAGAACGATTTTGGCATGAAATTGATGAAATGAAACGGATTTATGGATTGGGTTATGTTTATTTATGGTAAATGGTGTTTAGTTATGCTTCAAATTAAGTTACAAACTCCTACAAGTCGTTTTGGAATGGTTGGGTCGATTTTAGGGTTTTGGTCTTGGTTTTTCTGCACTTGAGCTGCTGGTGCAGGCTGCAGAAAGGGGCCACTGCGGCGCAGTGGCTTAGCCCCTCCTTCACTGCGGCGCAGTGCTACTTTTCTGACCTCTGGCTCGTTTTAGCCCACTGCGGCGCAGTGAGCATGGCTCTGGCTCACTGCGGCGCAGTGGATTTAATCTGGGAATCGTGCGCGTCAGTTTTCAAACGTTAATAACTTTTGATCCGTAAGCCCAAATAAGTCGTATGACCTATCGTTGGAATCGTAAGAGAGTCTATTTTCTTGTAGTAACATTCATTTTGTATGAAACTTCCTCCATTTCTAAAAATGTCGAGTCAAAGTATCTTGTTTCTTACTCGGTAAAGTTGTATAAGTGTTTAGGGGTTTGTGACTCATCTTAGACTAAATAAACCAACTTGTTTAAGATTGTAGAGTTGACATTCATGATTTTATGATATATGACATGCTTTGATAGGTTGTGGACGCGTGGGGCCCAATATTCGCTATTAATCTTTCATTTACTCGACTTAAGCTTCTTTGCCGATCAAGGTGAGTTCCGTAGTTCCCTACTCAATAGAGATTCGGGCTGAAAAGTGTAAACATACGTGCTTCATTGTTTGAGTAATTTGTTGATTATGCGGTAAACTTTGGTTACATATTGTGATTAAGATAGAACATGACGTGCATTGTAAAGTCGTATGATTTGTTGTACGATAGACTTGTGTTTGAGGTTGATTATGCTTTTGTGTTTATGGATTGATTGATTGATTGTTCTTGATTGTTGGATTGATGTGACGGTTCATTTCGTTTGATTGACTTGGTTTATGTGTTTGTTAAGTATTTCATTAATATTAGGATAGACGTACATACATGGAAGTCGGTTATGCCTTTATTGGGTTTTAGATGTGGTGGGAAGGCTGCGGGTGACCCTATATATAAGCATCTGGGACTTGAAGAAAGTAGAATCCTCTTAAGTGTATGTACGTATAGTTGGTTTAAATTATGGTTATTGGCTTATGAATGATGAATGTTGATAATTGGCTTATGTTGGATGAATATTGATTGTTGGCACAGGTTCATCGTATATTGATTGATGGCACAGGTGCATCGTATATTGATTGTTGATTTATGAATTATGCATTTACATTTGATTGTAAGCATTGCATACATTGATGATGAGCCCTCGGCAGGGGATTGCCGACATCCTGGTGCATAGATGTATGCACCCATTTTGGATGTAGAACGTGACCCGAGTATATAGACATATATATCTCGATGATTTTGAGATACAGCCTTGTTCATTGTAATGACAGAAGGGTATCGTTGCATAGGTGACGGAGTTCACGCATAGGATAGGCATGTTGGCTTATTCATGCATTTGGCACTTACATTGATTCATATATCATTGTGCTTTCTCATTACACATTTACTTGTCTTGTGTAATCTTGTTGTTGGACGATATTGTGTTGCTTAGAGGCTCGCTGTAAGTCATGTCTAGCCTCTACTCGTATATTGTGATTATTGACGGTGGTTCCTTATGGACTATTACTACGAACTCACCAACCTTGTGTTGACTATGCTTAGTACACTTTTCAGGTAATCAAGTTATTCCAAGGCTTGAAGTATGATCGATTTGTTAGCTTGTTGTTGAACCTGAACTTGGACTTATATGGATCAAGGATCCATTTGCCTTCTTTTGCATTGTGCTTAGGACCTTTAGCCATCTTTTGATGCTCAGTTGTACTCTTTATGTATTTTGATACTTGTTTATCTTATTGTATGGATTCACTGAATCCTTTATTTGCATTTAGTTCATGTTCTACATTAATTCCACCTTGTGCTATATGATTTCCGTGACATTTCGAGCCTCGGCTTGTGGTGTTACAATGGGTATTTTTGGTGAATTCGAAATTTTTTTGGGTATTTTGGTATATTTAAGATGATTTTTAGTTATTTAGGCTATTTTATCTTATTTTATATACATCCACTACCCTCATCTTCATATATTTGGCAAATTTATTCTCTTTTTGGGAAAGGATTCATTATTGAACACCGAGTTTAAAATCATTTGAAGGTAATGTCTAAGAAATTTATCGCAAACATTTTAAGATAATTTGAAAGTAATGTAGCTATTGTAAGAGTTTGTCGATAAAGAAAATATTACTTGTTACATAACATTTTATTATATTAATCATTTACTTTCTTATTCATGTTTGTCTCAAAGTAGCTCTCTATATTTCATTAAATACTTCACTATTATTGATGGTTTTAATTTAAACATCAACTCGTTTTAGATACGAAGATAGTAGTAGAATTAACTGATGAAATACTGCAACAAATTTACAAATTTGAAAGGCAGGTTTGATGTGCACATGAATTCTATTTTTTTTTTACTTTTTGTACATAAAAACATATATAAGGTATTGTGAAACTCATCAATGCATGCATATATTATATACATATCACTTCCTTATATTTCTATTGGTAGACAAATACAAGTGCAACGAAAGAAATATTAAAAAGTTAACGGTGGTCAATAATTGGAAAGACGTGTACAACTTGGACTGTTTTGGATATGATTTGTATTTCGGTTCACGAATATGCCTTGTTTTCAAACAATTACTAGGCCGCCCTTTTTCAGAAGCTTCGTATGAGATTTCCACCCATATACATGTACATTTGAACAATCATCTTATCTTAAAACAAATAAAAATATTACTCTAATAATACTGATATATAGCTCAGTAATAACATTAATAATATCGATAATTCAACGAACTAAAAATATATATGTATATACTACTTGTCTAATGTGAAAGAATAGTAATGTATGTCGACTTTCAGTCTTACATTGAATTTCTAAAAGCATCGATTAGGAAAAGAATGTTAACAGTAAGATTTGAACCTCTCTAACTGAGAAACAAACATTCGCTTTATCTTTTAACTTTCCCAAGTGTTTATATTAGATTTATTTCTTAGCAAAATTAGTATGGCGTTTTTAAAGCCATTTGGAGATTAAGATTATCTAGCAGACCACCCTCGTTACATGTTAAAAAATTCCGCCCTAATGTATATGCAATGTTGCCAAACTCAGGAATGGACCAGCCCGTCATGATTTAGACGTCAAAGGCTGGTGTCCTAAACAAAGATTGATTTAAAGCGGGTATATAACTATTTCTTGGTGGGAAAACAACCAGTAAACAAGACTGGATTATTTACCCAATAACACAGAATTTTGTTACACAGCCTGCTACATTATTCTTTTTTGGAGTAACACCTTCAATATGAGAAAGAAAAAGGTAAAGAATAACAGGACAGTCGATAGATCAACTATTGGGGGTCAAATAAATGTCAGATTACATAATTGCTTTAAACATCAACAGTTGGTAGTAAGCTCTGTACAAAAGCCCAGAATAACCCCCCTTCCTGGAGTTGGAGCTTCCTATTTTTTAGGGGAAAAACAAAAACCTTTCCTCCACCTTCATATAATTCTGGCATTACATATTCATTGACCGACCACAAAAAATAACTTAGGGGGAAAAAAATCCTCCATTGGGGACAGAAATGATACAAAAAGAAAGAAAATGGTTACAGACAAAAGGGTACCATGTGTCAAAGCACAGCAAAAATAAAGCAATTAGATGAGCAGATATACCAGTTGTAACATGAAATCTCCATGCCTATTTACACAACTGATGGCTCATTTCCCACTGTCTGTATGAACTTCACATGGCAATTGTTATATTACCGAACCTATTTCTCATAAGAAAAAGCTGCCTCAAGTAGCACTTGTACCGAGCAAACTTCTGCCAGCAAGATTCTACAAAAATGACAAAATATACGCACTTTATTGGTGATCACAATGTAGCCCCATGAAAATTGCAACACTAATTTAGCATTCAGAAATTGCAATCATGAGATGTGTTGTATGCTTCAGCAGAGCACCTAAAATATTTACCTTGATGTTCATGGAGCAATGGCATTGAGTGCTACTGTATAGAGGTTTCTAAGAATCTGTGAAACCGTTGTACTTTTGCTTGAGCGTGGCAACTTGAGGATGGTATGCTTCCAAAGACTTTTCTTCCTTTTCTTTTTTCACGGGAGAAGAAATCTTCTGTATCGAGGACGTAGGAGATCTGCCAGCACTCAACTGATTAGAAATCAGATAAACTTTATCAAGGGATATGGCATGCAAACAAATACACAAAATCAATACTTATATTAGAGAAGAGCTGTTGAGACAACTTTTAAAATAAAAATATGAAACAGCAGGGTAAATCAGATCAGGATACTCTACATGCCATATATAATGTTATAAGTAGTAAATTGTATGACATGATTAGAAGCGATTCATGATGCAAACGGAGTAATTACAATCGGCAGAATATAATCTACCATGCATATTAATCATGTATTTAGTAAAAAGATATCATATGATTATGTAGTTTTCACTCTAGATTTCTTACCCTGTTTGTGTTGTGTCTCAGATTATGCTTAGAGCCTACTTGTTCATAATTTAATACTCTGCAGTGACATCACGTACATAATTAGAAAGGTACTTTGTTGGTACCTGGTACTGTCGTTGTTAACTAACTAGTGGGACTAGACAATGCAAAAATGTACAGGAGTCTTCGGGAGCCACTTCCATTTCAAGAATTAGAATTTAGTAGTGGGCCTAACTGCCCGACCCATTTATTAACTAGGGTTTAGAAGATTCGATTATATCCTATAAATAGGAAGTTACAAAAATTATCAGGTAAATATATATTTTATTTCATTTTGAGAGAGACAGCCAACCTCTAACAAGTTGGCCAACTACTCTACGGTTAATCGGTTATCAGGAAGGTTCGATCTACCATGGAGCAGAGACACCCAACTTAGTGAGGGACAAGTTAACATCAACAATGAAAAGCGTGACAATGAATGGGGGATGTTGACAATGGTAATAAGCTGCAGAATGCGTAAAATCACATAAGTCGGTGAAGAGAGGAACCACCAAGTCTCTGAGATGTTTGGCAGCAGAGGTTACTAGCAACCCACAAAGTACAACAATATGCAGAAAAAACTATAAACCAAAACGGAAACTAGATTATGAACAGTTTAATGACGAATGCTTGTTGAAGGAAGAGATGAACTTAAGGGCTTTTCAAAAACCAAATCCAGAAAGAAATGGGACTAAGTTTGAGAAAAGCTGGTATTTCTTTAGCACTAATCTATGAACTCATCATGATGCACACGAGAGGAAAATACATGAGAAATTACGATACCAAAACCATTGGTATTGGATTTTTTTTGCTTCAAATTTCACCTTAACGAACCAATCCTTCATTGACCCAGACACTTGTGAGTAGTAATACCCTCAGTGATAAAACCCATTATGAAATAAATGAAAACAACAAAAGCAATGGGTGATGGGGTTGTGGAGTTGTGGCATGCTACAACATCATATCGCTAGATTCTACATAACTTTTGAAAGGAAAGTTGAAGTTATAAGCCCATATATGCTCCTCCATCAGAAAGAAATAGGGTTTTGGGAGCACCAAAGATGAAATTATTCGAATTTTTCTTAAACAAGGACAGGATTCATGAACAAGGTAACATGGGAAATAGATCTGAAATATCCACTTCACGACCCCAAAAGCAATGGTGGTTTTCTTAGATAATATAATAGAAACAAGATTTATGAGAAGTTCAAAGGGGAGTGGTGAGTCATTCTAGATTCTTCAACAACAAATAATTGGGATAAATTTAACATGAAAAGGGTGAACGAAAACTAAAAACCAGCAGACTCATGTGTGCACTTTAATCATGCAAATACATCAAAGATTATGTATGAGAGTTTGCATAGAAGAGTAATGCAAAGACAGCAAATACCTTTGACGAGCTACAAGACATCTTATACTCCAAGCCATTGACCACTTGAACACCTTCCATGGCAGCTGACAGAGCAGCAGATTCACCCATGTCCAAGAATTGGCGTTTACTTCTGTATGTAGTAAGGACTTCAATGTCATTATATAACAAAGGCTAATTCTATATCCTCCTACCTAATCCCTCAAATTCATCCTCCTAGAGATGATGACACGTGGGATGATCAAGAGAGTAGATGGACTAGAAGATTGAGAACACGTGTCATCATATCTTTGTTAGGAGGATTTACCATTTTGCAAAAGAATTAATGAGGAAATCGTGTTAAACCAAGAAAAGCAATGAAGGTGTCAAATCATTTTACAAGCATAACAGTTGATTATTTCCTATATAAATGTTATCATGTAATCCTTGAAAGATCCAAATGCTTAATGAATAAATAATGAATTTAGATAGATACGGTTAGCACACTAATGGCATCGTACAAACATCTTTAATGATAAAAGACTCACTTGTTTATTAAACTTTGAACAGAAGACTCAATTATTCGAGTCAGAAAGTATTATTACCTCTGCAACATAATGCCAGATTCCTTTTTTTCAGGCACAACCGAAAGGAAATCATTCTGAAGATACGCTGCAAAATTAGGATCTACAGAAACCGCAACTACTTCGGGCTTTTCATTTCCATCATCCATCAGCTGGATGGTCAAACAAGATGGGCTAGATGACTGGAAAACATTTGAAAAGAAAATAAAAACCAAACGCAGTTACATGCAAAACAAAGGAAAAGAGACCAGTGTTAGAATGTGGGATCAGGAAATCATCATTTCCCACTAAAACAATAATCCAGCAACAAACCCACTTTCAAGTATCAAGACAAGCAGGAAACCAGGCAACAATACAAGCAGGAAACCAGGCAGCACTACAAGCAGGAAACCAGGCACTAGCATTATAGCCAGAAAAGCAGATTCCTTTTATATTTTATATTCAAAGGAGTTCATGTATAAATAGAACATGTAATTGTCTCAAATAAGCAATTCAATATAATAGAACAAGTATTTCCTTTCTTAACATGGTATCAGAGCCTCAATTCGGGGCTTCATCATCTACCCATTAAAACCAATTGTATCACCTAAACCAAAATCAAAGCCACCATGGCAGCATCTGCCGGCAGCTCAGACTCCGAGTTGGCATTACAACTAGCAAACCTTTTGCAAAACAATACAAACTCTCAAACCCCAAAATTATCCGACAATCTTCAGATTAATCTAAAGTTAAATAATATCAATTATGCCTTATGGACCCGAATGATTCGGGTAGCCATTGGGGGAAGATCAAAACACCTTTTAAACCACTTAACCGATTCACAACCATCAAAAACAACAACAGAAAAACAAGAGATATGGGAACAAGAAGACCTGGTCGTTTTTCGTGGCTCATCCAAAATATTGAACCAATCATAGCCGGAAACCTTACCGAATTTGCCACAGCAAAAGAGCTTTGGGACGCATTAGCAACTACTTACAGTAGTGGCCGCGACAAGCTACACACCTTTAACCTTCATGTAAAAGCCAACGAACTGAAACAAGCAAATAAATCGCTTGAAGAATTCTGGATAACCTTACAAGGGGTATGGGGCGAGATCGATCGGGTCGACCCAAACCCAATGAAGTGTTCCGACGACATCAAGACATATGCCAAAATAAGATCCGATCAAAAACTATTCCAGTTCTTGAATGGTTTAGATCGAAAGTTCGAACCCATTATCCGAGAAATCCTTCGGACCGACCCGCTTCCAACCGTCGAATCCGCCTACTCCATAGTTCGAAAGGAAGCTTCTCACCAATCGATTATAGGAGCAACTACCAATGAACCACAGGGGGTTGCCTCCGGCTTAATCGCCGGTGACCATACCAGCGGCGGCAGTGGATTTGCCACAAAAAGCTTTCGCCGGATCGACAGCAAGAAAAGAGGGACACAAGATGATAAATCTCATCTTAAGTGCGAAGGGTGTGGCAAGTCAAGACACACAAAGGAACACTGTTTCGAGATTGTAGGTTACCCAGATTGGTGGATTGGTCCGAAGAAAACCAACCACCCATCAAAACCCATCGCACCTACCACCACACCTACCACCGCATATACCACCACACATACCACCGCACCTACCACCGGAAATGGTAGCAGTAGCCGAAAAGGTGAAGGATTTGGTGGAATAGCAGCAGCGGCGGCCGGTGAAGTAGCAGGGGAGGGGTTTTTGATGGAAGAAGGTAAAAGGGGGCGGGTGGTTTACCCTAAACCTATATATCAATCGATATATAAAGAAGAAAGGGCAGGGGATGGTTTATACCAAAAATACCCTCGGGTATATGTGGCAAGACAAGAGTCTTTAAACCAAAAATGTCCACCACCTTTAAAAATTCAACCCACTAATTTCAAAAAGCAAAAACCTATATTTTTTTATGGTATTGATAATACCAGTAAAAAAAGGTCTTTTATAAGTCCAAGGTTATTTGGAAATGCCCATAATGTTAATGGAAATTGTCAAAAATCAAATGGCCCTTGGATTTTTGATTGTGGGGCAACGGATACTATGACATATGAGTTATCCGATTTTTCAGAAACTTCGAAAACCCGGAAAACACATATTCAAGCAGCAAATAAAGGAAGAATGAATGTAGCAACCGGGGGAACCATTAAAATCTCACCAGATATCAAACTTTCTAATTGTCTTCATGTTCCCTCCTTGTCACACAAACTCTTATCAATAAGTCATGTGACAAAGGAACTAAATTGTTCAGTTCTCATGCATCCGAGTTTTTGTCTGTTACAGGATATCAGGACGGGACGGATTATTGGGCGTGGCACTGAAAAAGATGGACTGTACTATGTTGATGAAGTGTGCTCAAGTGGGAACGTAATGCTAGCTCATGGAACAAGAGAAAGAGAATCATGGCTTTGGCATAGGAGACTAGGACATCCTTCAGTCAGTTATTTACATACTTTGTTTCCTGCACTTTTTCCATTAAAAAAACCAATTTCGTGTGAAACTTGCATTTTAGCCAAAAGTCATAAACAAACCTATAAACCTAGCCACACTAGAACCAAAATCCCTTTTTCATTGATTCACTCTGATGTGTGGGGTCCTGCCCCAGTTCTTGGGGGCCAAAAATTCCGGTATTATGTCATCTTTGTTGATGACTGCACCCGGATGACGTGGATTTATTTTTTAAAAAATAAAGCTGAGGTTTATGATAGGTTTCTTACATTTTATGCCATGATTCAAACACAATTTCAAAAATCCATCAAAGTTGTGAGATCGGATAATGGGGGGAATATGTAAACTCACAATTAAACCTATTTTTCCAATCAAAAGGAATTGTTCATCAAACCACATGTCCCCATACCCCAGAACAGAATGGTGTTGCCGAACGAAAAAACAGACTTTTATTAGAAATGACTAGAGCTCTAATAATTGAATCTTGTACACCAAAATCTTTCTGGCCAGAAGCTCTAGCCACGGCTACTTACCTCATTAACAGACTTCCAACCAAAATCCTTAAAATGAAAACACCACTTCAAACATTTGCTGAGTACCATACCCTTCCATCAACACTTACTCTCCCACCAAAAGTGTTTGGATGTACTGTCTTTGTCCATGTGCCAAAATCGTATCGTGACAAACTTGATCCGTGTGCTGAAAAGTGTATTTTTTTGGGGTATGGGGTGAACCAAAAAGGGTATCGGTGTTATAATCCGGAAACTCGACACATGTTCACCACTATGAACTGTGATTTTCTTGAAACCAAGTATTTTTATTCCCAGCCATCCAGTGGTCAGGGGGAGGAACAACATGACACACTTAGTTGGCTAGGATATTCTTCAACAGAAAATTTGTTGAACGAAAATTCTCAAAATCAATCTGATAACCGTACAACAGAACAGCAGCCTCCAGACCAGGAACAAGAGCATCCAGATCAGTCTAACAATAGTACAGACCAGCCTATCAGTGCCATCGAAAATAATATTCAGAAGAAATTCCTTCTAATGTTGAACAGGCTTTGGAAAGTACTAAGTGGAAGGATGCTATGAAAATTGAGATGGAAGCACTGGAAAAGAATGAAACGTGGCACAAATGTGCTCTGCCTCACGGGAAGAAACCAGTTGGATGCCGATGGATCTATACAATCAAGTATAGACCAAATGGGGAAATAGAAAGATATAAAGCTTGGTTAGTTGCCAAAGGGTACACTCAGACGTATGGAATTGATTACTCTGAAACGTTTCTCTCCAGAAAGAAGTTCCAGAAGCTCTAAATATCCTATGGCTAACATAGCAAAAGGACAACTTTCAGAAGAAGCAAAAGCGTTCACAGCAAAATTATATTCAGAAGAAATTCCTTCTAATGTTGAACAGGCTTTGGAAAGTACTAAGTGGAAGGATGCTATGAAAATTGAGATGGAAGCACTGGAAAAGAATGAAACGTGGCACAAATGTGCTCTGCCTCACGGGAAGAAACCAGTTGGATGCCGATGGATCTATACAATCAAGTATAGACCAAATGGGGAAATAGAAAGATATAAAGCTTGGTTAGTTGCCAAAGGGTACACTCAGACGTATGGAATTGATTACTCTGAAACGTTTCTCTCCAGAAAGAAGTTCCAGAAGCTCTAAATATCCTATGGCTAACATAGCAAAAGGACAACTTTCAGAAGAAGCAAAAGCGTTCACAGCAAAATTATATTCAGAAGAAATTCCTTCTAATGTTGAACAGGCTTTGGAAAGTACTAAGTGGAAGGATGCTATGAAAATTGAGATGGAAGCACTGGAAAAGAATGAAACGTGGCACAAATGTGCTCTGCCTCACGGGAAGAAACCAGTTGGATGCCGATGGATCTATACAATCAAGTATAGACCAAATGGGGAAATAGAAAGATATAAAGCTTGGTTAGTTGCCAAAGGGTACACTCAGACGTATGGAATTGATTACTCTGAAACGTTTCTCTCCAGAAAGAAGTTCCAGAAGCTCTAAATATCCTATGGCTAACATAGCAAAAGGACAACTTTCAGAAGAAGCAAAAGCGTTCACAGCAAAATTATATTCAGAAGAAATTCCTTCTAATGTTGAACAGGCTTTGGAAAGTACTAAGTGGAAGGATGCTATGAAAATTGAGATGGAAGCACTGGAAAAGAATGAAACGTGGCACAAATGTGCTCTGCCTCACGGGAAGAAACCAGTTGGATGCCGATGGATCTATACAATCAAGTATAGACCAAATGGGGAAATAGAAAGATATAAAGCTTGGTTAGTTGCCAAAGGGTACACTCAGACGTATGGAATTGATTACTCTGAAACGTTTCTCTCCAGAAAGAAGTTCCAGAAGCTCTAAATATCCTATGGCTAACATAGCAAAAGGACAACTTTCAGAAGAAGCAAAAGCGTTCACAGCAAAATTATATTCAGAAGAAATTCCTTCTAATGTTGAACAGGCTTTGGAAAGTACTAAGTGGAAGGATGCTATGAAAATTGAGATGGAAGCACTGGAAAAGAATGAAACGTGGCACAAATGTGCTCTGCCTCACGGGAAGAAACCAGTTGGATGCCGATGGATCTATACAATCAAGTATAGACCAAATGGGGAAATAGAAAGATATAAAGCTTGGTTAGTTGCCAAAGGGTACACTCAGACGTATGGAATTGATTACTCTGAAACTTTCTCTCCAGAAAGAAGTTCCAGAAGCTCTAAATATCCTATGGCTAACATAGCAAAAGGACAACTTTCAGAAGAAGCAAAAGCGTTCACAGCAAAATTATATTCAGAAGAAATTCCTTCTAATGTTGAACAGGCTTTGGAAAGTACTAAGTGGAAGGATGCTATGAAAATTGAGATGGAAGCACTGGAAAAGAATGAAACGTGGCACAAATGTGCTCTGCCTCACGGGAAGAAACCAGTTGGATGCCGATGGATCTATACAATCAAGTATAGACCAAATGGGGAAATAGAAAGATATAAAGCTTGGTTAGTTGCCAAAGGGTACACTCAGACGTATGGAATTGATTACTCTGAAACTTTCTCTCCAGTCGCAAAATTGGACACAATAAGGGTCCTATTCTCAATAGCAGCAAACCAAGGATGGCCTCTCCATCAGTTTGATGTTAAGAATGCTTTCCTGCATGGAGAGTTAAAGGAAGAAGTGTACATGGATCCTCCACCTGGTTTTGCACAAGATTTCAAAACTGGAGAAGTCTGCAAGTTAAAAAGATCATTATATGGTCTGAAACAGTCACCCAGAGCATGGTTTGGCAGATTTACTCTTGCAATGAAAAAGTATGGATACAAACAAAGCAATTCTGATCACACTTTGTTTCTCAGCCAGAAAGAAGATCGTATTACGTGTCTAATAATCTATGTCGATGACATAATTATCACTGGGAATGATGAAAGTGAAATCAAGAAGCTGAAAGAAAGTCTTTGTGGAGAGTTCGAAATGAAGGACTTAGGAAATTTAAAATATTTCCTTGGAATTGAAGTTTTGAGATCACAACAAGGGATATTCATCTGCCAAAAGAAGTATATACTGGATTTTCTTGCAGAAACAGGGATGGTTGACTGTAAACCTGCAGATACACCTATGATCATGAATCAGAAACTGTTTATGAAATCTGAAGCAGAACCTGCTGATAAGGATAGATACCAAAGAATTGTCGGAAAGTTAATCTATCTGGCTCACACTCGACCAGATATAGCATATGCTGTTGGTGTAGTAAGCCAGTTCATGCACCAACCTCAAGTTGAACACATGGATGCAGTTCTAAGGATTATCAGATATCTCAAAGGAACAACGGGTCATGGAGTCTTGTTCAAATCAAATGGGAATCTTAATATTCAGATATATACAGATGCTGATTGGGCAGGAGACAAAGGAAATAGAAGATCTACATCCGGATATTTTTCTTTCTTAGGAGGTAATCTTGTCACATGGAAAAGTAAAAAGCAGAAAGTTGTCTCATTATCCAGTGCGGAAGCAGAATTCAGAGGGATAGCTAAAGGTTTAGCCGAAGCATTATGGCTAAAGAAACTTGTAACAGAATTAGGCTTTGCTCCCAAAGAAAGTATACAGATCATGAGTGATAATGAAGCTGCAATACAAATATCAGAGAATCCAGTTCAACATGACAGAACCAAACATGTGGAGGTAGATCGTCATTTCATCAAAGAAAAACTTGAAGATGGAATTATCAAGCTTCCGTTTGTAAAATCTGAAGACCAGCTTGCAGATATCCTCACTAAAGCAGTCGGGACAACCATGTTCAACAAATGTCTAAATAAGCTGAATTTTGGTGATCCCACTATCCAGCTTGAGGGGGAGTGTTAGAATGTGGGATCAGGAAATCATCATTTCCCACTAAAACAATAATCCAGCAACAAACCCACTTTCAAGTATCAAGACAAGCAGGAAACCAGGCACTAGCATTATAGCCAGAAAAGCAGATTCCTTTTATATTTTATATTCAAAGGAGTTCATGTATAAATAGAACATGTAATTGTCTCAAATAAGCAATTCAATATAATAGAACAAGTATTTCCTTTCTTAACAACCAGAGCAAGAAAACTTACACACTGAAATCTGTATATGTTTTCATCATGAATGGGGATATGTGCATTCTCATAGTATACAGATCATGAGTGATAATGAAGCTGCAATACAAATATCAGAGAATCCAGTTCAACATGACAGAACCAAACATGTGGAGGTAGATCGTCATTTCATCAAAGAAAAACTTGAAGATGGAATTATCAAGCTTCCGTTTGTAAAATCTGAAGACCAGCTTGCAGATATCCTCACTAAAGCAGTCGGGACAACCATGTTCAACAAATGTCTAAATAAGCTGAATTTTGGTGATCCCACTATCCAGCTTGAGGGGGAGTGTTAGAATGTGGGATCAGGAAATCATCATTTCCCACTAAAACAATAATCCAGCAACAAACCCACTTTCAAGTATCAAGACAAGCAGGAAACCAGGCAACAATACAAGCAGGAAACCAGGCAGCACTACAAGCAGGAAACCAGGCACTAGCATTATAGCCAGAAAAGCAGATTCCTTTTATATTTTATATTCAAAGGAGTTCATGTATAAATAGAACATGTAATTGTCTCAAATAAGCAATTCAATATAATAGAACAAGTATTTCCTTTCTTAACAACCAGAGCAAGAAAACTTACACACTGAAATCTGTATATGTTTTCATCATGAATGGGGATATGTGCATTCTCATAGTATACAGAATCAATATATTCTCAGAATTTCGCGATCTTTCATACTCGAACAGTTGGAGAAGTTTGTTATCTGTCTCATCACCTGCGACAGTTTGAAGCTGCAGCCAGTAGAAATGCAATCAGAACCATTACCCGGAGAGAAAAGATCAATGCAGGTGCATACCTGTTTGACAAGCTTAAAAATCAGCTTATCTAATGTAAATAACACATAAGATTGATTTCCGATGATATCCCGACAATCATCTTCGAACTTCGCATTATCAGCAGAACCATCAAGCAGGCTGTAAAGAGCACTTATAAATCTGCACAACACAATGATATCCTAATAAGGATAGATGTTTCTAACGTTCCGTGTAATATACAGATGCAGAAATTAACTACCTAGAGTACAAATCGGGTGGGGAGGTGTCCTTAGTAGCTCTCTGTTGAGTCATGGATTCACTGAAGATTACTTGCTGAGTCAAGTAGTCGCTGACAGCCTCAGCGAGAAGTTTCATCAGCGAGCCTTCAGCGATCATTATTATCTTCGAGTTAAAGGATAAGTTCAATGACTCACCGTCATATGTTGTAAGTCAAATATAGGCGGGAAAATGAAGATAAGAAGACTGGTCCCAAGGACACGTGTTGCAAGATCAAGATGGAGCCATGTGACCTTGTACCAAAATGGTACTAAGGTGTTTCTCTTTCATGCCGTTTTGGGAAAGAAACAAGATGGCAAACAGAGATGTCTGAAGACCAGTCTTACACACCAATAGATAGTTGACAACCTTCATGTGTCAACATCTATTAGGTTGTCATGTGATGTCTTTTCTCCACTATATAAAGCATCACTTGACCTAGCCGCAAAGATGTTGGTTCATTCTACAATAGTCACTTAGTGTGTTTTTCTCTCATTGTAGAATTGTATAATTGTTAAGTTTTTGTGTGTGCAAAAACTTAACAATATTTCTTTTTTTCTTTCTTTGTAAACCAACCATGTATTCACCGTTTAATTAATACTACTTATGATTAAACGTGTTACTTTCTTGTCTTGCTCTCTTAGTGTAATTTACATTAGTTGTTTAATTACATAATCGTTGCAAACTTGGGACTTTCAGTTGGTATCAGAGCGGTGGTTTGACACACCGAATCTGATCTGAGTAAAAGTTTGCAAGATTATCTTTCTTTCTTTCTGTACTTTTAATTTTCTGCATCTAAAATCTTTTCTCTTCTTTTCTTTAAACTTCTGTCTATCTTTCTTTTCTTATTATGTCTTCTGTTCCTTCTCTGGTTAATACCAGAGATTTTGGGTATGTCTCCATCCCACCCAGATTCGATTCACATGATTTTGGATCTTGGAAGGAGAGAATGCTCCTACACATCGTAGGAGTTGAACCCTATCTTATGACCATTCTAACCAGAGGGCCATATGTACCGGTTCTGGTTACCAGGACACCAGGAGCCACTGCTGATGCTCCTGAAGTTGTCACTGAGCTCATAAAACCAGAAGTACAATGGACAGATGACGAGCATAGGCTTGTCAATCTGGATGCTCGGTTGAGAAATCTTATTATTACTACCCTTCCTGATGATATAATGAAATCTGTCATCAAACTTTCTTCTTCTAAATTGGTGTGGGATAATCTGTGTACCAGATTCGATGGTACGGCAGATGTTCTTGCTACCAAGAAAATAGATCTGAAACGTGCCTATGAAGGATTCTTCTCTCTTCCAAATGAGAGTCTGGATGGCACGTATAATCGCTTTAAGTGCCTTTTGAATGATATGACAAATGTGGGCATAGAGCATAATACGCTTGAAATATGCTACAAGTTCATTGACGTCTTGCCTATCAAATGGCAAGGCTTAAGGCAAATTCTTAGAACTACTAAGCAACTGAAGGAGCATGACTTAGAGTCACTCTATGGCACTCTTCAATTTGAAGAGAGAGCCCTCGCTCAAACTTTGAGAGCTGAGGCTGAGTCTAAAAGGCATGCTGGTTCATATGCTTCAACTTCTTCTTCTTCTTTATCTAGTGTCTCTAATGTTCATGACCCTCTTGCCCTGGTCTCTGCTGAAGTCAGTCCTGTCCATCTTGACATGGACATCAGCAATTCTACCCCCTCTAATGTCCAAGATCTTGTCAATGACCTCGATTTCGAGGAGAGACAAGAGATGTTCTCGGACTTCATGAACTTTGCTCTCATCGCTGGTAAACGATATTCTAAAAAATGGAATGGTCGTAGGTCGACTCATTTCCAAAAACCAGTGGTAGACAAGTCTCAAGAAGAATGTTGGAGGTGTGGTCGAAAAGGCCATTACCAAAAGGAATGCAAAGTTTATATTCCTTCTTTGCAGGCAGCGAAGCCCTCTTCATCATCAGCGAGGCCCTCTTCAGTCAAGCCTGCTGATGAATAAAAAAAGAAGTATTATGAGCTTCGTGCCAAAATGGCTGATGTTGAAGAAGCCAAAGCTCCCGCCAAAGGTCTTGTTGCTGAAGAACATGACTGGGCTGATTCCGACGTTTCTGACAGCGAGGACTTTGTTGATGCCATATGCTTTATGGCACTCGCTGATGACCAGGCGCTGACAAAGAATCAAGTGTGCTCCAGTCAGTGGGTCAATGTCACAATCAAGAAGGTATGCACTTTTTCCTCTGCCTCTGAAGAGGATAAACCTAAAATTCTTGAATCTCTTACTTGTGATATTCAGTACGTCGAATCTATTCGTGCTGATCTTCAGTCTAAACTTAACTCAGTAAGTGCTGAGCTAAGTGATAAAACTAACAAGCTCAAGGACCTGAGAAATGTCCATGTTGAGCTTGAATCCCAAAAGCTTCTCAACCAAACTCTTCAAATCTCAAATGAGAAGCTGAAAAATCAGGTCGCTGACCTTGAAAAGATAGTTACCTCCTGGTCTAAAGCCTCTAGGCTTCACGACCAAATCTTCAGCTTGCAGGTTCCTGCTCAAATGAAAGCCATAATAGGTGGTGATTATGAGACTGCTGCTGTCATCACCAATATGTTCAGCGAGAGCCCTGCTGCTGAAGAGAGAATTCCTTCTAGTGCTCTTACTTCTCGTGAGGAATTGCTTAAACATTACTTTGTTAAAGGCATGAATGACTATCATTCTGAACTGAATGATGAGTCTCCCTCACCCAGCACTTCTACTTCCTCGTCACAAGCAGAAACTAGCTCATCAGCTAGCTTTGCTAAGACTGTCTTTCCAAACCATCCCATTATTGACATGATGCCCAATGAAGGTCGTGTTCAATATTCCTCTTCCCAAACATTTGAAGGGAATATTTCAAGTGATGGTTTCAAGCCTCTTGCTCCTAAGGTTTTCACTGTTAAGCACAATTGTGGGTTCAGTGTTGAACCCTTTAGAAGGAGCAAGGTCGCTATCCCATATGACTACAGCACTCCTCAGCGAGCTGTGCCTGTTAGTCAACCCGCTGAGAATTCCGTTCCCTCAGCAGTCGTTGAACGCCCTGCGTCTCAGCCCTCATCTTTCCGCTACTCATCCCTCCTCTGTAATCTATGAGCGAGCTCCCCCAGCTGAATCCAATATCAGCTTGGGTGAAGATGTTGTTCACACTAATGACAACATTGCTGAATACATTGCCGCTCAGTGAATCTCCTTTCCCTAGTCTCATGAAATCATTACCAATGGTAGTGATAGTATACTGGCTGAATATGGGGAAAACAACCAAGTCACTGACATGGTTGTTCTAAACACTGGAAGCTCTGTCACTTTTACCTCTGCCTCTGAAGAGGATAAACCTAAAATTCTTGAATCTCTTACTTGTGATATTCAGTACGTCGAATCTATTCGTGCTGATCTTCAGTCTAAACTTAACTCAGTAAGTGCTGAGCTAAGTGATAAAACTAACAAGCTCAAGGACCTGAGAAATGTCCATGTTGAGCTTGAATCCCAAAAGCTTCTCAACCAAACTCTTCAAATCTCAAATGAGAAGCTGAAAAATCAGGTCGCTGACCTTGAAAAGATAGTTACCTCCTGGTCTAAAGCCTCTAGGCTTCACGACCAAATCTTCAGCTTGCAGGTTCCTGCTCAAATGAAAGCCATAATAGGTGGTGATTATGAGACTGCTGCTGTCATCACCAATATGTTCAGCGAGAGCCCTGCTGCTGAAGAGAGATTCCTTCCAGTGCTCTTACTTCTCGTGAGGAATTGCTTAAACATTACTTTGTTAAAGGCATGAATGACTATCATTCTGAACTGAATGATGAGTCTCCCTCACCCAGCACTTCCACTTCCTCGTCACAAGCAGAAACTAGCTCATCAGCTAGCTTTGCTAAGACTGTCTTTCCAAACCATCCCATTATTGACATGATGCCCAATGAAGGTCGTGTTCAATATTCCTCTTCCCAAACATTTGAAGGGAATATTTCAAGTGATGGTTTCAAGCCTCTTGCTCCTAAGGTTTTCACTGTTAAGCACAATTGTGGGTTCAGTGTTGAACCCTTTAGAAGGAGCAAGGTCGCTATCCCATATGACTACAGCACTCCTCAGCGAGCTGTGCCTGTTAGTCAACCCGCTGAGAATTCCGTTCCCTCAGCAGTCGCTGAACGCCCTGCGTCTCAGCCCTCATCTTTCGCTACTCATCCCTCCTCTGTAATCTATGAGCGAGCTCCCCCAGCTGAATCCAATATCAGCTTGGGTGAAGATGTTGTTCACACTAATGACAACATTGCTGAATACATTGCCGCTCAGTGAATCTCCTTTCCCTAGTCTCATGAAATCATTACCAATGGTAGTGATAGTATACTGGCTGAATATGGGGAAAACAACCAAGTCACTGACATGGTTGTTCTAAACACTGGAAGCTCTGTCACTTTTACCTCTGAAGATCAATTCTTCATACGAGAGATAACTCATGACATGCTTCCTGCTCATCAGCTGGTTGATTTCCCAGTTGATCCAAATACTGATCCTAGAGCCCCTCTTCCTCTCGTTTCAAATGATGATGACTTTGCTCATCTTCCTTTCACAACCTCTGCTGATGATACTATCAGCGAAGATGCTCATGATTCTTCCTAAATCCTTCTTATGTTATCCTGCAGGCCTCGCTAGGAAAAGAAGTGTGGTATTTGGACAGTGGTTGTTCAAAACACATGACTGGATCCAAGGACCTGCTGGATAACTTCGTGGAGACCGATGGTCCCACAGTTGTGTTTGGTGACAATTCTACTGGCCAAACTGAAGGATATGGGTCTCTCTCCAATGGGCTGATCAAATTCACTAAGGTTGCTTATGTGAATGGATTGAAACACAATCTGATCAGCATCAGTCAATTGTGCGATGCTGACTACAAGGTTATCCTTGATAAGTATCAAGGCACAGTGATCAATGTCAATAAAGAAGTGGTCTTGGTCGCTCCAAGAAAAAGGGATATGTACTTGGTAGATTTCACTCCTGTCAAAACTGACAGCGAGACCTGCTTCTTCTCAAGATCTGCTTCTCAAATCAACTGGTTATGGCACAAGCGTATGTCGCATGTGAATTTCAAAACCATAAACTCTTTGGCCAAGAAAAATCTAGTTCGAGGCCTTCCTCCTCTCACTTATGAGAAGCACAGGCTCTGTGGTGCTTGTGAAAAAGGTAAAAGCCACCGAGCCACCTTCAAAACCAAACAGGCCAACTCTATCAGTGGCTGTTTTCATCTCCTTCACATGGACCTTTTCGGTCCAGTAAATGTCCAAAGTCTAAGGGGTAGCAGATACACCTTAGTTATTGTGGACGAATATTCACGATATACTTGGACAATCTTTCTTCATTCTAAGAGTGATGCTGCTGAGGAAATAATTAATTTCATTAAAAAGATGGAAAACCTCAACAGCATACGTGTTAAAGAACTCAGAAGCGATCATGGCACTGAGTTCAGAAACCACACTCTTGAGACTTTTTGTGCTGATCAAGGGATTAGACAAAATTTCTCTTCTGTTCGCACTCCTGGGCAAAATGGGGTAGCTGAAAGGAGAAATAGAACTCTCATTGAAGCTGCAAGAACCATGCTCAGTGAGTCCTCTCTTCCTAGTAAATTCTGGGCTGAAGTAGTCAGTACTGCTTGCCACACTCAAAATAGGTGTCTTATTGTCAAGCGACATGATAAAACTGCCTATGAAGTTCTCAAGGGCAAGAAACCTCAAATTGGATATTTCCATGTTTTTGGTTGCCCAGTTTTCATCCTAAATGATAAGGATCATTTAGGAAAGTTTGATCCCAAAGCTGATGATGGCTACTTTCTGGGATATTCTTCTATAAGCAAAGCTTTCAGAGTTTTCAATACTCGCACTCAAAAAGCCCCCCCCCCCCCCCCCCCCCCCCCCCCCCCCCCCCCCCCCCCCCCCCCCCCCCCCCCCCCCCCCCCCCCCCCCCCCCCCCCCCCCCCCCCCCCCCCCCCCCCCCCCCCCCCCCCCCCCCCCCCCCCCCCCCCCCCCCCCCCCCCCCCCCCCCCCCCCCCCCCCCCCCCCCCCCCCCCCCCCCCCCCCCCCCCCCCCCCCCCCCCCCCCCCCCCCCCCCCCCCCCCCCCCCCCCCCCCCCCCCCCCCCCCCCCCCCCCCCCCCCCCCCCCCCCCCCCCCCCCCCCCCCCCCCCCCCCCCCCCCCCCCCCCCCCCCCCCCCCCCCCCCCCCCCCCCCCCCCCCCCCCCCCCCCCCCCCCCCCCCCCCCCCCCCCCCCCCCCCCCCCCCCCCCCCCCCCCCCCCCCCCCCCCCCCCCCCCCCCCCCCCCCCCCCCCCCCCCCCCCCCCCCCCCCCCCCCCCCCCCCCCCCCCCCCCCCCCCCCCCCCCCCCCCCCCCCCCCCCCCCCCCCCCCCCCCCCCCCCCCCCCCCCCCCCCCCCCCCCCCCCCCCCCCCCCCCCCCCCCCCCCCCCCCCCCCCCCCCCCCCCCCCCCCCCCCCCCCCCCCCCCCCCCCCCCCCCCCCCCCCCCCCCCCCCCCCCCCCCCCCCCCCCCCCCCCCCCCCCCCCCCCCCCCCCCCCCCCCCCCCCCCCCCCCCCCCCCCCCCCCCCCCCCCCCCCCCCCCCCCCCCCCCCCCCCCCCCCCCCCCCCCCCCCCCCCCCCCCCCCCCCCCCCCCCCCCCCCCCCCCCCCCCCCCCCCCCCCCCCCCCCCCCCCCCCCCCCCCCCCCCCCCCCCCCCCCCCCCCCCCCCCCCCCCCCCCCCCCCCCCCCCCCCCCCCCCCCCCCCCCCCCCCCCCCCCCCCCCCCCCCCCCCCCCCCCCCCCCCCCCCCCCCCCCCCCCCCCCCCCCCCCCCCCCCCCCCCCCCCCCCCCCCCCCCCCCCCCCCCCCCCCCCCCCCCCCCCCCCCCCCCCCCCCCCCCCCCCCCCCCCCCCCCCCCCCCCCCCCCCCCCCCCCCCCCCCCCCCCCCCCCCCCCCCCCCCCCCCCCCCCCCCCCCCCCCCCCCCCCCCCCCCCCCCCCCCCCCCCCCCCCCCCCCCCCCCCCCCCCCCCCCCCCCCCCCCCCCCCCCCCCCCCCCCCTTAGATGAATCAATTCATGTTACTTTTGATGAAAGCTGTTCAGCTTTAGGTGATCTCTCAATGAGTCATCTACTGAAGTAATTCTCAGCGATCTATCTGACTCGTCTGAAGTATCAGCGACACATCATGATGTTGCTGAACAACCTATCGCTAAGTCTTCAAGTCCTTCACCAAATGAGGAGTACATTGCTGCTCACATTTATTCTATAGATCCAGTTGAGCCTCTTCTTCGAACAGTTAATGCCACTTCCATTAATGTTCCTCTCTTAACTGAACCTCAAGATGCTGACGGTGTCGCTGAGGAAACATTTCATGATGCCTCAGCGAATCCTCTTTCAGGAGACGCTGAGGATGACACTCCTCAGCAAGAGGTACCCATTGTTCTCAGTGACCCTCCTGTCAGCAACCCTGAACCCTTGCTAATCATTGATCTCTCCACCTATACTCCCACTCCTAGTGATACTACCACCACAGTATCCGCTGTGAATCATTCTTCTATTCACACACCAGCACTCAAATGGACTGTTGATCACCCTCTTGACCATGTGATTGGTAATCCACACAATGGTGTCCAAACTTGTAACAACCCTACTTTTTAACATTATATATGTGCTAGTTATGTTGTCTACAATCCCGCAAGCCATAGTTATACTTGAAGCTAGTAGATAATGCCCCTAAATTAGCAATCTAAAGCTATTGTTCAGTTCTAAATTTAAATTATAAAAGACCATTGAACAAAAATTTTTATGGATGATCAATCAAATTATCTAAATAATAATGTAAGTCTCACAAGTTGAGATAACCATCAAAAATCCTTACGAAGGTCCAACAATTTAATCATTTAGCTAATTAAAGTAAATTTGGTCACGAAAATAAAATTTCTATTTCAAAATATGTTATAAGTTCTTATGCGCATAAAAGCGTTTAAATCATAATAAGTATATATATATATACATAACAAGATTACCACCAATGAGCTTTGTAACAAATTAAAACACCAAAAAAATATATATACATATATACGGCACACACACATATGTTTTTGGACCTCACTAGTTAACTTATTACTACAAACAAATACCATTTAACCTTACAAAATACATACACTTACATCTAACACACATACACACTTTTATACACTAATTTATATAACAAAAAAAAAACTCTTCATTACCTCCCCCACCCCCTTTTTCACACTTCCACTTTTCATTTCAAACCACACTCTCACTCTTGGAACTCACACACCTCTTCACACTCTTCACACACTTTTATTTTCTCTCAAAAACCTCTTCTCTTCTCCTCTCCTTCTTCTTATTTTCGGCCCAAACAACAACAAATAACACCAACAAAAATCAAGTTAAACACTTAATAATAATAAGGATTAAGTTAGATTACTAAAGGGTTATATTAAGCAAGGGTTTAAGGATTGTTTTTGGGTTAGATTAAGGGTTGTTGGAGGCTTCAAAGGCCACGAAAATTCTGCCCACTTTCTTCATCAAAAACCAAGTTCAAGAGGGTATAATCTTCATCCTTTTTACTAGATCTAATCTTGTTTTTGTTTATATTCAAAGGTTTTATCAAAAACTCATACTTTCTTCTTGTTTTCTTTGTAATATACACTTAATGAGGGCAAAGTTGATAGGATCTTTCTTTCCATGCTCATGCATGTCGAATCTAAGAAGAAAGATCCAAGGATTCAACAAGTTTAAGACCCAAAAGTGTCGTTATAGATTAGTAGCTTTTAAAGTGACTTTCTTTTTGATAGATCTATATGTTTTTGTATGTTTTTGAAGAGTATATTCTGAGATTTTTCATTTAAAAGATGTTTTTATGTAGTTGAATGTTAGATCTATAAAAGTTGATATTAAAAAGTGTTGATTTGAATGCATGTATGCTAGATTTAAAAAAGTTGGATCTTTTGTTGGATTATGAGATGGATATGGACTTGTTATAAGTGAAAAATATGTTAATATTAATGTTAATATTCTGGAAAAATTGATGAAATAACAAAGAGATAAAACTTGAACCAAAACATGTTAAAATAAGCTAGAAATCATAAACCGAAAACACGCAAAAATGCATTTTGAGCACACACATGCACCATAATCTTATGGCCAAGGAAATATGATAAACCTACTGGAAATAAGTTGAAATAAAAGTATAAAACTCAGATCTATTGGTTCATGACAACAATAAACTCAAAAATCACCTTTTCGGGTCAAATAATCACTAACCGAAAGCACTAAATTGCACATATCACACCACCACCACTATCATGACTTTGGACACCAAAATATGATGAACTTTCTAGAAATAATGAAACAAGAATGAAAACCCCTTTTGAAGCACTTTAATTGCTTAAGAAATGAGGCTAAAATCACTATTTCGGTAAACGATTTTTAAGCTTAAAATCCTCAAAATAAGCAAGACACATGAGAGGTTGAATTGATATGAATTTTTATTGATAAAGGTTGCCTAAAAGTCCTGGGATTTTTGACCAAAATGTTTAGTGATGATACTTAAGAATTTCCATGAATTATTGAATTTAAATGGTAATTAAAAGACATAAAAATCAATAAATAAATTATGTAAATCAAGAATGGGGTTAAATTATCTTAACCATTGATAAAAATAACTAAAACCTACTGGATAAAAATAGTTAAAAGGCAAGAGACATGTGTTACATAATTTAAAGATAAATAATTAAGTAAAAATAACTAATTAAATATTATCGTTAAAATAAATGGAAAATACACAAATAAAAGTATAAAAACATGGAATTATAAATTAAGGAGCATATATATCAGAAGATAATTCAAATGAAATTATTCATAATTTATAAAGACAATTATGACACTTAAAAGTATTTTTAAGGAATTATTTAGTAAATAAATCAATAAAGTGAATAAATAAGTAATTAAATATTATTAAATTAAATAAGTAATTAAATATTATTAAATTAAATAAGTAATTACAAATCAGAGAATATACATAAATATTAATATTATAAGACCACTAATGTCAAATATTATTACTAAGCAAAGTGTACAATGGAAATCATATAAATCAAAGCCAAACTACCGAAATTCCAATAAACATACAAAAACGTATAATGAGAAAACGACTCCTACCACCAAATCTCTTATACCCAAACAATGAGAGCATCATAATGTACTAAAACTCCATAATCTAATAACAACCAAAGATGGACAAGTCTACTAGTATACATCTCATGATCTAGCTCACTAGTTCATGTCACGCGAACTTACGTCGTGAATATATACGTTATGGTTTAGGCTTGCTTGGGGAGAAACAAGACTAGACGAAGATCTCGCATTTTATCAGCCCCTAACACTCTCAAATCAAGTGAGTTATAGCCCCCTTTCAAACTCTTTTATATGTTTTACTTGCGGGGTGAAAAGCATGATTAATTAAAACGACTTTCTCTTATGAAATGATTCTTTGAAATAATGATAATGATATGGGAATTATATTATATGTTCAACGTGTTATATGTTATATGATGAGCTTGAGTACTGTCAAACGGTGGTCCCCTGTACACTACTATTAACTCATTTGAGGCCTGTAGTTAGAAGGTTGCGCAACTAGGATTTGTCCCCTCATCCACTATTATAGGTAACGGTGGGATGTTTGGTCTGCCTTTGTGGCTACCTTCATTGCCAGTCTGGCCTCGCGGTGCTCTAACTACTATATATTTATGGTCGTCTCCATGGCACGACCCTTGGTTATCTTTATGCACGTGATTGACAGCATGTGCTTATCATTATCTTATCATTTGGGACAATATATCTGATTATTGGGACATAACCGGTCTTAGTAGTGGCTCAAGAACAATCTCATCAAATTATGTCATGGTAGTCTTACCATTGACCAAGAGGTATTGATATTATATTATGGATGGAAATTATTGTTTGAACATACGGTTTGGGTATGGACAGTATGATGGAATTCTTGGAAATTTTATGACATATTATTTCTTGAATTGGGTTAAATATATGTGTGTTGTTAGCATAAACCTATGAACTCACTCAACTCTCGTAGTTGACACTTTTCCTTCATGCTTTTCAGGTCTAGGGCGGTAAGTTAGCATTTTGGACCGCCTCATGGATGATGTGTTTAATTGTTGCATGTTGGACTAGTAATGCGAACATTTGATCTTTTGATAATGAATTTGGTTATGTAATGTTTATTAAACGTCAACATGAACTTGTAACCTTTTGGATTTGAATGGCATTTGAAACCTTATGGTGATGTTTTATAATTAAGTCTTTTGTACCATGTCGTTCTATGACATCTCGTGTTTCGCCTTAGTCGGGGTGTTACAGAAAATTGGTATCAGAGCCAAGGTTATAGAGAATTTTTGCTATAACCTACGTATTTTCAAAACGAGTCGAATATTTCTTAAACAATTGAGTCGATCATAAAGTATTCTTGTTTTACTTATGCATAGCCTGATCAACTATGCCTAACTAAAAATTTAATATGGAATGATCGAAATGATTGTTTAAGGGATATTCAAAATGAGTCTTTTGAAAATAAGCTTTAAAAACGATTCTTGGTGCAAAAGATACATAACCAAATCCAATGTTTGCATTACCTATTAGAACCCTTAGATAATACCCCCACTTGGCTAGCATTACTTTGTCCATTTAGATATAATACATGAGAGCTATGCACTAGTTGAATCCTAGTCATTACTTTAATTATAAATGGTTATGTTGGTCGTGCGAGTTGAGTTGGTCGTCGGTTGTGGAAGGTCATGTCGTTGTTTAGTTGCTAAGCTTGTGAGTCGTTGGTTGAGTTGGTTGCTTGCTTGTCAAATGGTTAAGGTCGTCTCATGGTCCGTCGAGTCGTCTTGCTGTCTGTAAGTTGCCACATAGGTCGTCAATGATCAAGTCGGTCGTCCATGGTCGTCTAAGCGTCGAGTCAAGTCGTCATCTCACGCCTTTGTGAAACTTGTGTAGGAACATCATGTCACAAGCAAGTGGAGCTTCCGGATCAGCCCCTAGACCAAGGAACTTGTATGGATTCATGGACCACATGGAAGAGGAAGAAAGGAGACGCCTAGAGCAAGAGCAACCTCCCCAACCACTCCAAAAAGAAGAAGAGGAAGAGACCGAGCCAATGGAAGATCCATCGGAAGACGATAATGCTAGAAGTGTTGCCTCTAGCCAACCTGGACGCCGCTCACCCTCGCCACCACCATCACCACCAGCCCCTAGAGCACCCACTCCGCCAAGGCAAGATGCGCCCATGAACCTAAGTGATGGGCAATTTCCAGCCCAAGACCCATACTTTCAGCGGCGCCTTCCTCGTGATCATCCCTGGTACCATCTCGGACATAGGCGTCAAAAAGAAGAGCCACATCGCCCAGTCTATGGGGTACCCCCTCCACCTCCCATTGGTATGACTCGTGAAGAAAGGGAGAGGGTGTGGGGAATAGCAAATGGATTAAGGGATGCTAGACTAAGGGCAAGGACTCAAGAGGTGATGATGGAAAGGGCCTTGGGAGTTATGGATCGAACGGGGGATTATGCGAGCATGGCGATATCGGAAGTTCGTCGAGTTAATGAGGTGATATTTATGATGGGATGTGTGCTTACTGCTGTTTGCACTCTCGTGGTAGCTCTCATGCTTAGGAAGTGAACCTAAGGGCTTCTTTATTTATGAACTTATTCGATGTATGAACGTTTGTACTTTGTTTTAATTTCTTGAACTTTCTAGCTTATGTGTGACGATGATCACATCGTATTTGGCATGTAGCAATTTTGTGAACTCATCTTGAATGATATATATGTATTCTTAATGCCTCTCTATGGTTACATGATGTGCTATCCTTGTTGTGATATAGTTATCTCTATTATAAACGTTGTAGTTACAGCAGGAAATCAGTTCTGACCACTTTTAGTAGAACGGCCATATCTAGAGTTATGTTTCGTCTTTTGACCTGATTCCAATTGGAGGTGAAACTTAACTCATAGGGCTACGTTTTATATTTTATGAGTTTTTCCCAGATCGTCCATCTTAAGCCACTTTTACGTGCTCCAAGTTCGTACTCAGATTCTGTAATTCTCCTGGCTAACCTAGAAAGCATGGTTGCTTAATTTTAGAATTTACCTAGCCATTTATTTACTCATAATGACAAGTGCGTCGTGATTATAAAAAGGAATATGAATCGGGGTATACATATACATATGTGTGCAAACGAGCCCTCTATGCACTAAGTAACTTTAGATATACAAGTGTGAGATCAAAAAGTCGTGAGTCGAGTTATGTCATATGATTCAATACACGAATGACTAAACTATATTATCCTTTGTAGAGACATGGCACCACGAAGGACCGGCGGAGAAACAAGTGAAGAGGCCCAGCGAAGGGCCGAGTTAGCTGAGCTTATCTCCCAGCAAATCAATGCCGCCATGCCAAACATTGCCACCCAAATCGCGGAGAATGTGACCGCTACACTTAACACGGCTAGGAGACAAGATGGAGGAGGAAATGCTATTGACATGAATGCCTACAAGGCTTTCACGTCTTGCAACCCCAAGGAGTTTCATGGGACAGAAGGTCCTGTTGGGTTGCTTACTTGGTTCCAAAGCATGGAAGCCAACTTGAACATCATTGATTGTGCGCCAGCTGACCGTGTTAAGTTTGCTGCTAGTAAGCTTCAAGGAAGAGCTCTTACTTGGTGGAATCTCCAAGCGACTACTAGAGGTCATGCAACAGTCAATGCCTTGACTTGGGAGCAGTTTAAGGAATAGCTGAAGTGTGAGTATTGTCCACGAGAGGAGGTACAAAAACTGGAGTTGGAATTCTGGAACCATGCCATGAGAGGACTAGAATTGGAGGCCTATGTGATCCGCTTCCACGAGTTGAGCGTGTTGGTGCCGGAGATGGTAACCCCTGTGGCTAAGAAGGTTGAGAGGTTTATCTATGGATTGGCACCTGAAGTTAGGTTGATGCTCACTGCTGCAAGCCCTACCACTCTTGAGCAGGCTATAAGTTTGGCAACCAGGCTAGTAAACGATTTGGTTAGGCGTGGGAAGTACACGAGAGGTGAATCAAGTTCGAGACAAGGTGGAGGAAATCGGTTTGGCGATCGCAAAGGGAATAGGCCGGATAAAAGGCAAAAGATTGTGAGAAACTATGGGGTTGTGGATGCTAACGCCAATCCAAATCATGGCATGCCTCCAAGGTGCAACCGATGTGGTTATAGCCACTTGGGTGAATGCAAGCGTTGCACGACTTGCAACCGCATGGGTCACCTTGCTACTCACTGCCGGAGCGGGCCAAGGAATGAAGGACAACGAGGGGGATGTCACGAATGTGGGAGTACGGATCATTGGAGAAATGCTTGTCCTAGGTTGAGAAGAGCACAAGGCAACCGTGGAATTGGAAATGGTAACCGTGGCAATTTTAGGAATGTTGGAAATCGCGGGAACCAAGCAAACCGAGGAAACAATGGAAATCAAGTTAACCGAGGAAATGTTGGGAATCAAGCTAATATGGGGAATCAAGGCAACAACGTTAACCAAGGGAATCGTGGGAATCAAGGAGGTCAAGCCCGAGTAAGGGTGTATGCCATGGGAGCGAATGAGGCACGTGATGACCCTAATGTCATCATAGGTACGTTTCCAATAAATAATGTTTATGCATCTATGTTGTTTTATTCTGGAGCTGAAAGAAGTTTTATTTCCTTTGAATTTAAAGAATTGATTGATAAGAAACCTAGTGAACTGGAGGAAACTTATTATGTTGAATATGCTAATGGAAACGAGTATAAGACTAAGGAAATTATTGCTGATTGTAAGTTAACTTTAGATGAGAAGGACTATAGTATAGACTTGATTCCCATAGAAATAGGAAGTTTTGATGTGATAGTAGGAATGGATTGGTTGTCGAAAGTGCGTGCTGAAATAATTTGCCATGAAAAGATCATTAAGATTCCCTCAGATAACGGTGAGGTGCTAATAGTTCAAGGCCATAAGGCGAGACTCCAACCCAAGATAGTGTCGTCTATGAAACTCGTGTACTGTTCACACGAGTTTGTCCAAACTCGTGGTACTGTTCACACGAGTTTGTCCAAACTCGTGGTACTGTTCACACGAGTTTGTCCAAACTCGTGGTACTGTTCACACGAGTTTGTCCAAACTCGTGGTACTGTTCACACGAGTTTGTCCAAACTCGTGGTACTGTTCACACGAGTTTGTCCAAACTCGTGGTACTGTTCACACGAGTTTGTCCAAACTCGTGGTACTGTTCACACGAGTTTGTCCAAACTCGTGGTACTGTTCACACGAGTTTGTCCAAACTCGTGGTACTGTTCACACGAGTTTGTCCAAACTCGTGGTACTGTTCACACGAGTTTGTCCAAACTCGTGGTACTGTTCACACGAGTTTGTCCAAACTCGTGGTACTGTTCACACGAGTTTGTCCAAACTCGTGGTACTGTTCACACGAGTTTGTCCAAACTCGTGGTACTGTTCACACGAGTTTGTCCAAACTCGTGGTACTGTTCACACGAGTTTGTCCAAACTCGTGGTACTGTTCACACGAGTTTGTCCAAACTCGTGGTACTGTTCACACGAGTTTGTCCAAACTCGTGGTACTGTTCACACGAGTTTGTCCAAACTCGTGGTACTGTTCACACGAGTTTGTCCAAACTCGTGGTACTGTTCACACGAGTTTGTCCAAACTCGTGGTACTGTTCACACGAGTTTGTCCAAACTCGTGGTACTGTTCACACGAGTTTGTCCAAACTCGTGGTACTGTTCACACGAGTTTGTCCAAACTCGTGGTACTGTTCACACGAGTTTGTCCAAACTCGTGGTACTGTTCACACGAGTTTGTCCAAACTCGTGGTACTGTTCACACGAGTTTGTCCAAACTCGTGGTACTGTTCACACGAGTTTGTCCAAACTCGTGGTACTGTTCACACGAGTTTGTCCAAACTCGTGGTACTGTTCACACGAGTTTGTCCAAACTCGTGGTACTGTTCACACGAGTTTGTCCAAACTCGTGGTACTGTTCACACGAGTTTGTCCAAACTCGTGGTACTGTTCACACGAGTTTGTCCAAACTCGTGGTACTGTTCACACGAGTTTGTCCAAACTCGTGGTACTGTTCACACGAGTTTGTCCAAACTCGTGGTACTGTTCACACGAGTTTGTCCAAACTCGTGGTACTGTTCACACGAGTTTGTCCAAACTCGTGGTACTGTTCACACGAGTTTGTCCAAACTCGTGGTACTGTTCACACGAGTTTGTCCAAACTCGTGGTACTGTTCACACGAGTTTGTCCAAACTCGTGGTACTGTTCACACGAGTTTGTCCAAACTCGTGGTACTGTTCACACGAGTTTGTCCAAACTCGTGGTACTGTTCACACGAGTTTGTCCAAACTCGTGGTACTGTTCACACGAGTTTGTCCAAACTCGTGGTACTGTTCACACGAGTTTGTCCAAACTCGTGGTACTGTTCACACGAGTTTGTCCAAACTCGTGGTACTGTTCACACGAGTTTGTCCAAACTCGTGGTACTGTTCACACGAGTTTGTCCAAACTCGTGGTACTGTTCACACGAGTTTGTCCAAACTCGTGGTACTGTTCACACGAGTTTGTCCAAACTCGTGGTACTGTTCACACGAGTTTGTCCAAACTCGTGGTACTGTTCACACGAGTTTGTCCAAACTCGTGGTACTGTTCACACGAGTTTGTCCAAACTCGTGGTACTGTTCACACGAGTTTGTCCAAACTCGTGGTACTGTTCACACGAGTTTGTCCAAACTCGTGGTACTGTTCACACGAGTTTGTCCAAACTCGTGGTACTGTTCACACGAGTTTGTCCAAACTCGTGGTACTGTTCACACGAGTTTGTCCAAACTCGTGGTACTGTTCACACGAGTTTGTCCAAACTCGTGGTACTGTTCACACGAGTTTGTCCAAACTCGTGGTACTGTTCACACGAGTTTGTCCAAACTCGTGGTACTGTTCACACGAGTTTGTCCAAACTCGTGGTACTGTTCACACGAGTTTGTCCAAACTCGTGGTACTGTTCACACGAGTTTGTCCAAACTCGTGGTACTGTTCACACGAGTTTGTCCAAACTCGTGGTACTGTTCACACGAGTTTGTCCAAACTCGTGGTACTGTTCACACGAGTTTGTCCAAACTCGTGGTACTGTTCACACGAGTTTGTCCAAACTCGTGGTACTGTTCACACGAGTTTGTCCAAACTCGTGGTACTGTTCACACGAGTTTGTCCAAACTCGTGGTACTGTTCACACGAGTTTGTCCAAACTCGTGGTACTGTTCACACGAGTTTGTCCAAACTCGTGGTACTGTTCACACGAGTTTGTCCAAACTCGTGGTACTGTTCACACGAGTTTGTCCAAACTCGTGGTACTGTTCACACGAGTTTGTCCAAACTCGTGGTACTGTTCACACGAGTTTGTCCAAACTCGTGGTACTGTTCACACGAGTTTGTCCAAACTCGTGGTACTGTTCACACGAGTTTGTCCAAACTCGTGGTACTGTTCACACGAGTTTGTCCAAACTCGTGGTACTGTTCACACGAGTTTGTCCAAACTCGTGGTACTGTTCACACGAGTTTGTCCAAACTCGTGGTACTGTTCACACGAGTTTGTCCAAACTCGTGGTACTGTTCACACGAGTTTGTCCAAACTCGTGGTACTGTTCACACGAGTTTGTCCAAACTCGTGGTACTGTTCACACGAGTTTGTCCAAACTCGTGGTACTGTTCACACGAGTTTGTCCAAACTCGTGGTACTGTTCACACGAGTTTGTCCAAACTCGTGGTACTGTTCACACGAGTTTGTCCAAACTCGTGGTACTGTTCACACGAGTTTGTCCAAACTCGTGGTACTGTTCACACGAGTTTGTCCAAACTCGTGGTACTGTTCACACGAGTTTGTCCAAACTCGTGGTACTGTTCACACGAGTTTGTCCAAACTCGTGGTACTGTTCACACGAGTTTGTCCAAACTCGTGGTACTGTTCACACGAGTTTGTCCAAACTCGTGGTACTGTTCACACGAGTTTGTCCTGTTGTCTGGAAAATCACTGTAAAGTAACAGCCCTTTAATTGAGATGCATCGGACACAAATTGTGCACCAAAACGTGCACTTACAGTCTCCCCCTTGACCGATGCACTCAATTCATTCACCGATAATCATTAGCAATCGAAAACCTGCAAAAGCAAACTCCCCCTTAACTAATGATACCGGGTCTTCTTTTGCTAAGACTCGATCTTCTGACACAACACTCTGATCTTCAAACTCCAAAATCTCTGTATCTCTGTGACAACCAACTAACCTAACACATCTCATTGTAGTTCTCCCCCTCAACAGTAGCCATCTCCGAATTAAACATATGCAATCTTCTTCCTGCTTGGAACTTTGCTCGAGACATTCCTCGACTTGCTTAACCGGCATATAATAGAGAAGTTGAATTTCCAACAATCAGCATCAAATCAATCAGCTCTCACAAAAATAAGAAACTCTGTAGCCTGAATCACAAACTGTAGTACCATAAACCCTGTCTCAACTAGCAGCATCTGACTTTGTCTTGTATCTTCACAAATCCACCAATCACTCGAAATCTTTCTTATCAGATCTCCTCTTCAGTTGTATACGCCGCCATATTATAAAGATCTTTATCTATGCAACTCCTCCTCAAGAATCACCTGATAATCATCTCTACATCTTGGAATATAGATAAGATTCGATCTTCAAATACTGAACAACAAATAACCAGCTTCAATGATCCAATACTTCAACAAGGTTTCCACGACTGCTATCTATTTGATACTTGAGCATATTTCACATTAAGCACACCATCATCTAAACACAGATCTTGGTTTGTCTCTCAAGTAGCACAGAATTTTACTCAGAAATCTGAAATTTTTTATCTCCCCCTTTTCTCTGCAAAATTCTGAAATCTAGCCCATCTTAGGTTTTAAAAATCTCCCATTCTTGAGGTTCTTCAAAATGGCCTAGAGCTCATTACGGTTAAAGCTCTTCGCCAAACAGGGTATATTCGTTTTCCCTCCAAATTTCCGAGGAAAAACACATTTACGTGAAACATTGGTATTCACGTAAATTTTTATTTCTAAGGCCGTGGGAAAAATTTGATAATTGCCGAAAATTTTCATCCAAAACGTGCCGAAATCGCACAAAAACGGACCG
This sequence comes from Erigeron breviscapus, assembly GCA_034093135.1. Taxonomy (NCBI): domain Eukaryota; kingdom Viridiplantae; phylum Streptophyta; class Magnoliopsida; order Asterales; family Asteraceae; genus Erigeron; species Erigeron breviscapus. The sequence goes on along the minus strand of CM067169.1, from coordinate 118,018,208 downwards.
AAAAATTTTCGAACGCTACCAAACTTCAAATCTCCATGAATCATGCCATTTTTTTTTTTTTTTTTTTTTTTTTTTTTTTTTTTGCTTTTCTACAACCCTGTCTTCTATGCTTCAATGTATCGTTGTCTTCTGCTGTGATCCTTCCACACTGAAACATACTTGAACCTCGATTCCATTCTGACATAAACTCAAACACGTTCTTCTATTAACTAAACACGTGTTTAACTAAACACGCTACGTAAACACGTGGACCAATCTTCACACGAGTTTGTCCAAACTCGTGGTACTGTTCACACGAGTTTGTCCAAACTCGTGGTACTGTTCACACGAGTTTGTCCAAACTCGTGGTACTGTTCACACGAGTTTGTCCAAACTCGTGGTACTGTTCACACGAGTTTGTCCAAACTCGTGGTACTGTTCACACGAGTTTGTCCAAACTCGTGGTACTGTTCACACGAGTTTGTCCAAACTCGTGGTACTGTTCACACGAGTTTGTCCAAACTCGTGGTACTGTTCACACGAGTTTGTCCAAACTCGTGGTACTGTTCACACGAGTTTGTCCAAACTCGTGGTACTGTTCACACGAGTTTGTCCAAACTCGTGGTACTGTTCACACGAGTTTGTCCAAACTCGTGGTACTGTTCACACGAGTTTGTCCAAACTCGTGGTACTGTTCACACGAGTTTGTCCAAACTCGTGGTACTGTTCACACGAGTTTGTCCAAACTCGTGGTACTGTTCACACGAGTTTGTCCAAACTCGTGGTACTGTTCACACGAGTTTGTCCAAACTCGTGGTACTGTTCACACGAGTTTGTCCAAACTCGTGGTACTGTTCACACGAGTTTGTCCAAACTCGTGGTACTGTTCACACGAGTTTGTCCAAACTCGTGGTACTGTTCACACGAGTTTGTCCAAACTCGTGGTACTGTTCACACGAGTTTGTCCAAACTCGTGGTACTGTTCACACGAGTTTGTCCAAACTCGTGGTACTGTTCACACGAGTTTGTCCAAACTCGTGGTACTGTTCACACGAGTTTGTCCAAACTCGTGGTACTGTTCACACGAGTTTGTCCAAACTCGTGGTACTGTTCACACGAGTTTGTCCAAACTCGTGGTACTGTTCACACGAGTTTGTCCAAACTCGTGGTACTGTTCACACGAGTTTGTCCAAACTCGTGGTACTGTTCACACGAGTTTGTCCAAACTCGTGGTACTGTTCACACGAGTTTGTCCAAACTCGTGGTACTGTTCACACGAGTTTGTCCAAACTCGTGGTACTGTTCACACGAGTTTGTCCAAACTCGTGGTACTGTTCACACGAGTTTGTCCAAACTCGTGGTACTGTTCACACGAGTTTGTCCAAACTCGTGGTACTGTTCACACGAGTTTGTCCAAACTCGTGGTACTGTTCACACGAGTTTGTCCAAACTCGTGGTACTGTTCACACGAGTTTGTCCAAACTCGTGGTACTGTTCACACGAGTTTGTCCAAACTCGTGGTACTGTTCACACGAGTTTGTCCAAACTCGTGGTACTGTTCACACGAGTTTGTCCAAACTCGTGGTACTGTTCACACGAGTTTGTCCAAACTCGTGGTACTGTTCACACGAGTTTGTCCAAACTCGTGGTACTGTTCACACGAGTTTGTCCAAACTCGTGGTACTGTTCACACGAGTTTGTCCAAACTCGTGGTACTGTTCACACGAGTTTGTCCAAACTCGTGGTACTGTTCACACGAGTTTGTCCAAACTCGTGGTACTGTTCACACGAGTTTGTCCAAACTCGTGGTACTGTTCACACGAGTTTGTCCAAACTCGTGGTACTGTTCACACGAGTTTGTCCAAACTCGTGGTACTGTTCACACGAGTTTGTCCAAACTCGTGGTACTGTTCACACGAGTTTGTCCAAACTCGTGGTACTGTTCACACGAGTTTGTCCAAACTCGTGGTACTGTTCACACGAGTTTGTCCAAACTCGTGGTACTGTTCACACGAGTTTGTCCAAACTCGTGGTACTGTTCACACGAGTTTGTCCAAACTCGTGGTACTGTTCACACGAGTTTGTCCAAACTCGTGGTACTGTTCACACGAGTTTGTCCAAACTCGTGGTACTGTTCACACGAGTTTGTCCAAACTCGTGGTACTGTTCACACGAGTTTGTCCAAACTCGTGGTACTGTTCACACGAGTTTGTCCAGTTGTCTGGAAAATCTCTATAAAGTAACAGCCCTTTAATTGAGATGCATCGGACACAAAATGTGCACCAGAACGTGCACTTACAGGATCCTCTCAAGGTAACAGTGGTTAGAGATTTTCTAGATGTATTTCCGGACGAACTACCTGGACTTCCCCCAGCGAGACAAGTAGAGTTTACTATCGATTTAGTTCCCGGGGCAGCCCCCGTAGCTAAAGCACCATATAGACTAGCGCCCTCCGAAATGCGAGAACTCTCAGAGCAATTGCAAGAATTGCTTGATAAAGGTTTAATCCAACCTAGTTCTTCGCCATGGGGTGCGCCAATTCTCTTTGTCAAAAAGAAGGATGGATCTTTGAGAATGTGCATCGACTATAGAGAGTTGAATAAATTGACGATCAAGAATAGGTATCCGCTGCCGCGAATAGACGATTTGTTCGATCAACTGCAAGGAGCGTCGCATTTCTCGAAAATTGACCTTAGGTCCGGCTATCATCAGTTGAGGGTACGAGAAGAAGATGTACCTAAAACGGCCTTTAGAACTCGCTATGGGCATTATGAGTTCCTAGTGATGCCATTTGGTCTCACAAATGCGCCAGCCGTTTTCATGGACCTAATGAATAGGATCTGTAGGCCATACTTGGACAAGTTCGTCATAGTGTTCATCGATGACATTTTGATATACTCTAGAAGTAAGGAGGAGCACGAGAAGCACCTGAGGATAATCTTGCAGCTACTTAGAGACGAGAAGCTATATGCTAAGTTTTCTAAGTGTGAATTTTGGCTCCGTCAAGTCCAATTTCTGGGGCACGTTGTGAACGAAGAAGGGATCCATGTAGATCCGTCTAAGATAGAAGCAATCAAGAAATGGGAGACACCCAAGACACCAACGGAAGTGCGTAGCTTCCTAGGTTCATTCAAGGATTCTCTAAGATTGCGGTACCTTTAACCCAATTGACCCAAAAGTCAAGAGAGTTCGAATGGGGTGAAGAACAAGAGCAAGCGTTTCAAACGCTTAAGGACATGTTGTGTGAAGCACCAATACTAGCATTGCCGGATGGAATGGAAGGATTTGTAGTATATTGTGATGCGTCGAATAAAGGGCTAGGGTGCGTACTAATGCAAAGAGACAAGGTTATTGCATACGCATCTAGGCAATTGAAGCCACATGAGAAGAATTATTCAACACACGATTTGGAGCTAGGAGCCGTAGTGTTTGCCTTGAAGATATGGCGACATTATCTTTATGGCACCAAGTGCACCATATTTACCGATCACAAGAGCTTGCAACACATCTTCGATCAGAAGATGTTGAACATGAGGCAAAGGAGGTGGATGGAGCTGCTTAACGATTACGAGTGCGAAATTAAGTACCACCCCGGAAAGGCAAATGTTGTTGCTGACGCTCTTAGTAGGAAGGTGAGCACTAGGGTGTCGAGGACAAGAATTTATCACTTACGAGTGAAAATGTCTCTAAGGGACAGATTCTTAGAAGATCAAGCAAAGGCTTTTGAAGGAAAGAACATTGAAGAAGAGGCCTTGAGTGGAATAGAAACAAGGTTCGATAGGGATGATGAAGGCATCTTGTATTTCAAGGGAAGAGCTTGGGTCCCAAAGATCAACGGGCTGAGAGAGGTATTAATGAATGAAGCTCACAATTCAAAATACTCGATTCATCCAGGAGCGGATAAGATGTACCAAGGTCTAAAAAGGGACTTTTGGTGGCCTGGGATGAAAGGTGATGTAGCCCTATATGTGAGCCGATGCATGACTTGTGCGATGGTCAAAGCTGAGCACCAAAAGCCAGCTGGACTTTTAAAGCAGCCGGAAATACCCGAGTGGAAGTGGGAGCAAATAGCAATGGACCTAGTGACGAAGTTGCCTCGGACAAAGAAAGGTCATGATGCTATATGGGTGATTGTTGATCGTCTTACGAAATCAGCCCATTTCATCCCCATCAAAGAAGATTGGAACACTGAGCGTCTAGCTCGCTTGTACGTTGAAAAGATTGTGACATTGCATGGTGTACCTCTGTCCATAATATCCGATAGGGATGGTAGGTTTACCTCACGTTTCTGGGGTCTTGTGCAAGAAGCAATGGGCACTACGTTAGCATTAAGCACGGCTTACCACCCACAAACGGATGGGCAAAGTGAGCGTACAATACAAACGCTGGAGGATATGCTAAGGGCTTGCGCATTAGAATTTAGTGGAAGTTGGGATGAACACTTGCCATACGCGGAATTTACTTACAACAATAGTTATCACTCTAGCATACAATGTGCGCCGTTTGAAGCTCTCTACGGGCGTAAATGTAGATCACCCATGTGTTGGGTAGAGGCGGGTGAGAGAAGCCTAGCTACCGTTGATTTTGTCCAAGAGACAACGGACAAGGTGGCGATCATTAAAGAAAAGCTTAAGGCCGCAAGAGATCGGCAAAAGAGTTATGCGGATCAAAGGAGGAAGCCCCTAGAATTTGAGGTTGGCGACAAGGTACTATTAAAGGTGTCGCCATGGAAGGGAACCGTAAGGTTCGGCAAAAGAGGAAAGTTGAGCCCCCGATACATTGGGCCATTTGAAATTGTTGCTAGAATAGGCCCCGTAGCCTATAAGTTGAAATTACCCCAAGAATTGGGAGATGTTCATGACACATTCCATGTGTCGAACTTGAAGAAATGTGTGGCGGATGATTCGAAAGTGGTCCCACTTGAAGAACTACGTGTGGAAGATAAGCTCCAATTTCGTGAGGAGCCAATAGAAGTTCTCGATCGCGATGAGAAATGCCTTAAGAGAAGCAAGATCCCTATCGTTAAAGTTAGATGGGATACGAAACGCGGACCAGAGTTTACATGGGAGCGCGAGGACTTTATACGCGAGAAATATCCGCACTTACTCCCTAAGCAAATTCAAATTCCGAGACGGAATTCTTCTAAGGGGGTAAGGATGTAACAACCCTACTTTTTAACATTATATATGTGCTAGTTATGTTGTCTATGATCCCGCAAGCCATAGTTATACTTGAAGCTAGTAGATAATGCCCCTAAATTAGCAATCTAAAGCTATTGTTCAGTTCTAAATTTAAGTTATAAAAGACCATTGAACAAAATATTTTATGGATGATCAATCAAATTATCTAAATAATAATGTAAGTCTCACAAGTTGAGATAACCATCAAAAATCCTTACGAAGGTCCCCCCCCCCCCCCCCCCCCCCCCCCCCCCCCCCCCCCCCCCCCCCCCCCCCCCCCCCCCCCCCCCCCCCCCCCCCCCCCCCCCCCCCCCCCCCCCCCCCCCCCCCCCCCCCCCCCCCCCCCCCCCCCCCCCCCCCCCCCCCCCCCCCCCCCCCCCCCCCCCCCCCCCCCCCCCCCCCCCCCCCCCCCCCCCCCCCCCCCCCCCCCCCCCCCCCCCCCCCCCCCCCCCCCCCCCCCCCCCCCCCCCCCCCCCCCCCCCCCCCCCCCCCCCCCCCCCCCCCCCCCCCCCCCCCCCCCCCCCCCCCCCCCCCCCCCCCCCCCCCCCCCCCCCCCCCCCCCCCCCCCCCCCCCCCCCCCCCCCCCCCCCCCCCCCCCCCCCCCCCCCCCCCCCCCCCCCCCCCCCCCCCCCCCCCCCCCCCCCCCCCCCCCCCCCCCCCCCCCCCCCCCCCCCCCCCCCCCCCCCCCCCCCCCCCCCCCCCCCCCCCCCCCCCCCCCCCCCCCCCCCCCCCCCCCCCCCCCCCCCCCCCCCCCCCCCCCCCCCCCCCCCCCCCCCCCCCCCCCCCCCCCCCCCCCCCCCCCCCCCCCCCCCCCCCCCCCCCCCCCCCCCCCCCCCCCCCCCCCCCCCCCCCCCCCCCCCCCCCCCCCCCCCCCCCCCCCCCCCCCCCCCCCCCCCCCCCCCCCCCCCCCCCCCCCCCCCCCCCCCCCCCCCCCCCCCCCCCCCCCCCCCCCCCCCCCCCCCCCCCCCCCCCCCCCCCCCCCCCCCCCCCCCCCCCCCCCCCCCCCCCCCCCCCCCCCCCCCCCCCCCCCCCCCCCCCCCCCCCCCCCCCCCCCCCCCCCCCCCCCCCCCCCCCCCCCCCCCCCCCCCCCCCCCCCCCCCCCCCCCCCCCCCCCCCCCCCCCCCCCCCCCCCCCCCCCCCCCCCCCCCCCCCCCCCCCCCCCCCCCCCCCCCCCCCCCCCCCCCCCCCCCCCCCCCCCCCCCCCCCCCCCCCCCCCCCCCCCCCCCCCCCCCCCCCCCCCCCCCCCCCCCCCCCCCCCCCCCCCCCCCCCCCCCCCCCCCCCCCCCCCCCCCCCCCCCCCCCCCCCCCCCCCCCCCCCCCCCCCCCCCCCCCCCCCCCCCCCCCCCCCCCCCCCCCCCCCCCCCCCCCCCCCCCCCCCCCCCCCCCCCCCCCCCCCCCCCCCCCCCCCCCCCCCCCCCCCCCCCCCCCCCCCCCCCCCCCCCCCCCCCCCCCCCCCCCCCCCCCCCCCCCCCCCCCCCCCCCCCCCCCCCCCCCCCCCCCCCCCCCCCCCCCCCCCCCCCCCCCCCCCCCCCCCCCCCCCCCCCCCCCCCCCCCCCCCCCCCCCCCCCCCCCCCCCCCCCCCCCCCCCCCCCCCCCCCCCCCCCCCCCCCCCCCCCCCCCCCCCCCTTTTTCACACTTCCACTTTTCATTTCAAACCACACTCTCACTCTTGGAACTCACACACCTCTTCACACTCTTCACACACTTTTATTTTCTCTCAAAAACCTCTTCTCTTCTCCTCTCCTTCTTCTTATTTTCGGCCCAAACAACAACAAATAACACCAACAAAAATCAAGTTAAACACTTAATAATAATAAGGATTAAGTTAGATTACTAAAGGGTTATATTAAGCAAGGGTTTAAGGATTGTTTTTGGGTTAGATTAAGGGTTGTTGGAGGCTTCAAAGGCCACGAAAATTCTGCCCACTTTCTTCATCAAAAACCAAGTTCAAGAGGGTATAATCTTCATCCTTTTTACTAGATCTAATCTTGTTTTTGTTTATATTCAAAGGTTTTATCAAAAACTCATACTTTCTTCTTGTTTTCTTTGTAATATACACTTAATGAGGGCAAAGTTGATAGGATCTTTCTTTCCATGCTCATGCATGTCGAATCTAAGAAGAAAGATCCAAGGATTCAACAAGTTTAAGACCCAAAAGTGTCGTTATAGATTAGTAGCTTTTAAAGTGACTTTCTTTTTGATAGATCTATATGTTTTTGTATGTTTTTGAAGAGTATATTCTGAGATTTTTCATTTAAAAGATGTTTTTATGTTGTTGAATGTTAGATCTATAAAAGTTGATATTAAAAATTGTTGATTTGAATGCATGTATGCTAGATTTAAGAAAGTTGGATCTTTTGTTGGATTATGAGATGGATATGGACTTGTTATAAGTGAAAAATATGTTAATATTAATGTTAATATTCTGGAAAAATTGATGAAATAACAAAGAGACAAAGCTTGGACCAAAACATGTTAAAATAAGCTAGAAATCAGAAGATAATTCAAATGAAATTATTCATAATTTATAAAGACAATTATGACACTTAAAAGTATTTTTAAGGAATTATTTAGTAAATAAATCAATAAAGTGAATAAATAAGTAATTAAATATTATTTAAAATAAATGAAAAATACACAAATAAAAGTATAAAAACATGAAATTTAAATTAAGGAGCATATATATCAGAAGATAATTCAAATGAAATTATTCATAATTTATAAAGACAATTATGACACTTAAAAGTATTTTTAAGGAATTATTTAGTAAATAAATCAATAAAGTGAATAAATAAGTAATTAAATATTATCGTTAAAATAAATGAAAAATACACAAATAAAAGTATAAAAACATGGAATTTTAAATTAAGGAGCATATATATCAGAAGATAATTCAAATGAAATTATTCATAATTTATAAAGACAATTATGACACTTAAAAGTATTTTTAAGGAATTATTTAGTAAATAAATCAATAAAGTGAATAAATAAGTAATTAAATATTATTTAAAATAAATGAAAAATACACAAATAAAAGTATAAAAACATGGAATTTTAAATTAAGGAGCATATATATCAGAAGATAATTCAAATGAAATTATTCATAATTTATAAAGACAATTATGACACTTAAAAGTATTTTTAAGGAATTATTTAGTAAATAAATCAATAAAGTGAATAAATAAGTAATTAAATATTATCGTTAAAATAAATGAAAAATACACAAATAAAAGTATAAAAACATGGAATTTTAAATTAAGGAGCATATATATCAGAAGATAATTCAAATGAAATTATTCATAATTTATAAAGACAATTATGACACTTAAAAGTATTTTTAAGGAATTATTTAGTAAATAAATCAATAAAGTGAATAAATAAGTAATTAAATATTATCTTAAAATAAATGAAAAATACACAAATAAAAGTATAAAAACATGGAATTTAAATTAAGGAGCATATATATCAGAAGATAATTCAAATGAAATTATTCATAATTTATAAAGACAATTATGACACTTAAAAGTATTTTTAAGGAATTATTTAGTAAATAAATCAATAAAGTGAATAAATAAGTAATTAAATATTATTAAATTAAATAAGTAATTACAAATCAGAGAATATACATAAATATTAATATTATAAGACCACTAATGTCAAATATTATTACTAAGCAAAGTGTACAATGGAAATCATATAAATCAAAGCCAAACTACCGAAATTCCAATAAACGTACAAAAACGTATAATGAGAAAACGACTCCTACCACCAAATCTCTTATACCCAAACAATGAGAGCATCATAATGTACTAAAACTCCATAATCTAATAACAACCAAAGATGGGCAAGTCTACTAGTATACATCTCATGATCTAGCTCACTAGTTCATGTCGCGCGAACTTACGTCGTGAATATATACGCTATGGTTTAGGCTTGCTTGGGGAGCAACAAGACTAGACGAAGATCTCGCATTTGATCAGCCCCTAACACTCTCAAATCAAGTGAGTCATAGCCCCCTTTCAAACTCTTTTATATGTTTTACTTGCGGGGTGAAAAGCATGATTAATTAAAATGACTTTCTCTTATGAAATGATTCTTTGAAATAATGATAATGATATGGTAATTATATTGTATGTTCAACGTGTTATATGTTATATGATGAGCTTGAGTACTGTCAAACGGTGGTCCCCTGTACACTACTATTAACTCATTTGAGGCATGTAGTTAGAGGGTTGCGCAACTAGGATTTGTCCCCTCATCCACTATTATAGGTAACGGTGGGATGTTTGGTCTGCCTTTGTGGCCACCTTCATTGCCAGTCTGGCCTCGCGGTGCTCTAACTACTATATTTATGGTCGTCTCCATGGCACGACCCTTGGTTATCTTTATGCATGTGATTGACAGCATGTGCTTATCATTATCTTATCATTTGGGACAATATATCTGATTATTGGGACATAACCGGTCTTAGTAGTGGCTCAAGAACAATCTCATCAAATTATGTCATGGTAGTCTTACCATTGACCAAGAGGTATTGATATTATATTATGGATGAAAATTATTGTTTGAACATACGGTTTGGGTATGGACAGTATGATGGAATTCTTGGAAATTTTATGACATATTATTTCTTGAATTGGGTTAAATATATGTGTGTTGTTAGCATAAACCTATAAACTCACTCAACTCTCGTAGTTGACACTTTTCCTTCATGCTTTTCAGGTCTAGGGCGGTAAGTTAGCATTTTGGACCGCCTCATGGATGATGTGTTTAATTGTAGCATGTTGGACTAGTAATGCGAACATTTGATCTGTTGATAATGAATTTGGTTATGTAATGTTTATTAAACGTCAACATGAACTTGTAACCTTTTGGATTTGAATGGCATTTGAAACCTTATGGTGATGTTTTATAATTAAGTCTTTTGTACCATGTCGTTCTGTGACATCTCGTGTTCCACCTTAGTCGGGGTGTTACAAAACTCGCTCAGCGACAAGTAATACTTGTCTCTATGTTAATTTTCTATCTCAAATTGTGCCTGCCAATATTGGTGAAGCCATGGCTGATCCCTCATGGGTGGAAGCCATGCAAGAAGAACTAACACAATTTGAAAGAACCCATTGGCACTCGATGGGTTTATAGGAATAAGATGGATGAAACTGGTGTGGTCATCAGAAACAAGGCAAGATTGGTTGCTCAAGGTTATACTCAAGCTGAAGGCATTGATTATGACGAGACCTTTGCTCCAGTCGCTCGTCTTGAAGCCATTCGTCTCTTTCTCGCTCATGCTGCTTACAAAGGCTTCATTGTCTATCAAATGGACGTCAAGAGTGCCTTCTTAAATGGTGCTCTTGATGAAGAAGTCTATGTTAAGCAGCCTCCTGGCTTTGAGGATCCAAAGCATCCTCACTATGTCTACAAGCTAAATAAAGCTTTATATGATCTTAAACAAGCTCCTAGAGCTTGGTATGACACTTTGTCTACCTTCCTTCTTGACCATGGCTTTCGTAGGGGAACCATTGACAACACCCTCTTTATCTACAAGCATAAGGGTGATGTTTTGTATGTGCAGCTTTATGTTGATGACATTATCTTTGGTTCCTTATCCACCAAACTCTGTCGAAAGTTCAGTTCTCTTATGTCTAGCACTTTCAAAATGAGTATGATGGGTGAATTATCCTTCTTTTTGGGGTTACAAATCAAGCAGATTCTCACTGGAATATTTATCAATCAAGACAAATATATTTGGGATATGTTGCATAAATTTGACTTCACCCATGTCACTCCAAAGGGAACTCCAATGTCCCCTCCTAATAATCTTCACACTGACCCTGATGGTAAGTATGTGAATCCTACTTACTATCGTGGCATGATTGGGTCACTCATGTATCTCACAGCGAGTCGCCCAGACATCATGTTTGCAACATGTCTCTGTGCTCGCTATCAAGCTTCTCCTAGAGAATCTCATCTCCTCGCTGTGAAGCGTATCTTCAAATATCTCAAGGGTACACCCACGCTGGGTCTTTGGTACCCAAAATACTTCAACTTTGAATTAGTTGGATATTCTGACTCTGACTATGCTAGTTGCATGCTTGATCGCAAAAGCACCAGTGGAGGATGTCAACTGTTGGGGGGGAGCTGACTAGTTGGACTAGTAAAAAGCAGCACACAGTTTCCATCTCCACCGCTGAGGCGGAATATGTCTCTGCAGCGAGCTGTTGTGCCCAAATGATTTGGATGAAACATCAGCTTGCTGACTATGATTTGGAATATTCCAAAATTCCAATCAGGTGTGATAATACAAGTGCTATTGCTATTAAACACAATCCTGTTCAGCACTCTAAAACTAAGCATATTGATATTCGATATCACTTTATTCGTGATCATGTCATGAAAGGTGACATTGAGATCTACTTCATTCCAACTGATGATCAACTAGCTGACATCTTTACTAAACCATTGGATGAAACTAGATTCAAACTACTTGTTAGCAAGTTAGGAATGTTGAATGGGGAATCAGCGACATGACTTGTCATGTATGCTAATTCAGCGAGCTTAAGTCAGTCTTACTCGCTGATCTCAAAGCAATGAAGAGCTTAAAGTCTTCATCTAGTCCAGTAGCAAACGGCTATTGGTAAAGACTTATAAAATCCATTGATCCCTGTTGCTTTGGGGAAAAAGTGTTAGGATCAGTTCACCTGGTAAACTGGCCAGTCTCCAGTTGCACCTGGAGACCCAGTAAAACTGTCCAGTGAAACTGGAGACCTAGATGATTTGTCGAGAAACATATTGAAGTCCAGTTGCACCGTATAGTCAACGCAACTGAAGACTTCCTCCAGTTGAGAACTAACCAGTTGAAGAATCCTTCCAGTTGAAGTCGAAGACAACAAATGGAAGATAGAGAATGGCAATGGCAGCGAAGCCCAGTTGACATTCTAGTCAGTTACAAACTGGAGACCATCAGTGGAAAGACCTTACAAAGCTTTACACTGATTACAAGGAATTGACTTGTGTGCTTTATGTCCCCTTACCTGGATAATAAGACTTATCTTATTATTTAAGTAATAAAAGGTACATAAAGCTGGTTGAATAAAGATGCTTTATCCGACAACTTTATACTGCTTTTTAAGGAATTAAATGTTATTCCTTAAATGCTCTCAACCACATATGTACGGCCAAAGTTAACATCCCAATGTTAACTTTGCCTATAAATACAAGTCATTGCACAACCAAGAATATTAATTCTCTCGAACAACTTCTTCGAATATACACTTCGATAGAATTCACACTTTGCAAACCTGCAATATTCTTGGTGAACTTGTGCAATATTCTCTCAATCGCTAAAAGGAACATTTCACAACTTTAAGTGTTTCGATCGTCTTGAGAAATTCCGAGTGTAGATCAATTGTATTTCATAGGTTGTTAGGATATTTACATTCTTGTATTATCTTGGTTCCGCAACAACCTTGTAATTTATTTAACATCAATAAATAAATTACACATTGAAAATTACATATTGTCTCATCAATTTATCTTTACAAGCTATTTGTATTATTGCATTGTTCTTTACTTATTGTCCTTTATATAAGTAATCTATCTAGAACTTGGTATATACACACTGCAACTGGTCATCTCCAGTTCAGTACATATATTGCAAAGTAACTCCACCATCGACATAGAGGTGTCTTCAGGTAGTGTCATCTATTGAGTTGGGACTTACAAGTGGTATCAGAGCAGAAGGCTAATAAACTTGCCTGGATCTGCTAAGATGAACACTACTGAAGGTGGAGATGGTTCTGGTTCAGGTGAAAACCCATTGAATAACAATGCCCAACCTTTTCAAAATGTTAATACTAACCCTCCTCCTACTACTACCCCAAACCACGTCCATGTACATTATTCTAACACTCATGTTCCCAAATTCGATGGAAACAGTGAGACTTTTGGTACATGGAAGGCTAGAATGCTTTTACATTTTGGTGGGATAGAGCGGTATATGTTGAAAATCCTTAAGGATGGACCATATATACCCATGTCTCTTGGGGTAAGTCCTCTTCTAGACCCTACTGGAAGAAGAGGTTCAATAGAAAAGCCCGAAGACCATTGGTCTGATGAGGATCGTAGACTTGTTGATCTGGACACCAGACTCAAGAACATGATCCTTGGGGCTGTTCCTGAAGATCTAATTCCAACACTTGTGTTGTTCCCAGTGTAAAGTCAATGTGGGATGAATTATTTATTCAGTTTGAAGGAGGTGATGACACTATTATCACCAGAAAAGTTGCCTTGAACAAGAAGTATGAATCCTTCTTTGCCTTGCCCAATGAAAGTCTAACTGGTACATACACCAGATTTTCTTGCCTCATTAATCAGCTGAGAGGCTTGGGTGTAGAGAAGGATAAGGATATTCTTCTTGAGAAGTTTTGTGATATTCTTCCTTCCAAATGGAAAAACATGGTTCTTGTCTTGAGACAAGGTAAAACCTTGCACAGCCATACTCTTGCATCGCTTCTATGGAGCCTTCAGATTCACTGAAGATAATTATGCTGCAAGACTGGTGGCTGAGCAAGATGCCATGAAACATGCCCAGAGTTCCAAGGTTGCTAGTGTACTTGAGCGACCTTGTGCTGCTTTGATGTCTGCAGAGAGTGTCCAGGCACACTCAATGAAGGAGATGTTAAACAGTTTCTTGAACTCTGGTCTGACCACTGAAAACAGTGATGGTTGTAATGAAACTGACGATGATGATCTGGTAGCCATGATTGCTAAAACCTTTAACAGGTTTAAGCAAAAATCTTAAAGATTTAATGGCCCAAACAATGCTTCCAGCTCCAGCTCTCTGGATAAAACCAATCTTACCTGCTATAAGTGTGGTAAGAAAGGTCACTTTATGAAGGAATGTAGATCTAGTCAGTTGAACAACCAAGCTGGCCCCCCTGTCCCTAATTTCAATCGGCCTGATGATAGCTACAAAGCTAAATACAAGAAGCTTAAGGCCCAGATTGCCCTCCTGTCCATGGAAAAAGAAAAGGATCAGTGCTTAATGGTACAAACTGAGGGAAAATGGGAGTACTCTGATGACTCATCAGTTGATGAAGAAGAGGAAAGGGACATGTGTTTCATGGCCTTGGAAGATCAACAGCAGCACGTGGCAAAAGAAGATGTCATCATTGGAAGATGGGTGGACATCATCTTGAAAAAGGTATGTGATTATGATCACCAAATTGACCCTGAACTGAAACTGGACCTGGCTGAATCATTAAGTGGTGATTTAGCTTTTGTGGAAACTGTAAGAGCTAATAGTGAAAGATATCTTGACACTATCTTAATTGAACTGAACATTGTTAAACCACAACTGAATGATTTACAAAGTGTCCAGTTGGCTCTCAAGGAGTCAGTTTTAAAGATTGAGGCTTTGGAACTTGATAATCAAAAATTATTTTATGATCTTGAAAAAGAACAAAAGATTATCAAGTCATGGGTAAAAGCATCTGGTAAAAACTATGATGCATTTTCAAGAACTATCGATGCCCAGAAGAATGCATGGAAATCTGGAGATCTGGAGATGGCAGCTCTCATACCAGATCTTCATGCATTGCCTCCAGCTCTCAGGGTTGAAACACCTTATGATCAACCTGAAGCTGTTAAAACTGAAACCTTTGAGACCACCCCCATTGAGGTTAAAACTGGAGCCAAACAGGCTAAAGCTCCAGTCAAAAAAGCCACTGGTAACAAGCTTTTACCTCAAAAGTCTAAGGTGCCCAAGACCCGACAGACTAAAACTCCAACTGAACCAAGGTCCAAGGTTCAGTTGCCTAATGAAAATAATATTTTGATTAATCTGGAAAGTCAACTCCAACTTTTGTCTCGACAGGTTCAGAGTTGTACTGCCCGGATTAAAAATCTGGAAGGAGGTTCATTACCTCCAGTTTTCAAACAAAATATTAATCCACTCCCTTTAAAACCTAATCAAAAGATTGTTCCATCTGGAACTAAATCTGGTAAAAATAAGGGAAGTAAGTATCAAGTACCAATCGTTTTTACTCCTGCACCTGGAGCTGGTGAAAAAGCTCCAGATGCAGCCTCCAGTTCAACACCACAACAATCAACTGTGACTTCTGTAGAGAAGTCCAGTGAACCCATCAATAAAAGATGGGTTCACAAAAATAACTAATGATTTTTGTGGATATGCAGGGCGATCGAAAGAAGAATATCTGGTATCTGGACAGCGCTGCTGGCCGGACTATGACCGGATGTAAGCCCTTGCTTGAAGAGTTCACTGTCCTAGATTGACCGACAGTGACGTTTGGTAACGATCAATCTGGAAAGACTGAAGGATATGGTGTGCTAAATAATGGACAAGTCGAATTCAAAAGAGTTGCATTTGTGAATGGTTTGAAATACTACCTGATCAGTGTCAGCCAACTTTGTGATGATGGCTTCAGAGTTTTGTTCGATATTGCTCAAGGCACCATATTTAACAAGGATTGGAAAGTGGTGATGATTGCACCAAGAAAAGGCAATGTGCACATCATGGATATGGAACCAGCTCCAAAAGAGGAATGTTTCTATACCAAGGCTGATGAGGACACCAACTGGCTATGGCATAAAAGATTATCCCATCTTAATTTTAAAAATATTAACAAGTTGTCTCGCAAACAACTGGTTGATGGCATACCTCAAATTTCTTTCAATAAAGAAAGGCCATGTCCAGGGTGTGAGATGGGCAAGCAGAAAAGAGCCAGTTTCAAAACTAGGCAAGATTTTAGCATCACTGAACCTCTTCACATGCTACATATGGATCTCTTTGGTCCAGTGAATGTTCAAACTAGAGCTGGAAAGAAGTACACTCTAGTTGTGGTCGATGAATTCACCAGATACTGTTGGGTGGTATTCATTAGATCCAAAAGTGATGCACCTGCTGAAATCATCTCACTCATCAAAAGAATTGAGCTCAAGTATACTCGAAAAGTTTGTCAGTTGCGAAGTGATAATGGTACTGAATTTCAAAATAAGGTACTTGAAACATTTTGCAATGACACTGGCATTTCTCAAAACTTCTCATCAGCACACTCTCCAGAGCAGAATGGAGTTGTGGAAAGAAAGAATCGCACACTGATAGAAGCAGCCAGAAGTATGCTATCTGAATCTGGTCTTCCCACCAGTTTTTGGGCTGAGGCAGTTGCAACTGCTTGTCACACCCAAAAACCGGTCAGTCTACATCAAGAGACATAAGAAGACTGCCTATGAAGTACTCAGGAATCGTAAACCAAATATTGGATACTTTCATGTATTTGGTTGTCCAGTTTATATCTTAAACGATTCCAGTCAGCTTGGAAAGTTTGATGCAAAAGCTGATGAAGGGGTATTTTTAGGTTATTCAGATATTCGAAAGGCCTTTAGGGTTTATAACTATAGACTCCAAAAGGTTCATGAGACAATTCATGTCACATTCGATGAATCAACTGAAGCAGTCAACAAGAGACCAAGCCTTGATATTACTCCAGTCATTCCAATCAATTTTGGTGAAACTGACCAAGTTCATCCGTCAGTTGTATCACCAAAAGATGCTTCCAGTTACAACAAATTGGAACCAGTTAAGAAGAAGAACACCACTAGTGACACATCATTCTATCCCTCCATCAATTTCAACTTACCACAAGAATTGGTGATTGGATCTGATGTACGTGCCACTCCAATATCAGCACCAGTTCTAACTCCAACTTCTCCAGTTCTTTAAGAAATACCCTTATTTACTCCGAACTCATTTACTTCTTTCTCTTACATTCTTTCATTTACTTCCCAATCATCAAAATTGCTTCATTTCTAAATCTGCTTCACAAATCAAGAACCCTAATTCCCAAATTTCAATTTCACTTTCAAATGGCTCCTAGATCATCCCGTTCAAGAGATGTAAATCTCTTGACTGTTCCATATGCTCCTTCACCAGATGTCAAACCGGCATCTGGTGCTCCTAGTAATGCTTCGGTCATCAAACTAAATCCTAATAATCCGATGGCAAGCTTACAAGGATCTCAAGGGTCCAATACCCTTATTGGTAGAATCCAAAATTTTTTGAAGGATTCTCCAATAGGACCCATATTCTCTCTAAACCCACGCAAGTTGTTTCCCAACTACTTGTGTGAGTTTTGGTACACTGCCGTTCTGTCTTCCGATTGTTCCTCCATCAGTTTCACATTAAAGGATGGAACAATCCAGTGTACCTTGTCCGCTGACGTATTGAGGGATGCCTTACACCTCAATTACTGGAGAGAGGGTGAATCTCCAGTCGTCTTACCCCCAAATATAAATTTTCGTCAAGTCCTCCTTGAAATGGGACACAAGGAGTGTTTGGACAATGGGGTGTTGAAGACGAAAGGTGTGATGACCATGAATGGTCTTACACCTTCATGGAGGTATTTTTTCATCCACCTGGTGGAGAGTATGGGTAGGAGTTCTGGTGGTCTTGACCAGATTAACTCCTCACAAGCAGAAATGGCTTACTGCTTGTGGAATGGATTGAGAGTGGACTTTGCAGATATTCTGTTTAGAAGCCTAGTTCAAAAGCTGAAGGGCACCAGGGGTGTATGTATCCCCTTTTCAAGGTTCCTCTCTCTCTGTTTTAAACATATTCTGGGCAGAGAATCATATTTGAGTACAGATTCACCGTACACTGCTCCAGATATGTTAAGGAATTTAGACTCTCTGGTATCTGAAGCTGGAGAGGTCGAAATTCCAAAATGAATGCAACTGGCATTCGCTTCAACTGATGCACCGATTGAAGGTGAGTCAGAAAGGCAACTGGGCGGGCCTCAAAATAATGAGGGACCCTCCAGTTCGTCTAATGTTGTGGTTGAGGATAGAGCAACCATAACTGAAGCAACTCCAATCACATCTATCCCTGGTGAAGATACTTCGGTATCTGATCCTCCAACAGATGCACCCATCCAGGAAACTGGGGAAGGTCATCTGGAGACTGACCCTTCTAGTCAGCCCTCAGTTACATTCATGGATCTGGACATGAATGTTAATGACGAGGAAATCTTGATAGAGTCTTCGGATTCCGAAGGAACTGAAACAGACTTGGAGATTTTTGAGGCTTCTGCACAAGCTCAAAACCCTTCATCTCCAGTCTCGCTTTCAGACGCATCAATTTCACTTTCACCACCACAAGAAAATGTGCCTACTGATATATCTTTCCAAACTTATACCGCTCCTTCACCAACTGGGCAATTCTCATTTGCTCGAGAAATGCCACCCCCACCGACGCCGTTGTTCACACCTGAGCATTCTCAGCATGAACAACACATTGATTTTCCAGTCCTTTCTTCATTCACCACTCCTATTATATCTTCAACTGCTGGTATTACAACTGGGGAGACTTCCTTAAGTTTGCCTCCTCCAGTTGCTCCAGTAGTAACTACTGCTGGTCCAGTGACACCTTCTCCTTCGTCACTGGACAGTCAAGTTGTCTCTTTACAAGCCGATCTCCAAAACCTTCTTACCAGGGTGGAGGAGATTCAAAAGACACTAGACAAAAACACCAAGTCCTTCTCCAGATACCACAAAGATCACTTGACAAATATTAAGGTGGTTGATCTAGGGATCAATAAGTTTTCATCAAATGAAGACTTGGTGTTCAACAAGTTAAATGAGTTGGTCACTGGCTGCAATAATCTGGCAACATCTTTGAAGGAAGCCTTTGACCTTACTCAGTCCAAGGTTACAACCTCAATCTCCAATCTGCTTGGCAACACTATCAGAACATCTGAAGTAGATTTGAGGGAGATTGAAAGGCAGGTAAAGGAACTGATTGAAAAACCTGGCCTAGATGTAGCTGAACTTGGACAGCAGTTGATGACTTCAGTTGGTCAGAAGATAGAGGATACGCTGGGTGCTAGAGAAGCACAATTGATTGAAAGGGTGATGTCTGAGATCACCAAGCTGGCCACTCCTCAGGTTGATCTGGCCCTACTCACCAGTGAGATCAACCAGTTGAGAGGTAGCATTGAGAATTTGAACACCCAGGTATCTCTACATGCTTAATCTTTAGATAAACTGACAATTGAAGTAGAGAATTTGAAGAAGAAGGATGATGAAGTGAAGGAAAAGGTTGTCTTCGGTTTGGATGAAGACTCCAAGATCCTAAATGAACTAAAAACTGGTCAAGAACAAGTTACTGCCAATGTCTTGACCCAGTCAAAGGAGACCAATCATTTAT
>CM067169.1:117964797-117997828 GCA_034093135.1 Erigeron breviscapus | reverse complement strand
AAAACCCGGGGAAAACGGGAAAAAAAAAAACTTTTCAGTTCGTTCCCTTTCGTCAAGTAGGTAAAGTAGGCATACGAACCACTTTAGCTTTGCCTTAGACTCTATTGGAACAAAGCAAAGAAGGAGGCGGAATGGATAAAGGGAAAGGGAACCAAGGGCATGTCATTTTTTCAAAGAAATGATGGTATTTTTACCTTGGGAAGACAAAAAGTGCAACTTGTAACTGTTTGTGGGCTGTAAACCGTCACACATTTATGTGTGATGTGATGTAATTAATGCGGATCTCAGAACCCGATCAAAATTTTATTTGATAATTTCAAATTAAACCGTTTGAGTTCCTCATTCTCTCTCCTATAAATACCCACTTTCAATTTCATTTGCATTTACTTCGAACATATTTACTCCCAAATCTTTCAAATTCCTTCATTCAATTTCCAATCATAATCATCTCTCATATTTACTCCATTTCCATTCAATTCTTCATCAAATCTTCATCAAAACCCTAAATATTCAATTTCATCTTCATCTATTCATCATAAAATGGCACCTAGACAATCTAAATCGCTTAACAATCTGCTCGCTGCTGAATATGCTCCAACTGAAAATGTTGATAAGGCACCCCATATCACTCTTGAGGCTAAGGCCATTAGAATAAACATGAATAACTGGATGGCCAGACTTTCACTTTCCAGTGTTCATGATGCCCAATCTGTTATTGGGAGATTAAACACATTTTTTCTCTCATGTCCATTATATGGTGCGTTGACATTAAATCCAGGAAGGATGTACCACGATTACCTTTGTGAATTCTGGTACATTTCACAATATGATGATACAACTTCTTCAATCACTTATTCTCTGAAACAAGGTACCAGATCCTTGGGTTTCACTGTTAGTTTACTCAGGTCTGTTCTACAGTTGAATTATTTTGAACAAAATGAGTTGCCCATTGAACTTCCCTCTGGTATCAATACAAGGGAAGTGTGCAGACTGATGGGGCACACAGATATTGTGGATGAGCATGGCCAGCTATCCAGGAAGGGAACAGTATACATGAGCAAACTGACGGACTCATGGAGATACTTCTTCACGCACATTGTTGAATGTTTGGGAGGCAGTTCTGGAGGGTTAGACCAGATAAATCAAACTCATCTCCAGATTGCCTACTGCCTCTGGTTTGGACTTAGAGTAGATTTCACTCAGATCCTATTTGATGATCTGGTAGAGCATCTTAGAGTGAAAGGTAGAAAAGCCTTCGTTCCTTATATCCGTTTTCTTTCACTAATGTTTAAAAGAGCTCCTGGAGACCAGTATGATTATGAAACTACTCACTTTTCTGTGAGTGATTATATGAGGGATCTGACCAACCTCAGATCTCCACTGAATGAGGTAGATATTCCTCAGTCCATGCTCTCTTTTCAAAGGGAAGAAGTTGAAGTGGCTCCAGGTAGAGGTCAAGCTGGTGAAGGACTCTCTGTTGACCAAGATGTACAGATTATAGAAGTTGTACAACCTATTAGACAAGTGGCTCCTGAAGGTCAAGGACCAGAAAATGTTGAACCTTCCAGACGACCTAGATCAAACAGGCGTCTGATAAGAGCTGGAGTTCAGGTGAATCCAGAAAGACATCCTGGTGATGTAATGAATTTGGATGGGTCTCTGATTTTTTAACCTGAAGAGAATGTTGAGCAGGTTATTGAGCAAGAGAATGTACAAGTTATTGGGTAGGTGACTGATGAACAAATAGAAAATGTGGCTCAGATTATTGAGCAGGTCGAACAAGATGTTCAGACTGATGAACAAGTATCTGGTGAGCAAGAGGCTCAAATCGATTTGAATGTTGAAGCAAGTGCTCAGGCTGGTGAAATGTTTTGGGATGAGGCTGATTCTCCCATGTCTGAAGATCAGAATTTTGATGTGAATATGAACTTTCTGGGTGAGGATGTTGTACAAGTTGAAAGTCTACCAGAAATGCCACCACCTCCACCAGAAACAAATATTCCTCCACCAGAATCAGAAATGCCACCACCTCCACCAGAATCAAACATGTCACCACCACCACCACCTTCAATTCCACAAAATACTCAATACTTCACTCCTGCAACCATTCAAACTTCACAATCTCAACCTCCACCACTTGTAACTCCAGTCAACATATCTGAATAAGCTGCAACTGAAGAGGACTGGGCACAAGTACCTCTTATGACCAGATTGCCTTCCACTATTGAACCTCCCAGTGGTCTCTCCACTTCATCTTCTGTCGAGGTCCAAGGCCTTCTTAGTAAGGTGGCGGACCTGGAGAGATCACTTCAGACTTCATCGCAGGTTATTTCAGACTTTAAATCTTTATTATCAAATAACCTTGCATCTGAGATGAATGTGTTTGCTGGAAATGAGAAGCTTGTTTTTGAGAAGCTTGATGAACTGGTACTGGCCACAAACAACAATACTGAAAATTTCAAAGTGGCAGTCCAGGGATTGGAGACAAGGCTAGTGAACTCTGTTCAGACTGCAGTGACGGGTAAACTTGTTCAACCACTGGCAGGTCTGAAAGAAGAGGTTCAGAAGTTGGTTACCAGGATAAGTTCTCTGGAGAGCAGGTCCACACTTGATCAGGTTGATGTTGTTAGCACAATTAGTGATGAATGTACAAAGAAGTTCATAATCAGTATGCTGAAAGAATTATCTGAAGAAATTTCTGAGACTGTTCTTCGAACTCTTCAAGATGGGCTGTTACCCCAAGTGGAGAAGTTGGTGGAAGAAAATTTGCCAAAACACTTGCCTAAAGAAGTTGAAACTGTTAAAAAGGAAGTGCAGGAACTTAAGAAAATTATGACTAATACAACTCCAGTGGCTGGAAGAACCTTTGGTGCACTGGACAGACATATGCTAGAACAATTATGGAATGATCTCAAGTCCAGAACTGGTGATCATTCCAAGGGGGAAAAGTCGTCTGGTGACCAAGAAGGTTTGATAAGGAAGAAGAAGGATGTTGTTGCCAGTGCTGTTGAAAGGGCCTTTGCTACTGAAAGCATTGTGCAAGAAAAACAAGTGACTGGTACTGATGTCAGTGCACGATTAGCACAAAGAGCATTTGGCACTGAAGCCACTATGCTGACTGGAGAGGCTGCTGGTACTGAAGCCAGTGAGCCCCAGTTTGAATCTTTCCCAGATATACCAACTACTCTGAAGTTTGTTAAAGGAAAAGAACAAATGGTATCTGGAGAAGAAGAGCAAACTGCTGAAAAATCATCAGAGTATCCCACTGCTGATGATGAAACCTCTAAGAAGCTGGAACAAGAATGCATAATGATTGAAATCTTCAAAAGAAATCAAAAAGATGAACTATTGGCCCATCAAAGGGAGATGGCAACTATGGGGACTCTGGACTCTTATAATGCTGGCAGGTTAGGTATAAATATTGATGTTTACAAAAAGATGAAGGAAAACCCCAGAGTTCATCAATGTTTGAATGCATTGAATGATGTTCATGTACGCTCCTTTTACGCTGAAGAAGAACAGATTTATGACTCAATAATTTATGGCGTTAGTGTACCAGAACTCATCAGGCAGAGGAAGGAGGAACTGGTGAATCTCCAGAGGAAGATAAGGAAGAATGCTGATGCTCTGGAGTTAGAGTACAGAGAGAAAGTGACTGGCTTAACAAAACTGACTGCCAAACAGATCAAAGCAATTAAAGATGCTGATGTAAGCAGATTCATTCCCCTGGACACTTCTCTGAAAATCAACCGTCAACAACTCCAGTCTGCTGTAGAACAAAAGAGAATGATGTCAACGGAAACTGAAGCATTGATCCAGACAGCCAAATTGAAAGACAAGTATAATGAAATGTTAAATTTCAGGGCTGATGCTAGACGGATCACTGGTGCAGAAATCAAGCTTGCTGGTAATCATGAAGGTATGTCAAAGTTTGAAGTAAAGTTAAACAGGGAAGGTAACTTTACTGATGAAAGAAAGAGCACTTCAGTCCAAGCGTTTGGATGGAGTGAACTGAAGGAGATTGCCTTAACATTCAGGGGGAAGACAAATGTGTCGACTGATGTTAAAGCATTTCTAAAGAGGGTTGAGAAGGTATGGAGAAGAAAGCAACAGATGGAAGTTGCAATGGGCATGAAATCGCCAGAATCAATACCATCTTCTCCATCACCAAAGAGAAAGGCTTCTGAAGATGCTCCAGGACAGACATCAAAGAGAAGGGCCTGACTCTTATCATTTACTTATTGTAATTTATTGTTTGATGAAAATTGTAAACTATTTATCAGTTGATGTATGTAAAATTAGTTGCAATTTTTGATTCATAAAAGTAAATGATCAGATTTAGTCTAAGTTAGAACTTAAAAGATGAAACTGAAAACACTCATGATCTATAAAGTGTTTTCCAGTAACTTAGATTTTTTAGACTAAAATCAAAACTTGTGTTTTTCAAGCATACAAAATTGTATAGATTTAAGCTTGAAAACACTTGCATTATTTCTAAACAAATAGGGGGAATTTGTTAGGTCCAGATTTCCTGGACTCGCTCCAGACTCGACTACTGGAGCCTTACTGAAGATCTGTCCAGAAACGTATTCTACTGGACCTACTCCAGACTTGGAATCTGGAGTCCCTCTGAAGATTTGTCCAGAAATAATGGAAGACCAGTGAGCAAATACTTGTATAGGAAATCTGGAGTATTCTCCAGATTAGCTCTCTGGACTTCACCCCAGTCCAGATCTACTCTACTGAAGACATTCTCACTGAAGTCTGAAGAAAGAAGACTGAAAAATGGCGGAGTCCACTGGAAGTCTTGCCAGATCTGTACACTGGAGGATTGTCAGTGTTCTAGACCTTACAAGTCTGAACACTGATATCGAGTAATTAACTTTTGCCTTTACACACTTTTCAAAGGACATTCCACTTGTTCTTTACCAAAGTTTATACGTGTGTAAAGGTGGTTGGTTAAAAGGATAATAAGTCATTTGATGTGACTTTATCCTTGTACCTTAACCAATGCATTTAATGTTCTTATCGGATCATTAAATGCATGCAACCATATTTGTACGGCACAAAATTCACTGGTGAATTTTGTTGCCTATAAATACAAAGTCATTTATTTGAGAAAAATACTTTAAAAGCATACATTTTGCATTAGAGTGAATTTGTCTAAATACTCTCGATCTTAAACAGGGATACTTCACAACTTTAAGTATCTCGATCCAAAAGAGTTATTGACAAATATAGATCATTTGTAATTCATAGGTTGTTAGGATACATACTTAATTGTATTATCTTGATTCCGCACAACCTTGTATTTTATTTAACATCATAAATAAAATACACCTTGAAAAATACATAATGCTCCACTTTACTTGTTTATTGCTTTAAGTCTTGTATTACTTTGTTTATATATTCTTGCATTTATTTACAAGTAATACTAGTCCATTCTAGTGATTATTAGACTTGTTGTATTTTACACTTTCGGGGTTAACCATCGTTATTAAGGGACTCACAGAAGTAATTACTCTACATGTGCTATACGTATACGTGTGATATGTTTATGTGAGATATGTAAGATGTGACATGATGATTGAGTTGTATGTATATGATGATATCATTTGAAATGTGTTGGGATGTGGGAATAAGTAAAGGTGGGATTATCTTACGATTTTTGTGGTTGATATGTAATGTGGTCATGTTTTGATAAGTATATTATGAAGAAGTTTTATGAAAGTAAAATGGAGAACGTTTTATTAAATGTGTGTATCTTACTTGGCTAATTTATTAGCTAACACTTGCTTTTATGAAAATGTTGTGTCCTTCAGGATAAGCAGGTTTGAGCTAGGAAAGGATTAGCTCGGTGAGATGGGTAGAAGTAATAAAGAAGACTAGCATAGATTGTTGAATGCTTAGACTTCCCTTAGCCTTATGTTTTGGCTATTATAATTATGATTTAAGACCTTGTAATAATGTGGGCACTTATGTTGGTGCCAAGACTTGGATTTCATTTTATTATTTTGATGATGCACTTTAGTAACACCATTTATGAAAGATACCATCCGTTACGGATGAAGCAGTTTTTAAGTGATCCTTTTTCGCTACGTTTAAACGCCGTTTGGCAAAGTTTTTGAAAATCCAGGTTTTAAAATGACGGGTGTTACAGTTAGATTGTTGTTCGGGCTCAACAACTGTCTCTTGTCCAGCAGACGAACCGGTGGGTCCCTCATTATTTTGAGGCCCGCCCAGTTGTCTTTCTGACTCACCTTGGACTGGTGCATCAGTTTTTGCGAATGCCAGCCGCATTCTATTTGGAATCTCAACCTCCCCATCTAGAGATGTAAGGGAGTCAAGATTCCTCAACAACTCTGGAACAGTGTACAGTGATTGAGTATTGTTATATTCTTCACTGCCCAGAAGTTGTAGGAAACAAAGTGACAAATACCTGGAGAAGGGGATGCATAATCCCCTAGAGCCCTTCAGTTTCTGCACAAGGCTTCTGTACAGAATATCGGCAAAGTCCACTCTGAGTCCATTCCACAAGTAGTAAGCCATTTCTGCTTGTGTGGAGTTAATCTGGTCAAGACCACCAGAACTCCCACCCATGCTTTCCACCAGATGGATGAAAAAATATTTCCATGATGGTGTCAGGCTCTTCATAGTCATGGGTCCCTTGGTTTTCAATACCCCATTTTCTAGGCACTCCTTGTGTCCCATATCAAGGAGGACCTGGCGAAAGTTAATATTTTGGGATATTACCACCGGAGATTCACCTTGTCTCCAGTAGTTGAGGTGCAGGGCATTCCTCAAGGTTTCAGCTGTCAAAGTACACTCGACTGATCCATCTTTAAGAGTAAAGGTGATAGATGAACAGTCGTCAGAAAGTTCAGCAGTGTACCAGAACTCACACAAGTAATCATGGTACATCTTGTGTGGGTTGAGGGAAAAAGACTCGCCGAGTGGAGAATCACGAAGAAAACTTTGGATTCTCCCAATAAGAGTATCGGCGGCTTGAGTCCCTCTCAAACTTGCCATGGGGTTATTTGGATTTAATTTTATTTGAGTAGCGTTTGAAGGAGCACCATAGGCACGTTTGATGTTACCAGATGGATTATATGGGACAGTGAGCAGATTTACATCTCTGCTACGAGAAGATTTAGGAGCCATTTGATTATGAGATGAAATTGAAATTGAATGTTTAGGAATTAGGGTTTTGGATTTATGAAGCAGAGAGAGAAATGAAGCTATTTTGATGATGATTGGGAGTAAATGAAAGAATGTGAAAAGAAAGTAAATGGTAACCGGAGTAAATGTGGGGGTATTTATAAGGGTATAAAATCCCACTATAAATACAAAACATTATTTTAATCCCCAAATTTTCTAAAACAAAAGATATTTTGAATAATTGAAAATTTGAAATTCAAAAACATTTAATACCAACTTGTCAACATTAAATGCTACGACGGCTGGTATTCCCACGCGCCCACTAACTTTTCACAATCCCCATAAAAAGTGTAACATTTACAAAAATGTATTTGACACGTCATGTGACAGTTGTGAGTGGGTTAAAACACTCGAGTACCATCACGTGTCACAAAAATTGACCAAGTATTTTACAACGTTATGAAATCTGGTTGACCACCAGTTTTAAGACAAGACTGAACATGTACACTGGAGGATTATTCCAGTGCCAGTTTCCAACTTGAGAGTTCTCCAGTTGCAATTTTTCAAATAAAACAAGTTTAATCAGAAAAATATTTTGAGTATTTCCCCCTAGAATGATGATCCAGAAATCAATTAGTGCCAAGATAGTATCACAAAGGCGTTCGATAGCCTAGCGAGCAAAGATTATCTGGACCTCCTCAATTGGAGAACTTCATCAGTGTCACTGACGCGTTCATAACAAAGTCTCCAGTTTTAAGGATTTAACATTCCCAGATCACTGATGAGATGTTTAAAAGTTTTCTCATCAAGAGGTTTTGTAAAAACATCAGCGAGGTGTTTGTCAGTGGGGATGAAATGAATTTCAATGTCTCCTTTCATAACATGATCACGAATGAATTGATACCTGATGTCAATATGCTTTGTCTTTGAGTGCATCACTGGGTTGTGAGATATAGCAATTGCACTAGTGTTGTCACAAAAGATTGGGGTCCTTGTATACTTCTGACCATAATCTAGTAACTGGTTCTTGATCCAGAGAATCTGGGCACAATAACTGGCCGCAGAAATGTACTCTGCCTCAGCAGTGGACATAGAGACTGACGTCTGCTTCTTGCTAGTCCAACTCACTAGTTTACCTCCAAGGAAGTGACAACCTCCAGTTGTGGATTTTCTATCTATCTTACAACCTGCATGATCTGAATCTGAATAACTCATTAGATCTAACCCTGAGCCTTTGGGATACCAAAGACCAAGGCTAGGACACCCTTTCAGGTATCTGAAGATGCGCTTAACAGCATGCAAATGTGATTCTTTTGGGTTAGCCTAAAATCTGGCACATAGACATGTTGCAAACATTATATCTGGTCGACTGGCAGTTAAATACATCAGTGAACCAACCATACCACGATATTCAGTGGTGTTCACTGGTTTGCCAGTTGGGTCAGACTCCAAATTTAAAGGTGTTGCAATAGGTGTGTTTTTAGATGGGATAGAATCATATTTGTATTTTCTCAACAAATCTCTGACATATTTCTCTTGGTTTATAAAAATTCCATTTTCAGTTTGCTTAATCTGAAGACCCAAGAAAAATGTTAATTCACCCATTAAACTCATTTCATACTCAGATGACATGATTTTAGAAAACCTTTTACACATTGCATCATCAGTTGACCCAAATATAATGTCATCAACATAAATTTGTACCAGTAAGATATTACCTCTTTCTTTCAAGATAAACAAGGTATTATCTATTGCACCTCTTTGAAAGCCATTTTTGAGAAGATGTTTAGTTAAAGTGTCATACCAGGCTCTTGGGGATTGTCTTATACCATACAAAGCTTTGTTCAGTCTATATACCCAGTGAGGATGCTTCTCATCAATGAAGCCTGGAGTCTGTTTAACATACACTTCTTCTTCCAGTGTTCCATTAAGGAACACACTTTTGACATCCATCTGGAAGACTTTGAACTGCAGATGGGCTGCATAAGCCAAGAATATTCTGATGGCTTCAAGTCTTGCAACTGGAGCAAAAGTCTCATCAAAATCAACACCCTCTGCTTGACAGTAACCCTTGGTAACAACATTGCCATCTTCATCCATCTTGTTTCGGTACACCCATCTTGTACCAATGGGTTCTTTCTTTAACTCTGGTGGACAAGGAACAAGTTCCCATACATTGTTCCTTTCAAACTGGATAAGCTCTTCTTGCATTGCTTCTACCCAGCTTGGGTCTGCCATAGCCTCTTCAATCTTCTTCGGTTCAATCAGTGATAAGAAGGTGACGTTCAAGCATTGATCACTTGTGGCTCTTCTAGTCTGAACCCCACTACTTGGATATCCAACAATCTGTTCAATTGGATGTGCTCTTGTCCATTTAGTATATTGACTAGGTTGGTGAACAACAATATCAGTGCAAGTCACCTGATGATCCTCTTCAGTTGTTGCTTCTGGAGGAGGATCAGCCCAAACTACTTCTATGTCCTCATCAGAGTCAATGAGGTCATGATTGGCATCATGAAATTATTCAGTTAAAGGCATTTCTTCAAGAACTGGAGAAGTTGGAGTTTGAACTGGTGCTGATATTGGAGTGCCACATACATCTGATCCAATCACCAGTTCGGAGTGACTGGAAACATTTTCTGGTGAAACAACTGACTGATGAACTTGGTCAGTTTCACCAAAACTCAATGGAATGACTGGAGAAATATCAAGGCTTGGTCTTTTATTAATTGCATCATTTGATTCGTCAAATGTAACATGAATTATTTCATGAACCTTTTGGAGTCTATAATTATAAAGTCTAAAGGCCTTTCGAATATCTGAATAGCCTAGAAATGCACCTTCATCAGCTTTTGCATCAAACTTTCCAAGCTGACTGGAATCATTCAAAATATAAACTGGACAACCAAATACATGGAAATATCCAATATTTGGTTTACGATTCCTAAGGACTTCATAGGCAGTCTTCTTGTGTCTCTTGATATAGACAGACCGGTTTTGGGTGTGACAAGCTATTGCCATTGCTTCAGCCCAAAAACTGGTAGGAAGACCAGATTCAGATAGCATACTCTTGGTAGCTTCTATCAGTGTGCGATTCTTTCTTTCCATAACTCCATTTTGCTCTGGAGAGTGTGCTGATGAGAAGTTATGGGAGATGCAAGTGTCATTTCAGAAGGATTCAAGAGTCTTGTTCTGAAATTCTGTTCCATTATCACTTCTCAACTGACAGACTTTTCGAGTGTACTTGAGCTCAATTCTTTTGATGAGAGAGATGATTTCAACAGCTGCATCACTTTTGGATCTTAGGAATACTACCCAACAATATCTGGTGAATTCATCAACCACAACTAGAGTATACTTCTTTCCGGCTCTAGTTTGAACGTTCACTGGACCAAAGAGATCCATATGAAGCATGTGAAGAGGTTCAGTGATGCTAAAGTTTTGCCTGGTCTTGAAACTGGCTCTTTTCTGCTTGCCCATCTCACACCCTGGACATGGCTTTTCCTTTTTAAAGGAAACTGGAGGTATCCCATCAGCCAGTTGTTTTCTAGACAACTTGTTGATATTTTTGAAATTAAGATGGTATAACCTTTTATGCCACAGCCAGTTGGTGTCCACATCAGCCTTGGTATAGAAGCACTGCTCTTTTGGAGCTGGTTCCATATCCATGATGTACACATTTCCTTTTCTTGGTGCAATCATCACCACTTTCCAATCCTTGTTAAATATGGTGCCTTGTGCAACATCGAACAAAACTCTGTAGCCATCATCACAAAGTTGGCTGACACTGATTAGGTTATATTTCAAACCGTTTACAAATGCAACCCTTTTGAATTCGACTTGTCCATTGTTGAGCACACCATATCCTTCAGTCTTTTCATTCTCATCATTACCAAACGTCACTACCGGTCCATCTTAGACAGTGAACTCTTCCAGCAAGGGCTTACATCCGGTTATAGTCCGGCCAGCTGCGCTGTCCAGATACTAGGTATTCTTTTTACGATCGCCCTGCACACCCACAAAAGTCATTAGTTACTTTTGTGAACCCATATTTTCTTGATGGGTTCACTGGACTTCTCTCTGGAAGTCTCAGCTGATTGTTGTGGTGTTGAACTGGAGGCTGAATCTGGAGCCTTTTTATCAGCTCCAGTTTCAGGAGTAAAAACAGTTTGGTTGATGGGTTTATTCCCCTTTTTCTTTTCAGATTTTGTTCCAGATGGAACATTTTGTTTTTGTTTTGAAGGGGTTTTGATATTTTGCTTTACAACTGAAGAAGACGAGGCTCCTTCCAGATTTTTTATTCTGGCAGTGCAACTCTGAACCTGCCTTGACAAAAGTTGGAGTTGACTTTCCAGTTTAGACAAAATATCATTTTCAACAGGCAGCTGAACCTTGGACTTAGGTTCAGCAGGGATCTTAGTCTTTTGAGTATTGGACTCTTTTGACTTTTGAGGTAAAGGCTTATCACCAGTAGCCTTTTTAACTGGAGCATTATCCTGATTGGCTCCAGTTTTGACCTCAGAAGGGGTGGTCTCACTAGGTTCAGTCATTACAGTCTTAGGCTGGTCATAAACAGTTTCTGGCCTAAGAGCTGGAGGCAAAGTGTGAATATTTGGAATGATGCCTGCCATGTGCACATCTCCATATTTATAGGCAGTTTGTTGTGCATCAATGGTTTTAAAAAAAGCATCATAATTTAGACCAGATGACCTAATCCAAGATTTGATCAGCTTTTGTTCTTTTTCCAGATCCATTTTTAACTTTTCATTTTCAAGTTCCAAAGCCTCAATTTTTAAAACTGACTCTTTGAGAGCCAACTGGACACTTTGCAGATTTGAAAGTTGAGGTTTTAAGTTATTTAATTCTGTTAGAACTGTTTCCAAATATCTTTCACTGTCAGTTCTAACAGTTTCAACAAAAATCAAATCACTGTTAAGTGATTCAGCAAGGTCCAGTTTCAGTTCTGGGTCCATTTGATTATCATAATCACATACCTTTTTCAATATGATGTCCACCCATCTTCCAGTGATAACATCATCCTTCACCACATGTTGTTGTTGTTCTTCCAAGGCCATGAAACACATGTCCTTTTCCCCTTCATCATCAACTGACGAGTCATCAGAATATTCCCACTTTCCTTCAGTTTTAGCCATCATGCACTTGTTCTTTTCCTTTTCTCTTTCAAGTGACAAGAGGGCAATTTAGGCCTTGAGCTTTTTATATTTTGCTTTATAGCTATCATCAGGCCTATTAAAATTGGGGACAGGGGGACCAATTTGATTGTTCAACTGACTAGATTTGCATTCCTTCATGAAATGACCTTTCTTACCACACTTATAGCATGTAAGATTGGTCTTATCTAGAGAGTTGGAGCTGGAAGCATTGTTGGGGCCATTAAATCTATTAGGTTTATGCTTAAACCTGTTAAAGGTTTTAGCAATCATCGCAACCAGATCATCATCGTCAGTTTCATGACAATCATCACTAATTTCAGTGGTCAGGCCAGCGTTCAATAAGCCATTTAACATCTCCTTCATTGAGTGTGGCTGGACACTCTCTGCAGACATTAAAGCAGCACAAGGTTTCTCAGTTATACTAGCAACCTTGGAACTCTGAGCATGGTTTAAGACATCCTGCTCAGCCACCAGTATCTGTGCATTATTATCTTCAGTGAATCTGAAGGCTCCATACAGAGATGCAAGAGTGTGGCTGTACAGGGGCTTACCTTGTCTTAGGACAAGAACCATGTTTGCCTATTTGGAAGGAAGTATATCACAAAACTTCTCAAGAAGAATATTCTTATTCTTCTCTACACCCAAGCCTCTTAATTGATTAATCACACTGGTGAATCTGGTATAAGTACCAGTCAGGCTCTCATTGGGTAAGGCAAAGAAGGATTCATACTTCTTGTTTAATGCAACTTTCCTGGTGACAATGGTGTCATCACCTCCTTTAAACTGAAGGACCAATTCATCCCACATTTCCTTGGCACTGGGGAACAACACAAGTGTTGGAATAAGGTCTTCAGGAACAGCCCCAAGGATCATATTCTTGAGTCTGGTGTCCAGATCAACAAGTCTACGATCCTCATCAGACCAATGGTCTTCTGGCTTTTCCCTAGTACCCCTTCTAGATCCAGTTGGATCAAGAAAAGGACTAACCCCATGAGACATGGGTATATGTGTTCCATCCTTTAGGATTTTCAACATATACCTCTCTATCCCACTAAAATGCAAAAGCATTCTGGCCTTCCATGTACCAAAGGCCTCACTGTTTCCATCGAACTTGGGAACAAGAGTATTAGAGTAGTGTAGATGAACATGGCTAGGGGCATTAGGAGGAGGAGGGTTGTTATTAGCATTTTGATTAGGTTGTGCATTCTTAACATTTTCATCTGGACCAGAACCATTCTCACTTTCAGTAGTAGTCATCTAAGCAGATCTAGGCAAGTATATTAGCCTTCTGCTCTGATACCACTTGTAAGTCCTAACTCAATAGATGGTACCACTGAAGACACCTCTATATCGATAGTGAGATTACTTTGCAATATACACACTGATCTGGAGACGACCAGTTGCAGTGTGTGTATACCAGGTTAATGGTTAGATTACTTATTAAGGTGACAATAAGTAATAAGTAAAGACAATGCAATAAAATAAAGTACTTGTAAAGTAAATCTGGTGAGACGATATGTAATTTTTTCAAGTGTAATTTATTTATTAACTTTAAATAAATTACAAGGTTGTTGCAGAACCAAGATAATACAATAATGTAAATATCCTAACAACTGATGAAATACAATCGATCTAAACTTGGAAATTCTCTTCAACAATCGAAACACTTAAAGTTGTGAAATGTTCCTTTTTGCGATTGAGAGAATATTGCACAAGTCACCAAGAATATGCAATTGTCTGAATATGCAAAGTTGTTTTCTTGTTGTGCAAAGACCTCTATTTATAGACAAAGTTGGTATTGGGATTCCAACTTTGTTGTACAAATATGGTTGAGAGCATTTAAGGAAGCAATTTGACTTCCTTTGAAATGCTTGATAAAGTATGACATAAAGTCACTTTATCCAACCTGCTTTATGTACCTTTGTACTTTATACATAGATAAATGCTATTATCCAGATAAAGGTACATAAA
Organism: Erigeron breviscapus; assembly: GCA_034093135.1. Taxonomy (NCBI): domain Eukaryota; kingdom Viridiplantae; phylum Streptophyta; class Magnoliopsida; order Asterales; family Asteraceae; genus Erigeron; species Erigeron breviscapus. The sequence goes on along the minus strand of CM067169.1, from coordinate 117,983,525 downwards.
GCAAAAAGGTCTTCCTCGTAATCAGTGTAAAGCGTTGTAAATGCTTTAAACTGACAATCTCCAGTTTCGAACTGATTAGAATGCCAACTGGGCTTCGCTGCCATTGTCATTCTCTATCTTCCACTTGTTGTCTTCGACTTCAATTGGAATGCTTCAGGTCTTGGTCAGATCTCAACTGGAGGAAGTCTTCAGTTGCACTAACTGTACACTTGCAACTGGACTTCGTATATTTCTGGACAAATCAACTGGTCTCCAGATGCAACTGGAGACTCGCCAGTTTATCAGTAAACTGGTCCTAACACTTTCTCCTTGCCCTTGGCAAAGCTTAGTCTTACAGTCGAAACCATAGGGATCATCCTCACTTATGTCCTTCTTACTAACCTTCAATATATTAATCCCAGACTGTAATATCAATTCTCCTAACTCGACATTTATATCAGCACATGCGGTTTTTAAGAAGGGTTGCCCTAAAATCACATTGTTCCTAGTGACCGCATTTTCTTTTACTATAAAGAACTCTGTCGAGAATTTCAGTCCTTCTATATAAAACACTACATCCTTAACAAATCCTCGAACCCTAATCTTGACATTTCTAAAAAGGTAGACCATTTTATCCTCCCAGACTATCTTCCCTAATTTCTTATTAACATACCCGAAATGATGGTCTAAGGGAAGAATATTCATTGTTGCCCTAGCATCTATGAAGGCTTCACATCCTAGATATGCTTGTATTCCTCCACGGATCTTAAAAATGGTAGGGTCTCCTAGGGCAGAGGTAGACAAATAAGGGTTATACTTAGTTAAGGTTTGGTCTTTTATATCATTCCATCCTAAGTTGTCTAGGAATTTGTTTACCCTAACTAGTATCTTATCACCTTTTTCTATGCTTCTTTCGGTCTCTTCTAGAATCTTCTCTAGTTCCTCAAGATTAGTTTCTCTATGCAACTCGCTTAAACCTTTTTCATACCTAGCTCTCATATCTACGCCTTCATTATACCAAAAACGACTTAAACTCCTAAGGCAATAGTAGGCATCTAAAGGTTCCTCATCATGCTCATTTTCAACATTAAAGCACATTTTATCATAGCCGACATCCCTAGAGTCTAAAACAGGCAAATTGACTCTTACTTGACCATTGGACAAAGACATTTCACATTTAAGAACATGGATGATAGCATCCGCAACATGCAGAAATGGTCGGCATAAAATTAGGGGTGTCACTACTTCACTTACCGAATCAAGCACAAAAAACTCAGTCCAAAATTCTAATTCCTTAACCCTGACATGGACTCGTTCGACAATCCCCTTGGGTTGTCGGTAAGTCTGATCGGCTAACCGAATGCTCATGTTAACGGATTTTAGCAAACAAAGGGTAAGTTTCTCATAAATCACAGTAGGCATAACATTAATACTTGACCCTAAATCAGCTAATGCACATGAAAAATATTCATTATTAATAGTGCAAGGAATAAGAAAACTTCCTAGATCTTCAGATGCTTGCGGTAGCTGTGTCCCGTCATCCGGTACCTCCGGATCTTGAACTTCATCCCTACTATCTGAGTCATCCCCATCTTTGATTTTTCACTTTGAAGCGAATTGGGTCTCGACATCTCCTTAAAAAACAGCTGAAAACGAAGTTTCGCGCGAATCTGGGCTGACGGAGCTACCAGCGGCGCTGGGCCTGGGCCAGGACCGGCGCTGGCTTCTTCTGAGCGGCGCTGGTGGCATCCAGCGGCGCTGCCATGTGCTGCCAGCAGCGCTGGTGGTACCTGGACAGATTCCAGTATTGCGTTTTTGCTTGTTTCTTCTCCGTTTGGCTCCCGTATGACCTGTACCTGATCGAACACTTCACAAAAATCATTAGAAATCTCAGTAGAGTCATTACCTTCGGTGAACATGGCGTTCACATTCTCGTTACGTCCCATAGGTGGTTGGTACTTTTGACTCGTGCTCGGGCTTCCTTAAGGGTTCGGTTTTGGATTGGCTTGTGCATTGCTTGCAAGAAGACCATTTTCCTTCTTAGCACCCTGCTCCATCCATTTCTCCAGCTTTCTTTCCAAACCCTTGATGGCGGATTGTTGATCTCTCACCACGACATCCACTTTGTGATCAAGGTTAGCAATCTTCTCATTCAAGAACCTCGTATACTTGTCTAAGGAGTCGTGTCTCTTGTCATTCATCTCAATGTACCTCTCCATCATGTTGGTGAGCTTGACAATCGGATCCTCCTTGACTTCATTCTCCACTTTTGGTTGCTTGGGTTGACCATTACTCCTTTGCCACCTATTTTGAAAAGAACCAAAGTTATTTCTAGCATAACTAGAATTAAAGTTAGAATTACAGGGGTTTCTTTGGAATAGTCCTCGTTGATAGCCTCCTCGGTAGCCTCCTCTTCACAATCCTTGGTATAGTGCATTCCTCCGCAATTGTTCCACCCGTGTGCAATCCCCTTGAGGTCTTTATCCATAATGTCCAACCTATTTTCAAAAGTAGAAAAACGGTTAGATAAAGCTTTAAGTTCATGAATTACCTCATTGTCGGAGCTGCTCTCGATGCTAGCCATGGTCCTTCTCGTCCTCCTATCTCGATCTCTATCATCCATATCTCGAGCTAAGCTAGCTTGCACCATATCCTCCATCATTTGTACGCGTCATTGGTAGACTTGTACAAAAAGTTACCACCGCCGGCTAGGTCTAAATCCTTTTGGGAACTCTTGGTTAAACCATAGAAGAAAATCTCCATGATCTCGTCCTTGTCTAGTCCATTTCCGTGACAGTTTTTGATCATTTCCCTAAGCCTTTTCCATGCATCAACTAGTGATTCACCCCCGTCTTGCTTGAAAGCCTTGATGTCTCGAAGCATTTTCCTTGCTAAACTCGGGGGAAAGAATCGCGAGACGAACTGTTCGCGAAGTTGATTCCATGTAGTGATGGTACCTTCATCGAGCTCATCGAACCAAGCACGTGCCTCTCCGGTGAGAGACGACGGAAATAAGCTAAGCTTCACATCGTCATCGGTGACGTCTCCTCCGTATTTGAACATTTTGCACAAACTTGTGAACCTGCTTACGTGCTTGTGGGGGTCGGATTTGGATCGGCCGTAATATTGGTTGTCTTGGATCAACTTAAGGTGGTGACCTTTGACTGAAAACGAATCTCCTAAGTTTGGTGGGACTATAGCCGATCCCGGTGTAGGTGCTACGGCTCTCGTCCTTTCCATCATCGGTCGGTCAAAGTCGTCCATATCGGATCTAGGTGAACTAGGTGGGGTTGGTGGTTTTGGTGGGTTTGATGAGGCTGCTTCTAACTGTTGTATCTTAAACCTATCGGGTGATGATGCCCTACTGTTCTTGTTTCTCGAGTAAGTCTCCAGCTTGATTACCTAAGTAAAACTGCAAAACTCCAAGAAAAACGTCAAACGCACCAATATAAAAATGAAATGAAAAACTAAACTACACTACTTAAAATGAAAATACTACTAAATTAACTAACCCTAATTTTGACCTAAACCTAATTTGACTACTAAACCCTAAAATGACTTAACCTAAAAACTGAAAAGTAACTTTCTCGTATCGAAACACAAGAAAGGATCCAATTACACTACTAAACTAAGAATGCGTCGCGTCCCCGGCAACGGCGCCAAAATACTTGATGGGTATGTTTTTCGTTGTATTTAAAATTTATAAAAGTTGTACAAGTAATTACCTCAAACTAAACACACACTAACGGGCAGAGAACCCGATCAGATGTAGTATAGTAAGTGATAACTACAGGATCATTCGCAGGGACGTGTTGCTTTATCTAATCTAGTAATATGTGTAATTCTAGCGGTTGGGGGTTGTCACGATTTCCTATTAAACTAATTAAAATAACTGAAAAGTAAATAGAAGCCGCAACCGCTTATTCAGCGAGAGGCTTAGTATGAAAATAGTTTGAAAAAGCAAATAACATTAATTAAATTAAAATACTTGTTTGGCATCTCAGATCTCATGGTACGACCAGATATCATTCTACCTACTTGCTAGACTGTTGGAAACTTAATCACGGCTCAGATTCTCGTTAGATTCACTTTGCCTAAGTAACTAGTGTTGTCCCTAGACTCGCACTACTCTTTAAACAAATTCTCGTTAGATTCATTGTTTAAGCATTCATGACCTAAAGTTTGTGTTACTAATTCATCATTAAGTTACCCGGCTCTTAAACAATGACCAGATAATAATTCTCTCCGGTGACCACAGTGCACGTTTCCATGTCACTGGATCGCGTCTGACATTGTTAAGCATCATGTTCTATTCATCCTAATTACTATGGTTCTGGATCCCTCAGTTATAAGTGAATCACCTTTTACATCTAGTTAAAGACCGACTAGTGTTTTCCATCCTTATGTATTAATCCTAGTGTATGATTATAGACCGATCATCAGAATTAAATCAATACATGCAGATATAGAACCGATATTAATATGAAGAACTAGTAAAACATGGATCAACGATAAACAGTAAAACACACTCCAACAGATCTAACAAATAAAGTAAAATAGATAAACGTCTACATGATCACATCGATCCAAACAAGTATTCAGCCTACTAGCCTACCATTATTAAAGGAATAACAAAGTCTGAAAAGATGAAAGACATTGTTTACCAACTGAAAGTATAATAAAAGAGTAGATCTAGGTTGAGGATGAAGATCGGAAGGTGTTAGAAGCTCCAAAACCTCCTTGGAATCTGCAAAGTCGACCTAGGGTTTGATGTGGGCGGCTAGGGCTGCTAAATCGGCTCTCTCTTAGGGTTTTGAGGGCTGCTTCGGCTTAAATAGGTGAATAAGTTGGTTTGCTGAACTGGGCTTCCCAGCGGCGCTGGGCTTGGGCCAGCGGCGCTGGAAGCTCCTGCTGCTTCTCTTTTCGCTTCGTTCGGCTTCCGAATCACCTCCTTGTGTCTTGTAACTTCATAGACTTCCATATTGAGTCATTTGATGCCATTTACCCTCACTCGCATCTTCCGTGAACCTGCGTAAACATAGAATCCATTAAGTATCGATAGTTCTGGAATATTAACTCAAATAGATATTGAAATGAAGCCTTTCGATATGGGTTTTTCACAAAATGAACGCTCATCACAGGCCATACACGAGGTCGGAGATCCTCTCAGACTCAGGGAGATCTACGATGTCCTCTGTTTCGGTGGTGAACCGTGCTATGAATGCTCTGCAACCCTTGATATTTCTCTGTTTTATCCCATGAGCAGCAACGTGTATCTTTTTATGCTTCTTCTGTTGACTGAAGCGGGCTCTGAACTTCTCTTTGAGGTCGTCAAAACTAGTGATTGATCCCCTCGTGACGCTTTTCAGCCACTCTCTAGCGTCTTCCTTGAGGGCGCACCTGAATGCTTGGCATGCAACAGGTACGTTCCATAGATTCATTTCCGCAACCCCTTCGAATGCTTCCAAAAAATCGTAGGGATCATTCTTTCCATCATACATCCCCAGGTGGGAGGGGTACTTTAATTCCTTCGGGAGCGGGTAGTTCTGTATCCAAGCGGCACACGGGGAGTTAGCAACACTTCCCCCTACAGTCTGTAGTTCCAGTATGTTCTGATACGGAGGGGCTCCCCAGTTTTGGTGGCCATATGGCCCCTGACTAAGCAAATTTCATGGGGTCTGCGCGACATACTGCTACCCTTCTGTGCTTTGTGAGGTCCCTTGAACTGGGATGGCATATTGCTGTGGATTATACTGCGATGTATTGTATTGTTGGCTCTGTGGCTGTCCCGTAGGCTGACTGCCGTACGGAGTCCCTTGTGAGCCACCCATGGGTTGGGTTCCATACTGCTGGGGGTTATACTATTGAGCCCCTGGTTGTGGTCCAAATGAGCTTCCCAGGGGTTGATTAACGTAATACTGTCCCTGTGGGCCTTGGGGCTGATAGCTTACGACGGATAGCCATAACCAGCAGGAGTGTTGTACGCAGGGTTGGTACCATTTCCTCCGGCATTTATAGGAACATACTGAGCATTCCGGGCGGATTCGGAGCCTGCTTGTGGCATATTGGCCTGTGGGGCCCAAGCACCTACGTGACTCAGAGGTACGCTTGCTTGTTGAATGAAGTCGGCTGGAGTCGTGTCCTCCGGCCTTGGGACCCCAGTTGATTGAGGCAGGGGCTGATGCGTAGGGTTTCAAGAACGAAGGCGTTCACCATTTAGTCCGGAGCCAAATCCGGCTCCTACTCTTGATCTTAGGTCTCGGGGATTTTCCCGTAACCCTCATAAGGGAGTATCGGCATCATAATTATCCTCTGTTTCATCATCAAAGTTCAACACCCTACTGGTGCTGCTTAATGCTCCCATCCTCCGTAGTTGTCTCATGGTCTCCTGGATGTCATCATAGTTTCGGAGAATATAATCCGGGTCGAATAATTGTGGAGTTTTCGAGGGGGATCCCAGTGAGAAGCCTCCTCGTTCTCCCCGGCCTCGGGTTGATCGTCCTACGCTTGCACCAGCCTGACGATCTGTAGGCTGGCCATTTTCTAGAGGGGCCCTCTGAGACTGGCCCAGATCTGGGTGGGTTGTTTCCCTGAGGTTCATTCCCGGTAGCCTGTTGAGGGTTCTGGTTGCCTTGAGAAAATCCGGGTGGTACATCTGCCATCTCTTCCGAGTTTTGTTCGATGCAAGTTATCACAATGATTTTGTAGAAAGGTGGTTATGGGATCCAAGCGTGAGGTCCCACAGATGGCGCCAAATGATTGTGCACCAAACCGAAGTTAGGTTGAGAGTGGAATAATGGGTGTTTTGGTTATTTGTTGGCGATTCCCCGAAAGGTAGGGTTCGTGCCTCTTTACACCAATCAAATATGTATGTGTGTGTTTGATCTGATCGATCGTGTTGAGAATGCCTTGAAAGGTCTTTTAGGCTCTCCTTTTATAGGGGAGAATAATCTTGGAGGAGAAGCCAAGCCTCTTTAGGGTTTCCCTAAGTCTTAGGCTATAAGAGTCCAGGAGGATTCTTTCCTTCTTTACTGGACTTAAAAGATATTATCAAATCCTGAAATTATAGAGGGATGATCTAATCTCTTTTATCTACTGCGGGAGTTTTCGTTACGGAATAGCCTTCGTGTCGTAGTGTATCGATGTTCCTTTGTGTGACAGGTGTTGCGTGCTGCTGGGAGGGTATATCATCAATGGGTAATAGCAAGAAAGTACAGTTTGATCTTTCCGATCTCGGCGCAGGTAACCCTCTTTTTATTCTCCCAAAAACACTAGTTATTTTTTTTTTTTTTTAATAAAAAATTTGTTAAATCATATAAAAAAATTTTCTTCTTTTCTTTTTGCAGCTTCTAGTGCGGAGGATCGTGCTAGACTTGTTAACGCTGCTTCTTCTTCTTCTTCTTATTTTTAAATTTCTATTAAATATATACATATAATATAATACTGTTTTTATATATTTAAATGATCAAGTGAGAACCAAAAATAAGGGTGAGAACTGTGAGAACCACTAAAAAACCATCTCTAAGGTGGAGCCCGTGCGATAAGGGCTACGCCTGTACCGTATCCAACACCACCATCTCTTGGATCGCCGTCATCAAATCCATACCATTCCATATGCGTCAGTGACAACCTTTAGACAGATAAGGACAAGGCTCGTATCCATCCGTTTTAAACACATAACCCATATAACTTTTATTTTTTTAAAAAAAAATTTGAATTTTTTTTTTTTTGAATGGTTTTTATAAAAAAATTAAAAAACCACATAAAAAGGGGAAAGGAGGAAAATAGTGGTTTTTACTGTTCTGACCCTTTTTTTAAATGCTTGTACTTAAGCACCCTATATATATATATATATATATATATAAATATATATATATATATATATATATATATTTATAAATATTATATATATATATATAGGGTAGGGTTAACGTGAGAACAACAAATATGGAGAGAACCGTGAGAACCACTAGTTTCCCTCCCTCTTTCTCCTTTTTTGTGTGGTTTTTTATTTTTTTTAATTTTTATTTTTCATTTTTTGAAACTTTTTTTTGTTTTTTATTTTCTTTTAACAAAAACCCATTCCAAAAAAAAATTAAAAAAAAAATTTTTTTTTTGTAAAAAATCATATGGTTACGTGTTAAGAAAACGTATGGATACGGTACGGGCGTTGCCCTCATCCGTTCTAAAGGGGTTGTCACCGGACGCATATGGGAATGGTATGGATTTGATAGGCGGCGATCCAAGAGATGGTGACGGTTGTATACGGTACGGGCGTAGCCCTTAACTCTAAGGGCAAAGCCCTTAGAGATGGATTTTTAGTGGTTCTCACCATATATGTTGTTCTCACTTGATCCCTTCACTATATATATATATATATATATATATCATTATTATATATATATAATATGTATGTATGTATATAATATGTATGTATGTATACACATATGGTTTTGATGGGGATGCTATATTTAAAAGGGGATGTAATTGTCTTGTCCTCCATTACGTACAATCATACCCTGGATATACAAGTCAATATGGATTGTGCCCTACATACATATATGGGCTCTGTTATACAATAAAATGGGCCTCACTAGCTGAGATATACATATACACGTAATATATTCCTCTAATACTCCCCTGCAGTTTGAGCGGGAGAATAACGAACACTTAAACTGGATCTAAAGTCTGCAAAGAGATGATACGAAAGTCCCTTTGTGAAGATATCGGCATACTGAAACCTGGAAGGAACATGAAGAACTCGCACATGACCAACCGCCACTTTATCACGAACAAAATGTATGTCAATCTCGATATGCTTCATGTGTTGATGTTGGACGGGATTAGCAGACATGTATACTGCACTCACATTGTCACAATATATCAAAGTGCAGCACGTAATGGGACCTGAAGTTCAAGAAGAAGGTTGTGAATCCATGATGTTTCTGCAACGACATTAGCAACCCCACGATACTCTGCTTCAGCACTTGAACGCGACAAGGTGTTTTATCGTTTTGAAGACCGTGACAAAAGGTTGTCACCAAGGAACACACAATACTCGGAGGTAGTTCATCGGGTAGATGGACACCCAGCCCAATCGGCATCGGAGTAGGCAGTCAATTGTTTGTTAGTAGACTTGTAGAGTTGAAGACCAAGACCCGTAGTACCCTGAACATATCTAAGAACACGCTTAAGAGCATTAAAGTGCGGCTCACGAGGATCATGCATATAGAGACAAAGTTGTTGAGTCGCATAAGAAAGGTCGGGTCAAGTAAATCTGAGATACTGAAAAGCACCTGCAAGACTGCGATATTGTGTGGGGTCGGCAACAGGAGGGCCATTTGGGCCAAGCTTCTTCTCAGTGTCAATCGGGGTCGGACACGGGTTACAGTTGAGCATGTTAGCCCGCTCAAGTATTTCAATGGCGTATTTCGACTAAGAGAGAAATAAACCAGATGATGTACGCATGACAGAAATGCCAAGGAAGTAGTTTAGTGGGCCGAGGTCAGTCATGGCAAACTCTCCATGTAACAAAGTGATAATGTGTTGGAGGGGAGCAGAGGAAGATGGTGTAAGAATAATGTCATCCACATACAAAGGTAAATATGCTATGTGAGGCCCTCGTCGAAAAATGAATAATGACGTGTCAGATTTGCTGTGATTAAACCCAACACGTAGAACATAAGTGGCGAAGCGCTGAAACCAAGCTCGATGGGCTTGTTTGAGGCTATAAAGAGACTTCTGGAGATGACATACATAATCAGGACGAGCAGGATCCGTAAAGCCTGGTGGTTGATGCATATAGACAGTCTCGTTAAGGTATCCGTGAAGAAAAGCATTCTTCACATCAAGCTGATGAATGGGCCAATCCCGGGAGACGACGAGACTAAGAACTGTCCGTATAGTAGCCGGTTTGACCACCGGGCTAAAAGTTTCACCACAATCAATGCCTTGTTGTTGACTCCGACCATAAGCTACAAGGCGAGCTTTGTACCTGCTAAGAGATCCATTTGCATGAAATTTATGTTAAAAAGCCACATGGAGCGAACTACATTCACATCGGGTGGACGCGGAATAAGTACCCACGTACCATTTTTAACTAAAGCATTAAATTCATCTTGCAAAGCATTATACCAATTGGGTGTGTTAATTGCCTGGTTGTGAGATTTAAGGATAGGAGAAAGGTTGGAGACATGGAGTGAGAGACGAGTAAAGGGTTTTATGATGCCAGTCTTCAAACGAGTGATCATGGGGTGCTGAGAGACAGTGTTGGTGGGCTGAGGAGGGGCATGATGGGACACCGAGAGAGGTGTTTGGGCTGATGGGGTTGTAACGAGGGGTTGCTGGGTTGGTTGTGATTGAGCAGTTGTTTGATTAGGGCTTTGTTGGTCAAATATAGTAGAGCTAGAGGGGGGCTGCTGATCAGATTGTTGTGGAGTGGCAGTTGGATTACGAGAGGAAGAGGTTAGGAGTTTTAAATTAGCTGGTGTTGGTCCATTAATAGTGTCCAAAATGTCGTAGGATGGAGTGTTAGTGGTGACTATATTGGTGAATGGAAAGGATGTCTCGTCAAGGTTAATATGACGGGAAATGATTATCTTATTAGTAGATAGTTTGAGACATTGGTACCCGCGGTGGTTGACTGGGTAATCGAGAAAGACACAAGGGGTAGACCTGGGTTGAAGTTTGTGGGTGGTGTGAATATATGGATAGCATAGACAGCCAAAAATTCGTAGGTGAGTATAGGATGGTTGTTTGTTAAAGAGTTTGGTAAAGGTTATGTGATTCTTGATGGCAGATGATGGTAATATATTAAGTAGACGAGCATAGTGCCCGCGCTTTGCGGCGGCTAGAAGGTGAGTACAATATAAAACATACGTGACGTTGGATGTAATCGCCATTTAGCGGGGTGACGGCAAAAACTTACGGTGACTGGTGGCGGCAGTGGTGGTAAGTCATTTGGTGGTGTGACAGCAGTAGTGGCAATCGCCGATTGGTGGTGATCGACGTCGATGGTGTCGCGGAGGTGGTGATTGACGTCGGCGATTGGTGGTGTGGCGGAGGTGGTGAGTTACGCCGGCGAATTGGAACAGGGAAGGGAAAATTGGGATGGGGGAGCGTGTTTGTCTGATTGTGTTTAGAGATATAGAATTAGAGGTAATGTGTGAATTAGGGGCAATATGGGGATATTGAAATAATTGCTTAAATTTCTTAAAATAGATTTCTAGTTTGTATTATAAGGGAGTATAGATGAGCTGCCATGAAAAGAGCCTCAACCCAATATTGTGGTGGAAGATGTGCTTGAAATAAAAGAGTTCGTATTAAGTTATTAATGGTGCGTAACATTCTGACGCAAACGGAATTTTGGGATAGATAATCGAACCTGTTGATTCAAAGGAATACCAGGAACAATTCTTCTAATATTCATTGATTCAAAAGAATACCAAAAATTAGGGAAAATTCAGACTATCAGACACAATGATAGAGAGAAAATTGATTTTCATAATATGATAAAACTGATCATGTTTTAGGTTTACACGAACTTAAATAATGCAGCAAATTTCGAACGGGCCTAAACAAACAAGTGGGCCGAAAGTTATAATAAAAAGAAAATCTGAACACTTGTTAGAAATTCAAAATAGTGCTTAGTTGTATTTGAATACATTGTATATTGTGTAAATATTGTTAGGTTGAGGGGGAGCTTTTGTAATATACTTAGAGTATAAATACCCCTCAAACCTTTATTCCTTGTAACTTTTGAACACACATTTGTTAATCAATCAAACCAGACTTTCCACACACACACCTTTCTCTCTCTAAAACACACACTAACACACACACTTTCCACCATTGATGATTATCATCTTCCGCACATTAAACACGAATTAAGAGGTTTTAACAAGTGGTATCAGAGAAAAACAACAATCTGTTGACGATCCAGAACAAATTTCATGCAGATTGATGCTAATTTTGTTCAAAATTGAATTCGTGTTCTTCATTTATAACCGTTTTTAACTGCTACTGTTCTTCACCAATTCAACCTCAATTTTCACTCAATTTTCACTCAATTTTCTTTTCACTCAATTTTCCTGTTTTTGCTCACAGATACATTCTAAATCATCTCTAAAAACATCCTGTCAAGTTTCAGAATCCAATTCACAGAATTGATCAAAATCCAAATTTTCTGGAAAGTTGATGAGATTTTGAATTTTCAATTTAAGTTGATTTATGCAATGGATTTGTTTATAGGGTTGTGCGCGATCATATTCTGAGCATTTCTGGGCTTGAATCGAGTTATAACACTCAAAATTGAGTGAATTATAAGCAAATTAGTGAAATATTCGATTATTTTGTCTTTTTCTGGTGTTCTTACAGTTTTTCTTCCAGACGATCTTCATGACTCTAAGACGATCTTGTTCAAGATCGTCCTAGTGTTTTTATTGATTTGGTGTTAAGACGATCTCTCCAAGATCGTTTTAAAATTTTTGATTGGTTCTGTGTGAACTGTGTGTGGTGAATTTTAATTGGGTAACTAATCTCTTTGAGATTGGTTCTGCTCAACATTTTCTATACTTAGAAAATTTTTCAAGTTACAAGTTCTTAAGACGATCTTCAAACTAGACCGTCTTATTTCTTTCCTCAACAAAGTTTGTAAGACGATCTTCTCATAAGATCGTTCTACCATTTCCTTTACTTAGAATATTTTCAACAAAAGTTTCTAAGACGATCTTCTCTCAAGATCGTCCTACCATTTCTATACTTAGAAAATTTTTAACCAGTTTTAAGACGATCTCTCCAAGATCGTTTTAAAATTTTTGATTGGTTCTGTGTGAACTGTGTGTGGTGAATTTTAATTGGGTAACTAATCTCTTTGAGATTGGTTCTGCTCAACATTTTCTATACTTAGAAAATTTTTCAAGTTACAAGTTCTTAAGACGATCTTCATACAAGACCGTCCTACATTTTCTTAACCAATACTTAAGACGATTTTCATTCAAAACCGTCTTATTTTTCATCATTAATACTTAGAAAATTTTCAACCAGTTTTCTAAGACGATCTCCCTCAAGATCGTTCTAAGTTCCAAATCCTAAGACGATCTTCTTCAAGATCGTTTTAATTCCAAAATTTTTTAATCAAAAATAATTACAAATCTTTGTTTATTCATTTCAGGGACAAAAATGAAGAATTCAGAGCTTGAGATCAGAAAGAAGTTCTTAGCCAAACAACAAAATATGAAACCATGGCTATTTGGAGATATTGATGCTGATTCTGAAGATCTCACATGCTTAATGACATCTGTCATTTCAACAACCAATCTTTCACAAAATACTTCACAAACTTCAACAAGTAAGGTACAATCCATTTCTGATGATGATTACTTGTCTGACCAAACAACTGCTGATACTTTGACAAAGCAAAATATTACTTTGAAAAACAATTTGAAAATGGCTAAACAAGAGTTTGATAAAATTAATGAAGATTTTTCAGAACTCTCAATAGCTCATGAAGCTCTCAAAGTGAATTATGATTCTTTAAAAGAAATGCATTTGTCAAGTAACAGTTCTCAGGTTGTTTCACCCAATGCTCAATTGACCAACAAATGTCAAGACCTTGAAAAAACTGTTCATTCACTCAAGCAAACCATTGAAACTTTAAAGCTTGAGAAAGCCAATGAATGGTTAAGAGCAAATGCAAGACAAGCTGATGTTGAGTTTCTCACAAATAAAATGAAAGATTTTAGACCCAACTGTGAAAAACATGAAAGACAGATTTCTGATCTAAACAGTACTTGTTTTCTCAAAGGAGTTGAAATTGAAACTCTTCAAAAACAAGTTGAGGATTTGAAAACAAACTGTTCATTCACTCAAGCAAACCATTGAAACTTTAAAGCTTGAGAAAGCCAATGAATGGTTAAGAGCAAATGCAAGACAAGCTGATGTTGAGTTTCTCACAAATAAAATGAAAGATTTTAGACCCAACTGTGAAAAACATGAAAGACAGATTTCTGATCTAAACAGTACTTGTTTTCTCAAAGGAGTTGAAATTGAAACTCTTCAAAAACAAGTTGAGGATTTGAAAACAAACATTTTGTTCTATCAAGAAAAAATCTATAAAATTGAACAAAATCCTCTTCTGAATTTCACTGCTTATTACAATAAGTCGAAGATTGATAGATCAGAACTTCTTCTTGGTTTGGGTTATGAGAATCCAACACATTTAGAAAAAATCAAAAAGGAAGACCTTGGTCCACTTTATGATGGGAAATGTCTCAGATTTGGCATGATTCAAGAGTTCATCAGACCATCTGAGGATGACTTTGAGTCAGATGATGTTGAAAGACAAAAACCAAACAGTTTTCAGATTGATTATGTTGCTATTAATGATACATACAAGAAAACTCATAAAAGATCCATCTATGAGTTAGAAGAAATAGACAGCATTTCAATTCCTGAAAATGAGTCTCAAAAAGATTGTTCAAAACCAAATTCAGAAAGATTTTACATTCCAACTACCATATTGGAAAAAGAAATTGAAGGTTTAAAACAAAAGATTGAGTCTCAACAACAAGTCATTGAACATCTGAAAACTCAAAATCATTCTCCAAAGGTAAGTGAGACCAAACCAATTCAAATGATGCATGATCTAACTTCTGTTGATTGCTCCACTCCAGTCAAAGGGAGTGAGAATTTTAAAGATATGCAGGTTGATAGCATCTCTCCTGAAGAGATTCATGATATGTCCACATCCATGCTATCATCATTCTTCCAAATTGAAGAGAAAGTTCAAGCTTTGAAAGCTAAACATCGTACTTCTGTCAAGAAAATACTTTCTTTTGATACCCCTATGATCACCCCTGTTGACCAAAATAAAGTGAACTTAGAGCAAAAGATTGAGATCCCTACTGATTTTAAGGCTGAAGCAAAAGCATTAATTGAAAAATTGACAAACAAAAATGTTTTCAAATCAGAAGTTCAAACCAAAGGATTACAATTTACTTATCCAGATTTTTCTGTTGAAGAATTTGATAAGTTTTTGAAAACTGATCATGTTTTTGCACCAGAAGTTGAAAAAGAGCTTGAAAAACTCTCACCCAAAAAGCCTAAATCAGACAAGGAATCTAAATCTAAGTTTGCTCCAACTTCATTTTATACACCCAAAGGTCAGCATGCTCCAGCTGTCAAAGGTAAGAAAACCATTTCTGCTTACTCAAAGCCTAAAGTTAATATTTCATCTGTTTCTAGAACCTCTGCTTCTAAGGCTATCTTTCAATCTAGTTCTTTACCTAAGATGTCTAACACTAGCCATCACTTGCTATTAAAAGATACATCTAATGGTATAACTAGTTATAGAGATCAGTATGGTTGGTTCACTGTTACAAATCAAAAGAAACAGAATAACAAATCTTCCACCAAGAAAACCAAAAATAAAATGAAAGATTTTAGACCCAACTGTGAAAAACATGAAAGACAGATTTCTGATCTAAACAGTACTTGTTTTCTCAAAGGAGTTGAAATTGAAACTCTTCAAAAACAAGTTGAGGATTTGAAAACAAACATTTTGTTCTATCAAGAAAAAATCTATAAAATTGAACAAAATCCTCTTCTGAATTTCACTGCTTATTACAATAAGTCGAAGATTGATAGATCAGAACTTCTTCTTGGTTTGGGTTATGAGAATCCAACACATTTAGAAAAAATCAAAAAGGAAGACCTTGGTCCACTTTATGATGGGAAATGTCTCAGATTTGGCATGATTCAAGAGTTCATCAGACCATCTGAGGATGACTTTGAGTCAGATGATGTTGAAAGACAAAAACCAAACAGTTTTCAGATTGATTATGTTGCTATTAATGATACATACAAGAAAACTCATAAAAGATCCATCTATGAGTTAGAAGAAATTGGATAGCTAATGATTACAAGAAGAAAGTTCCTAATAGGACATTTGATTCAAAATTGAGTAATTTAGCTAAACAATGGTCAGTAAGAAATTCTAAATCTTCTGCTGTGATTTCCAAACCTTTGATTGTTGCTTCTAATGGGATTGTGATGAATCTTACGAATAAACCTCTTGTTCGAAAACCTCATCTGTATACTTTGAATGATTCCACTAACCCCAAAGGACCCATTCAAAGGTGGGTACCTAGAAAAACCTAATTTTGTTTTGCAGGTAATAAAGGTCTGTGTTTAGTATTTCAATCTCGGATACTGTTTAACACATGATCCTGGAATGAGTTTCTTTTCAAGAAATAATCTCAAATAAGTGCTCGTTACCAATGCGCTTACTTGCCTCTGCATGTTCTGTACAAATCCTTCATCTCTTTCTCTTTCATTCATTATCTGTCAAACATTGATGCTATGTTTATGTGCAAAGTGCTTAAATATCATGCAATGTTTGAGGGGGAGAAAAAGGATAATTAATGAATCTAGGGGGAGTTTGTGTATTTGCACTATTTGAAGAGAACTCATTGTTTATTTTAGAAAAACCAAAAATATTTTTTAATTGATGTATCTTACTTAGTTTAAATAAAAGTTTTTTTTTGTTATTTTGTTTTGGTGTTGGTATGATTAAACAAAACCTAAGCCCAATTTTTTTCTTTTACCATAAGCCCATTTTCTTAAAAGATCAAAGCCCATTTTTTAATCCATGTTCTTCAAGACGGGTCAAAACTCACCCGACCCAATTTTTCCTTAAAACCATGTTCTTCAAGATCAAAGCCCATTTTCTTAAAAGATCAAAGCCCATTTTCTTAAAAGATCAAAGCCCATTTTCTTAAAAGATCAAAGCCCATTTTCTTAAAAGATCAAAGCCCATTTTCTTAAAAGATCAAAGCCCATTTTCTTAAAAGATCAAAGCCCATTTTCTTAAAAGATCAAAGCCCATTTTCTTAAAAGATCAAAGCCCATTTTCTTAAAAGATCAAAGCCCATTTTCTTAAAAGATCAAAGCCCATTTTCTTAAAAGATCAAAGCCCATTTTCTTAAAAGATCAAAGCCCATTTTCTTAAAAGATCAAAGCCCATTTTCTTAAAAGATCAAAGCCCATTTTCTTAAAAGATCAAAGCCCATTTTCTTAAAAGATCAAAGCCCATTTTCTTAAAAGATCAAAGCCCATTTTCTTAAAAGATCAAAGCCCATTTTCTTAAAAGATCAAAGCCCATTTTCTTAAAAGATCAAAGCCCATTTTCTTAAAAGATCAAAGCCCATTTTCTTAAAAGATCAAAGCCCATTTTCTTAAAAGATCAAAGCCCATTTTCTTAAAAGATCAAAGCCCATTTTCTTAAAAGATCAAAGCCCATTTTCTTAAAAGATCAAAGCCCATTTTCTTAAAAGATCAAAGCCCATTTTCTTAAAAGATCAAAGCCCATTTTCTTAAAAGATCAAAGCCCATTTTCTTAAAAGATCAAAGCCCATTTTCTTAAAAGATCAAAGCCCATTTTCTTAAAAGATCAAAGCCCATTTTCTTAAAAGATCAAAGCCCATTTTCTTAAAAGATCAAAGCCCATTTTCTTAAAAGATCAAAGCCCATTTTCTTAAAAGATCAAAGCCCATTTTCTTAAAAGATCAAAGCCCATTTTCTTAAAAGATCAAAGCCCATTTTCTTAAAAGATCAAAGCCCATTTTCTTAAAAGATCAAAGCCCATTTTCTTAAAAGATCAAAGCCCATTTTCTTAAAAGATCAAAGCCCATTTTCTTAAAAGATCAAAGCCCATTTTCTTAAAAGATCAAAGCCCATTTTCTTAAAAGATCAAAGCCCATTTTCTTAAAAGATCAAAGCCCATTTTCTTAAAAGATCAAAGCCCATTTTCTTAAAAGATCAAAGCCCATTTTCTTAAAAGATCAAAGCCCATTTTCTTAAAAGATCAAAGCCCATTTTCTTAAAAGATCAAAGCCCATTTTCTTAAAAGATCAAAGCCCATTTTCTTAAAAGATCAAAGCCCATTTTCTTAAAAGATCAAAGCCCATTTTCTTAAAAGATCAAAGCCCATTTTCTTAAACACCTAAGCCCATTTTCTTTTACCATAAGCCCATTTTCTTAAAAGATCAAAGCCCATTTTTCTTAATCCATGTTCTTCAAGACGGGTCAAAACTCACCCGACCCAACTAATCGGGTTTCCTCTTCCTTAAGGAAGAGGGAAACTAATTAGTTTCTTTCTTTTCATTTCTTTAATTTTATTCCAGTTTCCCATACACTCTCTCAAATCATTTCAAAAACATATGTTGAGACGATCTTCTTTAAGATAGTATTGAGATTTTTCAAAAACCTGCAACTCATTGTGTTCTATGAAGAAGATGACCTAAGACGATCTTCGAGTTGTTTTTAGGTTATTTGTCTTGATTTTAATGATTGGGTTGTGATTGTTTACTTCCTGTTATTCATATAAATGTTTTGTTATGCTTAAAATGAATCATATTTGTGTTAAGCAAAACCTGTTTGGAAATAAAATGATTTTGGCAAAGTCCTTGTATTTTCGAAGTCTTTTTGTCTCTAAGACGATCTTCGAGTTGTTTTTAGGTTATTTGTCTTGATTTTAGTGATTGGGTTGTGATTGTTTACTTCCTGTTATTCATATAAATGTTTTGTTATGCTTAAAATGAATCAATTGAAGAAATTCTCATTGCCGGAAACACAAGAAATATGAGAAATAACAGAGCATTATATGATCCATTCATTACTCCCGGCTTTCAAATAGTTCCGAGAATTCTTCATAATCATCCTCTTACATATGTACTTACTGTTGAACAAGA
>CM067169.1:117886824-117963797 GCA_034093135.1 Erigeron breviscapus | reverse complement strand
AATCTTCGGATTCTGAAGGTACTGAAACAGACCTGGAGACTTTTGATGCTGCTGTACCAGAATTACAAATAATCTATATTTGTCAAATAACTCTTTTGGATCGAGATACTTAAAGTTGTGAAGTATCCCTGTTTAAGATCGAGAGTATTTAGACAAATTCACTCTAATGCAAAATGTATGCTTTTAAAAGTATTTTTCTCAAATAAATGACTTTGTATTTATAGGCAACAAAATTCACCAGTGAATTTTGTGCCGTACAAATATGGTTGCATGCATTTAATGATCCGACAAGAACATTAAATGCATTGGTTAAGGTACAAGGATAAAGTCACATCAATATGACTTTATTTTTTTAACCAACCACCTTTACACACGTATAAACTTTGGTAAAGAACAAGTGGAATGTCCTTTGAAAAGTGTGTAAAGGCAAAAGTCAATTACTCGATATCAGTGTTCAGACTTGTAAGGTCTAGAACACTGACAATCCTCCAGTGTACAGATCTGGTAAGACTTCCAGTGGACTCCACCATTTGTCAGTCTTCTTTCTTCAGACTTCAGTCTTTGACTTCAGTGAGAATGTCTTCAGTAGAGTAGATCTGGACTGGGGTGAAGTCCAGTGAGCTAATCTGGAGAATACTCCAGATTTCCTATATAAGTATTTGCTCACTGGTCTTCCATTATTTCTGGACAAATCTTCAGAGGGACTCCAGATTCCAAGTCTGGAGTAGGTCCAGTAGAACACGTTTCTGGACAGATCTTCAGTAAGGCTCCAGTAGTCGAGTTTGGAGCGAGTCCAGGAAATCTGGACCTAACAACTTCTAATTGTGCCTATCAACGATTATATCACACGTATCAACATATCTTACTTAAATCTCACGTCACATTGTAATCCCACGTCTTAAATTACATGTACAGCTTTCTCACATATTCTTATAGTTATCTTAATCAACTTATTCCCACATCTTACATCTTTAATCAATTTACATATTACGGACTAGCTTTACAACTAGCACGATTTCCCACGTCTTAACTTTTAGGAAAGGCAATGCCATTTCCATAATATCCCGTCATGCTTTTAACATTGGTGGTTAGTTACTCCACCCGGAAATACTAGTCCCACGTAACTATGCCGCAAGGAGCCACTCAAGCGACCACATACGCACTAGCTTTTCAACTAGCACGGGTTAAGCTTAACACTTCCCACGTCAATCTCACATATTTAGCTATAGCATTTCCCACGTATTTATATATTTCTTACTTTTTACGCACTAACACTAAGGCTAGAACGGTTTCCCACATCTCACATTTTACTTTAACATTAGGTACAATCGTTACCTAATTAGTCCCACGTCTACTTTTACATTTAATCCCACTAACGTGCACAACTCACAGCAATTCCCACGTGTATCTAGTGAATTAGACATATCATACTTAAGTCCCACATACAAGCCATCACATATCAACATTAAGGCATATCAACGACATTATCAACAACACATATCTTAAACATATCATGGCAACGTAATTATAAGCATCATACTTCATATGCACATATTTACTTCTACTTTAAACATCATCATATCAACATAATCAACTACTTCAATATACATACATTCCCACATAACCTCCCGCATAACCCGGAAAACAAACACACATAAGATAAATCCGATTAAGAGGTTAATTAAAGAAAACCACATTTTGTTGTGCCTCCAGCGTGAGAAAAGTCATGTATCTTACCTCAATGGAGTACTCAACAATCACAATCGAGTTTGTCGTGCTTGACAAGTGTTCCCGACAACCTAAGGTACAAGAACGATTGAAGTAAATCAACTAGAGACTTAAAAGTACCCTAAACCTTTCTGATGTTTGATCTCGTCGAGGGGAAATAGTGACCTCGTCGAGATTGAACTCCAGACCCATACTAGCCATACTGATCTCGCCGAGGGGGAATGTTGCCCTCGTCGAGACTGATGACCAGATCAGCAATTTTCATCTTTAACCTAATTCGACTCCCATTCGATTTTAATACATCTCCGGGCCTTATGAACTTCAAATACACTTAAAATAAGACCAAAATCACTCATTGAAAACACCAATTGATCCTTGAATCATTTAACATCATTATACAATCGATTAATCACGCGAATGACTCGAAATTGATTAACAGATTGCAATTAAACCAACCCAAAACCCTAAGACCAGATTCTAATCTATTTGCTTGACTCATACCATCAACAATCAAAGAAAAATCATCTATATTACCTGTATATAATCACAAGGACGAAAGATCTTGATCACACTTCAATCAACCACCAAGAAACGTAGGGTTTTGGAGGGAATTTGCTTTGGAAGAGAGGGGGAGCGGCTTGGGGCTCACACACACGTAAGATACAGATTTTTGAGAATTAGGGAAACCTAATTAACTCTTAAACCCCTGGCCATCACTTTCCTTTTGTCATCTTAAGTCCCTCAACTTCTCAAACATCGCATTCTAAGCTTAACTTACTAACCGAGACACTTATCAACCCAACAAGCACTTGACTATCATAACTTTACTTTTAATTACTTTCATTCGACTTACTTTAATCATCACATATTAAACACATAAGCATTTAATCACATCATCCAATTAAGGCACATAAACTTGACGGAACCTATCGTTAACTAACGGACAAGTCAACAAGTCAAACATGAAAAGTTTGGGATGTTACAATTCTCCCCTCCTTAATAGGATTCTGTCCTCAGAATCATCTCACGTTATCAACACCTCCATTTCTCTTCTCACTTCTTCTCACACACGTATAAGTCATCATTTCACCACATTTTCCACCAATTCCTTCCCTCATCACCCTTCATTTCATGTCTTTCATTAGTCAATATGAATACCATCAAATGTACACGCCCGCATCATGATACATTTACAATTATGTTCTGGACCATAATTCTAACTATATCATTCCTCACACGTGTACCTTTAACTATATTCACACATCTTAATGTCCAACATTTCCTTCACAATCCATCATGCATAGTTATACTAACTACAAACACATAATAAACACACATTTTACATACACATAATAACATAAGTATCATCGATTAATCTACTAAGGAATTACTTGGTTAAGTATCTCATCATCACACTCATCTTCCACAGTAGTAATTTGATATGCACGAACCTTGGCTTTTTGAACATCATCCTTCTTCGCATCATCTTTCCATTGAGGACAATCAACAATCAAATGTCCCGTCCTACCACACTTGTAACATCGAATACTATCTTTGCAACTAGAAGCAACATGTCCCTGCTTACCACACCTATCTCATCTTCTAGTTTTCTCCGAACATGGTCCACTGTGATGAGCTCTACAAACTGAACACCACTGACTAGCTTTTCCATAATCCTTGCCCTCATAAGCCTTGTGCAGAAACTGAAGGGCTCCAGGGGATTATGCATCCCCTTCTCCAGGTATTTGTCACTTTGTTTCCTACAACTTCTGGGCAGTGAAGAATATAACAATACTCAATCACTTTACACTATTCCAGAGTTGTTGAGGAATCTTGACTCCCTTACATCTCTAGATGGGGAGGTTGAGATTCCAAATAGAATGCGGCTGGCATTCGCAAAAACTGATGCACCAGTCCAAGGTGAGTCAGAAAGACAACTGGGCGGGCCTCAAAACAATGAGGGACCCACCGGTTCGTCTGCTGGACAAGAGACAGTTGTTGAGCCCGAACAACAGTCTAACCCTTCCAGCTCCAGCTTGTCAGTTCCCTCAACTGTCACTGGAGACCTCCAAACAGGTCTCCAGGGTGTTCCAAAGGCAACAAGATCTCGTCGTCTTAGGAAACAGTCAGGAAACAATCGTCGTCTTAGGAAACAGTCAAAACTTGCCACTGACAGTAGTAACCCTACCAGCCCTCCAGCTTCCTCCCAACATGTTGCTGGAGATAGTCAAATGGGAGAACCGCAAGCAACCACTCTCGAAACTTCTTTAGGAGAGAGTGGTGAAGAGAATACTGGGCTACCCCAACCCATAATAGAGTCCGTGTCTGCACAACATGAGTCTGGTTAAACTTCTGACACTGCTCTAGCACGAACTAATGATGTCTCTGGCCAGTCACAACTGGAGACAGAAGTTCCAAACTCTTTGGCCAATGAAGTTATGACTGAGGATAGAGCAGTTATAACTGAGGCAACCCCAGTGACCTCTATTCCAGGTGAAGTTGCTACGGCAACCGCACCACCAACTGATGAAACCATCCAGGTAACTGGAGATGGTCATCAGGAGTCTTAACAACAAGTTCAGCCATCTCTATCATTCATGAATCTGGGCATGGATGTTGATGAATTCCAGATAGAGTCTTCGGACTCTGAAGGAACCACTTCAGATACAGAGATACTTGATTCTTCTGTACAAGATCAAGACCCTTCATCTCTTATCTCACCCCCAGATCCAACAGTTTCAGTTTCATCTGCTGCACTACCTTTCTCAGATATACCACCACCACCATCACTTAACTCTCAACTTATTATGTCTATAAATAGACATATGCCGCCACCGCCACCGTTGGACACACCTGAGCACTCTCAGCATGTCCAACACATTGATCTTACTCAACGTCCTTTTTCTTTTCCCACCCCTGGTTCTATTTCTCTTTCCTCTACTGAGTTGTTAACTGAGGAGGTTTCCCTTAATGTGCCTCCTCCAGTTGCTCCAGTAGGCATTGTTGCCGGTCCAGTGACACCTTCTCCTCCGTCACTGGACAGTCAATTTGTCTCCTTCCAAGCCGACATCCAAAACCTTATTCAAAGGGTGGAGGATGTTCAGAAGGCAATTGACAAAAACACCAAGTCTTTCTCCAGATACAACAAGGATACTATCACAAATTCAAAGGTTGTTGATCTGGGGATAAACAAGTTTGCAGTCAATGAAGACTTGGTGTTCAAAAAGCTCAACGAGTTGGTCAGAAGCTGCAACACCTTATCAGTTTCATTAAAAGAAGCTTTTGACCTTACTCAGACGAAAGTCTCCACATCTATCTCCAACTGCTGAGTACAACTGTTAGATCATCAGAGGTTGATTTAAAGGAGATAGAAAAGCAGGTGAAGGAAATATTGGACAAACCTGAACTTAATGTGGTTGAGTTTGGGCAACAATTGGCCACTTCAGTTGGCCAGAAGATTGATGATATACTGGCTGCCAGAGAAGACGAGTTAGTTAAAAAGGTAATGTCTGAGATCGCCAAGATACCCCCTCCTCAGGTTGATCTGGCCCCAATTACTCTTGAGATCAACCAGTTGAGAGGTGTTGTCAATGCTCTGAACACCCAGTTATCCTCTCATACAACATCTATCGATAAACTGGTCAATGAAGTGGGAAACTTGAAAAAGAAAGAGGAAGAAAAAGAAGCTGCACAGGTTGGTCTCTCTCCAGAAGTACTCGAAGAATTAAAGACTGGTCAAGCACAAGTTGCTGGTAATGTCTTGACCCAGTCCAGAGAGACCAACCATCTTTAGAGATCATTCAGAATGGTTTGTACAATCTTCAAAGAGTGTAAGGACATGCAGTCATGGCAGCCTCTTGACCGATTGCCCAGCAGCAATGCAGACTGGGAAGCAATTAGGGCAGGTCTAGATGCTGCCAAGGGGGGGAAAGAAATGTCCTTGGACCCAGATTAAGTGAAAGTGCAAGGCCGTTGGTGGAAAGGCAGGTTGTTGTTGGTGGTGCTGGTACTGATGCCAGCCAGCATGTTATTGAGAAATTTGATGATGTGGTTGATAGGGGGAATCTTGAGCTGGCCACTGATACACAAACAAAAGCAACTGGTACTGATGCCAGTGTGCTAGAAACTGGTAATCCTGATCAACTTCCTCCAGTGTCTGAATCTAAAAGCAAGAACCTGGCAGCCATTGGCAATGCAATCAAAGAAAGAAAGAAACAAAGAAAAGCCAATCTGCTAACTTCAAGGGTTCAACAACAAGGTTTGGGTTTATTGGATATAAATGATGCCAATCTGTTAGGCATCATACTGGAGTAATACATGGGCATAAAGAATGATCCAAGGATAGTTGGAATGATTAATGAAATGATCGATATCCAACTGGAGAAAAACTATCCAGATGATGAAGTTGAACTTGATGCCAGAACAAAAAATGTGTCAGTAGAGAAGGCTAGAGAACTAAGAGCATCTGGGATTGAAAGAAGATTTCAGAATGTCAAGAAAGTTGTGAAAGGAGTACTTAACCTACCTAAGTCCAAAGGAAAGCTAAAGCCACTGCCAAGAGATGCAGATTTAAGGACTTGGGTGCAACCAACTGAACCATCAACAGAAGATATCCGTGTTGCTGTACAAAGACTGAGCACTGGCCAGATTAAACTGGCAAATGAATCTGAGGCAAGGGCCTATCTAAGTGAAGTGCAACAGCGGAGATATCACCCTGGCAAGATCATTGATGTGAAGGTTTCGATCAAGCCAGGAACAAAATGTTTCTATGTTGGAGTTAAGTATTTCAATGGACCAATGTGCTATACTGAAGATCCAGATGTTCATAGGTATGGTCATGCAGAGCATGTGGAGATGCTGAACTTTTTGGAAGCCAAGCAAGTGAAGAGCAAATTGGAAAGGGGTTGGATTCACATTCTTCAGAATCTTTTAAAATTCAAAGAGAATGTTGAATCAAGATTGGGCATTGATACTGAAGACTCCCTTCCAATCTCTTCAGTTGCCAAAAGAAGGAAAACTGGCGAAGGGCCATCTGTATAAGTTTTCCTTCCAGTTATCTACTTGTATTTTATGTTTCAATCTTGTAACTTATGTAAATTTTCATTTCCTTGTATAAATGAAGTTGCCAGATATATTGTAACCACAAGATAGGTAACAGATTAAATCTAACAAACTCAAAAGAAAAACCCAAGGCATTTAATGATCTATAAAAATGCCTTGAAAAATTAGATAGATTTAGTCAAACAAGTCCTTCAAGTTCATACTTGTATAGATACAAGAACTTGAAAAGACTTGGCAATATTTAAGAACAAATAGGGGGAATTTGTTAGGACCAGTTTACTGATAAACTGGCGAGTCTCCAGTTGCATCTGGAGACCAGTTGATTTGTCCAGAAATATACGAAGTCCAGTTGCAAGTGTACAGTTAGTGCAACTGAAGACTTCCTCCAGTTGAGATCTGACCAAGACCTGAAGCATTCCAATTGAAGTCAAAGACAACAAGTGGAAGATAGAGAATGACAATGGCAGCGAAGCCCAGTTGGCATTCTAATCAGATCGAAACTGGAGATTGTCAGTTTAAAGCATTTACAATGCTTTACACTGATTACGAGGAAGACCTTTTTGCTTTATGTACCTTTATCCGGATAATAGCATTTATCTATGTATAAAGTACAAAAGTACATAAAGCAGGTTGGATAAAGTGACTTTATGTCATACTTTATCAAGCATTTCAAAGGAAGTCAAATTGCTTCCTTAAATGCTCTCAACCATATTTGTACGACAAAGTTGGAATCCCAATACCAACTTTGTCTATAAATAGAGGTCTTTGCACAACCAAGAAAAATAACTTTGCATATTCAGACATTTGCATATTCTTGGTGACTTGTGCAATATTCTCTCAATCGCAAAAAGGAACATTTCACAACTTTAAGTGTTTCGATTGTTGAAGAGAATTTCCAAGTTTAGATCGATTGTATTTCATAGGTTGTTAGGATATTTACATTATTGTATTATCTTGGTTCCGCAACAACCTTGTAATTTATTTAAAGTTAATAAATAAATTACACTTGAAAAATTACATATCGTCTCACCAGATTTACTTTACAAGTACTTTATTTTATTGCATTGTCTTTACTTATTACTTATTGTCACCTTAATAAGTAATCTAACCATTAACCTGGTATACACACACTGCAACTGGTCGTCTCCAGATCAGTGTGTATACTGCAAAGTAATCTCACTATCGACGTAGAGGTGTATTCAGAGGTACCATCTATTGAGTTGGAACTTACAGAAAGGATGAATATCGAGTCATATTTGGAAGATAGGTCTGACATTTATATTCGATACAATGCAACGGGAACCGGCCCCCAGCCAACCCTGTATTCTTCCTCAACCTAGTTCCTAGGCCGAGTCCGGCTGAAGACTCGTTAAACTTAGCGCTTCTTGGGAGGCAACCCAAGCCGTATTTTTATTTTTAGGAATATGTGACTAATTGCAATTAAGTGAATTGTTTTGAATTTTATCATTTGTGACCTATTTTATATGAGTTATATCTATAGAATCACAGATGCAAGCTTTCAATGGATCGAAGAAACAAGTAACTTATTGCAATCGTATTTCGTTTTTATTTTTATTTTTATGTTTTAGCTTGTTATTTTTATTTTTATTTTATGTTTTAGCTTGTTATTTTCCATTTTTATATTTTGATTGAAGTGTGCAGGAGTATTTAGCTTTGTATTCTGAAGAAAACCATGCACTTGGTCAAAAGCTAAGTGTGGGGGAATGCCGGAAGCAAATCGTGAAGGAAAATCAGACGTCGAAGCAAGTACAGGACCTCAAAGCGCCGCTAGAAGACTTCCAGCGCCGCTGGGAAAGCACCTGGCTTCCCAGCGCCGCTCCCCATCTTCCAGCGCCGCTGGACCTGCACCTGTGCAAGTCCAGCGCCGCTTCCAAGCCAGCGCCGCTACCCTTGCCAGCGCCGCTCCCGACTCCAGTCTGCACACCAGATCGCGAAAAATCCAAAAAAATCAGAAAAACCAAAAATCCAAAAAATCAGAAAATACCAAAAAGAAAAGGAGATGGAGAAGCATCAATGGATCGCCATCAAACGGAGACGACTCAAGTCTTTGAAGATTCAACAATGTTCAAGTCACTCCACACATGCCATCTTCAACAACAATTCATGCAATATAAGCCCGGGAAGTTTCGTTAATCCTTTATCTTATCGTGTTTTTCCTATTACCCTTTCTATTATGTCATGTTTAGTACAACGAGGACGTTGTACAATTTAAGTGTGGGGGGATGGAATAAGAAAAACCCGTGGTTTAATTGTTTGAGTTTTCATAAGTTTTCTACTACTTAATTCATGCAAAATTTAAAATTTTTCTTGTGTCTGAAAACATTTTGAGAAAATAAGCTTTGCAAGTAGACAAAAGATGAAGACAACTAAGCAATATTAGCTTTGGTAGATGAACGGTTAGTTAGGACTCTTAGTTTAACTATAGATATGTGGTTGTTCATTTTTCCAAATGGATTAGAGCTTAGCCTGAAACTGTATGCAATTATGTTTGCCATAGCACATTTAACCGGACTTTAATATGCCTAGCAATTAGAGCTATCTAGTCATTAGTATAGGTATATTAATTGGACTTAATTATATACGTGCTTGTGTAGGAACTAGTTTAGACGTATGGTTCGCCTTAATTCTTACACTATTGATTGTGAACTAGTTGCATGCGGAGTAAGTGTATGAGTTATCTGGGGTCTCTGATAATGTCTATTGCATGAATAATGTAGTAATCTTAAGAAAAGGCAATCAGTAGATTAATAAAAAAGAGTTCAAAGAACTAATAACGAGTAAAATCTATACGCATCAAGTTATGTCGCTTTGTGCGTGGGGAACCACCGACCTGTCACCGCTGTCTTGATGTAAGGTATAAACTCTAACCATTAGTTGAGTTATGTCGCTCTGCGAGTGGGGAACCACCGACCTGTCACCGTTGTCTCAACTATTAAAGATGATAATATCGTATAACTGCTTTAGTGTTTAGCTAGTGAGCATGACTGTAGTGTGAGAGTATGTCTAAGTAGTGACTCACAAGTACACAAACGATGAAATGTAAATGCCTTGCTAGTAGCTAGTAGATCTGATTGCTATACAAACTTTAATTAAGTGCTTAACTAGTCAGCAGAAGGTAGTAAGATTGAGCTGTAGGACATGTGAAATTATATAACGGTTTTAGAGGTATTAACAAAAATATAAGGTTAACTTTTAGTTTTGATTGACTGAATATCTTTACCTCTAGCTATAGCTTACTGATTTTGTCTAAAGCTTTCTCAAATCATTTGCATGACTAATCTTTGAAATGATTTTATAAAGTAGAATAACTTGAACACTTAAGTTGTCCGCTCATCATTGATTTATTTTCTTGGACTATTTGTTTGAGGTGTAAGTCCCCTGGTACGGATCGTTAATAGCTTGCTCCAGTTATCTTGAGGTACAGAATCCCTCACTATAACTTGGTGATCAACAATAAGCCTTCAGATCATTTGCTGCCTCGCAGATCTTCTCTAGGCTAGCGGAACAAGCTTTGACGACTTAACCTGCACAAATATGCTCGAAATTTCGACAAATGTTCAACCCTAAACTCTGTTAGGGTTCGGTATTTATAGGAAAATACTCGACTGGGCTTCAGCATACTGGCCTCGTATTTCAGGCCCAACTCGACCTATTTACGAGGTCGTATTTATGCTCTAGCCTCGTATTTGTCCCTGCAAATACGGGGTCGTATTCCTATATGTGAGGTCGCATTTCACACTTAGCAGATTTATTACACATTCAATACTTAAACTTAATCTAGTATTCTATGCATAATACTAAGTTCATTAATAACAATCACATTACAAAGACATATAACAATATAAGCCCAAACAATCTAGACTGCTATTGACATAGATGTGCACTTACAGACTCCCCTTTGGCAATAGTTTCTAGACGTTAACATACCTATGTCTTTGTCTTGTCTTTGTCATCAATCTACTTCCTCTGCTTTTTCTTCTTGCTCTTGCTCTGCTCCTTCTCAGTCTCAGTCTCAGTCTCGAAATCAGAATCTGACTCTGACTCTGAAGGAGTATGAGTTAACCCTAACCTTCTCTTCTCTTGATCCCTCAAAGATCCTGGATCATAATAATAATCCACAATCTCTGCCCTAACTCTCATATGAGCTTGTGGATCATACCCAAATCTCTTCTCCAGTCTATGCACAATTACAGGATGCAAATCTGACTCGGTAGAAGTATTTGTAGTAGAGTCGGTCTTGGTAGACTCACTATCCTGAGCACTAGCATCTTCATTTTCAAGAGCAACAGCAACAGATTGCCCTACCAAACCCTTACCCTTGTCTGATTGATCAACATCAACACCTTCTGCAAGGAGTTTGGTTTGAGGTGCATCAGACTCAACTACCATATTCAACTCTGTGACGATCAGTTCTTGAGTCTGTGGAGCTTCTGAGGTAGCCTTGCTAGCAACACCAGCCTGGCTAGACTCTCCTTGAGTCTCTGTTCTGAACACAGAACTTCCTCCTAGCTCCTGAGTAGCTTTGGCAACATCTGAATCTTCATTATGATCATCGTCATGCCTTGCCTTAGCTAGCTCATCACCCTTGCAACCTGAGCTATCTCTCTCAGCTTTCCATTTCATATAGTTGTCGATGAGCTCATGCATTTTCTCATCAGGGATTTGTACTCCCTTCTTCATTGCATCTGCCATCCTGACAACCTTTCCATCAAGTTCCAAAAACTTATTGTACATCTTGGACACTACCACCTCGGCCTTGTCCAACTTGTCTTCCATAAACTTATTCTTGTCACTAACAACCTTAAGATCACCAGCTAAATGAGTGATCAAACCTCTCATCTCATTCATCTGTCTCTGCAGATCACCAAGATTAGTTTCTTCACTTGTTTGTCGCTGTGGTTGTGGCTGTGTAGTTTCAAGAACAGTAACAACTGGCATACTTTGTGAGCCACCAGTAGCAGCAGAAGTCTCTTGTTCCCTGACAAGTGTTCTTCTCTTAGGTATAGGCTGCTCTGGCACCCAATCTTCATCAGTCTCTCTTACTCTTCTTCTTCCTTGAGCTTCAACAAGAGATCTAGGAACCATTAACTCTGACGAATGCATGAGATCTGTAAGGATCTTCATCACCGTCACTGCTTGAATCATCACCAGAATGGATATAAGGCTCTCTGTCTGCTTCAATATCAACAACAGCCTTTCCTCTATCTCCAGCATCCAAACCAGATCCACTAGCCTGCCCAGCTCCTGACCCACTAGCTTCTCCAGTACCTGACCCACTAGCTCTAGCTGCTTCAGAACCAACTGCAGCTTCAGCTACATAGTCATCTATATCCCTGTCTAGATCAGCATTTTCTGGGTCTTCAGCATTGGCATTGAAATGTTGCACTTGAGCCAAAACACCACCTGGATCAGCTACTTCCTCTAACACTTGCTCAACAAGCTCAGGATTAGCATCTGGTTGGTTTATGATATCATCTGCAACATTCATAAAGTTTTCAGGCTCATTTGGCACATCACCTTCAACTACGACATCATGAAGCTCCTCTAGATGAGCTTCATCTTCAACAGTTTCACCATCCTATGGCTGAGGTCCTTCATATGCTGATATGACCTCATCAGCAGGTGCCACATAGTTGGCATTGGTGATGGCACCGAACAATGCAACATCTTGTGCATTTGGATCATTCTGGTATCGAGACACAAACTCATCATAACCACGTCGGATGATTGAGCTCACTTGCTTCACTTCTCTTACAGCAGGTAGATTTGGAAGTCTAGCATTGATTATCATCATCACGAACCGAGGATACATCAAAAATCTCCTCTTTCCTGTGGCTGTGATCTGTTTCTTCATCTCATCGAAAAAGAATTTAGAGAAACTGTATGGCTTGTTAAATACCAAGCCCACCATCTGTGCTTGGGCTTCCTGGTTCAATGTATCATAACCAGACTTCTTGTTGCTTAAACTAACCAGCAACACATGCGCAAGATACCTCCACCTGCCATAAAAACCCTTCTTGAACAGAGTTTTACTTGACATATCTGCAGCAAACCCCATTCTTCTGAAAGCACCTTGAATGACTTCATGTCTGAACTTGGTAAGACCTGTAGCACCACCTTCTTGTTCAACTGTGCCCAGATTAAGAATGTTAACGAGGTCAGCAGCTGTGAACTGTATCTGCTACCCAGCAACTATGGTATGAAAGATATACACATCTCCTGCCTTCACACAGTCAGCATTATTCCAGAAATCTCTGAGATAATCTAAATATATAACTGGAGAATGTGTAAGAACATGATGAATCCTTGATCTTCGGAAGAAGGCAAATATCTCGTAATAATAAGCCGTTCCTTCCTGATTATCATCGAAGTTCATCACATAATTATGACCTGCTATGAAATTTCTTGCCATTTCTGTAATCAATAACAAATAATTAATTACTCAAATTGACATCAAAATTCATATGCATACACTACACATCTAACTTAAATTATCTCTGTAATTAAGTTTAAAATACAATTAACATAAATTATCCCTGTAATTTAGTTAAACAGTAATAAATTATCCCTGTAATTTAATTAAAAATTAACTCATTTTCAAATTTTGTTAATTTTTTTTTTTTGAAAATCTGTTAAGTCAAAAATACGAGGTCGTATCTCTGTACGAGGTCGTATTTCAAGGTCAAAATACAAGTCAACCAAACTCTAAAATACGAGGTCGTATTTTCCAATTTGGCCACGTATTTGATCCAGGTCGTAAATCGGCATCGTATTTCGAAAGTCAAACCGGTCAAAATAAATTGACATTTACGAGGTCGCAAATCTGGGCTAGCAAAACCCCAAATGCGAGTCCGTCGCACTGTTCATCTTCCCCAACATGAAATCGTGATTTACCCAACCAAAACTTGTAAAAATCGTTTCTATACACTTGTATTCAAACGATAAACATACCCCAACCCTTATTTTTAACCAAAAACATCAAAATCGAATGAAAATTGAAAAACCTAGTTCGAAAATTTCGAACTCTATTTTCTTGTTGCATGGTTAACTATAGGACGATTAGATAGTATACCTAGATTCAGTATTTCACGAGGATCACAAATATATCACTCAAAAACACTCGATCTAATTGTATATATCAAATCTCAAACGGGGTAGCAAAGTCGTATTTTCAGGGTCGTAAAGCTCTAAAATTGATTTTAATTTTGTGAGGTCGTATTAGGGTTAAATTGGGTTATATACCCACTCGACCCGAATGGGCTTGGGTCAACCCGGCCCACCAAATTACGAGGTCGTCTTGAACTTGGCCCAATTGACCAATTGCGAGGTCGCATTCTGCCATATTCAATTACGAGGTCGTAAATACCTCCTGCACACTTTAAAATCAAATTTTTATTAACTACGTCATATTCATCTGAAAACCTTTCAAAACTATATGATCTAGATAATCAATATAACAACTTCTTTCACATTCATATAAACGTTTCTATTTCTAAGATTTCAAAATATATTTGACAATCTTTCAAATTTAAACGATATATCTATGTCTAAGGCATAAAAATATTAACTACGTAACCTTTTACATCCAAACATTACATTTCTATGTCTAAGGTATTACATAGTCAATAACCTTTCACATTCACCTAATGTCTATGTTTAAGGTTTTTCATAACCTCCTACATTCACATTATGTCTATGTCTAAGGTATTACATAGTCAATAACCTTTCACATTCACCTAATGTCTATGTTTAAGGTTTTTCATAACCTCCTACATTCACATTATGTCTATGTCTAAGGTTTTACAAGTATGAAGTTGATAATCTTTCATATTCTATATCTAAGATCTTCAACTAATAAAAATACAGCTATCATCATCTGTAATTACTATATAAATATATATTATAAAAACCTGATGATCTTAGCTTTTGTCTTGAACACTTCAGTCTTTTACTTAGAAATCCTTCCCTTGGATTGACTTCTCTGCAAATACACTGAAAAAGAATTTCGAGACAACAAAATTTTAATTGCTATACCCGAAACTCGATCTTCTGAAACTTCATATTTGAAAGACAAACTTCAAACTCTCTGTATCGTCATAATTTTAATGCACCATAGCTTGTTGTAGTTCTCCCCCTCAACGATAAATCCCTCTGAATTAAGCATATGCAATCTTCCTTCTTGGATATATTGCTCGAGTCCCTGCTCGCCTTGCATAACCGGCATATAATGGAGAAATAGAATTTCCAACAATCAATATTGAACTAGTTGACTCCCATGAAAACCAGAAACTTTGAAACTTGAATCACAACCTTTAGGAACATGGAACCTGTTTCAAAAGCAATCTAAACCATGTCTCCATATCTTCATAACTTTAAATGTTTCTTCTGATTACTTGCAAAGTCTTCAGACAAAACATGTAAAATACAGCTTCTTGTGCTTACACCTGCACATACAAGCTTATAAAACACAAAAAAAAGATAAAAATGATAATGTTATTCTTCATTATTTCATCACTATTACATTTGATAGTAACGACTTAATCTAGAACTACATTCTACATTTTCTTCTCCAAATTTGTTATTCTTCACTATCATAAGTCATAAACATATGACATTATCTTAGTCTAGAACTACAAATCTTCAAGAACCTTAAACTTCTTATTGTTCAAAAATCTAAACCGTAGGATCTCTGTCTTATTGTTCAAAATCATTGACCTATAAACTCCTTGTTTATCCGTCAACTTATCAGAAAAATTCTAGAATCTTAAGATCCTTGTCTTATCATTCTACAGACAACCTGAACTAAGGTCTTCCAATAAAGTATCCTTCATTATGCAAACTTATATAGATTCCGTTTCCAAAGTCACTTGTCTTTAACTCTGTAAAAACATCTAACTGAAACCTAATCTCTTATACTTTTGCAAAATGACATTTGATCATGCAAAATTCATCAAAACCATATGAAATACTCCTATGATAGACTCATCAAACTAATATTCATCTTGGTTAAACAATTATAAATACTCCTATGATTGCCTCATCAAACTAGTATTTATCTTAGTTCCGGATAGATTTGCATGATCCATATCTTGCTTCCGTGGTGAAATCTTGCTCAACAACCTACAAAAACGAATATATGTCCGTTATCCTGCACATCTCAACACACACATCAAATCTTCTCAAAGTAATAACATACAATCTGAAGAAATGAATAAAATAGCAAGATAAAATGAATATACTTAACAGTCTATTATTAACCTAAGTCTCATTAAGGTCAAATAATTCACTGTCAGCACTTTCAAATTTTGCACATAGTTTATCAAAATTATTTAGAATCTCTGTTCCAAATCTTTTTGATTCAAAAATCTTTCAAAGATCAAATTCAAAACTATGAACAACTCTGTGTCCATTCTTATGAAAATCTTCTTTCTAAGAATTAAAACAAAATAGTCATTAACTCAATATCTGTTTATTGAAATCAACACCTCTGTGTTCTTTTCCTTAAACTCATATTCTGTTAATATGACACACTTTCTTTTAGCTTTTGATCACAACACTATCGCTTAACTACCTTACTCGTTTATTCAGTGTTCCATAGAACGTAGTTGAGTCCTCTTGGAAACTAGATTCTATTCTGACTCTGTCTCTCGTGCAATAAGAACTTTTATTTAAACAATACAAAAATAAAAAATAAAAGTAAAATTTCACGAAAAACACACACACACATACACTGAACATAAACGAATAACATAGTTACAAGAGCTAAAGATACTGCAGATTAGATCAGATTAGCATGTTACATAAGCCTACCAGCGAGAAATAATTCTCTTATTATTAGTTATGAACAGTGATCCAAAAACGATTACCAATATGTTTGTCATCTTAAACACTCGGTACTTCCAGTCTCCTTTTTGGTTGTGACACTTTCGACATACCCTGGCCAAGGACAGTCACCATGCAACCGAGTAGCCTAATATGTCACTTAATCATGTTTGCGAACTTATGTGCCCCATATTCAGATACACTCTCACAATCGACACAAGCACTAAGATTAAGACATTTAGTGAGTAAAGTGAGAAAGTCTTTAAGAATCAAGTCAGCGGTGACAGGTCGGTGATTCCTCACGCGCAAAGCGACTTAACTTGACTCACGTACGGAAATATACTCAACATTGCATAATGCCAAGTACTTGCATATTTGTGACATCATTTTAAAGCACTTATGAAAACCCGTGACTTTCGATGAGACCCGTGTAGCGAACTTTCTGACAACCTATCCCAAGTTGGAAGCTTTAGGTAGGCTAGGTATACAAAGACACCCCAAGGACTTACTTGTTTGAATCTCAAAGGCCACATTAGCTTCATATTTTCAACAGATTTATTAGATATTTGCATATCTTGTCACAAATATACATCCAAAAAAGCAATACATACACATATATGTACCCGAGACCTTCTATATAAAGACCAAATATACATAATTACAATGTAAGATCTTTCATAAGATTTAAAGGACTTGTCTATTTTAAGAACAAGCATTTTCAGCCATATATCTGAATACGTTTCCCATAAGAACATTGTATACATTAAGTTCAGATTATAAGGAAACTTTGGTACTTTGTGCCTACCGATACATCATATAATGGTATCACTGAACTGATCATTTTTAAGGTACAATTAAGTAGGCTTAAAAGCTAAAGTATCGTCACGTCTAATCGTCTTGATGCAGTGACCTTACTCTTTTTATTATATTTCTTTTTCTTTTCTGATTTTTCTCATTTTTATTTTGTTTTTCTGACACTATATGACACACATACATTACGACACAAACACTGACTCATTTTACAAAGTTCCTTTTGAGAGACACTGTCACTATAGATTTCTCATTCCAATCAATTGGACTAACAACTCGAAACGAGTTCGGTCGAAAGTCTTAGTGAACAGATCAGCTAAATTAAAGTCACTCGGCACCTTTTCTAGGACTATCAATTTCTTTTCAGCACAATCACGAATAAAATGAAACCTTATGTCTATGTGCTTAGTCCTACTGTGCTTAACAGGATTATTGGTAATGGATATAGTGGATTCATTGTCTATCTTTATGGAAGTATAAAGGAAAATCTAACCGTAATCATCTGAGCCTGTGAACAAGCATTCACTTGCTATCATGTATTCCAATCTCTTCCCTAAAATAGACATCCACTGATGTCTACTTCCTCAAGAACACCAATTTCTTCATCCCTGTGATTAAACTAGTGCACTTCTGGAACTGACATATAACATAACCAACAACATAAATCAAACATATAAAAATTAGAACATGTACTATAGATCATCATCTAGTCATGATCTTCTATAGTACTTTGTCTATCACATGAACAATAATAAACATAAACTAATTAGAACAAGTCTTCTTGGAACATTGATCATGAGTTTCATGGATCTTTCTCTTTCGTCCATCTAACACATCTTCAAAGTCCTTGACAGCTTGCTCATGAGACCTACAAATCTCTTCTTGTTCAGAAGTTAACACAAGAGGCACAACTTTCGGACGATCATAGCTGTGATCCTCCTTGTTAACTTCTACACTCCATACTTTGTCAATCAAAACCCGAGGAAAACAAAATCTTGAAAATTCCATCTCGGTAAAAACTCGATCACTACCCTTTAATGTTGTTAGGACCAGTTCACCTGGAACTGGCCAGTCACCAGTTCACACTGACCAGTTCACCAGTTGCATCTGGTGACCAGTAAACTGGTGACCAAGATGATTTGTCGAGAAATATATTGAAGTCCAGTTGCACCGTACAGTTAACGCAACTGAAGACTTCCTCCAGTTGAGAACTGACCAAGTTGAAGAAGCATTCTAGTTGAAGTCAAAGACAACAAATGGAAGATAGAGAATGACAATGGCAGCGAAGCCCAGTTGACATTCTAGTAGTTACAAACTGGAGACCATCAGTGGAAAAGCCCTTACAAAGCTTTACACTGATTACGAGGAATTGACTTGTATACTTTATGTACCTTTACCCGGATAATAAGCATTATCTTATTATTTAAGTACTAAAAGGTACATAAAGGTGGTTATGTAAAGTCACTTTAACACGCGACTTTACACTGCTTTTTTAAGGAATTAAATGATATTCCTTAAATGCTCCAACCACATTTGTACGGCCAAAGTTAACATCCCAATGTTAACTTTGCCTATAAATACAAGTCATTGCACAACCAAGAACATCAAGTATTCGAACCTAAAAGTTAATTCACAAAGTCGAATAACTTCATACTTTGCAAACCTGCAATATTCTTGGTGAACTTGTGCAATATTCTCTCAATCGCTAAAAGGAACATTTCACTACTTTAAGTGTTTCGATTGTTGAAGAGAAATTCCGAGTATAGATCAATTGTATTTCATAGGTTGTTAGGATATTTATATTCGTGTATTATCTTGGTTCCGCATCAACCTTGTAATTTGTTTAATATCAATAAATAAATTACACATTGAAAACTACATATTGTCTCATCAAGATTGTTTACAAGTTATTTGTATTATTGCATTGTTCTTTACTTATTGTCTTTATATAAGTAATCTATCTAGAACTTGGTATATACTTATCTAACTGGTCGTCTCCAGTTTAACAAGTATATTGCAAAGTAACTCCACCATCGACATAGAGGTGTCTTCAGTAGTACCATCTTACGAGTTGGGACTAACAAATGTATAATGAGTAAGATAGACTTTTTCCTTTTCTAAGTCCTTCTTATACATTGATATGCCTGGCAAAAGGTTCTGATCCTGTTTTTCAACAAAATTAACATTATCAATTAAGATGCTTCCTTTTACAACTCTTCCAACCCCGGAAATTTTTCCGCCTTTGGAATCCACAAAACAGACATAGGACCCTTTAACAGGAGTAAACTCCGTCAATAGTCCCTTGTCTTCCATAATGTGCTTGGAGCTTCCGCTATTGACAAACCATAAACCTGCGGTCTTCCTTAGCAGCTTCTGCACATTCAAAAACAATTAGTTTTTCAAAAGACCCCTAGCCTTAT
The DNA here is from genome assembly GCA_034093135.1 of Erigeron breviscapus. NCBI lineage: Eukaryota > Viridiplantae > Streptophyta > Magnoliopsida > Asterales > Asteraceae > Erigeron > Erigeron breviscapus. Next base: position 117,943,935 of record CM067169.1, on the reverse strand, counting down.
TGGCTTTGGGTCGATTATCCTCCTCATTGGAAACCATATCCGCCCAATATCCACCAGTAGGCACCCAAGCTTTGGTAGACATAGACGTAGAACTTCCAATCTGCCTTTTACTAGGTGACATTTGTGAATCTTTCCCTGCACTAGGTCTATGACTTGAGGAACCACTAGGCATCCTATCAGTAGGTAGCCTTTGGTTGTTTCTTTTAGACTTTTCTACAGCTCTTAACCTATTTTTAGGAGGTGAGAAGCTAAGTTTCCTAGGACTGTTTAACTGAAACCATTCAACCGGATTGGTTTGCCCTCTCGGAATAATTCCTTCATAATAAGCACTGTTCGGTTTATCTCTCAATTTACTAGACTGACTCGAACTACTAGAACCTTCTCGAGATGAGACACTTCTAGGCTTACTACTACTTGTCTGGGTTCTATTCTCAATCTCCCTTTGTAAGACACTTCTAGATTTCACAGACTTATCTCTAGGTGAGACACTTCTAGACTTCACAGATCTGTCTTTAGGTGAAATACTTCTAGATTGAGGTGATGAGTTCCTTAGAATTTGGGATGGTTTTCGATGTCCATTGACCACTTTTGACCTAATCAGTTTCACATAGTTCTGTGCATTTACATCATCTGGGTGTCTTTTTGCATAATCCTCATAATATTTATTTCTATATGCACTCATGAACTGTGGTGAACTTACTTGATCAACTAATTTACCCTTCCCATTACTTCCAGAAGATCCAACACTATCCTTAGACTTATCAGGTGACATCCTAGATTTATTCTTCTTATAAGGACAACAACTTGATACGTGACCTATCTCACGACACTTAAAACATGACCTTTTAGAAGCCTTCTTTGATATATCACCATGAATAATCTCAGGCACTGGAACCCCATGACCTCTTAATTCATCTATATATTCAAGAGCTGCATAAGCCTCTTCCCAAGTAGTCGGTGCTTGTATGGGAGGTGCATACCGTTTCACAGTTTGAATCTTTGGATCAATAGATAACATTTCTTTAATTTTCCTTTCAGCAAATTGTTCAGGTGTTTCAGATTGAACACTCAAACCTTCTGCATTAATTATAGAAGTTTGAACAAAGCCTTTCTTGAAAACTGTATCTTTAAAGTTCTTGCTTTTAACAGGTTTTGGCAAATGTTCAGATTTTACGGGTTCATCAAGACTCCAGATCTGATCAATATTTTCAGGATATTTACCGTTTAAATCTGACTCCTTTGCTGAAAACACTTTGTTATTACCTTTTAAAGTAAAATAAACAATTGTTTCCATTTCAACTTCTTTTAATTTGTTATCCACTGTCCTTTTGGCTCCACTTGGTTCTGAGTGAGCCCTAGATTCACTAGTCTTGTTCCCAGATCCCTCTGACTTAGACATCTCAGGGATAGGAACATCACTAGTTTTGGTCTCTGGAGGGGTAGTCTTGGGTACATTTTCAGGACTTGATTTTTCAGATTCTTCTAAAGTAAGCTTCTGAAAACTGTCATAATTGTGACTAAAAGGTGGCGGAACGGCATTATATTTCTGGACAAAACTAGGTTGTTCACCTTTAACTTTTGCATCTCTAAGGTGACCCATCATAGTTCCTATGTCTCTGATGTGTGAAATCTAGTTTAAAATTTATAACAAGATCTACCGCTAACTGACTACAACACACTTACGGGCAGTGTACCCGTTCGTATGTAATATAGCTAACTGGCAAGACCAGGATCGAACACAAGGACTGATTGTTGTACTAAAGGTTGTTAAAATGTAAATCAAGAGAAAGTTTGGTTTGTGACCGAATTGTCACTTTGCGTTTCTGAAAGCTATGTAATCAACAAGTAAATAAAAGTACTCAACCGGCGTCAATCGAGAGCACACGAAAATAGTTGGAGTTGTAACAAATAATTAAAAAGCCATCTATGTCGAATCCGCTACGCAAAAAGTCTAGGTTGCATATGGGTTAAGCTCAAAATTCTTTAATGTTGGTGATAATAATCGTGACAAGACAAAACACAACCGGCGTGCACTCCGTTTGTAAAATCGACTCAATCACCTAATCAATGCAATTTCTTGCAACAAGTGGTACCACCAACCGTTAAATCTACTTAACAAAGTAATTTCAATTCAACTTGTATCATTTACTATCATACCATGACCTAGCAAAAGTTATTCATAGACAAACAACTCAAATAATACTTGCATTCAACTAGTACCACTATCGAAGAACACAAATATCACCAAGAACACAAGTTTTAGTAGAAGAAATCACTTCATTAAGATCTTGACAAAATGTTAAGTAAAACCAACTTGAATTCAAAATATTATGCAACCATAACTAATTGTTTCACTTCATCTTCATAGATGTATAGAGATTTAGCTACTCATAATGAAAATAACTAGAGATTCAAATAACAAGGAGAACATAGTTACCAAAGATGAAGTAATAATCCAAATCGAGGTTACAACCGAGCTACAATCACTAATCTAGAATCAAAATTAATCTTCAAGTCTTCAAATGATGTTGGAGTAGTGAAAACCCTTGAAAAACCCTAAAAATCATATGGAAGAAAAGTGTGTAGGCTGTGGTATCCAAGATTAGGTTTAGGGTTGAGTGGGTGTTGGTATTTATACCCCAGGAGAGAGAAAATCGTGTTGCCAGACCAAAGTCGCGCCGCGAGGGCCATTTGTCGCGCCGCGAGGTTCAAAACAAAATGATCAGAAGTCTGCAGATCCAAAACTCGCGCCGCGAGGAAGATAACTCGCGCCGCGAGTTTGCCTGGTTTCGCCGTTTCAGCTTCGTTTTCGACCATTCTTCATCCGTTAGTGCCTTTGGACCATTTCTAAGTCGTTTTCTACCATTTGTGAGTGAAATACCTGCCTTAGACCTGAAATCACTAGCAAATACCATAAAGCACCACAAAATATGTATAAACGGCTATCAACCGTGCCTAAAACGTCCAAATAAGATGTGGGAAAATATGTATATATTGAGACACATCAAACCTCCCCACACTTAAACCTTGCTTGCCCTCAAGCAAGTATGCACTTTAATCAATTCTCAATAACCACAATTCACGATTTCATAAAACAAAACATAGTTATAAGAGAAGTTTCCTACCAAGCGGTGTTGAATACCAAAAGCAAATGCATTTAAAAACTAATGAGCAAAGTTTAAGACGAAATCAGAAAATTCGACTAATCTAGAGCAAAACCATCTTTCGGTTACAATTAGAATCCTCCCTATGCTTGTGTTAACACCTCTTGAACGTTTCTATCATTCCAATTGACCTTAGGCTCGTTCTTACTAAGCTATAATCTACTAGCAAGCATCAACATTATTATTGGTAACATAAGCAATATTCCACAATGATTATCGGTATAATTGTCCACATAAACACTCACGCCATTGGTTTTCCATAAGGTTTTCATTACGTTATACTTACGAGTCTCTTGACAAAACATACTCCTACGGTCTAGAATTACAACTCTATCCACACATCAGGTGATCATACGAAAGTGTACTTTAAGCGTCCGGCCAGCGGTTCGCTACGGATACGTGAGTATCGTTAAGAGACATACGCCAGAACTCAAGGTTGGGTTACATATCCAGAGACCATGCTCTAAACACAAACACATGTGAGAATAAAAAGTTTTATAATTTAACACCCGTGATTTTCGATGAGACCCGTGTAACGAACTTTCTGACAACCCATCCCAAGTTGGGGGCTTTAGGTGAGCTAGGTAAAACGAAGTTACCCCAAGGACTTACTTGTTCGAATCTCAAAGACCACATTAGCATTAGACTATTGGAAAAAGATTATGCGCATTCCCACATGTGCCACCCGTTTGATGCCGAAGCACCCCAGACACCCCGATATAAAGACCAAACATAATGACTAGAGCTACAACCTATAACATAAGAATTAAGGACCGGACATCCGGTGTGCAAACCATATGTTGAGTCAACTTACCACAAGCATATTTAATACATTTCGAGCTTTTTATGCACACAAGTTGCAAAATTCAAATGGAAAACCTCAAGCGGTGCCTACCAATACATCATCTAGTGAAGCTATTATTCACATTAGATTCATCATTAAGGTACAATTTGCAAGCAACCTAGATTATTTGAAGTTCGGGACAAGCCTATGACCCCTTGGAACGATGAAATGCCACAAGCACTAGGAAAGGAAAGCTAAAGGTAAACAATCTCAAGTCTTATCCTAGATTAGCAAAATTCAAAGTCCTCATTTCTCGTCTTTGCACAAAACCTATAGCCTCAAAAATTTAAAAACATAACCAAAATGCTAGTAAAGGAAAGAAACTTCAAAAATTTTCATTTTTCCAGTTTACCATCCCCCTCCCCACACTTAAGTTGTACATTGTCCTCAATGGACGAATAATTAAGGCAAAAAATGGGAAAAGGGAAAAATGCAAAATGTAGAAAGGAACAATGAAAAACCTCCGGGTGAAAGCAAGAATTCACCAATGCAAAGTTAAAGCCAAAAATTAAGTGGGTGCTGAACTGACTGCCAGCATAGACCCGCTTGCTTATTCCAAAAATTCCAAAAGCAATCTTCCAGAATTCAACTTGCAAACCCAAAATTTTCACCTGACAATCACCATAAACAAAAGACCAAACAAACTACATAGTTCATACTAAAGGAATTAAAAGAACAACTACAAATGTCTCATCGCCTAAACGGCGGAATTACAACCAAATTGAAATAAAGTAAGTGCAATGTCTCAAGAGTCTCAGAAAATAGGAAGAAAATAGAAAGATCAATTCTCCTCCATGTCTTGGGAAGAGGGAACACCATCACCAGCATCAGGATCGGCTGGTCCACCTTTTTTTTTTTTTTTTTTTTTTTTTTTTTTTTTTTTTTTTTTTTTTTTTTTTTTTTTTTTTTTTTTTTTTTTTTTTTTTTTTTTTTTTTTTTTTTTTTTTTTTTTTTTTTTTTTTTTTTTTTTTTTTTTTTTTTTTTTTTTTTTTTTTTTTTTTTTTTTTTTTTTTTTTTTTTTTTTTTTTTTTTTTTTTTTTTTTTTTTTTTTTTTTTTTTTTTTTTTTTTTTTTTTTTTTTTTTTTTTTTTTTTTTTTTTTTTTTTTTTTTTTTTTTTTTTTTTTTTTTTTTTTTTTTTTTTTTTTTTTTTTTTTTTTTTTTTTTTTTTTTTTTTTTTTTTTTTTTTTTTTTTTTTTTTTTTTTTTTTTTTTTTTTTTTTTTTTTTTTTTTTTTTTTTTTTTTTTTTTTTTTTTTTTTTTTTTTTTTTTTTTTTTTTTTTTTTTTTTTTTTTTTTTTTTTTTTTTTTTTTTTTTTTTTTTTTTTTTTTTTTTTTTTTTTTTTTTTTTTTTTTTTTTTTTTTTTTTTTTTTTTTTTTTTTTTTTTTTTTTTTTTTTTTTTTTTTTTTTTTTTTTTTTTTTTTTTTTTTTTTTTTTTTTTTTTTTTTTTTTTTTTTTTTTTTTTTTTTTTTTTTTTTTTTTTTTTTTTTTTTTTTTTTTTTTTTTTTTTTTTTTTTTTTTTTTTTTTTTTTTTTTTTTTTTTTTTTTTTTTTTTTTTTTTTTTTTTTTTTTTTTTTTTTTTTTTTTTTTTTTTTTTTTTTTTTTTTTTTTTTTTTTTTTTTTTTTTTTTTTTTTTTTTTTTTTTTTTTTTTTTTTTTTTTTTTTTTTTTTTTTTTTTTTTTTTTTTTTTTTTTTTTTTTTTTTTTTTTTTTTTTTTTTTTTTTTTTTTTTTTTTTTTTTTTTTTTTTTTTTTTTTTTTTTTTTTTTTTTTTTTTTTTTTTTTTTTTTTTTTTTTTTTTTTTTTTTTTTTTTTTTTTTTTTTTTTTTTTTTTTTTTTTTTTTTTTTTTTTTTTTTTTTTTTTTTTTTTTTTTTTTTTTTTTTTTTTTTTTTTTTTTTTTTTTTTTTTTTTTTTTTTTTTTTTTTTTTTTTTTTTTTTTTTTTTTTTTTTTTTTTTTTTTTTTTTTTTTTTTTTTTTTTTTTTTTTTTTTTTTTTTTTTTTTTTTTTTTTTTTTTTTTTTTTTTTTTTTTTTTTTTTTTTTTTTTTTTTTTTTTTTTTTTTTTTTTTTTTTTTTTTTTTTTTTTTTTTTTTTTTTTTTTTTTTTTTTTTTTTTTTTTTTTTTTTTTTTTTTTTTTTTTTTTTTTTTTTTTTTTTTTTTTTTTTTTTTTTTTTTTTTTTTTTTTTTTTTTTTTTTTTTTTTTTTTTTTTTTTTTTTTTTTTTTTTTTTTTTTTTTTTTCCATCATTGTCTTTGTCCTGAGTGTCCTGTCCCAAGATCTCATCGAGCTTGGTTCCCCAACCTGCAAAATCATAAGCTGGATAAGGGTTAGGTTGCTGCTCCATCTGGGGTGGCGGCTCCACCCTCTGTCTCTGAGCCGGCGGCTCCTGCTCCTCATCCGAATGTAAATCCCTCGCGTCAGTACTCCTCATCAACTTTGACTTCTTCATCTCCGTAGTGTCAATCAGGGAGGTGTTCAAACAAAGAGTAATACCCGACCTACCCGCGGGTGTGTCACAACCAAGCCTCTCCACCATCTGGGTCACAAAATGACCACACAAATACCTATGCTCTCGAGACTTATACATATGTCTAGCCAAAATATACGGAGCACACCCGAACCAACCAGAAGAAGGAAGCTCCTGAAACTGCCTAAGCAACCACAAATCATCAGAGGTGAGCTTATCGGTTGCATTTCCCCGATGGAGAAATGAATAGGTGATCATCTTGAGAAGAATCCTCAGTCTCTTGGACCTAATGTCCGACACCTTGCTAACCCCCGAATAAAACCTGTCCTTCCCAGAAATGCCCATCCAATATGTGTCAAACGTCATATCGTCCTCAAAGAATGAAAGAGCAAATTGACTCCTGTTTACAAACGGATATACCTCCCCATCCTCAAAATCCTGAATCTGGAACATTCCACATAAGTATCCAAACTCGGCAACAGTACAGTGGCGCTGTTTACCTCCCAACCTAAAATGTATTACCCGATCCTCCATAGGATCCTGTGTGGGTAAGTCTTGCACCTGCAGAGTGGAGTAGAACTCTTGACACCACTCCTTCACCACCTCCTTTCTTAATTCAAAAATTCTGTTCCACATTGGAATACGTATCAACCGACCAGCCCTTTCATCCATAAACTCGGTCAAAAATCTCTGTTCAAAATAACCCATGAGATCCGCCTCTCGAATCATCTCCCAATCCATGGTCCGAGGAGCGACCAATACATAATCCTGGATTTCACACAACCTGTTCAAGTAAGCCTGTCGCTCCCCTTTTGGAGCATTCGGAAACTTAAGCCATGGGTGGGTTGTTGGTTTCAGCGATCTAATCATGCTGCTCTGTCTTGCAGAGGGCGCCTTGTAGGTTTCATCCACGTAGTCAAACTCATAATCTTGTGGCCAAACGTTGCCCTCATACCTTTGTGGTCCCTGTTGCCTCTGCAAAAACAACCAAAAATATACTTAATAAGTAAAAGGAGATACTAAGGAGTGATAACGAAAAGCTAAGAAAAAGAAACGACAAAAACGGGTCAACTGCAGAGAAACTCGCGCCGCGACCCAGTACGTTTTTTTTTTTTTTTTTTGGATTTTCTGAATGGGTTTTATCTAAAATTAACAATGTAGTAACTAATTTGAATTAAAATTAATGAAGGAAGACTAAATCATAAAAAAAAACCCCAAATTAAAAGTGATGAACCCTAATTGGATTTTTCTAAGATTAATCTCCAAAATTAGACAATACTAAGTGACATAACATCAATACAACACTATCTAAGCAATCAACAAGCATCAATTGAAAGAAAAATTAAAGATAAAAACAAACCCTAATTATTATTGAAATAGAGATTAAAAAGAAAAGAGAAAAGAACTTCTCACGCCGAGCTCGAGATCTCGCTCGCACGAGAAAAGTTTCTGATCTCGACACACCAAAACTCGCGCCGCGATCCTGTCATGTTTCTCACGCCGCGAGCTCGAGATCTCGCTCGCACGAGAAAAGTTTCTGATCTCGACACCCCTAATCTCGCGCCGCGATCCTGTCATGTTTCTCACGCCGCGAGCTCGAGATCTCGCTCGCACGAGAAAAGTTTCTGATCTCGACACCCCTAATCTCGCGCCGCGATCCTGTCATGTTTCTCACGCCGCGAGCTCGAGATCTCGCTCGCACGAGAAAAGTTTCTGATCTCGACACCCCTAATCTCGCGCCGCGATCCTGTCATGTTTCTCACGCCGCGAGCTCGAGATCTCGCTCGCATGAGAAAAGTTTCTGATCTCGACACCACTAATCTCGCGCTGCGATCCTGTCATGTTTCTCACGCCGCGAGCTCGAGATCTCGCTCGCATGAGAAAAGTTTCTGATCTCGACACCACTAATCTCGCGCCGCGATCCTGTCATGTTTCTCACGCCGCGAGCTCGAGATCTCGCTCGCACGAGAAAAGTTTCTGATCTCGACACCCCTAATCTCGCGCCGCGATCCTGTCATGTTTCTCACGCCGCGAGCTCGAGATCTCGCTCGCACGAGAAAAGTTTCTGATCTCGACACCCCTAATCTCGCGCCGCGATCCTGTCATGTTTCTCACGCCGCGAGCTCGAGATCTCGCTCGCACGAGAAAAGTTTCTGATCTCGACACCCCTAATCTCGCGCCGCGATCCTGTCATGTTTCTCACGCCGCGAGCTCGAGATCTCGCTCGCATGAGAAAAGTTTCTGATCTCGACACCACTAATCTCGCGCTGCGATCCTGTCATGTTTCTCACGCCGCGAGCTCGAGATCTCGCTCGCATGAGAAAAGTTTCTGATCTCGACACCACTAATCTCGCGCCGCGATCCTGTCATGTTTCTCACGCCGCGAGCTCGAGATCTCGCTCGCACGAGAAAAGTTTCTGATCTCGACACCCCTAATCTCGCGCCGCGATCCTGTCATGTTTCTCACGCCGCGAGCTCGAGATCTCGCTCGCACGAGAAAAGTTTCTGATCTCGACACCCCTAATCTCGCGCCGCGATCCTGTCATGTTTCTCACGCCGCGAGCTCGAGATCTCGCTCGCACGAGAAAAGTTTCTGATCTCGACACCCCTAATCTCGCGCCGCGATCTTGTCATGTTTCTCACGCCGCGAGCTCGAGATCTCGCTCGCATGAGAAAAGTTTCTGATCTCGACACCACTAATCTCGCGCTGCGATCCTGTCATGTTTCTCACGCCGCGAGCTCGAGATCTCGCTCGCATGAGAAAAGTTTCTGATCTCGACACCACTAATCTCGCGCCGCGATCCTGTCATGTTTCTCACGCCGCGAGCTCGAGATCTCGCTCGCACGAGAAAAGTTTCTGATCTCGACACCCCTAATCTCGCGCCGCGATCCTGTCATGTTTCTCACGCCGCGAGCTCGAGATCTCGCTCGCACGAGAAAAGTTTCTGATCTCGACACCCCTAATCTCGCGCCGCGATCCTGTCATGTTTCTCACGCCGCGAGCTCGAGATCTCGCTCGCATGAGAAAAGTTTCTGATCTCGACACCACAATCTCGCGCCGCGAGTTGCGCTTGTTTCTCCACTTTCAGACTTTTCAACACTCATTTTCTCTTATCGGTTCGACCTGACGACTTATCACCTGTAGATCTCAACAAAACACATAAAAATAGAAAGCAAAATACTGAAAACAATAAAAATATAAAAACACACGGGTTGCCTCCCGAGAAGCGCTTTATTTATTTGCGAGTCATTAGCTTGACTCGATCAAACCTCATTGATTAACTAAGTTGGGGCCTTTAACCCCCCTCCCCACACTTAAGTTGTTGGGAGTTCCATCCTTAATAGGTGTAAAGCAATCATCTTTCATCTTTGTTCGAATCCAATCATTTACTCTACCAAAAGCATCCACCTCCAACATCAACTCCTCTTTCTCTTTGGTTGACAAATTCGAACATAGTTCTTTTGACAACTTCATATTGCAATGAGAAACTGTGGACTTGACACGATCGTACAATTTACGGATCTTGGCACTTCGGCTACTTGTCGGTCGAGAATTAATCACAAGCGTTATCTTCCCCTTATCTCCTTTTTCATCCACTTCATCTTCCGACCGTTCATCAATCTGAGAATCACTAGAACTAACACAAACAGTCTCAATAGCATTAACAATGTTAGGTGAAGAAAACGAAGTAGTGTTCAAGAATTCTACCGATTCATCCCCCGTTCTCAATGTAAGCTTACCACGACCGACCTCAATGGTAGCATCGGTCGTAGCAAGAAATGGTCTTCCTAGAATAAGGGGCACGTTTAATGCCTCTCCCACATCAATGATGACAAAATCCATGGGAAATACCAAACCCCCCACTTCGACCAACACGTCTTCTAAAATACCCATAGGTCTTATAATAGATTTATCGGCCAATTGAATTTTCATGTTGATGGGTTTAGGTTTTCCTAAGTTCAGTTTAGCATAAATAGATGAAGGCATTAAATCAATACTTGCACCTGAATCTGTCAATCCCTTACTCACGGTTAAATCACCAATCTTACAAGGAACAATTAAACTACCTGGATCTTTGCGCTTTTCGGGCAACTTACCTGCCATTGCCGCCGAACAAACATTTTCCAAAACGGTAGTCTCCACCTCAGCCAACTTTTTCTTGTTCATCAAGATTTTCTTCAAACATTTTGCATACCGTAGTCTCCACCTCAGCCAACTTTTTCTTGTTCATCAAGATTTTCTTCAAACATTTTCCAAAACGTAGTCTCCACCTCAGCCAACTTTTTCTTGTTCATCAAGATTTTCTTCAAACATTTTGCAAACGTAGTCTCCACCTCAGCCAACTTTTTCTTGTTCATCAAGATTTTCTTCAAACATTTTGCAACTAGTCTCCACCTCAGCCAACTTTTTCTTGTTCATCAAGATTTTCTTCAAACATTTTGCAAACGTAGTCTCCACCTCAGCCAACTTTTTCTTGTTCATCAAGATTTTCTTCAAACATTTTCCAAAACGTAGTCTCCACCTCAGCCAACTTTTTCTTGTTCATCAAGATTTTCTTCAAACATTTTGCAAACGTAGTCTCCACCTCAGCCAACTTTTTCTTGTTCATCAAGATTTTCTTCAAACATTTTGCAACTAGTCTCCACCTCAGCCAACTTTTTCTTGTTCATCAAGATTTTCTTCAAACATTTTGCAAACGTAGTCTCCACCTCAGCCAACTTTTTCTTGTTCATCAAGATTTTCTTCAAACATTTTCCAAAACGTAGTCTCCACCTCAGCCAACTTTTTCTTGTTCATCAAGATTTTCTTCAAACATTTTGCAAACGTAGTCTCCACCTCAGCCAACTTTTTCTTGTTCATCAAGATTTTCTTCAAACATTTTGCAACTAGTCTCCACCTCAGCCAACTTTTTCTTGTTCATCAAGATTTTCTTCAAACATTTTGCAAACGTAGTCTCCACCTCAGCCAACTTTTTCTTGTTCATCAAGATTTTCTTCAAACATTTTCCAAAACGTAGTCTCCACCTCAGCCAACTTTTTCTTGTTCATCAAGATTTTCTTCAAACATTTTGCAAACGTAGTCTCCACCTCAGCCAACTTTTTCTTGTTCATCAAGATTTTCTTCAAACATTTTGCAACTAGTCTCCACCTCAGCCAACTTTTTCTTGTTCATCAAGATTTTCTTCAAACATTTTGCAAACGTAGTCTCCACCTCAGCCAACTTTTTCTTGTTCATCAAGATTTTCTTCAAACATTTTCCAAAACGTAGTCTCCACCTCAGCCAACTTTTTCTTGTTCATCAAGATTTTCTTCAAACATTTTGCAAACGTAGTCTCCACCTCAGCCAACTTTTTCTTGTTCATCAAGATTTTCTTCAAACATTTTGCAACTAGTCTCCACCTCAGCCAACTTTTTCTTGTTCATCAAGATTTTCTTCAAACATTTTGCAAACGTAGTCTCCACCTCAGCCAACTTTTTCTTGTTCATCAAGATTTTCTTCAAACATTTTCCAAAACGTAGTCTCCACCTCAGCCAACTTTTTCTTGTTCATCAAGATTTTCTTCAAACATTTTGCAAACGTAGTCTCCACCTCAGCCAACTTTTTCTTGTTCATCAAGATTTTCTTCAAACATTTTGCAACTAGTCTCCACCTCAGCCAACTTTTTCTTGTTCATCAAGATTTTCTTCAAACATTTTGCAAACGTAGTCTCCACCTCAGCCAACTTTTTCTTGTTCATCAAGATTTTCTTCAAACATTTTGCAAAACGTAGTCTCCACCTCAGCCAACTTTTTCTTGTTCATCAAGATTTTCTTCAAACATTTTCCAAAGCTCACTCGAGGTTTTGTAACTAATGCTACCTCCGCACGTCATTACCATCTTCTCATAACTCTCCCTATTCATCCCATCCATGAATATCCCCACAATCTCGGTGTCACTCACCCCATGCCCGGGACATTCCCACAATAGATCTTTCATTCTTAACCAAGCTTCAACAATAGACTCATCCTCATCTTTCCTAAAAGATCTAATTACAAGTATGAGCTCTCTCTCCCGATTAGCGGGGAAGAACCTCTCAATCAACGCTTCCCTAACCGCACCCCAAGTAGTCAAACTATCCGGTGCCAAACCTTTCAACCATTTGTGAGCCTCTCCTGTGAGAGACATGGGAAAAAGCTTCATCTTAACGTTGTTGGCCTGATTTTCCCCATAATTGAATAGATTACAAATCATCTCGAACTTCTCAAGATGCTCATGAGGATCTCTTTTGTGCCTTCCGTCAAAGCACAAATCTTTAACCATTTGCAAGTGATTGCCTTTCACCGTGAAGGTGTCAATTTCGGGTGCACGAATGGCCGATTGGCGAGAAGTTGGTATAGTTCGAGGAAGGTCCTCGATCTTCATGTTGAAGAGATCGGGTGGGTTTTGTTGCCCGGCCATGTTAACGGTTGTTTTCGGTGATTCGGGTGGAGTAAGTGTTTTATCGGAAAGTGGTTCTTCTTTTTCGGAATGGTAACCCCACTCGTTACTTCCCGACTCGTAATAAGTCTCGTGAAGTATGTGGTCGGATTTGGGTCTAGGAGTGGTGTCTATGAAAAATGGGTCGGAAGTTGATGGTTGTGATGTTTGTGTTTTGGTGCGCTTTTGAGTTTTTCGGGATTGGATGTGGCCTTCACTAATGGTCTCCCAGAAGTTCGAGTGTTCATCCACTACCTGGAAATATTCTGCAAACACAACACAACAAACAAACCTTAATAGCACCTGGGGTACAATTAAAGCAAAATAAAATGAAATAAAGCAAGTAACTTCTCCGTGCAAAGCACGAAAAAGGATCGATTCACAGAATCTCAACCAAAAGTACTAAATATCAATCCCCGGCAGCGGCGCCAAAAACTTGATGTGTGAAATCTAGTTTAAAATTTATAACAAGATCTACCGCTAACTGACTACAACACACTTACGGGCAGTGTACCCGTTCGCATGTAATATAGCTAACTCCAAGACCGGGATCGAACACAAGGACTGATTGTTGTACTAAAGGTTGTTAAAATGTAAATCAAGAGAAAGTTTGGTTTGTGACCGAATTGTCACTTTGCGTTTCTGAAAGCTATGTAATCAACAAGTAAATAAAAGTACTCAACCGGCGTCAATCGAGAGCACACGAAAATAGTTGGAGTTGTAACAAATAATTAAAAAGCCATCTATGTCGAATCCGCTACACAAAAAAAGTCTAGGTTGCATATGGGTTAAGCTCAAAATTCTTTAATGTTGGTGATAATAATCGTGACAAGACAAAACACAACCGGCGTGCACTCCGTTTGTAAAATCGACTCAATCACCTAATCAATGCAATTTCTTGCAACAAGTGGTACCACCACCCCTGCTACAATTCCTTGAACTAACTAGTTTATTTGATTATTTAAATAACAATTTTATCTTTGTGAAAGAAACGTGGTACCACCACCCCTGCTACAATTCCTTGAACTAACTAGTTTATTTGATTATTTAAATAACAATTTTATCTTTGTGAAAGAAACGTGGTACCACCAACCGTCAAATCCACTTAACAAAGTAATTTCAATTCAACTTGTATCATTTACTATCATACCATGACCTAGCAAAAGTTATTCATAGACAAACAACTCAAATAATACTTGCATTCAACTAGTACCACTATCGAAGAACACAAATATCACCAAGAACACAAGTTTTAGTAGAAGAAATCACTTCATTAAGATCTTGACAAAATGTTAAGTAAAACCAACTTGAATTCAAAATATTATGCAACCATAACTAATTGTTTCACTTCATCTTCATAGATGTATAGAGATTTAGCTACTCATAATGAAAATAACTAGAGATTCAAATAACAAGGAGAACATAGTTACCAAAGATGAAGTAATAATCCAAATCGAGGTTACAACCGAGCTACAATCACTAATCTAGAATCAAAATTAATCTTCAAGTCTTCAAATGATGTTGGAGTAGTGAAAACCCTTGAAAAACCCTAAAAATCGTCTGGAAGAAAAGTGTGTAGGCTGTGGTATCCAAGATTAGGTTTAGGGTTGAGTGGGTGTTGGTATTTATACCCCAGGAGAGAGAAAATCGTGTTGCCAGACCAAAGTCGCGCCGCGAGGTTCAAAACAAAATGATCAGAAGTCTGCAGATCCAAAACTCGCGCCGCGAGTTTGCTTGGTTTCGCCGTTTCAGCTTCGTTTTCAACCATTCTTCATCCGTTAGTGCCTTTGGACCATTTCTAAGTCGTTTTCTACCATTTGTGAGTGAAATACCTGCCTTAGACCTGAAATCACTAGCAAATACCATAAAGCACCACAAAATATGTATAAACGGCTATCAACTGTGCCTAAAACGTCCAAATAAGATGTGGGAAATATGTATATATTGAGACACATCAGTCTCTCATTTTATTTAATTTTCCACTTAGTTCAAGAATTTGTACCCTAGAATCTGCTAATTCTTTGTCCTTTTTAGCACTTTCTTTTACTACCCTTTCAAAATCCTCATCTAGCATTTGTGAGTGAAATACCTGCCTTAGACCTGAAATCACTAGCAAATACCATAAAGCACCACAAAATATGTATAAACGGCTATCAACTGTGCCTAAAACGTCCAAATAAGATGTGGGAAATATGTATATATTGAGACACATCAGTCTCTCATTTTATTTAATTTTCCACTTAGTTCAAGAATTTGTACCCTAGAATCTGCTAATTCTTTGTCCTTTTTAGCACTTTCTTTTACTACCCTTTCAAAATCCTCATCTAGCATTTGTTTTCTGCCTAGTAACTGTGCATATTCTACCCTAAGTGACTCAAACCTATCTTCTTCAGATTTAATCCGATTAAGATATTCTTTGGCATGACCTTTAAGTACCATGATATCAGTAGATAACTTACTTCTATCACTAGTGGCATCATTTAAAAGGGTCTTAGTAGAGTCAAGTTCCTTTCTAAGGACAGTTACTTTGCTAGACAAACATATGCTACTTTTACAAACAGAAATAAGTTATTGTAGAGAAAGACTTACCTGTTGTTCTGGTGCCTCAAGATTGGCCACGAAATTCACAAGCCCTTCTGTACTCAGATCATCAGGTATCTCGATCTTTACACCCTTATCCTTTTTCTCAATTTTCACAGTTTCATTAGCTTCAGTGGAAGCTTCTTCATTCTCAGCTCTTACTGGTTCTGACGGTTCAGGTTCCTCTTCTACTTTCTGATGAAAACTATCATGATCATCTGTGCTGGCATACAATGTATAGTCGAATGAATTATCAACAAGATTGTTCATTCCTCCATCAATGTCTTGAATTTCTGCCAAGAATGCATGATTCTGATCATCGGTACTAGTCGAACCCCAATTATACGTACCATCAGATTGAACAACCAAAGCTCTTGAGTTGTCCGTTTCTCCTGAGCTTCGGTTCCCAGTATTAGCATATTGATGTCCGGAATTCTGACTTGCAATAGAACCACCTTGATTGAAGTTCTGATGACCGGTAGCTGAATTGTTATCCCGTCTTGGCCTCTGACATTCACGAGCAAAATGTCCAAAACCATCACAGTTAAAACATTTCACCTTGGTCTTGTCAAACCCTATTTTGCCATTCACAACCTTCCTTCTGATTCTATCTGTGAAACGCTGAACTCTCAATGTTAATATAGCTAATTGCCAGTTCAGATCCATTTCTTCCAAGTCATCTGGATCAACTTGCTTGTAATCCTCCCTAACCAAATCAGGATCAGTCAGTTTTCCTCCAATTAACTTCTCATGAGCAGACACAAATGAAGCGAGCATGCCCAAATGTCCCTCAGCAGATCTTATGCTCATCGGCATCCCTGTGTAACCCGAGCTTGGAGAACTACCATTCTGAATCCCATTATGCACTACCATGGCCGATTCTGGAGAAGTTACATACATCAAGTTGCTATAAGAATCCGTTGACATCTTCATCTTGTCATCATCTCCACTATAGAAGGTAGTGATCCCTCCATTTGGAGATTTTCCAGAAGCAATAATAGGCTTGCTATGATAGAGTTCCGGACGTTGAACAAAATCACTGTTGCCTGCTTCCTTGGACTTTCTCTTCATATCTTGACCTCGCAGCTTTCGAATGATCTGATCCAATGTCCATGTACTAAAATCGGGATTTTGTTGGATAGATGTGATAAACCCTTCCCACTTAGCTGGAAGTGCCTCCAACAATTTCTCGATGACATCTTCTAGATCAGGTTTGTACCCAAAATATGCAAGCTCAACCAGTAGATGACTGTAACGAATCAAGGTCTCATCAAGAGATTCATCTTTGAAGCTAGTAAAAACATAATACTGCTTCTTTAGCAAATCCTTCCTTCTCTTCTTGAGATCATCATCACCTTCACAATGCTCTTTGAGTGCATCCCATAAGCCTTTTGCACTGTCATACATTTCAAACAAGTGCAAGAATTCCCCTTGGAGAGCCATTCGAAGTGATCCTAAAGCTTTACTTTCTGCTTCGTAGTCTTTCTTTTGATCGACAGTCATTTGCTCATACTAAGCCGCTTTTCCACCACCAGAACCAGTAGGTTCTTTGTCACCTTGCACAGTAGGATGAACATAACCATTAACAATACATATCCACATCCTCACATCCATTAACCTGCAATATGACTCGAATCTGCCCTTCCAACTGAAATATCTATCAAGGCTTATCAACTTGGGCGGTGAATTGGCCTTTCCGGTTTCGTGATCCATCAGAATTAATTGATTCAGCAAAGATTGATAATTTGCGAGTAATTGAGACGTCATTTTCTCCGAGCTAGCAAAATTCACGAACTGTTTGCAAAAATAAACGAGGTCGTAAAAGTTCACGAGGTCGTAAAGAAATGCGAAGTCGCAATTAAACACTCGAGGTCGTAATTGAACTGGCGAGGTCTTAAAGAGCTCACGAGGTCGCAAACGAAATTCGAGGTCGCAATTGAACTGGCGAGGTCGTAATTAGCTACCCAGGTCGCAATACGAGCTGGATGAGGTAATACGAGCCCGCGAGGTCGCAAACGATGCTGGAATCCTTAGATCTCTTGAATTCGAAACCCTAAAAGCCAACAACAACACCTTCGACTGCTGCAAATACAAATAGAGGTCACAAACAAGATTTTCGGTCGTAAACTCGTGAAAGAATCACGTCTAAACGACCCTAAATCGATAATGTCTATCACCAACAAGCTATAACCTTCTGGTATTAAACCAAGAGGCTCTGATACCAATTGTAAGTCCCCTGGTACGGATCGTTAATAGCTTGCTCCAGTTATCTTGAGGTGCGGAATCCCTCACTATAACTTGGTGATCAACAATAAGCCTTCAGATCATCTGCTGCCTCGCAGATCTTCTCTAGGCTAGCGGAACAAGCTTTGACGACTTAACCTGCACAAATATGCTCGAAAGTTCGACAAATGTTCAACCCTAAACTCTGTTAGGGTTCGGTATTTATAGGAAAATACTCGACTGGGCTTCAGCATACTGGCCTCGTATTTCAGGCCCAGCTCGACCTATTTACGAGGTCGTATTTATGCTCTAGCCTCGTATTTGTCCCTGCAAATACGGGGTCGTATTCCTATAGTGAAATGCGAGGTCGCATTTCACACTTAGCAGATTTATTACACATTCAATACTTAAACTTAATCTAGTATTCTATGCATAATACTAAGTTCATTAATAACAATCACATTACAAAGACATATAACAATATAAGCCCAAACAATCTAGACTGCTATTGACATAGATGTGCACTTACATGAGGACAAGCAAAGACTTAAGTGTGAGGGTATATGATGAGCGTTCATTTTGTGATAAAAACCTCTATCGAAAGGCTTCATTTCAATATCTATTTGAGTTAATATTCCGGAACTATCGATACTTAATGGATTCTATGTTTACGCAGGTTCACGGAAGATGCGAGTGAGGGTAAAATGGCATCAAATGACTCAATATGGAAGCCTATGAAGTTACAAGACACAAGGAGGTGATTCGAAAGCCGAACGAAACGAAACGAGAAGCAGCAAGAGCTGCCAGTGTCGCTGGCACCTTGCCAACGCCGCTGGAGCCCATCCAGCCCCGCTGGGAAGCTTAGTTCAGCAAACCGACTTATTCGCCTATTTAAGCCGAAGAAGCCCTCAAAACCCTAAGAGAGAGTCGATTCAGCAGCCCTAGCCGCCCACAACAAACCCTAGGTCGACTTTGCAGATTCCAAGGAGGTTTTGGAGCTTCTAACACCTTCCGATCTTCATCCTCAACCTAGATCTACTCTTTTATTTTACTTTCAGTTGGTAAACAATGTCTTTCATCTTTTCAGACTTTGTTATTCCTTTAATAATGGTAGGCTAGTAGGTTTAATACTTGTTTGGATCGATGTGATCATGTAGACGTTTATCTATTTTACTTTATTTGTTAGATCTGTTGGAGTGTGTTTTACTGTTTATCGTAGATCCATGTTTTACTAGTTCTTCATATTAATATCGGTTCTATATCTGCATGTATTTATTTAATTCTGATGATCGGTCTATAATCATGCAACTAGGATTAATACATAAGGATGAAAAACACTAGTCGGTCTTTAACTAGATGTAAAAGGTGATTCACTTATAATTGAGGGATCCAGAACCATAAGTAATTAGGATGAATAGAACATGATGCTTAACAATGTCAGACGCGATCCAGTGACATGGAAACGTGCACTGTGGTCACCGGAGAGAATTATTATTTGGTCATGGCTTAAGAGCCGGGTAACTTAAAGATGAATTAGTAACACAAACTTTAGGTCATTAATGCTTAAACAATGAATCTAACGAGAATTTGTTTAAAAAGTTGTGTGAGTTTAGGGACAGCACTAGTTACTTAGGCAAAGTGAATCTAACGAGAATCTGAGCTGTGATTAAGTTTTCAACAGTCTAGCAAGTAGGTAGAATGATATCTGGTCGTACCATGAGATCTGAGATGCCAAACAAGTATTTTAATTTAATTACTATTATTTGCTTTTTCAAACTATTTTCAGACTAAGCCTCTCGCTGAATAAGCGGTTGCGGCTTCTATTTACTTTTCAGTTATTTTAATTAGTTTAATAGGAAATCGTGACAACCCCCAACCGCTAGAATTACACATATTACTAGATTAGATAAAGCAACGCGTCCCTGCGAACGATCCTGTACTTATCACTTACTATACTACATCTGATCGGGTTCTCTGCCCGTTAGTGTGTGTTTAGTTTGAGGTAATTACTTGTACAACTTTTATAAATTTTAAATACAACGAAAAACATACCCACCAGCCTTCGGAGCAAAGGATTGGTTGAATTCTTATACAGAGATCTCCCGAAGACATACGAGGCGGTTCGGAAAAGGGTCTACGTGTATCTAGAGGCCAGGGAAACCGCCTCTAAGGGAGATACAAGCCCACCCCCGGAGAAAGAAAGTTTCACTAGCAGAAAAGGGAAATGGACGGGTGAAAAAGAAAGCAAAACAAGGTACAACCCGTATTACAAAGATGACAAAGGATATCTCCATGTCAACAAAAGAAATATTATTTAGTGAAAGTGTCGCGAAGACCTTCCCTACCCCACCAAGACTGAGTGAGAGGAATAGGAAAGACCCAGATAAGTACTGTGAGGTCCACAGGGACAACGACCATGATACAAACGCATGCTGGCGACTTCGAAAAGCAATAAAAGAGGCAATAAATGAAGGAAAGCTGGCACATCTGGTAAAAAGTGTCAGGCAGCAGCAAGGTTATAATAAAGAAGAAGAAATAGACGAAAAAAAGAAGGCTCCTGAGGCAACTATTTATACCATCATGAAGTACAAACCCGGTGCAGAACAAAGGCCTCCAAAGACTTATAGGGGGAGTATAGGAAGGGTCACGTTTCCATCAATTTACAACTCCATCATCTTCAAAAACCCTCTGGTAATTAGTGCCTTTTTTGCAAATACTAAAATCAAACAGATATGTGTAGATACAGGAAGTGAATGCAATATCCTTTACAAAAGGACATTCTGGAAGTTGCACCCTGTGTCACGAATGAGCTTCAAGCGATCAGAGGCTTCGTTACAAGGATATTCCGGAGACATATTGAAGCCAATAGGAAAGTTATCTATTCGATTCACGATTGGAAAAGGACGATGGGAGTGAATGGAAGAAGTGACATTCTTGGTGGTTCAAGGAACCTCGCCCTACCAAGCAATCCTAGGAAGGCCAGGAATCCAGAAGTTTGGAATGATCCCGTCAGTTGCACATGGTATGATCAAGTATCAATCAAGGGGAGGAATAGGAACTTTGGTCACGAAGGCAAAGAAAGTACCAGATGGAGATTGAAACGGACCTCATTCATTCCCATGGATCGAAGGACCATTTGATGACAGTGTGGGTGCACTTAGAGCCCCTTAGACAGCAAATCTTGGCCGCACAAGTTATCTCTTTTTAAATGGCATATTATTGTAGGAAAGCCCTGGGGGCATGGTATGTAACCCCCTCTTATTACTAAAGCACATTACAGTGCAATATTACGCAGTCATCACTGCTTAAAAGACAGCCCAAGAGCTGCACACATAAATATTCACAAAGCAGCTATAAGCTAGGATTATCAAAAGCTAAGATATCCAAAAGACAGGAAATTGTTCAAGACAACACTACAGGCTGTGGGACAAAAGATAATTGTTCTAGAAGGCACATGAGCCACACCAAAGGCACGCAGGCCATAAAATTACTGCAGGGGGTCAACAGGAGATTCAGGATTGATGGAGTCAGGAACAATCTTCAGCAAATCATCAACAACAGCTTTCGGATCAGCAACAACCTTAGCCAGGTAAGGAAAGACGGCATCTCTCCACTTCTGGTCAGCAAGGTCAGCTTCATGAGAGGCATTGGCAACAAAATCATCCCTACATTGCAGATCACACTTACCCTCTGCTGCAAATTCCTCCAACATAGTAGACCTCTCCTCTGCCCTCTCAGCTGATGTACAATCCCCCAACAACTGCCCAACTTTATCACTATACAACAATGATTTTCTAACATGAGGAATGACCTCTGTAACCAACCTAACCCTGTCACTCTCCAACACATCATTTTTTTCACGTAACAA
Source organism: Erigeron breviscapus (assembly GCA_034093135.1). NCBI lineage: Eukaryota > Viridiplantae > Streptophyta > Magnoliopsida > Asterales > Asteraceae > Erigeron > Erigeron breviscapus. Next base: position 117,922,340 of record CM067169.1, on the reverse strand, counting down.
CCTACCTCTCTCACGTTCTGCATCACATTCTTGTTGAGCTTTCAACAGAGCTTCCTCACGAACAACATCTGCAGCCTCTAAGTCACGCATCTTCTGCTTCAAGTCTAAACAATATCAGATGATTCAACAGACGTAACAAACCTGGCTTCCCTAGCTTTGTAGTCATCAACAGTAGCCAACAAGGATTGAACTTCCAAACTCTTGGATCTCAGGTCAATAGACATTCTGGTAGCATGCCTAACAATAGCAGTATCAAGTTAGGAGTGAAACTGGCGATCCTTCTTGAAAACACAAAGAAAAGTTTCATTATCCATGTTGTCTAGCTTTTTTACATCCTCAGACATCATACCCTCACCATCCCGCCAACTAAGAATCTCTTCATCATGAGCACCTATAAACAACAGAAATATAAACAAAAACAAAAATAAAAGAGAATAAGAAAGGGGGATGGTAAAAAGGAAATAAGGAACATACATGTCTTAGGAGCATGTGGCTTTCGAAAATCACCAGACTTAGTTTCATCAGTCACTTTTCTCCTCTTCAAACGACTTGCAATGCTTGGAGGGACACTGGAGCCAGGAGGATCCTTCTTCTTCCTCCTTTTATCAGTAGCCACAACTTCAACATCAGAAAGATCAATATTCAGAATAGTTAGGTTCACAACACTTGAAACTTCAGGGCCCTCGTCACGAACAGTAGCGGAATCCACATTCTGGGAAGGTGCATCGGCAACACCACTCCCCTGTCCCTCGGGACGAGGTACCACACTCAACTCTTTTACCATTGTATTGGGGTACATGAGCAGCGTAAAATGGAAAAAGAGTTCCGTGCTTTGACAGCTGAAGTTGGCAAAATTAATGATTATGCTCGTTCCTTTATGGAGAAGATGAAGTTCGTAGGCCATCTGTTTCGTACTGATGCGGATCAGGTTGCTTGCTATGTTGATGGGTTGCCTCCGAGTTATCGAGGTATCTGCAGGCAGCACAAGACTCTGACTGAAGCAATCAAGGAGTCTAAGAAGCTTGACGATGATTTCGCTTCGGACAAGAAGGTTGAGAAGAGTGATGATAAGAAACCGGGGTTTAAAAGAAGGTCAAATTGGTCTTCCAATAACAATAATAATAAGAAGTTCCGTGGAAGTGGTAGTTCGAGTGGTGACAAGGATAAAAGAAGAATGGTTCATGGTGTACATTTTGCAAGACAATTCATGAAGGGCATTGTACCGACAAGACAAGAAGGTGCCATAAGTGTGGGAAGTCGGGACATCTTGCCACTGAATGTAGGGACAAGACTCGTTGCTACAAGTGCCAGGAAACGGGTCATCTCATTGCCGATTGTCCACAGATGAAGAATGCTGGAAAGAAGACCGCCACGACAGCAACAAAAGTGAGAGCTCTTCAAATGACGGTTGATGACGCAAGGAACAACGATGAAGTGGTAAGTGGTACTTTCCTTGTTAATGCAAAGCCTGCCTCTGTTTTATTTGATTCAGGTGCAAATAGGTCGTTTGTGTCCACATTATTTGCTCCTAAACTAGAAAGAGTCACTACTCCCTTAGATTTTTCATTAGAGGTAGAAATTGCTAATGGTACGGTTAATAATATACGTGTGGGATATGACGATTGTGACATTGAGATTGAAGGTCGTTCTTTTCCAGTCCAACTATTACCTACTACCTTAGGTGGTTTTGATGTAGTGATTGGTATGGATTGGTTGGCTAGAAATGAAGCTAGTATTTTATGTTCCCAAAAGATAATTCGATTGCCTATATCCGAGGGTAAAGTGATAACGGTGTATGGAGACAAGAAGAGAGGAGGAATAAAGATTATTAGTATGATGAAAGCTATTAAAAGTATAAGGAAAAACAAGAGCCATTTCTTGGCTTATGTCATTGATGCAAGAAAAGAGAAGTCTTCAATCGCTAGTGTTGATGTAGTATCCAATTTCCCCGATGTGTTTCCCGATGATCTACCCGGTATTCCTCCCGATCGTGAAGTTACTTTTCAGATAGATCTTATTCCCGGTGCTACACCCGTTGCTAAAGCACCTTACCGATTAGCTCCTACAGAAATGAAGGAATTAATGACGCAACTACAGGAGTTACTTGACAAGGGGTTCATACAACCTAGTTCCTCGCCTTGGGAGCTCCGGTTCTCTTTGTTAAGAAGAAGGATGGATCAATGCGCATGTGTATTGACTACCGTGAGTTGAACAAATGAACGGTCAAGAATAAGTATCCTCTCCCGAGAATTGATGATCTTTTTGATCAACTACATGGTGCTTCGTATTTTTCAAAGATTGATTTGCGGTCCGGTTATCATCAGTTAAAGGTAAAGAAGGAAGATGTAGCAAAGACAGCTTTCCGGACTAGATATGGTCATTATGAGTTCTTGGTCATGCCATTTGGGTTGACCAATGCTCCAGCCGCGTTTATGGACTTAATGAATCGGGTATGCCGCCCCTTTCTAGATCATTTTGTTATTGTGTTTATTGACGATATTTTGATCTATTCTAAGTCAGAGGATGAACACCGTGAGCATTTGAAAGCAGTTTTGGAGGTGTTGAGGGAGAAGAAGTTGTACGCAAAGTTTTCTAAATGTGAGTTTTGGCTCCGAGAAGTGCAGTTTCTTGGTCATGTTATTACATCGGAAGGTATTAAAGTAGATCCTTCAAAGATTGAAGCTGTTTCAAAGTGGGAGCAGCCAAAGACACCTACCGAGATTAAGAGTTTTCTTGGTTTGGCTGGGTATTATAGAAGGTTTATTCAGGATTTTTCCCGAATAGCCAAGCCTATGACGGAATTAACAAAGAAGGGTGTGAAGTACGAGTGGACTGAAAAGCAGGAAAATGCATTCCAAACGTTGAAAAAGAAGTTGTGTGAAGCTCCTATCCTTGCCTTGCCTGAAGGTACTGATGATTTAGTGGTATATAGCGATGCTTCTATTACGGGTTTGGGTTGTGTTTTAATGCAGAGAGACAAAGTGATTGCTTATGCTTCACGTCAGTTGAAGCCTCATGAGAAGAATTACCCTACCCATGATCTTGAGCTAGCGGCGGTTGTGTTTGCATTGAAATTATGGAGACATTACTTATATGGTACTAAATGCACACTTTACACCGACCATAAGAGTTTACAATATATGTTTACTCAAAAGGAGATGAATGTGAGACAAAGAAGGTGGATGGAATTACTTAAAGACTATGATTGTGAAATCAAATACCATCCGGGTAAAGCCAATGTAGTGGCGGATGCACTAAGTAGGAAAGTGCAAAGCTCTTCTTGTAAGTTGATGAGCATGCAAGTTCAGGCCAAGTCGGGTCTATTAGATCGAATTAAAGAAGCACAAGAGATGGCATTAATGAAGGATAATATTGATAACGAGAGTATTGGGAAGAAGAAACGACTTGTGATGGAGACTAATAGCCGTGGGTTTAAAACATACAAGGGTCGCATTTGGGTGCCACTGCTTGGTGGTAACCGGGAGTTGATCCTTGAAGAGGTCCATAGAAGTAGGTATTCGATGCATCCCGGTGTCACCAAAATGTATGCAGATTTGAAGCCGATTTATTGGTGGCCGGATATTAAAGGTGAAGTAGCTCATTTTGTAGCAAAGTGTTTGACATGTGCACGTGTGAAAACGGACCATAAAAAGCCGTATGGTTTGTTGCATCAATTAGACGTTCCCGAGTGGAAATGGGATCATATCACGATGGACTTTGTAACGAAGCTACCGAAAACGCCGAAAGGGAATGATATGATTTGGGTGATTGTAGATAGATTGACGAAGAGTGCTCATTTTCTAGCTACCCGACAAGATGTGCCTTTAACGAAGATGGCGAAGTTGTACATTGATGAAGTAGTTGCGAAACATGGAGTCCCGTTATCTATTGTTTCGGATCGAGACTCGAGGTTTGTGTCAAACTTTTGGAAGGGTCTTCAACGGGAGTTGGGTAGTAGAATAAATTTGAGTACCGCCTATCATCCCCAAACCGATGGGCAAAGTGAGAGAACCATTCAAACCTTGGAGGATATGTTGAGAACGTGTGTACTTGAATACGGTGGAGCATGGGATGAACACTTGAAGTTGATTGAATTTGCTTATAATAATAGTCACCATGCAAGTATTGGGATGCCACCATTTGAAATGTTATATGGAAGGAGATGTAGGACTCCAAGTTGTTGGATGGAGCCCGGTGAAAAGCAGTTGACCGGTCCCGAAATTATTGAAATTACCTCTGAAAAGGTTAATGTAGCTAAAGAAGCCTTACGTGTGGCAAGAGAAAGGCAGAAAACATATGCAGATAAGAAAAGGAGACCGATTGAGTTTAATGTTGGTGATTTAGTGATGCTGAAAGTATCACCTTGGAAAGGAGTTATCCGATTTGGAAAGAAGGGAAAGTTGAGTCCACGTTTCATTGGACCTTTTAAAGTGGTGAAGCGCATTAAAGATGTGGCATATCAGTTGGAATTACCTCCAGAATTGGATGGAATTCACAACACCTTCCATGTATCCTACTTGAGGAAATGTTTAGCTGAGGAGTCGAGTGTGATTCCTATTAAAGACGTGAGTATTGACCCAATGAAGAGAATAGTAGACGAACCGGTAGCGATACTTGGAAGAAAGCAAAAGAAGTTACGCCGAAAAGTGATTGAACTTGTCTTGATAAAGTGGAAGCATAATCATGGAGAAAGCTTGACTTGGGAAACTGAAGCAGTAATGAAGGAGAAATATCCCGAGTTGTTCCTATCTGATGAGATTCCGGGGACGGAATCCTCTTAAGGGGGAGGTATTTGTAACATCCCGAACTTTTATTGAACGTTTGACTAATGCCGTTAAGTCAATTTGGGGTGTCGTTAAGTCTTTACTTAATATTTGAATGTAGTTATGTGTGGTTAACGTAGATAAAGTAGTTAGGTTTAAAAGCCTAAATTTTAATGACGAATAAAAGTGTGATTAATGTCGCTTAAAGGCTATGTAGTGCCTTTTAATGAAGGACTAATGTTGTATATGGTCAATAATGCAGTTTGTGGCCAATAATGAAGGGTTTAGAAGTCCAGGGACTGATTTTGACATAGGTTGAAATCTAAAAACGGGATTAAGGCTTTGATGGGTGTAATTAGGGTTGATTGAGCAGCCATTAGCAAATAATAACTCATACACAAAGTCTCTCTAATCTTTTCTTGATTTCTAAAGCAATTAATCTAGTTTTGGGTCTAACGATTGGGTATTTTGGTGTTGGAATCGATCAGCCATCTAGCAAGCAGGTAATCATTGAATCGTTGGTTGTATTTTCAGGTTTAGGGGTTGGTTAATTATGAAACAAATCTGATTAAAAAGGGATTATGCAAGTAGTTAGGGTTTATGTGGTGTTTTGGGTAATTAACATTGAAAGTGATGATTAAACGAGTCCGTAATCGATCTTGATGATCAAAAGGTGTTAAATTGTGTCGAAAACATGTTTGGGGAAAAGCCTAGATGGATCGTTTTCTGGAAAATCGAAGAACTTAGTCGTTTTTGAAAAAACGAACGAATTTAGCGAATCTGTTGCTAAGTTCGTACGAACGAAGGCTATCTTCGTAAGAAGGATTTCTGAAGTTAAATTCGTAAGGCAAAAATTAAGTTCGTAAGAAGGATTTCAAAGTTAATTTCGTAAACTATCTTCGTTGGTTATATAAATTCGTTCAGAGATCATCTTCGCAAGTTATAATCATTTTCGTAAAGTAGATCGAACGAAGTTTATGTTCGTACGAAGATTAACTTCGTATGAATGATTTTTGGGTTATCTTCGACAGATCAACTAAATTCGTAAAGAAGCTATTTTCGTAAAGTAGATCGAACGAAGTTTAAGTTCGTACGAAGGTTATCTTCGTAAGGTGTAATTCTGGAATTTTACGTAGTCAGTCTTAAGTTCGTACGAAGGTCCATTTAAGGTCCTAAATGACTTATACTTTATATGTTAATGTACGATAGGTGTCGGGGATTACTGATAAGCACTATTAGCTATTTGTTTGCACGCGTACGCTACTACCAGGTAAGATACACTACTTTGACACGCTGGGGGATCAACTAAAAGCTGGTTTCAAATCGTAAACACTTCCATTCGGTATCTTTATAATGCATGTGGGCATATGGGTTACTTGGGAGGTATTATGGGTTATGCAGTTGACCATGAGACCTGAGATGCAGTCCCTATTGTAGTGTAATGCAGGATTGCTTAATGTAATATGTAGTTATGCAGTTGATGTAGTTTAATGAAGTATCTTGATATGTATGATATATAGAAATGAAGTTGATGTGTGATATGCATGCTTGACTTGTACGCCTAGTTCACTAGACTTGCTAGGTTGCTATGTCACTTGCACGTTTAAGGATCCAAACGTAATGAAGTTAAAGTGTGTGAATGTCTAGGAATGTGTGTTACCTAGACTATATGTGTGTGAATGTTTGGGAATGCAGGGACCCAATCTATATGTGTGAAATTGAGCTCATAAAACAGATGCAGTGAAAAGTGTTAAGCTTAACCCGTACTAGCCTTAGCCGGGCGAGTGCGTAGATGCAGTTGTTGCTTGGGTGGCTCCTCGCAACGTGGTCTCTATAACGCAGGGCGAGTAATACGAGGGTTTGACCAACCTACATATACGGATTACTCAAGGATTGGCTTGCCATTCCTTAACGACGTAAGATGAGTAGTCTTTTGACTAATCATCCAGTCGGGTGTGATGCAGGGCACACTTATATGCAGTTAACGAAGATACGTGTGACAATGTGTGAACTAATGCAGGATAGGCACATTTAGGATGATTATCCTAATTGAAACGAAGTTGAAATGCAGTATATGTGTGAACGTGTGATGTGTGTTGTGCCTAATAAAACTTGTCTAATAATGAAGATTGTTTTAATTGGACAAATGCTTTTAAATTAAGTGTTATCTTACTTAGCTATTCTTATAGCTAACACTTGCTTCTTAATGTGGTTGTTCCCTCAGGTTTAGCTTGATGGAAACTAGATGCAGGACGTGTGAGCTTGGGTAGATGCAATGCAGGAGCCTTAGCTACCCTTAGACGATGCTTTCTTTAGACATTCATTACATTTCGTATTTAATGTCGAATTTATGTAGTGATGTGTGAACGGTTGTTTTATGTTGGGCAACCGTTGGGTTTTCATTTGAACTATTGTTGATATGGCATGTAACACCAAATAAATGCAGAAACCGAAATGTTTTTATCGGTTTTGACTTTTACAGTCTTTACTTCCGCAATTTAACACCGTTAGGTGAAAGTTTTTGAAAACCCATATTTTTAAACGACGGGTGTTACAATTATTGTTTTCTAGAAATCACAAAAAGAACATAGACCATGATCTCAAAATTAGTCTAAAAAGTAAATACGTTAAGGGTTTATTTCCACTCTACCATAGTAGAAAGTTTTGGACGATTTTCCACATTCACACACAAGGCTTTATTTTAAATTCTGATAGGGTGTTTGCAAGGTTTAAAAAGATCAAAATAAAATGGTCTGATTAAAATCTTTAGCATTTTAAATGTGTGAGAGTAGTCCTTGGTTTGCGTTCTTGGTTTTGGTCTCGGTCAACTGCCAAAAGGGACTGATATTATCTACTCATTCGCTACAAGTCTGTAACTATATATATATATATATATATATATACATAACATTTTTAACTAACTCAAGTATATATATATATATATATATATATATATATATATATATATATATATATATATATATATATATATATATATATATATATATATATATATATATATATATATATATATATATATATATATATATATATATATATATATATATATATATATATATATATATATATATATATATATATATATATATATATATATATATATATATATATATATATATATATATATATATATATATATATATATATATATATATATATATATATATATATATATATATATATATATATATATATATATATATATATATATATATATATATATATATATATATATATATATATATATATATATATATATATATATATATATATATATATATATATATATATATATATATATATATATATATATATATATATATATATATATATATATATATATATATATATATATATATATATATATATATATATATATATATATATATATATATATATATATATATATATATATATATATATATATATATATATATATATATATATATATATATATATATATATATATATATATATATATATATATATATATATATATATATATATATATATATATATATATATATATATATATATATATATATATATATATATATATATATATATATATATATATATATATATATATATATATATATATATATATATATATATATATATATATATATATATATATATATATATATATATATATATATATATATATATATATATATATATATATATATATATATATATATATATATATATATATATATATATATATATATATATATATATATATATATATATATATATATATATATATATATATATATATATATATATATATATATATATATATATATATATATATATATATATATATATATATATATATATATATATATATATATATATATATATATATATATATATATATATATATATATATATATATATATATATATATATATATATATATATATATATATATATATATATATATATATATATATATATATATATATATATATATATATATATATATATATATATATATATATATATATATATATATATATATATATATATATATATATATATATATATATATATATATATATATATATATATATATATATATATATATATATATATATATATATATATATATATATATATATATATATATATATATATATATATATATATATATATATATATATATATATATATATATATATATATATATATATATATATATATATATATATATATATATATATATATATATATATATATATATATATATATATATATATATATATATATATATATATATATATATATATATATATATATATATATATATATATATATATATATATATATATATATATATATATATATATATATATATATATATATATATATATATATATATATATATATATATATATATATATATATATATATATATATATACATCTATAAACTTGAAACATAATTGAAAAATACAAACTAACATGATATTTATATTTATATATATATATAAGAATACCTTACCAACTGTCTGGACGTGCAAAAACATAAAACCTTTAACGGCGATTTTGGTGGCTGAAACTCTATTCAACGGCAAAATCGTTCACCTGTGATACCAGCATTTAAAACTAAAACTGTGAGATATCAGATAAGAAGATGACCCCAATTATGAAAAGAAACAGTCATTACATAAAAAACCTTGACATCATGTATGATCCAAAAGTAAACACTATGCAATTAACACAACAATTCTGTATACACATATTGATACAATCATGTGAAACTCAAAAGTATCAAAAAGCAATGTAAAGGAAGTCCCTAATCGTCAAGAGCCTCAAATGTATCATAATGGATTAATGTACCTTAAAATGATCAATTATACAATGACAAATATATTGTTATTTAACTGTAACACTGCACCCAAGCTAACCAAGAAACCTTAACTTGGTTACACTTCACAGATATCGACTAAGAAAAACAATGATATAAACAGAACGATAAAGAAACATGTTTATTAAGTACGACTTAGAGTTTTTATCACAGACGGTTGACCAAATCCTAGCTCAAGATGACCCCCGCACTCTTGTGCAGACCAAAACCACTAGCTTGCTGGTCAACACAATCTTAGTTTAATGATTTATATACAACGAAACTTCCATGCTAAAATTTCATAATTCATACTCCAATAGAAAAATCAATCCATTATAGTTACCAGATTTGATAGGGAGTGATATAGCTAGTGCCAGTAATTAGCCGATAACCGAACCCTGCAAAAGCACAATAAATAATCTGACCACTCTAAACTGTGCTACCAAAAACCTATTGAGAAAACTAAAAAAAAAAAAAGAAGTAAATTGTGATACCATCGACTACGCCTTACCCCACCCTGGCATCCTATGAAACAAACAACATCGACCAGCAAGTCATGATTTCACAATCTCGGCATGGGATCTTTTGGCAAAGCATGAAATTGTAATAACCTGGTATACCTATCAAAGGCAGAAGAAATATTGTAGTAGAAAAAAAAAAGAAAAAGAAGCTATCTATGTGGGTTTGTAGTAAGTAAATCGCCTAATTATTGTTAAATCATGTGTTGTAAAAGATGAAAGACAGAAAGAGAAGAACAAGAATTGAAAGTGAAGGCGAGCAGAAATATAAAAATGAGTTGAATTGCAAAATTTTGGATTTGAATCTCATAAAATGAAATGATTTTGAATTGAAAGATTTTGGGGGTTATGATATAAGAGCGGGTGATTTAAAGTTTTTGGGAAATTTCTCTATGGCGGGTCCAATTTTTGATAGCGGGACTGTTATTTTCGGTCATATAAATAAAAATAAATGGTTAATCTCCTAATAAATAGATTAAAAATACTTTTAAATAATCACATTGAAAAACCAAAAAAGGTGATGAAGATAAACAATAAGTGGATTACACATGTCAAATCTTTACGGTATGAATTAGATGTATTGGTATATGGTGGAGCCTGAGACTGAGAGGTCTTGGGTTCAAATCCTGGTGTGAGCAAAAATGCTCTCAGGAATGAAAACAGGGGTTTTCCCATAATGGGTTTCCTCTGGAATTGGAGTTGGGTATATGAAGAGGCATGCCGCTGAGCCCAAAAATTGCCGTTCAAAAAAAAAGTTAGTTTTTAGAAAGGTTATTTATTTCCCATACATAAATTGAAATTTTTATAACAATTAAATATTACACAAATTTTATCCTGCCCTATGTCAAAATTTGAACGTTGGTTTATCCCAACCTCTATCAAATGGGCTAGCCCCTTATTGGCAAATAATTTGCAGTATAGCAATCGCAATACATTTGGGTTAGGCGTGTTATTTAAAATCATACTCAAACATTCCAACCTCACTTGAATACGTTTGGGTTATGCGAGTTGTGTTATTCGGGTTTCGGATTTATATTCAGTTTAACAAAATCCATATAAAATTAATTGGTGTTTTCGAGTGATATTTTTATTATTTGCGTTGATCTAAATAATCCATATAATTTATTTTTATCATTATTTATGTAAAAAATTGTGATGTATAATATATAGTTAACTTAATTATATATTTTTTTAAAAAAACTTATATTTAAAAGTGTTAAGACTATGTTTGACAATAACTTTTCAGGAGGTTTAACTTTAAATTTTGAATAAAAAACTTCAATTGTGTTAAAAGTTTTGTTTGGATGCAACTAGTTTTAATTTTTATTTGAAAGAAAAAGTTCCAAGATGAATCGCTACTTGAAATAGCATTTCAGGAGCTTTTTAGTTTGGATGAATTTTTAGTTTCTTTAAACCACACAAAATACATCTTGAATTTGCAGCTGCAGCTACCATCCAAAATCTTTAAAAAAATAAAGAGATTATTACATATGGATGTAACTAACTATGACGAAATGTCTATGTTATGTAATGATCTTGTAAAATGTTTATGTCATGTAATGAACTTTCAAATCCCGATTATTGGATGTACCTGACCAATCAAAAACTTACACGTGGCAGATTATATGGTTGCCACATATACCCAAGTACATTCAATAACCAGAATTTGAAAGTTTACTACATTACATAAACATTTTACGAGATCTTTACACAACATAAACATTTTATCATGGTTAGTTACATCAATAGGTAATAGTCCCAAAAATAAAAGCTTTAGCTAAAAGTTTTGTTTAAAAACTACAACTTACAGTTACAACTAAAAACTGCAAATTGTTACTTTTGCCAAACATACCACAAATTTCACTCAAACATTGCTTATTAACCATCTATCATAGATGGTTAATAAGCAATGTTTGAGTTTACATTTATGGTATGTTTGGCAAAAGTAGCAATTTGCAGTTCATGTTGTGTAAAGATCTATTTGTAGCTAACTATGATAAAATGTTTGGGACATATCTATTTATAAACGCAAATAAAGTGAATTCATAGAAAACACATCACACTACTAATGTGAGATAATGTCAATTCCATTTCTTTTTATAAGATTCAAGACATAGATGCAACCAGTTAGACTAACATTATTTGCATTTAAATTATATTAAGTTACAAAAGTGTCATGTTTTTAATTTTCAAAGTCTAACATTTGCAACTTTGACCTTAAATAATTTTATTTGTGTTAGATAATACTTGATGAAAGTTATATAAATTGATTGTGTTTTAGACGTGTTTTTTAATGGTATAACTTTTATCAAGTTTTATATAACACAAAAAATTTTATTTAAGGTCAAAGTTTAGAATTAAAGACTTTGAATATTCAAAGTAAGACATTTTTAATGGGACAGAGTAAGTTACAAGTAATATGTCCGTGTGATGCTACAGTTTAGTGGCGACGGCGATGGTGGCGATAGCGACGTCGTTATCAATATTAAATTATTAAAATAATTTATGTAAAAGGGAGTAGTGTAGTTATTAAAGAGTTAAGAATAAATATTGTAAATTAAGTTCACTAATAATATTATAGGTATTTCAAGTAGAGGGTTGTAATCAGGAGGATCCATTAAAAAGGCTGGATACCAAGGGACAGCTCACAGCCACAGGATCAAAACATATCAACGATCCAGATTAAAAAGAAAAACCCTTCCCCTCCTCTCCCATCTTTTTTTCTTCTTCCTTCTAAAACACGACCACACACACACAAACACACACACACACGCTCAGTCATCATCTCCGGCGCCACCACCACCATCATCTCCGGCGACCACCACCACCAAGGCACAGACACGCGGGGGTACCTCGGTAATTTCACCTGTCATATTCTCCCCCAAACACAAAACACCGTCGTTCAAATCCTAAAATCAAAATCAACCGCTGAAATCAAATCGAAACATACCTCCGGTGAATAACACTGGAAAATACTCCGACTATCGAAATGGCTATAGCAAGCAACCTACAAAACTCTCTTGCGAAAATCGTCACCGTCGAACAAAGTGACAAAAGTTGGTGTTGCCGTCGCTGTTGTCATTCCCGTCGCCGTCACCATCTACACTGATAATAACCATCGTTGTCGAACCTACTCCAATGAAGTTCTCCAGCGAATCAGTTTCCAATCAAATCTGATTGAGTTAAGTAATGTTTGATTGGCTAAAGTCAATCAAACTTGATTGGTAACAAGCAAACGTATCTTCATTCCCAGTATGCAATCAAATTTGATTGAATACTGCCAATCAAACTTGATTGGTAACAAGCAAACGTATCTTCATTCCCAGTATGCAATCAAATTTGATTGAATACTGCCAATCAAACTTGATTGCATACTGGAATGTGTTCATTCGTATCAAAATGTGTTTTACAATTACCAATCAATTTTGATTGGCTTAACCAAATCAAACTTGATTGTAAACATGTTTGTTGGTGGTGGTGGTCAAAGATGATGGTGGTGGCGGTGGTGGTTGCCGTCGCTAGAGAAAGAAAGAGGGGGAGAGAGAGAGAGAGAGCGAGAGTGAGTGTGTGTGTGGTGGTGGTGGTCGCCGTCGCCGGTCAGAGATAAAGGTGGAGATGGCGGTGGTTCAAGATCCCGTCGCCAGAGATGAGACACAAAGTGCGCGTACGTGTGTGTGTCGGTGTGCGTCTGTGGGTGTGTGTGGTCGGGAATGATGGTGGTGGTGGTGGCGGTCGTCGCCGTTGCCGGAAAAGCGGGGGAGAGAGAGAGTCAGATTGTGTGTGTGTGTGTTTTTCATCGGGTGGGAGGAAATGAAATGAGGAAAGTTGTTTGGAAGGGGTGATCTAATGGCCATGATGGGATGATCTAATGGTTCATGATTTGTCCCCTGGTTTTCCAAAGAAAATTCAAGACTCAAATGAACAATTCTCTTCAAGTGGATATTATAATTATTTTAAATAAACATCTTTAAAATAGTTAGTGAATAAAAAAAGTAGAATATTTTGGGGTCATTAATACCGTAGTAAAAAAAACGAAAAGAATTAGTATAGATTATATAATGCCTACATTTTAACTCCTTAATAAAGAATTTCACTTTTTTTTCCCTTAAACTTTTCTGTCTTTGATAAGACCAATATGCTCATAAACATTTTACCTTCATCATATCTCACCCATTAATCTACCAAAAATACCGTAAATAATTTTCACACCACACCCATAGAATAACTATATACTACCATTTTTAAATCAAACATTTTTACATTAATAATCACCCACCACGATCAATATCCCGCCGCCATCGACTCCACTATCACCCGTCGCCGCTACCTCCAATTTTGCCGCATTGTACGGGCATACATCTAGTTTATCATAAAACAAATTTGAATATATACATTTTTAAAAGATATAATGCTAGTAATGTGAAAAGTTGCATTTATCGGTTGGTGTGGAGGGAAAATTTCCGAAAGTTCCCGCCCCCCAAAATCAGAATTCCACCTAATACTCCCTCCGTCCCATTAAAAGTGTCCAGTTTTGAATTTTCAAAGTCTTTCTTTTGTAACTTTGACCAAACATATTTTTGTTTGTATTACATAATACTTGATGAAAGTTATATGAATTGATCGAGGTTTAGATATGTTTTCATTGGGTATAACTTTCATCAAGTATTATATAATCTAATAAAAAATATTTACGGTCAAAGTTACAAAATATAGACTTTGAAAATTAAAAACTGGACACTTTTAATGGGACGGAGGGAGTATTAGAAATGCACTTTGAAATTTTTAGTTTTCTCAAACACAGTGACAATAAATCCTTAAAAATTGGCACCACCCTTCTCTACGGTAAGCCGTCATCTACTCTATTATTTACGAACTGTATTGAAAACTTTTTGATATTTTAATGATATATGTGTTGTTAATGAGTCCCAAATTATTGATATCATGAAACACAAGCAGTAATGGTGTTATATGCCATTGCTAGGTGAAGCCTTCATTTATAGTTAATGACCTTATATCAAAGGTTTGTTTCATGCTTTAAAATCTATAGGGTGGAACACATTCTGAATCCTCGATCATGGGTGTTGCTTTGCTACAAAAGTGTTGTTTTATTTTCTAAGAATATATATTGGGTCTTTGCGCATAATTATATCTTTCAAGATCTCTTACAAGCGGGTCTTGTGAGTCCCTCACCATATTTCAATCAGTTGATGGATAGTAAAGGGTGGTGATTTCGACCCATCTACGTACTTGGAATGGGTGGATTACTCAATTTGGGTTATCTTCTTTTCTTTTATACTAGTAAAACCGTAGGTAAACATGTGAAAAATGAAGGGCCTTGTAATTAGTGATTGCAAATTATCTGAGATTCTGTAGATCATTGCTTCAATCTGCCGATAATTAGTAAAAATCTGGTGGACATGTGAAAAAGACATTTTGTCTTTCTTTATATTCACTATTCCCCCATCTTTATTAGCATACTTCTCTGTAATGTGCTATAAACATGGAAAAGTAGAAACATGCATGGTGTCAATTTCTATCATGAAACCTTATATGGAATGGGACGCCTTTCTTCTTGTGTGGTCTGCACTAATACTGGAGATAGCCTTATAAGGGAAATTAATAACGGCATCTTCTGATAGTATTTGACTTCTTTTTCTATGCCCCTCCTCATACGTGTAGTTTCCGTTGGTCACGTATTTCCACAGGTTCTAATATTTCTTCGAAATAGCCGAGGCTTCAGGGTAAACCCTTTGGAGCATGTGTAGGATCTGCATGTGTTATATCATATATGAGTAATCTAGACATAAATCTACACTTGCATAATTTTAGTAGCAGTTAGTAACAGGTTGTGCATTTGTCCAGAAATACTAAATATTCATTAGATTACTACAATCATTTTGAAAATGGCGATCCTATGAGTTATATGAAGATAAAATAGAAGTACCTTGTGCAGTTTTTCATTAACCGAGGGAGATTTAATGGTTTCGAAAGCTGCTGTAGAGCGCGTAATGGAAGGATGGATAGTTTTTTCTCTCCGTATCTTTTTTGTTAAATGGACTGAAGATTTATCATTTTTTTTTTGTTAAGTTACTTATAGCTTCAGGTTTTTTGCATAACATATGATGGTGGATGATTGCATGATTGTTGGTGGTGAAAAAATTGGCAGGTTGGGTGGTTTGTGTCAGGGCCAGAACAAGTCGTTTTTGTTACTAGACGGGTTGGGTAGAACCGAATTTTTTGTCCAAAATTTTTGAACTTTTTATTAGAATTTAGTTCTGAAAAGCACTAGCGGCTCATGTTTTCACAATTATTTTCCATTTACTTGAAAAAGTTGGTTTAGAAGGTCTTATGATTCACTTTTGGGCATAATTTGAGTGTGGTCTTATTTTTAATGAAATTTACTTGAAAAAGAGTAAAAAATGTCTCTGAATTATTACGAAAGTTTTGTTACATATTGTGTATGCTTCAATGAATTTTTTTTTGAAACGGACGTTTTTCAAGGGTGTTTTGTCAAACAAGTTTTCAAAATTTTTTTATCAAACCGGGTAAACCGGTACTCCCAATACCGGGTTCAAAAATTTGGCTCGAACCCGGTATTCGCAAAACCGGGTTCAATTAAAGGTGTTTGAAACCGGTACTCCCATCACCGGTTTCGAAATACGTACCAACTTTTTCAGACCAACAGTAAGAAACAGTGAGCATGCAGGCTTGTTTGTGACTTGATGTGACTACACACTGCGAAACCGGTTTTCCCATTACCGGGTTCGCCCCTCGCGACAAAATTACCCATGCATCAAAACCTTTATCATCAGTTTACGTAGTATATATACATGCATATTTTTGATCAGATAGTCACGCTAAAACAAGTATATTTTCATAAGCAATAAGCAATTTCTCACTCATTTATCATCAACTATACCCGTGTTTTCAAAATCGAATTGACCTCTCTTAATGTTACTTGTGTACCAAGGAACCCAGATTTGTTGTGGTTACAAGCTCCAGATACGCATCGCTCATATAACATTTTCCATGAACGTGTTGTATGCGAGCCAAGATGTAGAAAAGGTGATGGAGGGCTGTCTGATGCAATGAAGAATAGTATGCCCGCCAAAGTCACTCAGCATCTCAAGGATGCTGGGTTTTTCCAAATATTCAAGGCAGTGGTTCACAAACTTGATCATCCTTTGATTATCGCGTTGGTGGAAAGATGGCGTCCAGAAGACCAACACGTTTCATTTTCCTATTGGTGAAGCAACTGTCACCTTGCAAGATGTGCAGGTGATATGGGGTTTACCCATAGATGGACCAGCCGTGACTGGGTTACAGAAACCCGAAATGTTGATTACTGGAACAATTTGTGTTTAGAATATCTGGGCTTTTTTCCTACAGATGAACTAGATTTTGATAATTTGAAAAACGGTAGATCAAATTTGCAACCTTAACAAGGCACATTGATGTGGAGTTCGACCACCAAGATGATTTGCAGTGTCTATACATGGCTAGAAGGATTATTCTAGGTATTATTGGTTCGGAGATTTTTCTTGATGCTAACACCTATGATGTTAGCTTGAATTTCTTGAGGAACCTAGGAGACCTGAGGAAAGAAGGTCGAAAGAGCTGGGGTTCTGCAGCTCTTGCATGTTTGTATAGAAACCTGTCTAAGGGGAGTATGCATGTAAGAAAGGGCATTGATGGGCCTTTGTTGTTGCTCCAGTATTGGGCGTGGGAAAGAATGCCACGGATTGCCCCACGCGTCACGACACGCAAAGAGGAGAGAGACTATGCTTATCACACCTGCTTAGCAAACATGTGGAATGGAGACTTCTCAAATGTTAAGACACCGGCACACGTTCTTACTGTGTACCGGTCTTTTTTCAATGCGCTCACGAATGAGCAGGTATAAAATTAATATTTTTTAATGCGTTTAATATTTTATATACTTTGTAAGTTATAATAATTTAAAATTTTTATAATACAGTTCAAGTGGACTCCGTATGAAGATTTCATCCACCTACTCCATGTGAGTTGTAGGACTGGTCGACGCATATGGAGATATATTGGTCCCTTGATCCATTGGGATGAGGTGGAGGTACATCTAGCACAGAGAGTTGCTAGACAGTTTGGCATCATACAAACCATTCCATCTAATTATGCTTTGTTGGAACCAAAAGAGTTTAGACCTTCGTAAACTCCGGCTAGGGAGACCTGCTGTGGTCGATTGAGGTGTAAAACATAGCGACTATATCGAGGGAGGTATTTTTTTTCAGTTATCAGGAACAACGTATGAATTATACGTCACAAAATTTTCAGTTTCCTGAGTCACAGGAATTTCAAATGCCTCCCTCCCAACATGATCAAGGTGGGACTTCATGGGGTGCTGGTCCTTCCAGTTCGGGTGCTGGTCCTTCCAATTGGGGTGCTGGTCCTTCCAGTTTTAATACCCAACCATGTGTTCAGGCCGTCACCAAACTCGGGTTTTCAAACTTACCAACCGGGTAATTCACAGGCTGGTGCCTCAAGTTCAGGCACCCAACAAATGTTCCCGGGTACCTCCCAAAACCCGGGTTATTTTACCCCGAATCCACCATATCATCTGTTCAATGTCTCCCCAAATATTTTTGCACCTGATTACTCATACATTGGTCCACCACCAAGAAACTTCTCTCATTTTCCAATGCAAAATTCGACATTCCAAGTTCTTCTCAACACCCAGTTACAAATCTGGGAAATGACGAAGAAGAAGAAGAAGAAGAAGAAGAAGAAGAAGAAGAAGAAGAAGAAGAAGAAGAACAACAACAACAACATGTGCGTTCGAAGAAGTCGCAGAGTTCGTCGTGTCCGACTATTATGTTTTATTTTTTATGTTTTTTTTAATAAATATCTGTTTGTCAATAAGATAAATATTATGTTTTTTTTATAATGTTTTTTAATAGATATTTTATAAAAAACATCATAGTCGATATAAAACTTACATCAAAATAATACATATTCAAAATAACGATATAAAACTTAGATAAAAATAATACATATTCAAAATACTACATAAATTTTCTAACGGAAACCGTCTTCAGCTAGCAATTTATAATATGTCGCATAGTCGATCTTTTTATCAATCAACTTTAACAGTTTCTCAAGTTCAGAAGTTATTTCATCGATGCTTGGTAATGTAGACTCAATATATTCGCTATGCATTTCTTCACTTATAATGATTCCGCTGTCAATTTTCCTTATTTCTTTTATTTTCTTCTTATGTTCGAGCTTCCTTTGTTCCATAAGAAGCTTACAATCATTAATTTTGTGGTAAAGTTCATACCTGTCGTCTATATCCTCTTTACATTGCGCTTTCAATGCATGAAATGTTACTGTAGAGGTGATGATGGTTCAGATGATGATGAAGAAGCCATAAGTTTTGTTTTAAAAAATATATACTGATAATGTTTTATAAGTTATTTGTTACAAATGCTTAAAGGAAAACCGAATTATATATATACACAGATTCGAAAACCGGTTTTGGCAATACCGGTTTCGAGTATTGTGCAAGCGGCCACTGTAGCTAGTCAATGAGTCACATCGTATTGTCACTTCGTCTGCAAAAAGGCTGGATTTTCACTGTTGCATGCGAAACCGGTGATGAGAGTACCGGTTTCAAACACCTTTATTTGAACCCGGTTTTGCGAATACCGGGTTCGAGCCAAATTTTTGAACCCGGTATTGGGAGTACCGGTTTACCCGGTTTGATAAAAAAAATTTTGCGAAAACTTGTTTGACAAAACACCCTTGAAAAACGTCCGTTTAAAAAAAAAACTCATGCTTCAATAGAAACTGTTTGTGTAAAATTTTGAATTGTTATATAACATACACGATGTAAAGTTTGACTAACATATGTAAGTGTCAGGATATATTATAATAATACTGTAAAAAAAATAAACGTTTTAGAAAGATAGAAAGTTATAAGACTTAAGTGTTAAGTGTTAAGTGTCCTATTATATATATAATCTTATAATATACTATGACTCTAAATAAGGGTCCTATTACACTGACCTATTATGACGGAAATTTCAAGCGTCCTTATGAAAGGACTCTCGATAATCAAGTGTCCTATTATATTACCAAATAATAGGACTATAATATACTATGACTCTCAAATAAGGGTCCTATTACACTCGCTTTTATGACGAAAATTCCAAGCGTCCTTATAATAGGACCCTCGATAATCAAGTGTCCTATTACATTACCAAATAATAAGACATCAATTACTAAGCGTCCTATAATGTACTTTATTAGGATCCACATTTTAAGTGTCTTATTAAGTTATATGATAATAGGACCCCAAACATTCATCCGTCCTATTACATAGTTTTTTAGGACGCCCGTTTAATTGCTTATATCATAATATGGCCTCAAACACTCATCCGTCCTATTATATAGTTTTTTAGGACACTCTTTTAATAACGTCCCAGAAAAAGGGTCCTAAAAAGCCCTTTTTGTTGTAGTCAGCTTCATAACATAGCTTTGCCCTTTCTTCATCTCGTAATCCATGATAAAACCATGCGACGTAGTCTGCCGGCTTCAAGTCCTCATCCTTGATCAAGTTGACGGTTTCCTTCATACGAATCCACGCATTCTCCCAATTCTCGAACCATAGTTGCTCAAAGCATTCCACGTTGTGCCTTAGGACACTTTCCCGAGTGTTATTGATCGGCCTATAAGTGGTTGAAGCGTGAAAGGAAAAGTTCGTCTGGTGTACAGTATTGCCCGACGGCGCTGGGGTAGTCCTTCCAAGGGCGCTGGAGCCTCCATTACATCTTCCGTCTTCGCTTTTCACCTTTTTGACGACTTTCTCCATTCCCGGAACAAGGTTGCTCAAATCCACTCCAATGCATCCTACCTATTCCTAACTGAAACACTCTAAACAAAAGTGAAAGGAAAAGAAAACAAAAACAAAAACTAACACAAACGATTAGTAACTACAAAAACAAAAACTAAACAAACTTAAATTTAAACAATCTAAACTTAATAACTAAAAACGAAAAAATGAAAATATTTTTGGATTTTTGAAATTTAAAGAAAAATGAAAATACTAGTTAACTAACCTAAACTAGACTAAAAACTAAACCTAAAATGATTTAACCTAAAACTGAAAATTAACTACCTCGTGGCGACACACAAAGTAGGGTCGAACTACACTACTAAACTAAGAATGCGTCGCGTTCCCCGGCAGCGGCGCCAAAAACTTGATGGTGTGTGCGTTTTATTTTTAAGAAAAACAAAATGATTTTTAATTAAGAAAACCTATACTGTTTTAAATTTATAAAAATGGTTGTACAAGTAAATACCTCAACAAAACGCAAACTAACGAGCAGTGGACCCGATCAAAAGTAGATAGTGTTGTGGTAAGTACAGGATCGTTCGCAGGGACGCTTGCACTACCTAGCCTAATAATATGTGTAATTCTAGCGGTTGGGGGTTGTCACGATTTCCTATTAAAACTAATAAAACTGAAAAGTAAAATAGAAGCCGCAACCGCTTATTCAGCGAGAAGCTTCGGTTAAATCTGAAAATTGAATTGAAAAGCAAATAACAGTAATTAAATTAAAATACTTGTTTGGCATCTCCGATCTCATGGTACGACCAGATTACTTATCCTACCTATTTGCTAGACTGTTGGAAAACTTAATCACGACTCAGATTCTCGTTAGATTCACTTTGCCTAAGTAACTAGTGTTGTCCCTAGACTCACACTACTCTTTAAACAAATTCTCGTTAGATTCATTGTTTAAGCATTAATAACCTAAGTTTGTGTTACTAGTTCATCTTTTAGTATACCCGGCTCTTAAGCCATGACCAAATAATAATTCCCTCCGGTGACCATAGTGCACGTTTCCATGTCACTAGATCGCGTCTGACATTGTTAAGCATCATGTTCAACTTATTCTAATTATTATGGTTATGGATCCCTCCGTTAGAAGTGAATCACCTTTTACATCTAATTATAGACCGATTAGTGTTTTCCATCTTTATGTATTAATCCTAGTGTATGATTATAGACCGATCATCAGAATTAAATTAATACACTCAGATATAGAACCTATAATAATATGAAGAACTCATTAACCATGGATCCACGACAAACAGTAAACACAATCCAACAGATCTAACAAATAAAATAAGATAAATAAACGTCTACATGATCACATCGATCCAAACAAGTATTCAGCCTACTAGCCTAACATTATTAAAGGAATAACAAAGTCTGAAAAGATGAAAGACATTGTTTACCAACTGAAAGTAAATAAAAGAGATAGATCTAGGTTGATGGTGAAGATCGAGAGGTGTTAGAAGCTCCAAAACCTCCTTGGAATCTGCAAAATCGACCTAGGGTTTGTATGTGGCGGCTAGGGCTGCTGAATCGGCTCTCTCTTAGGGTTTTGAGGGTCTCTTCGTATATAAATAGGCTGAAAGTCGGTTGCTGAACTGGGCCGCCCAGCGGCGCTGGATGGGCCAGCGGCGCTGGCAGCTCCTGCTTCTCTTCGATTTGCTTCGTTCGACTCCCGAATTGCCTCCTTGTGTCTTGTAACTTCATAGGCCTTCATGTTGAGTTGATTGATGCCATTCACCCTCACTCGCATCTTCCGTGAACCTGCATTTATATCGAATCCATTAAGTACCAATAGTTCCGGAATATTAACTCATTTAGACATTGAAATGTGGCCTTATGATGGGGGAATTTATCACAAAATGAACGCTCATCACATACCCCCACACTTAAGTCTTTGTGTGCTGTGTGACGAATCAGTTGAATCTGCAGTACACTTGTTTACAGAATGTGGCGTCGCTGCTATTGTTTGGAAACACATTAATTGGTGTAAGGTTGGGCCTATTTTTGTATTCTCCGTCAAGGATCTCTTGGTGATACACAAGCATACAAGCATATGGGACTCAGGAAGGCCAAAAGGAATGCTTTCAACGGAATCATCATTATAGAATGTTGGTGTTTATGGAAGGCAATGAACAAAATAAGGTTTTATAAAACTGGTGTTAAGCCGGATGGTATTATTCAAGAGATTAAGTCACTAGGGTTTTTCTGCTACAAGAACATGACGAATAATTGTAATATTAATTGGGAAGATTGGAAAGTGTTTAAATTCATGTAAATATTGTAATTTTTGTTGTGCAACTAGTTTGTTGAACCAATGTGAGCATCCACAATGACAATAAGTCATTAAAAGCTTTTTTATTTTGCCACTTCACAAATCCACTAACTTTAACCTATAAAAAAGTCTTCCCTCCAATGGAAAAGCTTTTTTAAAGTTTTTTTTAATTAAATTAACATCTATTCCCATATAATTAGAAAAAAGCTTTTAGTCAATAGGTTGAGATTTCTCAACCTATTGATTAAATAACCTTTTGCACTCAATGGTATCAACCTTTTATAAAAGCTTTTTTCTTCAAAATAAGTCATTCATTTTTTACCATTGGAGATGCCCTAATATTCTTTAACTAAAAATAAGGAAAACATGAACTCCACTTGAATGAGAAACGGCTCCACAACTCCACTACTTTGACTTCTTCAAATCTTGACTCTTTAGCCACCTTGCACAGGAAGTTTTGAAGCACTTCCATCATAAATCTCTTTTCTCACCAGAATGGAACAACAAACCATAGAAATTCCATCAGCATCCATACCATCACTATCGGCGGATGTCAGCAAAACACAATCCAAACACAGAAAAAGGAAAGCCTCCTCTAAAAGCGGCAGTCCCGTCAGGATTCGATTCCGTACCCGTCGTAATGGTAATTAATCGTTGTTAGTAATTGTTTATTATTATATTATTATTATTATTATTATTATTATTATTATTATGTTGATGACAGGAGGGTCTCCCCCGCCAAAGCTCGTCGAAAACTTGACCTGCCGGACTTCATCAACTTATCGACAGAAACGTGGCCTTCCACAAGGACCACCTACTGATCATGATGGTGTAAGTATAATTTTGGATCATCAAATGTATTTCTTTACTATATATTAATCATGTGTTTATTACCACCATCCATTACAACACTCTAAATTAAAAAAGCAAATTCTCAAATAAAAACCCATCACTCCCGTTTGCAATGAATGAAATCAAGACCTCCAAGTTTGTTTGGTTAACTTTTTGATCTTTATTTCATGTACCCCTGTTCTTTCTAGCTTCTAGCTTGTTATTTTTGTAATTTCCCGTGATTAATAAAATTGAATGTTCAAAAAAAAAAAAAAAAAAAAAAAAACCTTGTAGGTTATATGCTTTAAGTAAACACTTTTCACAGACTTATAGACTTTTGATCTGTTTGACCCATTAGAGAAACTTAACCCATATCTTTGTAGTTCATTATATCTTATTTTGCCGATATGACCCGCTGCAGATAATACAGAACCAAATCGATACGTAGATGGCTATGATTTTTTATCCTAAAAATGAGATTGCATTTGCCTTCTTGAGAATTGCAGTGTTGTTAGGGCCGGTTGGTGTCGTAGTTTAGATTGAGCGACATTTGATACAATATATAATGATACATGTACGGGTATGTGTATATATATATATATATTGAAAAGTTGTTTTAGGAACCTCAAAAATTGCAGGAACTTTTAGGAACTTTTTAAATCAAGCTAATCATTGATTATTATTTACATGATGATTGTTTTTTGATTGTTTTTTGAGTTATTTAAGTGTAATTTTGGATTTTACAATTATGTAGAGACATAGATTATCATCCGTTATACAATTATGTGGAGACATAGATTCTATGATCACATGTGCATGAATAGTGCTATGAGCATATGTATGCAAGTGTATGCAAGTATTTTGTAAATAAATGTTTTCATAGATGATTAAGAATAGAAAGTAAAGAACATGAACAAGAATAAGTTCAAATGCAAATATCTAAGCAAGTCTAATCATATGTTTCATTGATTAAACGATGAATACATGGTCGATATTACAACTTGTCTTACAAGAATACAAATGAACTAAATAATTGCTAAGTCTAGACACACTATAAACTTAAGCAATTACAAGAGAGAAAATAAAGTGACACACACTTTGTGGTGACAAACACACGGTATAAATGATGCGGCTGTGTTGCTTTATATAGGGGAGGAATTAGGGCAACACAACCTTACAATGATAGTGATAGAATGGTGGTTGTCGACTTCTCATAGGCTCGTTGTACTTGAATCCAGGAGCCTTTGTCTTCTTTACCAAAACGGGTATGAAAGAGAAAACCCTTGTTTTGGTCCCAACTGTACCTTTGCCATATAAGGTAATGTTCAGTTGGAAGAACCACCATGTGACTTCTTGTCTTCTTATGGTTTGAAAACTTCCCGCCTTGACACACAACTTGGAAAGTAAACCACCCGCTGACAAGAGTCATTGACTCGCTGATGACTTGCTGACGACTCACATCAGCGACCAAGTCTGGTCAGCGAATCCTTGACTCAACAATCTCCCCCTATTCGCTGAGAAGACTTGCTGAGTAGACTAGACTTGATAAGAATAAGGAATGAAGAAAAGATGTCTTATATATCATCTTAAAATATTACAAGCTGATACATATAGTTTTTCATTTTTAAGACATCTATAAGTTGGCAGCTTCAAATTCCCAAGCTTCCTCTTGCTTGGCCATTCTGATCGCTGGGTCATCCCTTCTATGAGGCTTTATCAATCTTCATCCAACTTGCTGATGAACCATCTGTTGTTGGATGTTTCAGCACACCTTCTTCTTATGCTTAAGATGAACCCAGTGGAAGCTTTTTCAAGTTCATCTAAGCGAAAGAACAGTTGATTGTTCTGGAAGTTTGTGAAGAAGATGACAGCAGGACTTTCTATCACTCTCCCTTCCTCAAATAAGCTTCTGGGAGGAAGTCTGGTGTTCAGCGAGGCATCACCAGTGATAGGAGGAAGGTCCATTGTCAAGGTTCGGTGCTCTGCTTTCCTTTTACTTTGAACCCTTCTTCCTGCTAAGGAGGAGACAGCTGCTGGAGTGCCAAACACTTGCCTCAGCATGGGCAAGTCGGCTTTGAACTTAGTTTCATACTCCCTGGCTTTTTCAAAATAATCTTTGAGCATCTTCTGGAGTTGTTCATAGCTGACAGCCTTTTTGTCCTTCACCAGCATGTATACTTCAGCCCACTCAGAGGCACCCAAGGAGGTTGGCTTGACACCTTCCAGTTTGATGGGATTGTCAGCACCTTGTCTTAAGATTTTCAAGTTTGTCTTAAGACCCATTTCAGCACGAAAGGCTTCAGCAGCAATAATCTTTTGGGGCCTCTTTCTGTCCTTCATAAGCTTCAACCACTTGGCCTTTTCTTCTTCAAACTTCTTTCTTTTCTCACTGAGTTGTACTTCAACATCAGCATGCTTTTGTCTGTACAAGGCTTCAGCTCCACCAGTTTTTAGTATCATTCTTTGCTCACCATCTAGCTGATCTTTTTCAAGGAAAGGCAGCTGCTGGATGTACTCAAGATTTTTCTTTTCATTTTCTTGGTTTTCTTTGATCCTATCCAACTCCTTGATAGCTTCTTCTTGAGTTTTTCCATCAGCAGTCAAGGCAAGTATGTCTATTGCTTGATGGTGATGGCCTGCTGATGTTTGGATAGAGAGTTGAGCAGCAGGAAGAGAGGATGAAGTAGCGATTTCTGGAAGACCAGTAGGTCTCTTGAAGAATCCAGACTCAGTGAGCTGTCTTCGACGATTATCAGAGAGAGGAGTGATTTCAGCATTTGCCAGATATCGCCTATGAAAAACTGGTAGCATTTCATTTGACCTATCCCTGGCCATTTCCTCAGCAAACCCAGCTTCCCATGAAGCTTTGACAGTTTCAGGGTCATATTGTTCTTCCAAATCACCAAAGGCTTCAATGTGACCCTCAGCAGCAGCAGGAGGTGCATTAAACATAACAATTTCTTGCTCCCCCTCAATACCAGCTGGGGGAGCTTCATCATTTCCATCTTTTTCAATCTCCCCCTCAACAGATGGACACACATTTCTTTTGGATCTTTATAGATGGCTCTTCTAGCCGGACATGCTCTTATAAAATCAAGCATCTGATAGTAACCTTTAACTTGGGAAGGAATTTCAAAAGATCCAAGATAGTTATTTGGTTTAATAACCAACTTATGGGCTTGAAAGGCTACATGTTTTGATGGAACAATGCCTTCAGGATCGAACTCCTTGGACGTGAGATAGAGAGGAACAATTTCCAAGGTTTCTTGATGTTGAGATGAGGAAGAAGTCATTTTGATATTAAGATGATGAGGAAGAAGACGAAAGGATTGAGAGAAAATAGAAAAGATATATAGGGATTTGAAGATTTTGTGAATAGGAGAGAAGAATTGAGAGGATGAATTTTGAGAGTATGAAGAATGGTGATTGAAAAAGATTTGAATATATAGCATGGATATGGGCCCTATAACTTATGATAGTGAACCGTCACCAATACTCTCTCTCATACGTAATATATACATATATATACGTATTTGAGTAACGTATAAAAGATTGATGTGACAACTTGTACCATTATTTTAAAAGTACTCGAGTTTTACGGCTGGTACAGTGTACAAGTTGTCCATTAGGGAGAAAATCGAGGTAACCGTTTTTAGATTTCAATAAAATATTGATAAAAATACTTGGTGGATATATTCACACGATAAAGTAGTTGAGATTGAAATATATTCCACTGACCAAGTTAGAAAATTTGATTACCCCATTTAGAAAACATGTATTAGTCAGCGACTCCAAAAAAAACATTTGCTGCTGACCAACTTTATACAATTTTTGGCAAATTGTCAGCCATAAACGGATTTGATATGTCTTTACCAGCAGCCGTTTGCTGCTGGACTAGATAGAGACTTTTAGCTCTCTATTGCTTTTGTTTTGCTTTTTCCCAAAGCAACAGGGATCAACGGTTTTGATAAGTCTTTACCAGCAGCCGTTTGCTGCTGGACTAGATAGAGACTTTTAGCTCTCTATTGCTCTTGTTTTGCTTTTTCCCAAAGCAACAGGGATCAACGGTTTTGATAAGTCTTTACCAGCAGCCGTTTGCTGCTGGACTAGATAGAGACTTTTAGCTCTCTATTGCTTTTGTTTTGCTTTTTCCCAAAGCAACAGGGATCAACGGTTTTGATAAGTCTTTACCAGCAGCCGTTTGCTGCTGGACTAGATAGAGACTTTTAGCTCTCTATTGCTTTTGTTTTGGTCAGCAAGTAAGACACTTGAACTTGCTGAGAGAAATAAGGTCACTTTTCAACTTATAAGAGAGATGTAAGTTGAGGCATTAGCAGACATGACAAGTCATGTCGCTGATTCACCATTCAGCATTCCCAACTTGCTGACCAGATATTTAAATCTGGTTTCATCTAAAGGTTTAGTGAAAATATCAGCAAGTTGTTCATCAGTGGGAATGAAGTAGATTTCAACATCCCCTTTCATGACATGGTCACGTATGAAGTGGTACCTAATGTCAATGTGTTTGGTCTTAGAATGCTGAACAGGATTATGTGTGATTGCAATTGCACTTGTATTGTCACACATAATGGGGATCTTAGAGAATTCTAAGTCATAGTCAGCGAGTTGGTTTTTCATCCATAGGACTTGTGCACAACAACTCGCTGCTGATACATATTCTGCTTCAGCAGTGGAGATGGATACTGTATGCTGTTTCTTACTAGACCAACTAGTCAGCTTCCCCCCCAACAGTTGACATCCACCATTGGTACTTTTCCTATCTAACATGCAACCAGCATAGTCAGAGTCAGAATATGCAACTAGGTCAAAATTGGAGTCTTTGGGATACCAGAGACCCAATGTTGAAGTACCTTTTAGATACTTGAAAATTCGCTTTACAACGAGAAGATGGGATTCCCTAGGAGAGGCTTGATATCTTGCACATAAGCAAGTAGCAAACATGATATCAGGACGACTCGCTGTGAGATACATCAGCGAGCCAATCATTCCCCGATAGAGAGTGGGTTCACATGCTTGCCATCAGGATCAGCATGAAGATTATTGGGAGGAGACATAGGAGTGGCCTTAGTAGTGACATTAGACATGTCAAATTTGGCCAGCATGTCTCGAATGTACTTTTCCTGATTAATAAAAATCCCATTTGGGAGTTGACGAATTTGAAGACCAAGAAAGAAGGTCAGCTCACCCATCATGCTCATCTCAAAATGAGAGGACATCAGTGAGCTGAACTTGGTACAAAGTTTCTTGCTGGAGGACCCAAAAATGATGTCATCTACATATATCTGAACATATATGACATCAGCACCCTTTCTATAGATGAAGAGGGTGCTGTCAATGGATCCTCGCTGAAACTTATTAGAAAGAAGAAATTCAGAGAGAGTCATACCAAGCTCTGGGAGCTTGTTTAAGACCATAGAGTGTCTTATAGAGGCGATAGACATGGTGTGGCTTGGCTGGATCTTCAAAACCAGGTGGCTGCTCAACATAAACTTCCTCATCGAGTTTTCCATTTAGGAAAGCACTCTTTACATCCATTTGATATACTGTGAAGTTTCTGTAAGCAGCATGTGCCAAGAATAAGCGAATTGCTTCTAATCGGGCCACTGGTGTAAAGGTTTCATCGTAATCAACACCTTCTTCTTGAAGGTATCCTTGTGCAACCAGCCTAGCCTTGTTACGAGTAACAACACCATCTTCGTCCATTTTATTCCTATAAACCCATTTAGTTCCGATGGGTTCTTTTCCAGGAGGTAGAGGAACCAAAAACCAGACATTCTATCTTTTGAATTGGGTGAGTTCCTCTTGCATGGCAGCAACCCATGAGGGATCAACCATTGCTTCTCCTATATTTTTGGGAGTGATCATAGACAAGAAATTTACATACAGACATGTATTTCTTGTCGCTGATCGAGTGATAATCCCCTGCTGAGGATCACCGATGACTTGGTGAGCTGGATGACTAGATGTCCACTTAAGTGCAGGAGCACTTGAGACACCAAGTTGAGTGGCAGCGGAAATTGGAGCGATGGGATCAGCAGGAGTATTATAAGAAGAGAGGTCAATGGTAAGAATGGGTTCAGGAGAATGATCAGCAGAGCCATTCGACTGATTTGAGTTATCATTGATGGTGGAGTCTTCAGCAGACTCCATTTCTTCAGCATTTGCTGAAGCATCATGAAACTCCTCATCAGTAGAGTCATCAGCATGCACGTCATCAGCCAGTGATCTAGGTTTGGCTGATGCTGCATGGATTGATCTTAAGATAGGCTCAACTGGCTCAATCGAGTAGATGTGAGCAGCAACTTGCTCTAGTTCAGCATCAGCTGAACTATCCTTTGTGATATGCTGAATAGTATCAGGCAGCGAGCAAGAAGCATCAACAAATAAGTCAGCTTCCTCAGTAAGAGGGTCAGCTAGCTCATTAAAAATGACCTCAGATGAAGAAGATTGAATGTCCTTTAGAGCTGATGAACTTTCATCAAAAGTAACATGAATGGATTCATCAACCTTCTGAAGGCGAGTATTGAATACTCTGAATGCCTTGCTGATGGACGAATACCCAAGAAAGTATCCATCATCAGCTTTAGGATCAAATTTTCCTAGGTGATCCTTGTTGTTTAAGATGAAGACAGGACATCCAAATACATGGAAGTATTTGATTTGAGGTTTCTTACTTTCAACACCTCATACGCTGTCTTGTCATGTCTTTTAACTATTAGACATCTATTTTGAGTATGACAAGCAGTGTTGACAGCTTCAGCCCAGAATTTACTAGGCAAAGAGGACTCACTGAGCATGGTGCGTGCAGCTTCAATGAGAGTTCTATTTCTCCTTTCAGCGACACCATTTTGCTCAGGAGTTCTAGTGGAAGAGAAATTTTGTGAGATCCCTTGATCAGCACAAAAGGATTCAAGAGTGTGGTTTCTGAACTCAGTACCATGATCGCTCCTAAGTTCTTTCACCCTTATGCTATTGAGATTTTCCATTTTCTTGATGAAATTGATGATCTCTTCAGCAGCATCACTCTTAGAATGAAGAAAGATAGTCCAAGTGTATCGTGAGAATTCATCCACGATTACTAAAGTGTATCTGCTACCCTTTAGACTTTGGACATTCACTGGACCAAAAAGGTCCATGTGAAGAAGATGAAAGCAGCCAGAGATAGAATTGGTCTGCTTGGTTTTGAAGGTTGCTCTGTGACTTTTACCTTTTTCACAAGCACCACAGAGTCTATCCTTTTCAAATGAAAGATGAGGGAGGCCACGAACAAGGTTCTTTTTGGCCAGAGAGTTAATGGTTTTGAAATTCACATACGACATACGCTTGTGCCATAACCAATTTAGTTCAGCAGCTGACTTAGCAAAGAAACAAGTCTCACTATCAGTCTTGATAGGAGTGAAGTCAACCAGATATACATCTCGTTTTCTTGGAGCAACCAAGACTACTTCCTTGTTTACATTTACCACAGTGCCTTGATGTTTATCAAGAATCACTTTGTAGTCAACATCACAAAGTTGACTTATGCTGATGAGATTATGTTTTAATCCATTAACATAAGCGACCTTGTTGAACTTAATGAGTCCATTGGAGAGAAGACCATAACCTTCAGTTTGCCCAGTGGAGTTATCACCAAACACTACAGTAGGGCCAGCAGCCTCTACGTAGTTATCCAGCAGGGTCTTTGAGCCAGTCATGTGTTTTGAACAGCCGCTGTCCAAGTACCACACACCTTTTCCCAGCGAGCCCTGCATGGATTTAACAGAAGGATTTAGATAGGTTCACTGTTGAACTCACTGACGGACATGTCAGCAGGATTAAAGATGGGAGACTCAGAGGATTCTTCTCTACTGACAGTGTCATCAGTAGAGAGAGGAAGAGGAGCACTAGGGTCAGTATTCTCATCACTTGGAGAGTTATCAACAAGTTGATGAGTAGGAACCATGTCTCGATCAGTCACATAGGTGTAATATTGATCAGCAGAGGTGACAGTGGTTCCAGTATCTAGAACAGTCAAGTTGCTGACTTGATTGTTGTTCCCATACTCAACCAGAATGCTACCATGACCATTAGTAATGATCTCTTGAGAGAGGGGAAGGGAGATTCGCTGAGCAGCAATGAAGTCAGCAATGTTCTCCTCAGTGAGATCGGTTGACTCACCTACACTATTTATATGATCAGCAGAAGTAGAACTTTCGCTGACCATAGTGGAGGATGAAGCAGCCGCTGAGGAAGAAGGATTAGGTTGAATGACAACCTCAGGAGCATCCTTGGAGTTGTCACAATCAGAAGCAACATGACCTCTGCTGCCACATATGTAGCATTTTTTAACAGAGGTGCTGCCTTTTTGATTTTGAAGGAAAAATTCCTTCAGTTGGGAGGAAAGATCATTAACTTGCTGAGTTAGCTCGTTAATTTTAGGGTTAAAGGAGGAAGATGCCCTTTTCTTTTGCTTTGACTTTTGCTTATGCTTAAGTGAAAGCTGAGGCATCTTAGGAGCAGGACCCAAAATGGACTTTCCTTTTGGATCCTCAGATTGAGAGGTAGAGGGAATTTTTGATCCCTTGACTACACTCCACGCTAGATTAACAGCAGGGTGAGAAGAAGAAGAAGGACCCTGCTGAGATGGATGCACTCTTTTGGGAGTGATCGATCTAGGTTGCTGAATAGGAGTAACTGACCTCATTTGCCTATGAGGTAGGTACTGCCTATTAGGAGTTATGGATCTCACTTGCTGATGAGGCAAGTGTCCTCTTTGAGGAGTGATAGGCCTAACTTGCTGATGGGGCAAGTGTCCTCTTTGAGGAGTGATAGGCCTAACTTGCTGATGGGGCAAGTGTCCTCTTTGAGGAGTGATAGGCCTAACTTGCTGATGGGGCAAGTGTCCTCTTTGAGGAGTAATAGGCCTATTTTGTGTGTTAGACATTCTCTCCTTTTGAGGAGTTTTATGTCTCAAAATAGAGGTAGGCATCGATTGTGGTGCCTGCTGGTGGACTTGTTTATCAGCAGGTCGGACCTTAGAAGGTCCAACTTGCTGATATCTAGCGTCACCAAACCTGACGCGTCTCTGCATGACACGATCATTCTGCACAGTTTTGCAGTCAGCATCGGTAGGAGCTTGCTGAGAAGATGAAGAAGAAGAGGGTTGAGCAACAGGTTGAGGTTGCTGACTGACAGCATTAGCTCGCTGAGGCGAGCTATAGTCATAAGGGACAGCAACCTTACTTCTTCTGAAGGGTTCAGTAGGTCTGATGGTGAGCTGCTGAGGAGCGATGGGTTTGAAACCATCACTACCAATATCGCCTTCAAAAGATTCCCCAGAAGAGTATTGAACTCTTCCTTCGTTTGGCATCATGCCAATAATGGGGAGATGAGGATAGGGGTTGCTGGTGCTTGCTGAGGAGCCAGCACCATTTTCCTTCAGCAGGATTAGATTGGTCGCTGGTAGAAGGAGAGGTAGTACCAGCTTCCATTTCGTTATGGTAATCGTTAAGACCCCTAACAAAATACCATTTCTTCATCTCTTCAGGAGAGATGACAGCAGATGGAGGAATAGAAATTTCAGGCTTCACCTCATCATTGAACAAGTCAGAAAGAGAGGCAGCGACATTAAAGTCACCGCCTATTACTGCCTGAACTTGGGCAGGGACTTGTTCGTTTAAACACTGGTGGTGAAACCTGGAAGCTTTTGACCAGGAGGTCACAATCTTCTTAAGGTTGGCAACTTCAAGCTTGAGTCTTTCATTCTCAAGTTGAACCTTTTGTGCCAACAACTCATGAGATTGAAGTTCAACGTGAACATTTCTCAACTCATTGAGTTTTTCAGATTTTTCACTCAACTCTGAACAGACAGAGTCGAGTTTGGATTGGATATCAGCTCGTATAGATTCAACGAACTGGATATCACAAAGAAGAGATTCGAAGATTTTAGGTTTATCTTCGTCAGAGGCAGAAGAGTGAGCACATACCTTTTTAATGGTGACGTTTACCCACTGACTGGAAGAGACTTGGTCTTTAGTCAGAGCATCACCATCAGCGAGTGCCATAAGATACATGGCATCGACGTATTCTTCACTGTCTGAATCATCTGATTCAGCCCAGTCGTGCTCTTCAGCTACCAGCCCTTTTGCTGGTATTTTTGCATCTTCCATTTCAGCAACCTTGGCTTTTAGCTGATAGTATTTATTCCTGTACTCATCAGCAGGTTTGGAAGGGTTAGTTTTAGGAGCAGCAGGAGTTGGTAAAGCAACTCTGCACTCCTTTTGGTAGTGTCCCTTTCTACCACATCTCCAGCACTCCTCTTGAGTTTTGTCAACAGGAGGCTTGTATGGAGCAACCAACTTACGGTTGTTCCATTTTCGAGAGTACCTCTTACCAGCGACTAAGGCAAAGTCCATAAAGTCGCTGAACATCTCTTGTTTCTCATCAGCGTCGAGATCATTAACAAGAGACTGAATAGGAGGTGGGAGATGAGAAGAGCTGGTACCATTATTAAAATTAATGGGCTCAGCAGAGACAAGGGCAAGGGGGTCAGTAGCAGTGTAAGCAGTAGAATTTGAAGAAGAGGAAGAGGAGGGACCAACATGATGTTGTGCGTCAGCAGCGGCTCTTAAAGTTTGAGCAAGAGCTCTTTCTTCAAATTGAAGAATGCCGAAGAGAGACTCAAGATCAAGCCCATTAAGACGCTCTGTGGTCCTGAGGATTTGTCTTAGACCTTGCCACTTGATAGGTAAACTATCAAGAAATTTGTGGCATACCTCAAAGTCGTCATGGGTGATGCCAACAGTGGTCATGTCGTTCAGCAACCCTTTAAATCGGGTATAAGTGCCGTTAAGACCTTCGTTGGGGAGGGAGAAGAATTTTTCATAGGCTCTTTTGAGGTCTATCTTTTTAGTGGCTATGGTAGCAGCAGAGCCTTCATACATGCTACAGAGCCTATCCCACACTTCTTTAGAAGAGGGATATCTGATGACGACTTTCATGATATCAGAAGGAAGAGTGCTGATGATCATGTTCTTAAGCCTTGCATCAAGATTAACAAGTCTCCTCTCATCGTCAGTCCATTGAACCTCTGGTTTGACGATGTTAATCACAATCTCAGGAGCATCGACAGTTGCTCCTGGTGTTCTTTGCACCAGAGTAGGAATATATGGACCAACGGTCAGAATTGACATAAGGTAGGGTTCCACACCCACTATATGAAGTAACATCCTTTCCTTCCAAGACCCAAAGTCATCGGGCTCGAATCTTGGAGGGACAGATACGTAACCAAAGTCACGTGTGTTAACGAGGGTGGGAACAGCAGTCATGTTCTTGTTTTAAGAAAAGATTAAGAAAGATAAGAAATTTAAGAAAATAAG